>OU612060.1:203575078-204175078 GCA_914767635.1 Melanostoma mellinum | reverse complement strand
GAAAAACCTGTGATTAGCCAGCGAGATCACCTTTATTACTTCTCTAGCGTGCTACTTATATCGAAACGTTAGTTATTTCTAAAAAGGCGTAGTTCTCATGGTTAACCACATTTGTCTGTGGTTAACAATACAACAGCCTCGGATAACATAATAATGATTTCACTGTTGACAACATAAGCAGAATAAAAAGTTCAGTGGTTTTTCAACCATGTAAGTAAACCATATAATATTCATAAATAGAACCATGTATTTGTAATTGCGTGCAAAATTTATTGAAATCAAAAATTTTGTTATAAATTAACAAAAGCCGAAGTTCCAAACAACAAACAAAGAAATTCAAAATAAACAGTTTATTCATAACTGATCAAAAGTTTTAGTTATTGCTATCCCTAATACCACTCAATCAACTTCATTGACAAATCAACAAATTTATGAAGTATCACTCCCTAAATCATCTCTTTTATTTAGATCAACTTTAAAAAATCATTCTATTTCTGTCGAATTATAAAATGATTTTATTATAAATATTGACAAAAGACTAGTTTTAGGATGATGAAGGTATTTGCCTATCATTGTGAAGCTTAAAAAATTTAAATAACAACACGGTACTCGTAAACACAAGAAACATTCACTGTGACTTTTTGTTTTTCATTCCAAATCAGTGAACGGAAATGAACTAAACTTAACTAAACCAAACTTCAAATATTTAATTGAGTTCAATCAAAAAGCTTGCATCCATGCAACTTTTATTAAAGGTTTTGAAGTGGTAAATGCTATCAGTTATTTGAATTAAAAGTTTTGTAATATGAATAAAATCGGCTTTATAAAAATAAATAGAATATGTAAAAGTTTAGAGTGGTTTGTGAAACTCCACTGCCCCCGAGAACTTTTTTATGTTTTATATATTTCCGATTCAAAACCATTTTAGTTTTTCCCAAAATAAATTGACACAGAATTTATCTCACCGCAAAACTTTTTGTTTTATTCCAATGTTCTTCATGCCGATGGCAAAGTAACTACGTGAAAATAGTGTTTTTATTGTGTTTGGACTGACATATACTTATTGTTAAGCGAAACGTACCTGCAGTTGCAGTATGTACATATGTGGGTACTGTGGTTTTTGTTTTTTTATTTTATGCTTGGTAAATAGGTATCACTCATAGAAATCAGAATTGACGATAGATAACCTATGAAATGGCTTGTTCATAATGTATTTAGATCAAACCTGATACTGGGCTCACTATACTGGAAGAAAAAAAAACTAAACAGATATTTATGAACAATAAAAATTAATTGCATGTCCTTAAAACACTTTGTTCCTTATTTTAAAAATCGACAAAAATAAAAATAGTATGAAATATTACCCTTATCGTCTCAGTTGTTTTGATTTGTTCTGTTCCTTATGACTTTGATGTTTTCAAGTTAGAATGTGAGGTTTACCAAAAATTTTTGAGTTCTCAATGCACGAAGTAGTGTTAAAAAGGCGGTGGTATGGAAACGCGGCGTTGTTTTTGCAGTGTCGGTTATGTAAACACAATTAGGTAGGTTTGGTTTGCGAGAGCCTCTTCGAAAGAAAAAAATCTGAACTTTTTATGTTGGGTAGTCTTTTATTATTTTTCAATTAAAAATATTTTTTTATCCCAATTGTTTTTATTTTTTTAGTATAATGAAACAGTGTTTTTTTTTTTTAAATTTTAGTGAAAAATACTATTATATCTCAATTGATATCAGGAAAATGTTACATAACTCATTTTAAGTTTGCACCTGCATTCCTCTCATCGTGAATGATTTTTTTTTCAAACCTAAAACTACACATCAAAGTTTTTTATATGTTGTCCTTAAGAGCTAGCACTTTAATGTACGTATTGAAAAGGACGTAAAGATGACACCTTATTCTCATTTCCATGTTAAATGATTTGATGCAGTCACATCACGTTCGGGGGGAAGTAAATTCTGAAAAACGACAGTTCTCGTGCTGGTGATGGTCCTTCTCATTTGGTAAAGAACAAATTGGTTAGTTCTTATGTAGTTTATGGTGAAAGGGTAACATTTCTTTTTGCTGCCTACTATATAAAATTCAAACAGATAAAACCTTTAACCACATAAAATATAGGCTGCTTGTTTTATAAAATTTAAGTTAATAAGAGAAAAAGTAATTTTTGAAATGTCGGGAGTTGTCATTAGTCTTAAACTTTGCCGATAAGAAATCTTTGAAAAAGCGTTTGAGCATATTGAGTCAGAAACGGTGCCAATCAGTGCCGTTGTGATGCAGTGTGGGCCTTGAAGCAAAACCATTTAGGTATAGGATTATATCTGGTCTTCATTTTATTAGTACCAAGATAGTTATTACATTTATATCTATGCACACATGTTCATATTAATATAAACTATAACTGGAAACGTAGTTTTTAGGGCATTCGTTCGACAGAGTTCATCTTCTTGTGGATGACATGCTGTGGCACAGCATTGTTATTGCCTATTCATCGAACATTTTCCTTGAGAGCTGGACCTTTACAAAAATACCCGAAATCAGAACCTATGAAATTAGTGAGGCAGTCAAGAAGAATCTGAAAAAGCAATGGTATAGTGAATCAGATGATCTGAGGCATCGCCTTTCGCGAGGAAATAGTTGATTCATTGACATGAAAAGCACTTTCTCGATTAGCTGTTCGGAGTTGGCAAAAAAATGTAGGTCCCCTCAATTTCCTTACAAAGTACGCTTGTGAGAAATGTGCTAGGCTCCGCTCGGCTACGCCACCCTATTTATTTATTTTTATTTTATTTATTCAATACAATCACAGCATCTAACTTATTCATACATATTCCTTAAAGACTAGTAATCTATCTCTCTTATCGAAATGTTGTTTCAAAAAGTTTTTTTTTGCATTGTTTTACTATGTAATATGTATATGAAATAAATATATATATGTATGTATATACACATTTATAGTAACATTGAAAGCGATACAATTATTAAAGTTGCGCCCTAAGTCGGGCGCAGCGGCCGAGTTCGTCTCCACAGCTTAAAATACGGCAGAGCTGGTAGCAATAATGTTTTAGGTGTGCTTTACTGGCTTATATTTTCCTCGTTTTTGTCATTTTCTTTTTTGCTTTAACGTTGATGCTGCATCTGTTGACTGAAAATGCAACTAATGGGAAAAGTTTTCGAATACTTTTCTAGAATAAGCGAAAAAAGTGTGCTTTACCTGGATTTGTATTTACATATCTTGCTTGAAAAAAAAGAAGAAACATTAAGCAGTAGGAATAAAATTTTCTCTTCGACTTGTTCCGTTGTTATAGACTGAAAGTCAAATTACGTGTCAAATGACAAATATTAGTAACCAAAAGTAAGATGAAATGGAAAGTGTATAAAGTGTTGGTTAAAGCATTCCGAAGAATCAATTGACACATATACTTTTAATTTATAAGGGGGGGATCTGGAGGGATACAAGAGCAACAAAATGCTAGAAGTAGAGCTTTTAATCAAAACTATACAAACAGTTATTAATATCGTCCTTAAGCCAACTTCGTCAAACGGAAACGCAAACAACACTAATGGCTAACTCCTTATTTCACTTCACGCCGCGCCGCAACTGTGTTCATATTTTTAAAAATTCTAATGGCATTTTATTTTATTTTTTTTTTGCCAAAACTCTTTTTCTCGTTCTCTTTGTTTATCAGGTTGTTTGCTTTTAAAAGCAAAACAAAAAGCACACTTTTTATTTGAGTAGTAATATCTTTTTTTAGATTTTAATTTCTCCACCGCTTTTTACTCTCACATTTTTTGCATGCATTGATAGGGGTTGTCTAGGAATCACGTTCGCAAGAAAAATAAAATGAAAAGCAATTTAGATTTTTCGGGTATTTAGATGGATTTGTGACCTAGCTAAATATACTGCACTATATGCATAAAATAGTGTGCAAATCCACTTCCTCAACCAAAAGATTTATCGCCTTTACTTTAAATGACAGAATTTATACCAAGCAGGTGTGTATGTATTTTTGGAATACAATCCAAAGGTCTTGTGATTTTCTTTGAAAAAAGGATGTCCCCCACTTTCCTATTTAATATATTATTTAAATCTAAGTTTTATAAGTATACAACCACTGAATATAACTTATAAAAAAGAAGGTATTTGTTATTCCTTGCCAATCTTGAGGTTAACTTGAGATGAATATCACGTTCGCTCTATAGTATATCTTAACGCTACACCATAGTCAAATCCAATTCAATATTATGAGTTTGCACTGTTCTATCTAAAATCTGAAAAAAATATATACCTATATATGTATTGAAAATCGTAACATGAAAGAAGTGGGTATTTTGTGTCGAAATTTTTCATCAAAATATGAGATCAAATCTCAAATCACTTGTCTCTTTTGAACTGAGGAAGGTAAACATTTGCTTAGGGCGTTACTTTGATTTCTTACACACTGGAAGTAATAGGTATTTTAAGTTCACCGAATTTACATATTATGTCAATCACAATCAGTTGAGACAAGAACAGAGACCAATGTAACGAGTAGGGTGTCATTGAATCAGTGTGAGTGAGTGAGTGTGTGTCACCCAGGATAAGGATAAGCCGTATACATTCAATGTTTATTTTTTTTTTTTTCTAAAGACAGACAAAGCAAGCTTGCATGCTGCTATGCTAAAATAATCCTGCTTTGAATTTTAATGTAATGTTAATCATTGCAAAGTAATTTTGGAGAAGAATTTGCCTAATTTCAAGAGCGTATATATACCTATATTTGTATACAATATACTATACATACTTATATAAGGTCAGGAGCAAATATTGGGATAAAATATCAAAATTGAGATGCAAGCTTTGAATAATTTCGATTTAATTTTATGATGCTACCGACAAGAAAAGAACTTGCCTTGGGTTTTGTTTCATTAGATATCAGTAAAGATATTGAACACCGTTTGAACAAATTGTTTGTGAAGCTGAACATGTTTCTTGGTATGCTTAAAAAATTCATTATAAATATTGTGTATTTAATTTTTATGTAAAAATTTTACATTTTCCGAATTTTTCTGATATTAGAGGGGTGCAGAAATTTCGTTAAAGCTTTTAATAGTGTGAGACAGCAAGAACATATTGTATACCTACAAGAACTTAAGCAACTATTTGTGCAATTCTCTCTAAATTTTTTCTTGCATCTCAGCGACTTAAGTGGTACTGAACTTGCTGTAAGCTCATTTGTAGACACGTATCTACGCTCATCATCAATGCAAGTGTTAGTAGCTAGTAAACAACGTAAGCACAAGAGGACGTAAACGAGGAAAAAATTAATGGCATTATAGTCCGGTCAAATTACGTTCATAGGGGTAAGGTTACATTAAAAATTACTTTTTAGTCCATATACTGAATGCAACCATTTTCCAAACGCACCCGTATTATAGGTACACTCAGCTATTATGGCTATAGATAGACTTTTTAATGGAGAGAATTTGATTTTTTTTAAATTTATTAATGAACAACTTTTTTACTTGTTTTGAAAATAGATCGGTGTACTTATTTGTGTATTTTTAAATGAGTTTCTTTGAAATCTACTGCATAAAAATGTAATCTACTGCACTTTTTTTTAAAAATCTACTTTGGAAATTTTTTCAAACAGTGGCAACGCTAATACAAGACCGTGCGGTCATATAAAATGAGGGACTGGGTTGTTTTTCGAACTATTATTTTTACTTATGTTATCGTTCTGTAACGCATATAACGGTAATTGACATACATATTAGGAGTAAAACAACTTTTTAACTTTTTGCAAAGCTATATCTCCGAAATGGTGATTCTTAGGAAAAAAAATGTATTTACACTTTTTATAGATAATTGCTTGGTGAATAATTTTTGCCTTTCTATTTTTTTGGTAAAACTTACCGTTTAGCTGGGAAACTTATAAAACCGATGTTTGCAACATTTGACCTTGAATAAATTTTTTTCCAAGCGGCGGATTGAGGGGGACTTTTGACAAATTGTAAGTAATAGGGTTCCCAACATTCATGCCAATTTTCAGCAAGGTGCGAATTAATGTAACCTTGAATGTCTATTTTGACCGGACTATTATAATTATTGAGAAATAAACTATTAAATAAAAACTATAAATAGAAAATGAAACTACATTACAATAATAAAAAATACTAGACAGACAGACTAGATGGTACCTCGAGAAACTGTTATCGATACAGGTATTAATGATAGAATATGTTTATATTTTTGTATTTATTTTCCGACTATTATTTGGAAAAACATATAACACCTGTTAATATTACGTCTGAAAATTGTTTTCAGCTTAATTTTTTTCAGAGAAAAAGAACAGATTCCGATGTACACCTTGACGTACCTTTTGCTTAACAACAAAAACATTTCACTTTTACCTATGATGATATATGTACCATCATTGTTTTGGTTGGTTTTCTCTTAGAAAACTAATTTCTCCCATGATTACTGCAAATTCCCAAGAAGCAAAACAATTTCTATTCCACCCCCTCACATTCCATTAGACTTACATATTATTATGTGAATGTACTCGAAACTGAAAATTATTTCCAACATGAGTTGGAAAGATGTTGTAAAGTGAAAGATACAACATATCGTCGGTACATACGAGTATATATCCCGAAGTCCATGTAGCAAATCTCCTCTAGGGTTTACTAAAATTATTTTAGGCATGTGCGAGTTAAGTTGGTTTGGTAAAGATGGTTTTGTTTTGTTTGGTCGATTTTGCAAAGTTATTCAATTGAAATTTAATGCTGCCCCTAGTGTGTGCAACCGCAAAAGATTACTTTTCCTGGATTGTTGCAAGTATTTTAAATTTGAATGTGCATGCGATGGTCGTTCTATGAGGTGTAGAAATGCCGTGAAATCAAGTGTTGAATATCATTTTAAGAAAAATCTGATTGTAAATGTATTAACAGGAATCTGTGAGACTTTTTGAGCTGGTGTGTTAAGTTCTGTTTTCGTGTATTTAGGCATATATATCTATGATTAGGTTTGGAGTTTATCGGTTGAGTGGCATCAAAAAAATTCAAAGACCAAGCTACCTATAACTTTGTCGTACGATATCTTTGGAAAAAATCTATGATCGATAGGATTTTTTAATACACACTAAAATCAAATAAGAATTTTATCGGTTGAGGAGTTCGAAAGCTGTTTAAAGAGTAAGTGGCAAGATTCAACTTATTGTTCATTCTAGTTGATTAAGTATTCGAAATTTGGATTATTGCTACCATATAGGTCAAAAATACTTAAGAACTCGTTTAAAACTAAAGTAAATATGATAGATATGATAATTAATCTATTTCATTGGGACTGGTTGAAAATTTGAAATTTTGTAATATAGGGAAGTAAAAACCTTACAAAAGCTTCAGATAAAAGGTTAGTACCTAAGGCTAAAATATTCTCATGCTTGAAAAGTAAACCTTTTTAAGAATGAATTGAAATCATTGAAAGTTGAATAGATTGAAATATACAAATGTAATCATTTTTAAACCGTTAAAGTGCCATTGCAATTCTAGAATAAACACATTACCACATAATAAATAACACCTCCCTTAGTTTATCTTTGTGAAACTCCTTTAATCCTTGTTGAACTTAAACAGAGGGATTATCACAGTTAATTGATGTGCAAACAACCCGAACGCCAAAATCTTCTTCCACACACTTATAAACATACACATACACCCACTCTCAATAGTAAACTTGAGCGTATGAGTTAAGACATTTTCATAGCCATTTGCAAATATAAATATTAAATAAATTTCTTTACCACATACTACGGAAAGGGGGATAATATCCAATGTGTAACTTACTCGATTCAACATTTGCTTGGAGGTATGAAACTGTCATTACCATCCTACAGCTAGCGACATCTGTTTGCGGCTTAAATGCTAAATTATTGATCAAAACTTCACCACTATTTTATCATTACATATTCAAACACAATTGTCATTTCAGTATCATTCAGTTCAATGACGTGTCTGTCAGCCTATGCACTTTAGCTTAAAAATATCATCATGTTTCAAGCGTTGAAATTAGAAATGCATACTAGACATAAAAGGGGTTTCTACCTGTTGTTTAGTAGTTTGAAAACTTTTTTTAGGCTATTGGTTCACCTGTCTCATTTTAGGTGGGACGGGTGAATAAAATTGAAATAATTTAAGTAAAGTAGAATAAAGTTATATCCACCAACAAAGAGTGAATAATTTTTTTTCCCAACATTTAGTGATGGTTTTTCCTCTTTGTTCTAGAGAAAAGTTTCATTACTCCACTAATCTATTTCCAAAAATTGGACACGGTATACCCAAAAGTACCTAATTATTATAGGCATTCACATCTTTACCTTATGCTTATTCGAATCACTCTTACTTTTTATATTACAAGTAAGGTCGATGACTCTTTAAAAATGGTTTTCAAGTAAAAGTGCAAAAAAGATTATGACGCAAACAAAATTGAGAACCTACACACATGTTTCAAAATATACATAATACTCATTTATATCCTGAGTGAGGGTTTTTCCTCTACAAGAGTCATGTGTCAACACCCGTGAAGTAAAATGTTAATTTTGTTGTATGAGAATCAAAAGCCTTAGGTTTGATTAAAATTATGTTAAACGATGATGAAAAAGAAGTTGAAATTGCAGATCGTATCCGCAGAGAAAGTTTTCTTTGAATAATTGCTAAGGGGGCTATGGTACAGTGAAGTAAAGTTACTCGGCTGAAGTACTCATCGATTTTAATTATAAACAAATATTATTAGGATCTGTTTATCTCAAATATATATTACACTGAAACTTTGACATTTGCATTACAATATTAATGCCAATAATCTTAGCAGCGGAAGTAGCAGCAACAAATCAACAATAAGCGAAGTAATGTTAAATTTTAGAACTGCGGGTGCAGGCGGGCGCGGTCGACCGGCATGTTAATTTTGCTGCTAAATGTTGAGCACAAACCAAAAGGCACAGAAGAACATTCGTTTTCAATTCTTGCTTTTTTCATTAACAGTGATACGAAGTTTGCTCCCGAAGATGGACAGAGTCCGAAACGCGTCTCTATTACATTAAGAAAAATAATTTGGTGAAATTTAACTAAATGTTTAAATGAAAAACTCTTAAAAATTTATTGGTTTTTGAAAATTCAAAGAAGTTTATATTAAATATAATTAATAGTATTCGAAAAATTCTTAGTTCATTGAAAGCGGAGCCACAACACATTAATGCCGCAATTGTAGTCTAGTTTGTCAAATTGCGGGAAGTTTTGTACCTGGAACTTTAATACGGCAAGTAAATCCATCGACAATGGGTTTTTTAGTAAAAATACAACTGTAAGTGAGAGAAAGAAAGGTCAAATTGTTGGCGCTAGTAGATATGAAGACCTAATACAAAGTGCACGTTTGCAAAAAGCAAATAGTTTGATTGGGATAATCGGCAGGATCATTTGGATTTAAATAGTATGAAAGAAATGAATGTGAAGAGGTTAGTACATGGTCATGGACAATGAGAGAAGCTTTGAATAAAAAAAAAAACTCTTAAAAATGATAAGGTTCTATGCAAAGGAGTTTGATGCTTTAATAAAGATCAAAACGTGGTAGTTAGTTGACCTGTCATGTAATCAAAAACCTTATTTATGGGCTAGGTTTTCAGCATTGAGCTCAGCGTAACGGCACTTTTTTCCACTTTTCTTTAGTCCTTGCCGGGGACGAGTTCTGAACTATTCAGTTCAATACCAATGCCTTTAGTCCAGACTTCAAACAGAATCCTTTTTCAAAGTAAATGTTTCGGTAATTTAACTTTACACAACTGCATATCTGTTTTTGGTCGTTCTTTATTTTTTGGGGGTGTTTATGCATGTTGCAAAAAAATCAAACTCAGATAGAAGCAAACATCTTTGGCATATTCTGAAACACCTTCATATGAAAAAAAAACTAGTGATTAGACGTCTGCATGTTTTTTTATGCTTTTACTTATTTCTTTACAACAAACTTTTGACAGATTTCTTAAAACATGATAGACTCGAAGTAAAAAATATCTGTTTTTCGTGACCTCCTCTCTGTTTCCCGATGAAAACATACGTATACGGAGCCATAGCCCCATAGTGGGTAAGCACATCGTGTTTCAAGGCTCGTTAGTGATAATTGTCATTACCAAAATTTTTTTTTCTCAAAAATGATATACCTATAAGGTATAACAATATTCCATACCATTTTTCTACTATAGTTACTTAAGTTTGTATTTAAATAAAAACGTTTAACAAAATTTTTAACTACAACTGAATAAATACATACATTCTTACATAAATACACACAGTAGAAGTTCAGCTAATGTTGAATCGTTTATGATAATTGTCATCACAAATCTCATCTGAAAATAGGAACCGAAATCATTTTAATTACATCAGTGTGTGTATCACGTGCTCCTTTATATATTTCGTATTCCTTGTTTATATTCAATCTTAGAGAATAAGAAAATTTTCCTCATTTTACGATAAAAATGCTAAGATTTAAGTTGTGTTTAGCTGAAACTAAACTTGCATTGAATTCTTAACCACCGAAAACGTAGTTTCACTGTTGAAAAAAGCAACAGTTATGATGTCCTGGGCTTTTGTAATTGTGTATACTTGGAAGCTATGCCCTAGTTTTTAGGTGATGTATGATCGAATTGAATATTTTATCCAGCGGATATTCGGATAATTTTTACAGCGCATGCTTCCTTCTCTGAGAGTGTTCAAGTTTCAAGCTTTTACTCCAAAGAGAAAGTCTTGAGAGTGAGAAGAGCATGATTGGGTATAGGTTAGGTAGGGTTAGGATATTCATCCATATCCATCCAAACTGCAAACTCAAGGCAAAGGCACACTAACCTAGTGTAAGTGGAAGTGCTTTTCCCTAGTAGTGGCTTCTGCTCATTTTTCTTTAAATTTTCTCAGATAATCACAACAAACAGTGTTTGCTTCGAATTCTATTCGATATTTTTGTGTTTTCTCATCATTTTCGCCAAAGTTGTTGTCGGTTTCTAGGACACTGCACTCTCAAAGTCTTTGGCTCACAGTATTGTGCTAGTATAGTACATCCAACAATTTGCCACTCACTCTGCAAACACATACAACTCTCTGAAATCATGTACAAGAAAAAAGCAACAAATTCGAGATATCTATCCATCCTGTCAGTTGTGTGGTTAGTTGATATGGTCGCAAACACAGTCTAATTCGAATACTTGAATGGTCTGGAAGGGTTTTCTCACTACGGATTATTTTATTATATCGAGTTGTTGTTTTTTACTACTGAAAAAAAGCATGTTTGCTTTCGTCTTTAGAGTACTGTAAGTTCTGCTTTATTGTGGATATGTTTGAAAAGAAATTAAGAAATAAGTAAATTAAAATAAAAAAATTTAATTAAGCAATCCCTCCATTTAACTTGTCAATCTACAGGTAAAGTGAAATGTAAAATTTAAAAATGATAAACTTTTTTCACGGTATGTTCGGTTGAAGTTCAAACCTTTCACTGAAAGCGAATACTAATAATTGCTTAAATGCACATTAACCTTAATCCAAATAATCTTTAAGTGGAAACAAATATGAAAAGTTGTGTCTACGACAACAAACACCAACGGGTTAAGTCCATTCGGGATATTAATCGCGATTAATTGATTGAGGAAAGTGGATTTAAATAGACATTTAAGGATCGTTGCTTTTGTGAAACAAAAGTTGTTGTTTGGTTTTGAGTGTCTAATGAGCAAATCAGTACGTTAGTGTTTCCGTCAAATGCAATCGGTAACAGAAATATTTTTTTTTTTTTTAATTGTGCTTCAAGCAGCAAGTTCAACGCTGTCATATTTGTAGTTTTGCATTTGTTGCATAATTTACAAAAAAGGGAATAAGAGGATTTCTTGATTTACGTATTGTTGGGTAAGTGAAGATTGTAACTCGTTACTTCTTTTATGAAGGTAGGCTTGTTTGAATTATTGATTTATTTTTATATTTATAGAAGTTTTACACAATTGTACACGTTAGTATTTGACTGTCATTTAGTTAACTTAAACCAAGAGAATCCTTTTCCGTTCTCCTTTATGATACCGAATTGTGATGCATCCACAAAAAAGCCTAGTATTTTGTTGATTTGGTTTATTTCCTGGGGGTTCCGTTGATGATGTGTCTGTTCATAAACCAGACTTTTCCATTTATATATTTTCCGATCTAATTAAACACTAGTGGTGCCACCAAACTCAAATTCAAATACCAAGGACATTTATTTGGCATGGATGCACGAATAAAAGTAGACGAGCATCAATGTGTAGCATAGATTATGAGCGGACGTGCTTTTATGCTCAGTATTAGGAATTCCTTTCTAATCTAGTATATACATACATATCTACTTGAAAACATTCGCAAACTAGGGAGTCAGCAGAGCATATATGTGAATTAAGAATTTGCCATAAATAGGAACTAGGTATATTAGTTTTATGTTTCTGTGATGCTAAGGAAAATTAAGATGCTTGATGCGCATAATATCTTACGTGATTCAGAAACTCAAAAGATGTGAAGTTTAGATGATTCGTTTGCATTAAATGTTAAAACGTTTCTGCTTGAACCAACAGGCACTTATTAGGAATGAGATAAATCTTTACACCTATAGAGTAATTTTCTAAACCAACAAATTAACGAATTTTATTTTCTTGATTAGCAGTATGCTACTCGCATATCATTAATTTTCAAGTCAAGAGCTCATATAATGATGCCAATCAAAATTATGTTTAGTCAATGAGACAACGATATATCCAACTGCTGGTTAAAAAAATATCTCATCTCGATTGAAAATAATTCCTGAATTGTATCTGAGGACAATGTTATTATACTGACTAGAAAATAGAGAAGAGTAAATAGAGAAACTTTGAGCTATTAAACGTCTCCACTTATTTGGCTTCCTATTGTTTTGAGCATATTCATATTGCAATTGGGAGCAATTTGCATATAATTACATAGCACATACTATCCTATCTCCCTTACTCACCTCTTGACAAAAAGTTTTGTACTTACCCTCAGTTGAAACATGTCAACTTGATTTTATTTGAAATGGCCCAATAGTGTTGAGAGCTTATTTCAATCTTTGGTGAATTTTATTTGTGCTTGAATTCATGCAAACGACAATTAATCAATAAATCAATCATTAATCAATATTTATTATTTATATTAACAATAAATAGAAAATAAACAAATAGTACAGCTGACTATGCTTTCATCCACACGTAATGAATTAGTCTTGGTTTAAAGTGTTTTCATTCCAATCTTCAAGTGCACACGCAATAAAATATTCTGTAAAAAAAAATTGTATATGAATGAACTGCTGATCGTGTTCATTGCGGTGATAGGTATTTCTGACTGATAAAAACCGCTTGAATATGAAATGACAAACATTTTTAAGGCCTTTAAAATGTTAAAACCTGTATAAATTATTAGTTTACTTTTCTTTCTCCCACATCAAATGTTTGCGGTTTCAAAACTTTGCTTCACTGTCTTGCAATGCCGTGTTTTCCCAACATAATTCTATGATTCTATCATATCGTGATATATGTAGATTACCCTTCGTTTAAAGCGCGTATACATATATAGGTATATTAAACACTGATGGTATTCAAGCAGTATCGTTATAAAATGAGTTTTTGTAGGAACTTATTTGGAGCGTTATTCACACAAAGTTGCAGAAAAACAAAAAATTTCAGGAACCCCTGCAGAACTTGTTATTAAAGTTCTTATAATATAAAATTAGTTTAACTTAACATTTCAATGACAAAATAAAAATCATCTTAAAGTTCGTGCGCACTCTGGTAACACTGGGAGATTTTCAACTCAAACAACTACAGCTCATTTCAGATTGACCAATAGATTTTTATCAGGAATAACTCATTGGTTTCGTTTTAAGCGAACTAACACTAATGACACGACTTTTTTCTTCTCCTCAAAATTACTCAAAAAGTTTGTGTTCAAAGAACCTTTTTAACCCCTTAAATGGTTCGTATATAAGCTCGTGGTAGGTACATATACGAGTAGACACGTGCGGATAATGTAAATATATATTTCTAAAGTTGAAAGAGTTTTAGAAATCGCTCTGGTTGTATTTAAGTTCCTGTTCCCGTTCCGTACCTACTTTATAAAGTACTTTGTTATTCGGGGCGGAGACGAGTAAAACAAAACAAAATCCATGAACATCGGTCCAGCCGTTCTCGAGGTAAAAGTTAAAAGTGTTAGAACAAACCGGACTTTGTTTTATATATTAACTTTTATTCATTTGCTCATGTTAACGGAGTGAAAAATAAGTTTGTAAAAATGATTGGGAATACTAACAAAATAAATTACAAAAAAAAAAAACTTTTTGAACATATTTTTTTTCTACAAACGTTATTTGATCAAACGGGTAACGTGAATTATAACCATGGATAAAAATTAATTCTGCTCGTGTTTTATTAAAGATTAATTTTAAATATGTACGTACGTCTTTTGACGTTCAAAAGAAGTATTAATGGCTGGGTTCCAAATATGTATCCTCATTTTCCAGTAACGACCTAGCTAGCCATATGTAAAGAGAAAGCTAAGCGTATGGGTCACAAAAATCAAAACAATTTCGCTTAACATAACCAACAAGCAAATGTGCTCTTGGAATCATATAGCTAATCAATACGACTTTTATGAGAAAACGTTGAACCCAACATTCAAAGCCCTGAAGCAAGAATTGGTCTGAATCAATTTGGCAAACGAAGTTTATAAGCGTACGAATCATACAGAAAGTACATTTTTTTAGGTTCAATTTTAAACAATTTAAATTGCAGCAAACGGTCTATGGAAAAAACTTCTTTTTCTAACGTATACATATCTTCATACAAGTATGCTAAAAATTCTATCTGTTTTGAAGGCAACCTACCATTGCGTTCAGATAAACGTTGAATTTATTTCAACTATCCTATAAGGAAACAAAGTATGTATAGTCTTTTTATGGTAAAAGAACATACGTTTGTTCACCACAATAAGAAACAAAAAATAAAAATAAAAAATAAATGGAAATCGATCGGCCCCAAACAACAAAAGTTTTTGGTTCAAAAACTTTACCCGTAAACTTTGATAAGATTTGTGATTTGCATTAAACTCTGTACTTTTTGAATTCAAATCCAAGTGAATTTATTTAAATTCACTTATAATGTGATTAATGTTCATCCGATTCGAGCTAAAAGTTCGTTTCCTCCTTCCAGATTACTATGTCAAGAACAACAGTCTACGTAGAAGTGGCAAAATGTCATCTGTTTAATCGACCGTAGCACTGAGGCTGCATCGAATATTTATGAGAAGTGTTTGGTTTGAGTCAAATCTGTGAAACAAGAGAGACAGAAAGAGGAGCAAGCTAGTACCTTCACTGTGACATATGGAAATGGGTGTCGTAGCTGGTATTATTACTAAGACAGGTCGCCAGATTGCTTAATGGCTTCATTTGCTGCTAGTGTCAAGTCCTACAGTGGTTTTGCAAATAGCTGTATTATAACGGGAAGTCCGTAGAAGGATGGATCGGTCAGGTGTAATTGCGTTGTATTAACTACTGCCATTGTCATGTTAAAGTGGCAAATTTAGAGAGATTAAGTCACAAATTGTGGTCGAGATTTCTATTAGATAGGTAGGTAACTAATGGAAGGATTACACTCAGGCAGAGAAATGGGTTCCATAAAGAAGTTTATTAGGTAGAACTTGATAAAGGTATATGGGTGAAGTTTGTTTACAAGTTGTCTGGAATTAAAAAAGTAGCTTCCTGCTTGTTGGAAACGTGAATGTAAGAGCTGTTTTTGAACAAAAAAGGATGTTTCTGTAGGGCAAATAAATAAAAATTTCTAAAAGTGATTTCAACACACAACAACCTTATAGATTAAACTAGGTTTCTTTCTGAAGTGTAGGTGAAAGAGCACTTTTTTCATAGGTTTGCGAAATATTTGCAAATATGATTGCAATTATTTACAATCCAGCAGCGTTTTAGTGTTGAAAGTATTAATGCTTAAGTTTACAACTTAATGAAAAGTATTTTTTTTTATAATAGAATAGAGGCAATACAAGTAATTCATTCTTTTTCATTTGAATGAAATAGATCAACTTTTTTGTGCAATTACAAGAGAAAAATGCATGGCTTTTAAAATAGAGTATAGGATATAAAGTCCTGTTTCCACACTACAACCTCGTCCAGTCCCATATAAATGACTGCGCTAGTGAAGAAGTAGGAAAACTAAAACTATTATTCTCAACTACTACAATTCAGAGTCAACATATTTCATACTTAGATTTTATATTGAAATTAGTTTCCCTTCGGTTTGTTAAACTAGCGAAAAATAGTGAAAAGATAATAACAAATTGAGAGTCTAAGCCAAGAGTATTTTTTCTTAGACATAGACACTAAATAAACGTAACCGAGTATTGCATGATTTATAGAATCTTTGAGTATACCTACCTACCTAGCGCAAAAAAAAACAAAAATTAATCAGCCTTAGGTCAGAACGAAAAAAAGGAAGCGGTTTCTTATTGGATTGCCCATAAGCAAGGTAAAATATACAATGTCCTTAAGGCTTTAAGACACCCCTTAATCTCAATTTAGTATATGACCCAGAGGGTTAAGGTGTAGAACTTTGTATGTGCATGTGAACATATAATTGTGACCTAATTTCACACTCGACAAGGATAAATTTCCGCACTTGGACATCGTCCTGTAGTTCATTCCAGTCGATTTGAAAAGCATAAAAGCTTTTGAGAAAGTAAAGAAGGGTGAGAACGAACACTTAGTGTTTTTTTTTTTTTTGAAACGTTTCAACTTGCGTCGTCGGCGTTGGTTGCCCAATGCTGGTACAGAAATGAAAACATCTGATAGATATATACATACAAAGTAAATTGTCAGCATTAAGTTTGTTGAATGCTCCATTTGTTACTTAGGGATCTGCAATTTGTTTCTTCTGAAATTCATTCAGCTGCTGTCCCTGATAAAAGCATTGTGTCCGAGTATTAAAAAGGTCTTATCAAAAGAGATCGACTTGGTAGATTTGAAGATTAGAGTAAAATTATTTTCGTTTTATATAATTGAGAAGCCCAACCTTAAGTTTTGTGCTGTTAAAATCGTATACACGATTCCATTCCATACATCGAGGTAAGTAGCTACTGTAGGTATACTTATCCATAAAAAGCAATTACCAAATAATGTAATGGAGGTATATATTTAAACGTTTCCAATTTAAGAATTCGTTTAGAGAGGGTGTGGGGAGAAAGAAAAAGACAATTTGGATTCCCTTACACATCGTAAAAAAACTTTATTTTCAGATAGTATCTATTATTTTTGAAATAAAAAAAAAACATTTGGCTATCGAATTTGGAGAAAAACACACAAGTTTATTGAAATCGAGATTCTTACGTTTCTATTTCCGTTTGGTTTCTTTACTGTAAAGCTACGTGCAGACGGCATATAAAAAGCCGCACATATGTGCGGTTCTGACGTCACATAAAAAGTTGTAAATTCAACGCAAATGCTATACGTAAATCAGTGTACGCAAACTCGCATATAAGGGTGTTCAGACGATGTGCGGAATCTGTCCCAAAAGCCGCACATTAGTTTGCGTTGATTTGCTCGCACATCAAATGTACGCAAATGAATACGCACATTTTTCGGTCGATGTGCGACATGTTCACACGGTATGCGTAAAAATTCGCACATCACCCATTTGCGTTCATATGCAGGTTTGCGTTAATTCAATAAATTGTTTGAATTTTGTGTTTTATTCATGGGTTGTGGTTGTTGACGAAGCTTATCCGTACATAAACATAAAAGTGCTGAAATTATTTGAAAATTTCGAAAAGAAAGTGGGTTACTACTGCTGTTTTGGCATTGGATATGATTTATCTGCAATCAATTTTAATGTTTTCATAATTAATCAATAGAAAAAAAATAACAAAAAAAAATTAAATAAAATATTCAAGTCAACAAAATAAAAAAAAAGAACATAATACTCAAGAGACAAAATAATTATTTCAGTACGTATTGTACTCATGAAAATAAAAACAGCCTACTACCAACACACTTCGCTTCGCTCACTTTATAATTTTTTTTTTTATTGAAAACCGATCACAATTATGCTGTGCAACTACTACTGATTTGCGTAAAATATGCTCATTTGCGTTGTCCTATTTTCGTGTCACCGCACATGATTTTGAAGATCGCACATGCACGCACATACACGCAAACTGTCACAAAAAATGTGCGAGGGTGTTCAGACGATTTGCGAAAAAGCCGCACATTTATGTGCGGTTTCGCCGTCGCACATCGTCCGCAAACCATTTGCGTGCATGTGCGGACTGTCCCAAAAGGGTGTTCAGACGATATGCGTCAATACTCGCAAATTATGACGTAAAAATGACGTCAGAACCGCACATATGTGCGGCTTTTATATGCCGTCTGCACGTAGCTTAAGTGTTTTTATTTTGCTTTCGATTTCATTCAAGAAAAAAATCTGTCAACATAAAAAAGCAAAATCAGGCAAGTAACACAATTTGTACGAAAAATGAACGTCAATTTTTAACCATTATCGCATTTCTAACAGGCAGACGCGCCTCATTCTAATCGTTGAGACATTAGATTGGACTGTTGTCATTGTTTTTGAAATCGGGGTTTTGTATCATACGGGTGTTTCCATAGCACTTTGAGTATCTGTCGGTTCGTTTATGTTTGACTTTTAGTCGTAGATACCTATCTGACATTTATTTATCTGTAATTCCGCTTCCATAGCAAAAAAAAAAAATTCACAAACGGCTTGCGATCCTTTTGCTATCTTCTGGGTTCGAGTCATATAATCATCACTAATCTAAGCAGACACCGAAAATGCGAACTTTGGGACATTGTATTCAAGTAGGTAATTCTTTTTGTGTGTTGGTACATATGTTCCTTTGACATTTTTCTACAGAGTTAAGAATCCAGTAAAAGGAAAGAAATAGTTTTTTTTTATAATAAGTAGTTTTTTATAATAAGTAGTTATAGCCCATGGATTCGAGTTACCTCAACCACTTTTTTGAAGAAGCAAACCACTAGGTATTCCCTGTACGAAAAGCAAATTTGGTATTCATTTTATCTTCGGAAATCCATGATTTCTTTTTAAGGCTTATCAATGCGTATGCAATGAACACAAAATTATGTGACTCAAATTTTTAACCCGCATATGAATATCATATCATTCATATTATAATTATATGCCAACATTCAAAATACCACACGTGATATAATCCCATTTCCAAACACCGCAAATGGGTAACCCACACAATTTAATAACACAAATATTTTTGCGAAATCCACCCCATTATAATTTGAAGTCACCCTAATGTTTTATGTGATATATTATGTACATACTTTGGGTCGTCGAATTCTGGTATACAGGAAAGGTGACACATATAAAAGCTTTTTACTGAATTTACTTAATAGTTAGTAACCGTTCATTTTCTCCTACTAAAAGTCCAATTATGGAATTTCCTCTATACTTTGCGCACTGTTGCTGCTACGTTTTTCTTCGTCACCTTCTTATATATTCAAAATTCAAAGGCCACTTTACACGAAGTCTGAAACAACTAGAGGCTTGGGAGTAGTATTATACCCTCATGGATACCTCACTTTAAGTACTCACATCTACCATATCCAATAAAGGCCTTGTAGTGTCGAGAAGTGTTTCAAGAGGTTTTTAGAGCCATATGCATTGCCATATTGTGGTGGTATAAATTTTTGTAGCATCTTATGTTAGCTAATTAAGAAAAGTTTATAAACGGCCCACGAAAGACAATAGGTAAACTTAAGTAATTTTGACGGTATCTACTTTCCACGTTTATTTGCTTTTTCTCAGTCCTCAGCTTTAACCACCCTTAAGGAAGACGACTGTAGATCTGATCCTTTGAGGGTTAAATATGTGTCAGGATAGTCGTGATGAGTTTTTCTTTTTTACGTTCATACAATAAACCTAAGCATATATTCCTTTTTTGTTTACCTATTTATTAATCATTATACTTTATGTAATGAAATGAGCCGCCATAAACCTGTACTAAATTTAATGTTCTGTTGAACAATTTTCTGAGTAAATGAAATTAAATGACATACACAGTGCAGACGCACAAAAAATTTCGTCTTGCAAAATATGTTTCGTTTTGAAAAACTGCTCTAAGCTATAAACTTTTGAGAAAAAGTTAATTTTACAAAAATATAGCTTTTCGGATTACAGTCTTCTTGAATACGCATTTTAGAGCTCAAATAATACAGCAGGAACATCTTTACGTTTATACGTATGTAATTTCTTCTAAAAAAGTCTTACCATGATGATTCGTTTGACCATGATGTTTTAAAACAAATAAAATACAAAACATGTTCGAGTTGACCATAGCAGCTTAATTTTCCTAATGCTTTTCCACTTTAAAAAAAGAGGTTTTTTTTTTATTAAACACTACACTTTTTATATGTTCAGAAAAGGAAAAAGCCATTGGACTATGTGCAGAGCAAGGCAGAAAAATTGAGAACAAAACAAAAATAATTCGTCCCTACATGTAACACACATAAAATTTATAGCATATCGTTCGTTTGGCAATAAATCAGAAAATAAAATACTAACCAGAAAGGTAGGCGAGGGTATATGGATACTTCTATACCGACGCGACGGTAACCTCTGCCAGTTATTGATGGTCTTCGTAAAAAGCAGTTTATATTTTTGCGGGCACCACAAACATACCAAGTTTGTAAGCTGGACGGAACATCATACCGTAATATGGGAATGCATTTCGAAACCGTATATAGAAAAGGAAATGAAAGGGATATAACTTTGTTGAAAACGGAATATATCATGGTAGGTTTTAAGTGGAAGAGATGCTTTTTTAAATAAATTCATCAAACCAATCATGTTATTTGCGATTTATTTCTATTTGAATTGGAAGTTTAAGTTTAAATGATATTTATTTTGGTATCCGTCTGAATGGAACAAGTAAGACAATGTGAAGTAATGACGGTTTAAATAAGTTCATATGAGCAAATATTCATTTTTCAGTTGTTTTAACTTTAATTGCAATAGATATATATGGCTCGGTTCTGACAGGCTAGGTAAGAAAGTTTTCCATGGCTGCACCACTTTTGTCTAAAATGTCAACTAGAGACGAACCTCGACTTTTAGCGTAAACCGATGATCTAATCACTACCCCCGCGCCGACGTAATGAATAGCAAGTCTCCCGGGAGAAAAACAAAAAATGTTTTTCCACGAGTATTGGGTATTTCGTCGTACCCGTGGTGTGATGGATAGCATGTCCGCCGGTTAACCCAGAGGTTCGAGTTCGAATCCCAACGGAGGCAAAATTGTTTTTTCCAAGGGTATCGCCTTTCTCGATTAGCCGTTCGGAACCGGCAGAAAATTGTAGGTCCATTCCCTCACAAGGCATGGTTGTGAGAAATGCGCTAGGCCCAGGGGCTCCTCGCTCTGTTGCGCCACCCTATTTTTTTTTTTTTTTTTATTGGGTGTTTCCATTGCTATGCGCTATTGTCAATACCGTTCGGAATCGGCAAAAAACTTATGGTCCCCTCCATTCCTCACAAGGTATGGTTGTGAGAACTCAGCTAGGCCCTGCGGTTACCCGCTCTGTATGTACCACAGTATGTATGAATTCAATTCGTTTCCATGAATTTTCGAACTTTTCTTAGAATTTATTTAATCAAAGATTTGTTGGAATATTGCTTTTGGTAACAGCTATTGTTTTAAGTGAAAACGTCTGGTGTGAAAAATCATATGTTTTGGGAGCTTGCGTTGAGTTACTTTGGAAAAACTTCTAGTGCGCCATTGCCCCAAGTGATTAAGTTTTTGGTTTGGCCTAATCTGAAGCTGATTGAAAATGTGTCAAACTTACTGTGCTGACAATCAAAACAGAAAAATTCAAGTCTGTGTGGCAACATCAAGGAGCTATAATTTGCCTGTGCTTAAAGTGTAACACAACACAAAATCGATAAAGCCAAATGCTATGGAAAGTTGTTTCTGTCCATAAAGCAAGGAGAGGGAATGTTAAGAAATTTTCACTGAGCCTTGAAGGCATAGGTACTTACAAATTTTCAAATCAAATCATTCTTTCCAGCAGGTTTTATGCCAAAGAAAAGCAGTAATTATTTTAAATGGCTCAACTTATAAACCTAAAGATGACAAAATAGTAACCAATTTTTTACCTTTTACTGGCTTTAAGTTTGTCCAGCAGTGTTTATAATGTGCTGGATTGTTATTGACTTAACTCAATGTAATCCACAACGACAAAATTTTATAAGGTAATTACTGATATCCTTAACCTATGCATGCAATTTGTTTTATACTTTCGAACAGATTTTAGAATCCCAAACTCTGGTCAACTACGGTCTGGCATAATAGGCATTGCACAAAATATGAAATAGCTTGATTCCTATATTTCATTATGCACTAATGTATTATGTATGTACATGTACATACTTCAACTATTATCTACGACTACTGAATAAGTACTATTTTAGACATAAAACTGTATCTTAAGTAGCTACATATATACTAATTAAAATTCAAATGGTAATAAGTTTTTTCGCCTCAACTAGCTTTCACCTGTTACATAATTTTGTGTAAGACAACTCGCAAAAAAGTAAGAACTTCCCTTTTTCCTTGTTCTTTTTCGTTTTCTTTTGTCAAAGACAACTTTTAGATTGTGCTGATTTCTTTTTAACAAAAGTAAAACTTTGAAAAACTTTTCGCTATTCCAACATTTTTTTTTATATTTATCTATTCAAAGGAGTGTCCGTCCATTGAGCTTCGGACGAGGAGCGATTTATCAGTGTAAAAATTGAACATGGCATTCATTCTTGTCCCTACCGATTTAATAGAAAAATAAATTTCAGGAGATAGTGGCGTTTTTCCTTTTATTTTTTAATCTATCAATTTCTTCTTAACATAGCGTCTATGCTTTACATGAAACTGATAGGACCGAGTTCTTGTGCAGGCAGTTTGGGTTTTTAGAATACTAATTCAATAAATTGAAGTTAAAAAATGTCGCTCCAATATCTTCGATTTATTTCCTTGTATTTTTTCTTCTCTTAAGCTAAAAGTGGTTAACAACAAATCAATTGATCGGCTATTATTTTTACACGCAATTATAGGTAATATAAGGAAATCTTTTTTAATTGAGATAGCAATTAAACATGTTATTACGACGATAGAATAAATACGAAAAAGTGGGTCCTGCAATTGTCTCTGTCCGTCTGTATGTGTGTCTGTCGTGTGTCTGTATATGGATCGCTTGAGCGATTTTCACCAAAATTTGCAGTAAGAGTCGGTGGGGCAGCCTACAGAGGGGTTTTTTGAAATAACGGTGCCTGACATGCAACCTATATGATAAAACTTATTTTTCTCGAAAACGACTCTAACGATTTCGATAAAATTTTAGATTAGCGATTATTTTTTAATTATCATTCAAATGATGCAGTTGATTTTTTTGAAAATTGTCTTAAAATGCCCATTAGTTATTGGCGCACA
Organism: Melanostoma mellinum; assembly: GCA_914767635.1. Lineage (NCBI taxonomy): Eukaryota > Metazoa > Arthropoda > Insecta > Diptera > Syrphidae > Melanostoma > Melanostoma mellinum. The sequence goes on along the minus strand of OU612060.1, from coordinate 204,151,521 downwards.
CAATTTTTTGATTTTATCCACATTTTTTGTCTAAACATCCTCTCACACAGGATCTTAAGACTTACAAACTTGATTTTTGGAAAACTTGTTTCTAAAAAGAGTGAAAAATAAAACACTGTGTTTTAAAGAAACTGGCCTAACGATTTTTATTAAATTTTTAAGCATTTTAGCAAGGTCGTGCGACAAATAAGCTATTTGTAATGTACTAATCTAGAAGTTCGGATTTTCGTAGGTACTACGGACATTTCTTTGCCAGCAAAATTAGAGATTCAGATTACAAAGAAAGATTTTGTATAAGAGAATACGTGTAAACGTGATTAAATAATTCACATCTCAATATAAGTAATTTACATAAATATAAAGAAGAATTTACAAAACAAAAGACGAAAGCAATAAAATAAATATAAATTTCCGTGCATGTTGCTCTGTGTCCTGTTAAGATATTTTGTCCTTAAATGGAGATATCTAAATAAATAAGCCATGAAAATAATGCCCTGGGAGGCTAGCTTCAGCAAAAAAAAAAAATCTGTGTTTATGAGAATGGAATGTCGAACCGAACAAAACCACTTTCATCTACGAGAACCCTTACCATTCTTAGAGAACAAAAATATGCAAATATTTATCAAACTTATTCGTTCAATTGAAGAATGGTTGTGAAAAGATAGGGGCCATTGAAATAAATGTAATAGATAGCGCTCATTATGTTCTTCACCAGCATTATAATCCTCAGCATGAAAATACGACTGGAATATAAACTTTTGGTAGGTACTTAACCCTTAAATCAATCATTCTGGTCCCAAACTCCGTTAACACACTCTTTCGGACTGGCAATTAATTACCATACACATTTAGCCGTAGCCTTGCCAAATTTCTGATCCATTTCACAAATAGCTCAATACTAATAAAAGGGCCAAAAGGCAAAAAAAGAAACAAACAAACATTAGCAGTAACGCTTTTTGCTTAAATTTCCATCGTTAACCCTTTTCTACAAAGTGAGTTGTGGTTTACCATACTATTTACCGGAAAAAAAGAAAACAAAATGATTTGGGCCCGAAATGATTTCACATGAAAATAAAATTGTTAGGCCTTAAACTATGAACATTTTTATAACAACCATTGTATTTAAAGGTTTGCAGTTGACTTTTCAAGTCTGCCGGTGAATTGTAACAAAATTATGTGCTCCTAGTCAGGATCCGTCAGCAACAGAACTCTGTTTCTGTGTAGGTTCCTACATATAATTTTCTACACTTCTAAAAGGAAAACGTTTGAAACGTATGTATGCAGGTAAGGTTGATACATAAGAAAATAATGGCTTTCGATAATTTAATTCAACCCTCATCGCATCTTTTGTGCTTCCTTATATTCTATCACAGATGATTTTATAATCAAAACACCAAACCCATTTATATAAGTATGTATCTATATACCTAGTATGTGTGTGTTTTTTTACTTGAGTTATGTCAAAATGATTTGTTTGCTGACATTTTTTACCGTCTTACCTTAACTCTTACCTTTGCAGTGATTTATGAAATCGGGAAATCTAGTCTTTCGATAATGAATTATTTCTTTTAGCCCGTTTTAAGAATATTCGTTATTTCAAGGTTGGGGGCACTCGATTTCTGTTGTAGGTCCCTCCTCCTGCAAGCTTTCTTCTCAACGTTAATTCATAACATCTTTCGGTTGTGAGTAAAAGTAAAGCATTTTAAGGCCCACAAATTAATCTTCATAAATCTTCGACGGAAAAACATTTTAGGTGATATAATATGGTACACATACTGTACATTGTACATACATGTACCTATGTTTGTTAACAGCAAGCGGTTTGATATTCCGAATTCTCATCTTGACGCTTAAGTGTTGCTTTCGTGCTATGTTTTTGTAGGTATATTATTTTTTTTTATATAAAATGGCGTCGAGTAAAAGCTACGAGTCAGGAATCAAGGCTCTAATGGGTGGTTATAGTGTGTGTATTAAATGGAATTCACTCACGTAAGACATTTCACTTCAATTTAAGTATTTCATGCTTTGGTTGCTGTAAATAAAAGGACATTTAGCTGGTATTTCTTTGATAAAATTGATAAATTGATAACGTATCAGCTGTTTCAAGGCAGTTTTTAGAGTAATTTTGATGGTATGTTTTTTGTTGAATGAACAATTTTTCTACATTGTATTTCTTTTTAAGTATTGGTCTTCAAGAGGCTTTCGTGTCTCTTAGCTATTTGACTTAAGTGTTTTATTTTTTTTTATCAAATACCTACATTGATTCCAAAAGGTCACAGGTTAAGTGAACTGTCAAGTGGAATTCACATAAAAATTGTTATGGGTTGGTAAATTTGCTGTGCTGGGAACACGCTTAGCAGAAAAAAAATACGCTAAAACCATTAACGGTCATCATTAACTTTACGGAAAAGCATGTTTTATTTTAGCCATCAAAATTCTAATAAATTACATATTTTTAAACGTTTAATCAATAAAAATCACTCGAATGGTAATTAAGCGATAAAAAATCATGACCCTTAAAATATCTATTTGACACGACCCAAATCAATGAAGGTATTAGAATTTTATACTGAAATGAATTGTGTGGAAGCACACGAACCTACCTTTGAAATGACGTAATTAAGGACGATCCCTGTTTTTGATGCTTTGTTTTTCTTGTCTTATTGACAGGATAGAACAAATTTATTCCAAAATATGTCATCGCCTTGAACTGCTGTTTATGAATTCACTGTGGTTTCTAAATTTTATCAAGCGTATCAAAAGTATAGGACAACTTGTTCTTAAATTTGCCAAATGCATGGCATGACATGACATGTCCCTGTAAAGAATAGCGCCCACCTGTCACACGCACTAAATTCTCGCTATACAATACATGACACCGTTCTAGTATTCAACCACCCCTTATAAGGTTACGTACCACCCGCAATAATCATTTGGCCAAATTTAATTTATTTCCATTTATGCCCATAACGGCACCGAATGAGTCGTAAGCTGTGATTGTGTATACGGCCGAATCGAATAGGGGTGTGCGCTGGTGGTTGGCGGGCGGGTGGGTTGTATAAAAGATTGAAATCTCTATTTTCAGGAAATGTTCAGATTGAGATTTTAGAGGTTAGAGGGGTAAAATGATGTCGCTGATTCTGGCATGTGTATAGGTACATATACCTTCTACGCTCTCACCGAAATCGTTGTTTTGTATGGTATGTTGTTTGTCAATTTCGTTAATGACTTGTAACCGGTGAGGAGGGAAAATATTTAGTGGGCGACGCGGTGTCGGCATCGGCATCGGCATTTCGAAAGGACAAATATCTCGCTCGTTCTCCTAATTGGAGGCAAAACGTTCCGTTATTTACCCGCTTTATTTGAATTTCACACAATCACGAGGTGACAAACTCAATTATTTCGGAACTGTCAGTCTGTTAGCGAGGAACGAGAATAGCATGAAGAGAAATGATATTGATTGGATTTGCTTGCCATTCTAGTGGTTGATTGTTCTCAACCAACTTTATGTTAAATGTTTGTTTCACGATTCACGAATTGTACACATTTTATTTGTTATTTATGAATATGACATTTTAATTACAAAAAATGTAAATGAATGGGAATCCAAATGAATTCGTTTTTATTTATATTTATCACTGCCTTTATAACATTTGTATGTTCTACTCTTTACTGTAAATAAATCCGCTACACCAATAATTAAAACCCTTCATTGTGGCCTAAATAAATATTTTAATACATATTTCAAGGGTATGTGTGAATCCATTACAATGGTGAAAGCGCCTACACCTTAACGTAGGTAGGTATAGGTATAACGGGCTCCAGGAAACACGGGCTCTTTTGAGTTTCTTGTTGTTTCCTTTTTTAATGGCAGGGCAAATACATCTTTTGTTCTAAGCAAAGAGAAATATTTAAATAATGTAAATGGAAGTTTTTTCTTCTTTAACCACTGCTGTGGCTGGTAAACAACAACCGTAATTGCAAGATCAGCCTCTGGCCAATGCTTAGCGATAAAAGAGACGTAAACAAAAAAAAAAAACCTTTGAAATTTATGTAGCTATAAGACTAGGTATATGCAAGAATATTTCCATTTTTAAAAGTATTTTGGTGGAATCAGATCTTGGCTATCTTAATAAGCATTCTTGAAGAGAGAACCCAACCACTGTGGGTGGTTGAAAAGTGGTTGTTTGTTGATTTTTATTTTTTCTGCCTCGAATTTATCATTTTCGGAACAACAACAACCAAATTTTATTTATGTACTGAATTTTCACAAATGTTTATAGTTAACTATGATTACATACACAATTGTTCCACTATTACCTTACTAAAAAAATGCTACTATGGATTTTGCTTTTGATTCCACACTTTGTTGATTGATTGGCGGTTCATTTATTTGTTTGTAAGCTTCCGATAGCTCTAAAAAATAACATTCTATCTAGGTTATCATCGATTTATTTCGGAGGCAACATTACATACGCCTATGAATGTTTTTTTTAAGTTTTAATCCTGCTATTGAATTTTAAGTCGTAGTAAGTAAGTATCCGCAATGTCGTAAACCCAGTTTTTTAACATTAGAAAAAAAAAATTTGAAAGTATGCAATTCAACATTTTTGGCCTTGTGGTTTGAGACGATTGAAATATGTACTGATGCAAAATGTAAAGGTTTTAATCTTATCTTAGTAAAGAGGTTTTTCGAAAATGCTTGCCTGCCTTGAAAGTAGGCCTGGCATCTAAATTAAGCAGTAATAATTTGCCACAGAATAATAACACAGACGTAGTGTACCTATGTTCATAATTTATTGTTATATAGGTCGCACTCAAAGAAGTTCAATTAGGATTTCCTGTGCCGACATACGCTATAAACTTGTGCTCGCTCATAGAGGCATTCCAGCCAATTGAGTTATAATTAATTCTTGTTCTGATTTAAAGAAAAAAACTTGCCTCATAAAACACACTCCTTCCAATTTAGGACAAGTGCACAGGAGTCATGGCACAAAGTCTTGACTCATTTCGCTGACCCTTTCCATTGAGAAGAGGGTTAGTTTTCTGAGTCTATATTAACCGCATTACGGTACGGATTATTTTGCCCTGCACAAAAATGTTCATGAACTTATTTCTTTGTGGTTGTACTGTGTACAGTTTTATAAGGACTTTACAAACGTCTATGGTAAAGTTAAAAAATTTGTTAGAGGTGCTTACTTACAGTGCGTAGAAAAAACTCACTAATGGTGAGCGTAGATGTGAAACATTTATTTTTTTTATATTTGTCTAGATATATTATTTGAATCACTTTTTAGTTCTTTTGTTTCCATCCTACTACAAACGTGTGGTTCATTACTCGGAAGCTTTGCTTTTATTCAGCCTTCTAAGTACCATAATTACATGGTAAGCTAACTTGTCAGTTTTGAGATGCCTGTAAACCATTTTATCTATTGGAATAACCTCAGCATATGCGTTCAAATCCAAGCAAGTAATTTGCTAATTACATGAATTGTTCACGAAGCTTAAGTGTTTACTCGAAGGGAAATCACTTGAAGGAAAAGCTTTTGTTTCGAAACACCGGGGAAGTTAACATTTCAGCAGCTCTTCGATTGCGGCGAGCTCTTTCCTTCCATCTGAAGACATTTTTTCTTTTAACACTTACCTACTCACTTAAAATTTTAAATGAACTAATTTTTCTATTTTGCATTTTTAGTATTTAAGATAGTTTATTTATTTGTGTTTGAATTATTTAAGCAAAATCTTTTTTCACTTTCTATGCTCTTAGCAATAAGACCTGTAGGAGACTAACGCATTATAGGGACTCACAAATTCATGGGGTTTCCGAATTGCTAAGTTATAAAACGCTTTTCATGGTATTGTAATTTTTGATCTTGGGAAACTTGCCAATTCTTCTTTTTCTGCTCTTTCTTTTTTGTGTTTAATTGGACTTTGTGTTAAGCAATAACACCCAATATCACAAGGCAGAGCTCTCTATTGAGGTATATGTGTCTTACAATTGAACAGGAAAATCATCGGTGTTGCACTTACTAGAAACTATGCGCTACAAAATTCTCGGTCTCACTTAATTATTTATGATATTCCATTTACATGCGCATTTGTACTTTTGAATATTCAATGAGAAATTCGTTATGAATGCCAAAAGATTGTCTGTAGTTAGCGATTTGTCTTCTTTTGAATATTTTTATGCATTACCTATACCTGGAGGGTTATTTACATAAGATGCCACAAAATGGTAGAGGGTGTGGAATGGGTAAAAAAGTCGACAAGAGAGAGGGTATAGTTTCTCCCATTCGAGCGGTAGGGCAAAAAGAAGTAAATATACATGCAAATAAAGAAACTGAAGTTAAGTTTCTGAATTTTTATGAATTGTATAGGAAACCACTTTCACCCTGCTATCAATTTGTCTGTTTTAAAAAATTCGACTCGTCGCGTCAGTTCGAATTCTCCTCTTGTCCTGACCAGAACTATATCTATATTCTGTTTCCGGCGAGGCTAAAATTTTTCAACTACCATTTTGCGGCAGTTAAGCATTTTATAACACAAACCGTTAAAGTTGGAAAAAGATCCATGCTAAGCCTGTCAAAATAAGTCCTTCTACATTTAATTGATCTGGAATTGATTGCCTTCTTCAGAAATGTTCATCTAGTTGAAAAAAATTCATCCCCTCTTAGCAGATTCACTTAAGAGACCATGACATTAGGAGTGCATGGAATTTTCTTCAAGTAACTCCTATCCATATGAGATACTGAACAGTACTCACACGTTAAATTTATAGTTCATTGTAACCTTTTTGTTTTCACCCATTATCTTTGTTTAAACAACGCTTATGGTGTTTATTTATCCTTTTCTCGGTTGAACTGTTTTTTGGCCTTGGAACATAGCCAAAACACATAAAGCACAATCCCTAGACTTGGGAAAGGGAATGTGTAGATCCATAGAAACAAATGACACTCAGTTTAAAAGAGGACTAAGTTCTTGGGGCTCATCCTCAGATGTTCAATCTTTTGGCTAAAAAACGTACATTTCAACTAGACAAAGGTATATCCTTTCGTTTAATTGAATGACGAAAACTAACAAAAAATAAACACGAAAACAATCCTTTATCAAAAACTATGCCAGAAAATTTGCCATTTTTTGTCCGTCCTTATGTGATTGTTGTGTGCGCCTTGATAATGTCTAAGGAATAAATTCAAATGTATGTATTTATATACACACAAATATATACTTACGTGTAAATTCCATAGCTTTGCTTAAATTCTTTACTGTACTGTTGTTAAAAGGCATAACTAGAATTTTACATACATAGGTATTTGTCTTGATGTTTGAGTTCTTTTCTTTTGATGTTTAGTTAGGTAATGTATAAAGAGAATTATGAAGGTACGTATGTACATAAAATTTGAAATTGTTGTAAAACATTCTGAACGGTAAATAAAATCAAACCAAGCAGATATCAACTTTTTTTCTTTTTTCGTTTCGTGTAGGAACATAGAAGATTGGAATGTTTATTAAAGTCAAAGTTTACTTTTTCGGTATTTACATATAATAAAAGCTTTGTTTTAGTTTTGCGCACATTTTTTGTCAGAAGAGGAGGGAGAAGGCACGTGAGTACCTACCTTGCCAAAATAAAACAATTTTGAGAAAGTCAATATTTATCAAACATTGAACAATTATGAAAGAAAAACAGCTCGGAGATTGTTTTACTTTTAAATTAAAAATCAAAAGTCAAATACATCCATAGGTACAGATATGTACGTTTTTGGTTATGTTCATAAATATATGCAAAGAAGTAATAAGAAAAAAACAAGTAAAATTATTTGAAAAACAAAGAGATTTTAATAACATTTTTTATTTTATTTTAAAATGTCAAATAAGAATTTTAAGTTTTCAAAATTGAATTTCTGATTAGACCTTCATTACCATTTATGTATATGAGAAAAGATTTAAATGCTTTAGAGGGTGTTCTATTTCGTCCATTCTTCTCAAACGAATGAACAGGACGATTATGTTTTCCATATTATTTTCATTCCCATCAACACTTTTTTCAGTGTATACAATGGGTTAAGAGAAAATTAAAAGAAAGGAATCGTTTTTTTTTTTCTATTTGCTAAAGGCTAAGTGGTTTAACCCGAACTCTTTCATCTTTTTCAGATTGACAAAAAACCTAATCTTTTTCCGTTGTAGAATTGGATTTGCTGATACATGCTACATACATATATTCAATGCACTACACATACATACCTACATACATTTGCAAAAAGGCTTCCTTGTTTCCCACAATTTCGCTTCAGCTAATGCTTATCCTTTTATAGTGCTGCAGATGCACTTTTGTTGGCAAAGTCAACAAATCGTATAAGTGTTAGAGTATAAGGAAAACCACAAAATACAGATATGCATTTCGATGGACATTTTTAAGCTGTAAATTTAAAAGCAATTGTATTATTTTGCCATTGCTAATGTGAATGAATGGCTTAAGTATTTTTGAAACAAGAATGCACTTAGGATTTAGAGAAATCTGTTGATTTTCTTTGACTCCTTCAGACATCTATTTGTTGTAGTTCAATTCTTTATTCTTTGAATGAAAGTTTACTTTTTCAAGGACTTATTTTAAACAGCATTTCAGTAGAAAGACTTTAAAGTTCTTGATTCAAGAAATATTGAAACCATTAGATGTTTTTACCAAAAACTGTTCTGATATTTCGTTTGATTTTTTTGGTGGTTTCTTTTTGCACAAAACTGTGATAGATACATGATTGCAAATTGTACCAAATCAAAAAATTGATTAATAATGAAAAAAACTGATTTATTATTATTATTTTCCAATTAAAACCACAATCAAAAAATCCTGCAGCATACTTTAATAATCGATAAAAAAGTTGAAGTTTATCGTTTTCGGTCGACAAGTTTATTTCTTTTCAATCAACTCTTATACTTTTTTTTCAATCAACTTTTGATAAGAAGCAGTCAGTTTACGAGTAGTCTGGTTTCTAAGCCATGGATGAGACAAGCAATGGGCTGGGCATACTCTATTTTAACATCAATACGGATACCCTTACCATGACAATCGACAGTGACGGTCTTCGATCGGGTCAACTGTGTTAAAAGTATTCACATTAATGTTTTTATAGGTATAACATCAATTAATATCGGCAACATAATAAAAATCGTTCGCAATTTAAATGGCAAGCTATGTCATCGAAAGCTGTTCACATTTTCGTGAATTGATCCATCCTCTTAACAAAAAGAGGACCTCTTAACAGAAAGAAGAGTCAGAATTCATTCAATTTCTTTTTGATGACCTGGTTGTATGGCAACAGAATGATAAGCGGCAATGTCTAAACGGGCACGAAACGATACATAATATCAACAGCCTAAACGGAAGAATACAAATTCATGTAGCTACCACCATTATAGTTCATTTGGGTGAACAGCGCAACAAATGCAAAAAGTTTTCCCTCAATTACTGTTTAACAGTTTGGCTTTCTAATTAAAAAAAATATACCAGGAGTACAGCCTGAAGCAAATTTTGAATAAACTTGTCCTGTTTTTTTCTGTATGTCCTTTGAAATAAAATTTAAAACTTCACAACATGTCATCATTATAACCGGACGTGATTTTATAGTCTTCTCTATTAAATAAATTAAAACACACTGCGATTGGTACATACCTAAAAAAAATTCCTTCATTGTTTTCTGTTCAAATATCTTAAAAACATTGACATTATTAGATTAGAATTATTGAAAATGTACATAAACATAGGAATGACAAAACTTTTTTTTTCATTGAAGATGACTCATCAATCACTTCGAGATTAAAAAAGTTTCAAAGCAGATTTCGGAATCGATTTCCTTGAAAGTGTCAAACACGATTAGTCCAAAAAGAAAAAGCAAACTCAGTATTTTGCCAACGAGTTCCATACAAAGGGTTATCGTTATAGGCTATTGATTATGTCATTTGCAAAAGGAGCTATGGGCGGACATTTATTGTAGGAATCGGTCAATGGGTTAATTAAAGAGAAAAAAGCAAGAAGTCCTTTTAAATTAGAGGGTGCAAATCAATATATCTCTCGAACAAAGCAATATTTTGATTAGTTTTAAAAAAAACTTTTCGAAGAAAATAAATTTTACAATGATTTACTTGCCATAAAAATCCCGAACACAACAAAATTCAAAATTTTCCAATCTTAGAGTTCACTTGTCTGTCTATTATTTATTTATAAATTATTTTTAAAACGCTGTATCAAAATGCAGCAATTCCTATGGGCTATGGCTATCTGTGACATAAAAGTAAAAAATATTAAGAATGCTTGAGAAACCTCAGTCCTCACATATTTAAAAGACCTACAGTTTCATGCCGGTTCTAATCTGCAGCCGATTAGAAAGCTCTCTACAAGGCAGTACTATCGCTCTCGAAGGACCTGCCAACTCCTCGAAAAAAGAGATACCCGTGGAAAAACTATTTTATGTTTTGTTTTGATGCGGCTTACCCGAAGAGCGGATCACTAATGTGATTCAGTTAAGTGGAAGAGCTGCGATTTCTTCAAGAATACGATGGTCGTAAAACGGAAAGGAGAAGAAGTTTTAAAAAACACATAAGGATAGATTCTCACCCCTTTTTCAGATTTAATTCCTCTAATTTATTTAGGCTCCTGTTTTTTTTTTTATTTTGTGTAATACTTTTTATTTCTATACTAAATCAAATCTCAAACTTAAGTTCAAGTTTAGTTATTTTACCATTTAAGTAAAAAAGCTCCATATTACTTTTCTTACTTTAATTATTGTTATTTTTTTACTTGCGATTATAGGTACTATAAGGCAAGTCTGGCAATCGTGCAGAAAAAATTTTTTCAGATAACAGCTAAATATGGCATTACGATGATAGAGAATACGAAAAAAGTGGGTCCTACAATTCTGTCTGTCTGTCTGTCCGTCTGTCTGTCTGTCTGTCCGTATATGGATCTACAGCCTGAACCGTTTGACCGATTTTCTTCAAAATTTGTAGTTATGGTCTCTGGAGTAGCCTACAGAGGGGTTTTTGGAATTGGGTCTCTAGGTCTTGAAATAACGGTACCTGCCATACAACCGATATGACAATACCTATTTTTCTCGAAAACGGCTCTAACGATTTTGATAAAATTTTACGTGAGGTATTATTTTTTAATAACTGTTCCTATGTTGTAAAAATTTTTTTTGGAAAAGTTTTAAAACGGTACCCCCCATAGTACCGTTTTTTTCAAAACCGACTTTCTCGGTAATGGCTAACATGATTTTGACGAAATTTCATATTTAAGAAGTTCTAAGTTGTTTAAGAAAGATTGCATATCAACATTTGAAAAATTTAGTTTTTTTTTAATTTTCATTAATTTTTTTAAGAAAATTTTGTTTTTTCGAATATTTTCAAAACGATATCTTTGATTTATTTCAAAATTTTTGTCAATACATCTCTAAGCAAAATCTTAAAACTTGTGTACTTTAATTTCTTAAACCTTATTTAAAAAAAAGATTAAAAATAAAAAACCAGTTTTTTAAAAAATGGCTCTAACGATTTCGATAAAATTTTAAGGGTTTATATGTTATAAACAATTGCGAAAAAATTGCGTTTTTAGATTTTTGCTTGAAACTTTTGGAATATTTAATTTAATTTTTTTCAATTCTTTTCGTGATTTGATTCAATGTTCATAATTAATGTGCTACCCTGCAAGCGATCGCAAGTTCGTGCGACCCAGTCGTGCCCATTTTTCTACTTTGTATTGAAGGTTTTATTTGTGTTTTCCTTCAAAGATATTCATTTTATTTATTACCTCCAGATTTCACTTTCAATTATGATAAGACTTCATCAGAAAGATATAAATACGAATACGTGCACATGTCAGAGCTCTGTATATTTATAGATAGATACTGTAATGTAGCTCACCAATTTTACAAAACGAAAAAAAAAAAAATTATATGTTTCCAACCTTTTTAAATGAATGTCTTTCAAAATTTCTGACAAACGTGTCCTTGCATTTATTTAATAAGCTCGCTAAATATCTAGGAAGCACTTGAAATACAAGATTGTGTGTAATAAAGGGCGTTTTGATCTTCTTATTATTTTTAATTTTGAAATTGAATTTAACCTGCACAACTGCGATTTATTCATTTTTGTTGATTTCATAAATTATTTTATGGTTTCAGCTAAAAGATATTTTCCTTTTCAGTCCAAAATGAAAAATATGTCATTTTTAATTGCTCAACATATATTTATATAAAGTTGTGCCTTTGGCTTATTCGTTAGTTATCTCCCTGTTGCGTGGAAAGTTCTAGGCTCGAATCCCAGAAACATTAAAAAATGGAATCAGCACTGTAGGTCCTGGAAATGCTTTAGTCCACGAGGTTTCCGTTAATTTATATCCCTGTCACAGTCGATATCCTTATACCCGTTAATCAAAAGTGAATGAAAAATTCTTCCTTTCCAACAACAATGCTTATGCAAATGAAATTATCCCATCGAATGTCTGAAAAATATACTGGCCAATATTTCTTTATCATAGTTTTGAGTGCCACCTCTATTTTTTCCGCATTCTTTCACTTTTATCTTTTCCTGTATTCAGTATCAAATGCATAGCTGAGCAGATTATAGGACTGCTGAGTCGCGACAAAAACGCACCTAAAATTGGGCCTCTGGTTAATCTATTCATCCACCAAAAAAATCACAACGAACTTTCTGAACTATTAAACTACTTTAAATCCATACATTCTCATTGATGAATTAATTTGCAAAGAGACATGAACATAGTTCATGTAAAGAGTAAATAAAAATCATTGTTCAAAAGACTCTCAAAATGCAGTGGAAAAAATTACTTTAAATATTCAAAAATTTAATGGATACCCGACCTACCTATGTATGTATTTAAGATGCAAAACACTATAATTCATCTTATTGGCAGCTCCTTTCCTGTAGGTATCTCGTTTTTGTTCAGTTAGTACTGGAATACTGTACTCTTAATAGAAAACTACTTGTTACAAGCAGTAACAAGTAGTTTTTTTTTCATTGCAAAAAAAATAACACGGGTATTAAATGTTTGTTAGATTATGTTACTTAGACGTCAAATCCAATCACAAATACAACACATTCAATACTGAAAGCGCCAGCAACTTAAACGAGCATTTCTGTACTCAATTGGTCAATTCAAACTCCAGCTCCAGAAGACTATCATGAACCAACCACTTTAATACATATTCTTAAAGTGTAAGTACTAAATCGGGGGACTGAAATTAATTTTATTAATTTATCCTTAAAGTATTTTGAATTTTTGGGGGAGAAAATATGGCGCTTTCAAGTTCAATTTCTATTTAAATGTGTACCTACCACCTATACATTGAGAAACGGTCCATTCTTTTTTGTGGTCAGATAAGGTTTTCCATTTAATATTATTTTTTTCTTTCTTTTTTTTTTTTTGATAAATTATTTTGAGTGTCCCTTTCTATACAAGTACATTTGAACCCTCGTTAAAAAAGTTCAAGAAAAATAAAATAATGTCGCTGCATTACACAGAAGCTAGCACCAGAAATGTAGGGTTTTGTGTGATCAAATATTAATTCGAGGAAAACAATTAATCAAAATTGAGGGGTGTTGGTTTAGAAATCTGGGTGGATGAAATAACTTTTTTTTTTACACAACGAAATTGATAAATGATGTCAGCACATAACTTCGTTGTTTTCATTCCAAGTGCTTTTTGTGTGTGCATACCTCTGCACTATAATTTATAAGCTGTAAGCTCGCAGGAAGTAAAATAAGCTAAAATGCATGTTGTCTAATTTATTGAGCATGTGGTACCATGTTGTGTGGAGAAGATGAACTTTTGCTCTATTGTTGGTGATGTAAATAAGTCATAAACTTTACTGGAAAAAACTCATTCTTATGGATGATCTCATCAAAAAATATCATTAATCAAATCATAAGCACTTTTATGGAATGACAATCGCAGCTCTTATAAAAAAGTTTTGTCTTCTCTAGCATTTTTATACAAAACTTTCCCATTTATGTTGACCAAACATTTTCGAAGTTACAGTTGTTAAAGTTTATCAACACGAAAGATTTTTATAAAGTCGTGTGTGGAATTTTATTCTTATAGCAACTTATTTTCTCAAAACCTACATGTCATCAGTTCAGAGTTTGCGCACGATTTAAAATGCCTTAAAAATATGATTGGTATGTGATAAATGTAACATGCTGTAATACTTTAAAATTTAATGCAATTAAATAATATATTATGTATAAATATTATAAATAGGATATTCTTTTTCGAGAAATTGCCAAATCCTCCCAGAGTAACTACCATTAAAGCGCTTTCTAACTTAACTGTTCGGGATCAGTATACAATTTTAGATTTAGTGTTTAATTGGGTTTGTATTCCCACCCATCCTGTTTACTTATGTACTTACCTATAAGAGACGTCAATCGTTTTAGCTCGGATGATGTCAAGCTTAGACGGAAGGGTGGAAAGTGTAACAAAAAGAATTTACCTACGCATTTTTTATCTGTATGCCTAAAAAAAAGTTACAAATTTAACTAAATTGATAAACTAGGAAATGGTTCGATGGGATTTATCAAGTATTTACAAAATATTAAAAAGAATGTTTATAATCAGAACGCTTATAGCAACTACGACTAATTAACACGATTATATCATGCAATCATGTTTTTTGGAGTGCGACTGTGTGTCAAAGTCCATAGCAGTTTTTATTCGAATACTTCTTAATAACATAGAAAATTAAATTCATATTCTTAGTTTTCGTGTAATGGTCTTATTATTCACTTTCAATTTAAACCCGGATGTTAAATTCTCTAAACCCAGTTTTCAAAGTCAGAAACATCAAATCGTGAAAGTTGCTTTCCAAAGTGTCAAAATTCAAATAATTCATCTAATTGAATGTTTTTTGTGTTTTTTGTGCTAGTTTAAATATTAATCTTTAATGCAAAAGTAACTCTGTCCATCGGTTTTCTTCCGCTACCATCTTCCGCCCAAACTACAGAACTGATTTAAATGAAATATTTTACAATTTATAGTCTAGAACCTGAGGAAGGACACAGGTTATGTATTTTATCCATTTATACCTACGGTAACGGGAACTTTTACGGGAACCTGGAATCTACTGGGCCGAAATCAGGACTCGAATTCCGAAAGGAGAGATTATTTTGAATTTTGACTCCCCGTATTCGTATAGGGAATTTCCACAGATTTCCCATATCAGTTTAAAAATGATGTCTTAAGTCACTATTCAAGGTGGACGAATTCGCGGCCACAGTAAGTAGGCCTACCTACATCAATTATATTTGTAAGACATTTCAAAAGCACTAAATTATTTCTTGAATCATGTTCTATGTTCATATATGATGACCCTAGTTGAATTTGATAAAAATAAATTTCCTTCATTGAATACTATTCACAATAATTTTCTTGTTTCACAGAATGAAAAATAAACAAACCAGCAGCCACCTTAACTTCGTATAGAAATCCTTTACAAAATAAACACGACTGTCGGGCACACACACATGTTTGTGGCTGGCAAATTTATCACTTAAAAAAGGCAACCACAAAAATAGCAAACAAAATAAATAAAAGCGTACATAAGCCCCGTTCCTAGAGTCAGTCTGTTTGCTAGCAATTTTCACCTGAAATGGTTCGGTATGTACACACACAGGACTCAGCATTCCACTTGTCTAGTTTCTTTTTACATATATGTATATGAAAACATCAACCGGGAAAATAAATACAGGGACACACACGGTCAGGCTCCATTGAGAAGTTTTCATTCTAGGAAATTATTTACGTGAGTAGTAAAGCGCATAGTGTAGATATTTCTTCTTAAGTTTCTTGGTAGGCTATTTGCCTTTATGTTCTAAGCCTTAAACGAAAACTATTTGATATAATACATATACATATGTATATTCATACTCCAATTACATACATATGCGAATACATTTTTAGTTTTAAAATAAAACGTCCCCTATAAAAATAAGAGCTGGATATATTTTGCGTATGAAAAGCCATCATGACATCTCTTTGTTACAGGACAAAAAGTTTAAATTTTATTGTTAAGCCATTTCTGAAGAATAAAGCTGTTTGCCCATGTCACTGGTAGATTCTTTGTGCGATTACAGACATTTTCCAAGACATTCTAAAAGATATTTTGCTTTCGCTTTATGCATAAATGGTGCTGTTAAAATTGGCGCTCATTCATGCAAAAAAATGTCTACATCGACAATTTTTTTTTAAATTTTGCAAAAAAAAAAAATATTGGAGCAGAGTACTGAATCTCTTTTCGTCACCCCTTGCCTGAAATGAGAACTAGGTTACATAACATTAGATATAAAAATATTCCGGACTGCAGGCCAATTTTTCAGCTTGATGGCTGTGTACGAGTAGGTACATGTTTACCCAATTAATCTACAGTTGTGTTCCGGGTCCATTTTTGTTTCCGAGGTGATTGTTCTCTTGTAATTACCATCATCTTCTCTTCCAGCAATAACAATCCAAAGTGCACATCTCTATAGCTCGTATGTGTGGGCTTCGCCTTGTGCAACTAAAAATCGATAAAACTGGGAAGCACACTTACCATTGTCGACTTTGGCGTTTCCATGTGACAGAACGACATTTAAGCTATTTGCTAGGGGTTAAATGTCCTTGTACGTACATACCCTATGTTTTTTTTTCACGGGGAAAATTTTGCACCTAAGTGACATACGTACAACCAGTGTCGCTACCATTACGAACGATCAGGGGACGGAGCCCATATAGTGGATGATATGCACATTTTTTTAATGCGTGAATCGCGTGGCGGAGAACGAATTCTATTGTGGAGGCAGTGTAGCAACTCCACGATACAATCGAGTATATAAATTGCAGTAGGTTCTTGGAGCCCTAAAAAGAAGAAAATAGTTTTGTAAAATGTAAATTTTGAAAAAATCGATCTGTGGCTTGTTGAGTGGGGTTGAAAACGGTTGTAATGAGTATGGGCTGCAGCAGCAACGAGTGTCTTGTCATTAGTAAAAAAAAAAAATAATGTCATGGTTTGACCTAAATACAAGTGTGGGTGTACTGTGGGTTGGAATCCTATATTTTATTTTTTAAAGAGGCGTATCTGTGCACTACACATGGTAGTGCACATTTGTTCTTATTTTTGATTCAAAGTTAAACAATATCTGAATTTCAAATTGGATTTTTTTTTTATATAAAAAAAATATAGGGTCTTTCAGCAAAATTTATGAATTATTCTTTATGTGAAATGATTTCAGGGTAACAGAAACACTTTTCCTAGAAGAACCGATGACAAATTGTGTAGTGGACACATTTTCATCATTAACATCTCAGAGTCATACTAATGTACATTCACAGAAAAAAATTTGATGTCGCTTCCGATAATGATGGTCAGAATAAACTGGGAGTTACGGAAGGGCTCAGTATTTCAACTTTGAAAATTCTCTTTCCGAACTTACTAAACAAATCGAAGGTATTTTTAATTTTCAGTAAGATGGTTTCGAACAAAACCACAATATATTTCGAGATTTCAAAACACTTAAGAACTTAAGAAAAAAACTAGAAATTGAAAAAAAACAAAAATGCCAGAAACATCAAGGAAAAAAATATTTATTCTCGACTAGCTGACCCACCCGGCGTAGCTCAGGCCCTATTTTTATCACTTGTAAGTTAAGTAAAGCAGTTTCCAAGCTTTCATTCCAGTAGCAGAGTGAGGATGAAATATAGTCTAGGCTACTCAGGGGCAAATAAGCACTCTAACGATGACAAAGTTTTTGGAATAGGTCCAGGCCAACCGGCGCGACGTTGCCTGAGCCTCTAGTTTTAATCCTGAGGGATAAAATATACGCTAATAAGGCCTCTTCACTACGCAAACACGTTTTTTACAAACGTGTGTTTGTGCAAACATAGTTTCGCCACACACTACACAAACACGTTTGAGAGATATTAGTTGCTTGCGTTTTTTATATCAATCAGACCTATGAGCAATGAGCGATTTCGCATGTGCTGCTTTAATTATGGCAATAAACTTAAACACACCACAAAAACGGCAAACTTTTATATAAATCGATATAAATTACGTCCAAAAAATTTGTTCTTGTTTATTCATCTTTACTTCTTGAAAATTGACAACTATTTGAGCAAAATTCAACACACACGACTCAAACATGTTTGTGCAAACACAGAAAATTCAAAATTTTTTGAATTTCTTCAAACCATTTGCGCTAACACTCAATTCGATTTTTACGAAAACAAAATACATATGTTTGCACAAAACTTTTTGTGTGGTGTAGGAGCCCTATAAGTTACTAAGGGATAGTCCCAGTGCCGAAATTTTTGAAATCTGTCCAGAAGTTTCTAAGTTTCCATTTCCAACTCCTTTCTTGAGGAAAACTTCCGTTTACGTGCAAATAAGATGTGAATGAAATATAAGTTTATGTCACTGAGGGATAAGTTCAATGAATTTGAATTGACACAGACGAAATTAATACAGCAACAATCAGCAACTTAAAATTTTCTCATTGAACTCTTAAATAAAATAAAATAAATTAAATAAATTAAATAAAAAAAAATTTAAAAAAAAAATAGTACGTATACGCCAGAGTCAATAGTATACACTTAAGAAAAAGTATCAAAACTTTCTTTTTTGTGTTCCGATAAATAAAAGACCTAGATACTTTTGTATAAATTAAATTCAAAACAAACGAAACGAATGTGTATTTAATAAAAAAGCATTTTTTATGAAGATTGAAATATTATTATTATTTTCGGCACATCATGTTGCTTACTTACAAAACAGAGTTTTTCCGAAATACTTGCAATTATTTATAAGGTTTAAATTTGATATTGACAGACACACACTGTTCTAATACAGTCTGTTTATCAATTTAAAACTTTCTCATAAACTATATTTTTTGTTTTGATTGGTGGTGCGTTAAATAAACAAAGAAGACGGTTTTCCCAAGCGCGAACATGCGACGTATAATTGTCCATGCGCGAAACAGGAAAACTCCAAGTTGATTCCGCAAACTTCTAACGACTGTCCTTGTGATTTATTTATGGTCATCGCAAAGGCCACACGTACATACTGGAAATTGTAACCGTTTAAAATCGAATGGTAAATCCTTTGGAATCATCGGTATTCGCGGGATCAAAACATCCTCTCCTTTGTATTGTCCTTTTATGATTGTTGCTTCAATAACGTTATTCATCAGCTTTTTCACAGACAGTCTTGTTCCATTGCATAGTCGAGGTTGATTAATGTTGCGCAGCATGATGACAACTGATCCTTCTTTTAACTGCAATCTGTGAGGTGGTAGTCCAGGCATTCCAGTGAATTTAGAATTTCCGTGGGATAGTTGACTACGTCATCCGGGTTCATAACGGTATCGACTGATTTGAAGGAAACTAACTGTCCAGGAAGAAAATTCTGAATGGTCGCATTGAGATCCTCGACCTAAGTCAGGTCGCCTTCTCCTCGTCATCGTAAATTGCTAAATTAGTATAGTAAATTGTCACTATCACAAAATATCAAAAAAAAAAAAAAAATTATTGGAAAAAGCACATTACCTGGAATTTCACTATCACAAAAAATCACAAAATTATAGAAAGTTCTCGCGCACGTAGCGGTAATCTTCACTCACAATGATTGGTTGTCAATCTTTAAATATTATGATTGCTTTCAGAAATTTACATAGTTTGATAAATGAATTATTTGATGTTCCCATTTCCGTTCCTGTGGGAATTTGAGTATGAAATATGTATACTTGTATTTACTGCCCATGTACTCATGGGCAATAAATTAAATTCTTACCAGTCAAAAAGTTAAAATAAATTTCAAAAACAAACAATTAAATAATCTTATTATTTGTTATTTATTGTTTACAGTTAAGAATAAGGAAATGGTTACTTTTACTATATTCCAATTCTTTTGTTTCATATTTACACGTTTAAACCTTCCCTAGACTTCCACGAACATTTCAAGACCAAGTAAAACTCCAAAAAAAATTAACCACACTTACGCCTTATCGTTTGGCTCCTCCAAGCTTACGCCACAAATGAAAACTCCAAAACATTAACCACACTTACGCCTTATCGTTTGGCTCCTCCAAGCTTACGCCGTCAATTTCTTCCTTCAGCCAAAAAAATGAACGATTGAGTATTTCGTCTTTTTATTGTTTTATTTAGCACGTAGGATTTACAAATACAAATTTTAGTTTTAATGAAGTTTTTTGAGGCCAGAAGGGTCAAATGTTTGAATTTAGAAAATATATAGAAAAGCCAACCAAAATGAAAGAAAATGGCAGATGGCCCAATATAATTTTAATTTTCACAAGAAAGTTGCTTGTTGGTTGGCTGTCGGAAAGTTAATGAATAGACGTCGCTATGCGACGAACTACTTTTAAAGCAAACAGTACTAGATTTGTACATATGGTGATAAAATTAAGAGAGTAAGGGAGTGGCAGTGTTCACACTAGATTCTTGTGAACAATCAGATTAATCCGTTCAGCCGTTCTGGAGTTTAAGCCAGACAAACGAACAGCAATTCATTTTTATATATACAGATTAGCCGTTCAGAATTGAAAAAAAAACTGTAGGTCCTCTCCATTCCTCACAAGTTATGGTTTTTGTTAATTGATTTTCTTACGTTCTAAAATAATTAAAAGGATTGTTTCTATAGCAATTGAACATGACATTACCATGATATAGAATACGAAAAAAAGAAAGTCCTGCAAATCATGTCTGTCTGTTTATCCGTATAAATATACAACTTGAATCGCTTAATGGATTATCTTTAATGTTTGTGTGAAGGTTTTCACAATTGGGTTTCAAGGTCTAAACAATTTTATGTATTAGATCAATTTTTATTTATTATTTTTTATTTATTTTACTTTGCAAGATGTTTTAAGAAAACCTGTTTTTAAAAAAAGTAAAAAATAAAAAAAAAAATGATAATTGAAAAAGAAGGTAAAAATAGTTTTGGTAAAATTTTCTCCACACTTGTTAACTAAAATATAACAAAAACTGAAGGGGTATATGGAAAAAGTTTCAAAATGAAAAGACAACAATACTAAACTTAAAAATAATACTTGGAAAGAAGATTGTTTGGTATTCCGCCTGAAGTTTTTGGTATTGTACTTAGCACATGGTCAAATCGCAAATTCGAGATTTGGAGACGGGCTGCAAATTAAGTGTAAACGGATCAAGTATTTTAAAAGCACATAACGAATTTGGGTAGATAATTTAAGTGTTGACAGAAAAATAATCAGCAAACCATTAACAATACTTCATGTGCTAGTTTTGGAAGGCTTGTGTTTGGATAAATTGATAAACTATCAGTAAGATTGTCTTATACTCTACTGAATAAGTCTTCTTTTTAATCACAGATCAAATTTGTTATATTTAATACAATGAATGGCTTTTAGTATTCGAAGTTTCGAACTTACTGAGTCGAATGTATGAACTTATTTTATACTATAAAAATAATCACATTAATTTCAAAAACAAATACTTTATCTTGAGAACAAATGGAAATCACTCCATTGACCTTTAATTCCACAAAAATTCATATACAAAATAACCAACGAGTCCGAACCCTTTATTTACAATTTATTACACACATCATAAGTCGGAAATAAAAACAGTACTAATTAAATATTCTTTAAAGAAACAAAATCTATTTGTCAAACTTTGAAATACCTTTTATACGAGTATTTAGTTATCGACACCATATGATCTGCCATAAAGTATCCTTTAGCTACCCAATTCGATCCTATCGCATATTGTTCACATGTAATTGAGCCAAGTATAAATCATTTCAGCCATTTGCATGTACATCTCCAAAATTTATAAATGCAATAGCCTGAATCCGTATATCTATACTTTTACAAACATATATACATGCCACAATATATGTGTATAATCACTGAATTCCAATTCAATATCGGCGTATGTATTGTAAGTGGTATTGGTGCTTCTGGTAGGTAATAAAACGACCGCTACAGGGAGATATGAAATAGGTTCCCATAAATCAATAAATACCATTGCAAACCTTCTATACCCGACATTTATGCTCTTCTACTAAAGGATTTCTGTCAGTTCATTCGATTTTTGAAAGGGATCCGCCCTCGTCCATACTTTGTGTTGCCTCCAGCAAGTTATGACAGATATTTCCAACGATTATCAAATCATTTGTTCACTGTGTTTCAAGTAGATGGGACGGGACGACTGTAAGGACAAACGAAATACTTAAGCTCAAGAAGAGAGCATTCTTGGGTTCTTGAAATGGTACGAAAAAGAATGATGATTTACTTACGGAAAAGAATGTTTTAAAGGAAAATCACTTATTGTTATGACACATAAACTTTGTATCCGACATTCTTTGAGCAAACATAATTGGTGTATCGAATATTGCTTAAAATAGCTTGTAGGTGAAATATAATTTCTCGCAACCTCTGCATGAGATAAGAGAGAAAAACGTTATCAAAATATATAAAGCTATTAACTTTCTATACTATTGTTAGCTTGAACTAAACAAAAACAAATTTTAAAAAATTAAAGACTAGTGGAACTTCTGAAGAAGATCTGAATGAAATAGTGTAAAGCCGAATTTGTGCCAAGTACTGAAAAACAAAAGCGTTATGCTCAATAGAATTTTACTGAACACTGTTTTTAATGTTAATTTACAAGTTTTTATTTTGTTTGTTTGTTTATCGAAACTGGAAAATACTGTTTTATGTCATTAACCACATTTTTGATTCAATAGCTGAGCCTCATTTAGAGGGCACATTTTGTTAAATATTAAATAAGGACAAAACAAAAGTATTTTAAATAGATACAATTCTAAGTCTAAGTGGTACCCGTGGTGTGATGGATAGCATGTTCGCCTGTTGATCCAGAGGTTCGAGTTCGAATCCCAACAGTGGCAAAAATGTTTTTTCCACGGGTATCGCCTTTCGCGAGGAATTGGCAAGTCCTCCGTTAGTATTCACTGCCATGAAAAGCGCTTTCTCGATTAGCCGTTCGGAACCGGCACAAAATTGTAGGTCCCTTCCATTCCCTCACAAGGCATAGTTGTGAGAAATGCGCTAGGCACAGGGGCCCCTCACTATTTTACGCCACCCTATTTATTTATTTTATTTTACAATTCTAAGTCATAGTATAGGCCTTAGTTCTCTTTTCCTCATTAGAGTTCTCTAGTACCATCATATAAGCGCGGACCCTATATCCCTGCGTGTAAGAATTTGTGTGTGGAAAAACTGAATGCTTATGTTGCCCGTTTTATGATTCAGAAACACAGTTTATGAAAACACATGTCTCCTTTTTTAAGAAGTTCACTTGTGAAACCACCTTCCTTTAAATGTCATTAAGACGGTACACTTTTCGAAACTCATGCACTTTCACAGGGTTTAAAGTACTCAAGAAGTCAATGTGAGCGTTTCTTTCATTACTTTAATATTGTAAAATCTTCAAGCACTAGTGCAAAGCTGACAAGTAAGATAACTGTGATCTTTATGAAATCACAATGCTCTTAGCGTCCTCGTCGTCACCAAGAAAAGTGAAGAGTATTTACATGTTTGCAAGTTTAAATGTGTGAAAATGTTCAAATCCTTCGACAAATGCAGCTTTAATGAAAATTGAATTCTCTCCTTCAAAGATCGTTACCAACAGCATTATATCCCGTTCCAAATAAACAAATTAAAAAATAGAGTGGCGCAACAAAGCGCCACTCACAACTATACCTTGTGAGGTAATGGAGGGAACCTACGATTTTCTGCCGTTTACTAATGAATTTACTAAAGGAGGACTTGTCAATTCCTCGCGAAAGGGGATAACCATAGAAAAACATTTTTGTCTCTTTGGATTCAAACCACGAACCTCTGGGTTAACACATGCTGGGACATGCTAACCATCACACCACGGATACCACATCCTTTTACAAATAGCTATACCTCATAATTTTTGATTGATCATTTTGCTAATCACACAAATTGGCGTGCTATACTCATAACTCAACTGTATGC
The DNA here is from genome assembly GCA_914767635.1 of Melanostoma mellinum. NCBI lineage: Eukaryota > Metazoa > Arthropoda > Insecta > Diptera > Syrphidae > Melanostoma > Melanostoma mellinum. The sequence continues at coordinate 204,127,479 of OU612060.1, read as the reverse complement.
TAACTAAAAATTATCAAAAGAGAATATCAATACGTCAATGAGGTACGAATTCTCATTTTTAATCAAAAATCCTCAAGGGGCTTGAATTAATTTTGGTACAGAACCGGCAACACAAACTGCATCGAGTTCCATCCATTAATCAGTAAACTTTTAACAACTCATCGTAGCAAACTCATTAATATGGACATGGAGATATTTTTACTTCTCTATACAGAGAGAAAATTCAATGCAGTTGTAGAAAATCATTCCTTAAAATTGATTTATTTCATTCCCCAGTAGTTTGATGCCACGAGATTCAAACTTGAATTAAGCACGAAATCCATCAGGAGAACTCCGAAATCATAAATTTGAATTCCATCCTTAACGAGACTGGAGAAGGCAATCCCGGACTAACCCTTCATGTGCTTTAATGAAAAATTAAAATTCAGTCGGGATATGAAAACACTCCTGACTTCCCCCACCGAGAAATTAACTTCAAAATAAAAGGCAAAAACGAAGTTGGTCTAGAAATGAGTTTGCAAAAAAAAACTCCTTTCACAATACCATGAAATACAAGTTATCTACTCTAAAATGCATCCTGCCGATGTTGAAGAGTTCAAAAAGTTTTTTCTTTATTGCAAGGGGTTTAACCTGTTGTGTGAGAAGGTTGACTAGGTAAGTGAATTGACCGTAGAAGTATATGTATACAAAAACTACTCTTTAACTTGGAAGAGAGTCCCGCAGGAAAATAGGACTTGAAACTGCAATGTGGTTAAACTAAATAAATTCTGAATGCAACTGCTACGAAAAACTCTTATAGATACTGCTACAGAGCAGGGAGGATGCCACAAAAGCATTATCCTAAAGTTTTTTTTTTAAATTTAGATTACGTGAAAATAAAAATGGCGACTAACAATATGTGTAGAAGGAAAAGATCAATCAATTTGATTGAGAATAGGTCCTTTTGGATATTAGAGTTGAAATAAGAAGTATTTTAGGAATTTAGATATAAAATTTAGTATTTAATTGTGAAAATTTGGTTCTAACCAAGAGTACTAATACATAACTAAATGCACTTTTTGGTTAATTGATATTAAATGAAGCTGGTTAAAACATATGTGAAACATCCACTATTATATAAACTTGCTAATAATACATTTTGTCAGTATTTTTTTAGGTGAAAAAGATAACTGAAATTTTAAACAGAACCATTAAGATGATAAACTTGAAATTGGAGTGGGGAAAAAAGTGATTGGGTAGAGGAAATAAGTAAGAATAACTAATTTATCCGGAATATAACCATCGACACAGTGATTTTTATCAAAAACAACAATAAATTTATACCTGCAAAAGCACACATTATATTTTTGTCTACATAAGTGTCTGACTCAATTGAATGTTATTTCTAATAGCGCAATCAACTAGCTCAAAACTTTTTTTTTCAATTCCACACAATTTAAAATAAAAATTTGTATTAAGATCTCTGCAGTCATCAATATTTGATTTTCAAGTCTTTGAAACTGAATAATCCACGTCAAGTTGAATATAACTAATTAATGACTTTCTAGTTGCTTCACTATATACATTTGTAACTACCTCGATCCCATTCATTTAACCATAGTTTAACACACAAAAATCCTAGAACTAAATGGATAATAAAACGATACCGAAATTCTCACAATTCTTGTCCATTGTGGAAAACTCACCACAAACATCAAGTCCGTACCCTTGCATTTTCTTTTATTTTTTCCATCAGAATAAGACAATGAGATAATTTTCAAATCATGAAAATCAAATCCCAAATCCATTAACGAGCTTGTGGCCTATTGTTCACAAGTACAATGGGGGCTCGTCATTTATTTTCCCTTCCTGTTTTTATGACGAGCACTGAAATTTCTTTCATAATGAGATAACAAACTAAGGACAAGCAGAGAACATTAATGGAATTGGGCCTTTTTAAAAATGATAACAAACGACTCACGAAGTACTGTGGTACATAGCATCCTACATAAATTTGCTTAGTAGCGATTATACAGGAGCTAATGCTTGATTAGGGTTAAACGATGCTTTTGCCCGCACAATTTGACGTACAGCGCAGCCAATTGAATTCTTCCATGCTATTTAAAAATGTAAAGCAAAGAGATGAGAAAGTACTTTTAAAAAGCTTAAAGGTGTGAGGTAAATGAGCTTGAGAGCAAGACGTAATTAAAATAAACCACCTGGTTAATAAGCTCTAAGGAGATGTATACAAAAATATAATTCGTTATGCTTGGGAAGGAAAAAATTAATATTGATATTTTTTTTCTTACCTAACCTAACTCTGTGGGCTTGTCTTGCTATCAGTAAAATAAGACTCATTGGACATTAAATACGACAAATAGTTTCAAAGTGGTGTAGTATATTCTATTGTAATTTGAGTTCAGAGAGTCTTCAAATTAAACCGAGTTCAGAGAGTCTTCAAATTAAAAGAAGTAGCTGAATTGGTTTTTATGTTTGTTCTTGGTAAATTGATATTGAAGTTCTTTAGTTGTGTAGCTTGTTTTCATACATCATAGATTTTTCTTTACGCTTTAGTTTTTTTAAAGTTTAATATTAACAAAATTAATTGCATTGTTATAAAATAACTAAATAAATAAATTTTTAAGTTTAATATAAACTAAATAAATAATTGCATTGATTTTTATTAAATAACTAAAAGCAGAATTACTGTGTTCAAAGGTAGAAATATAAAAAGCATGGACAATAGGTTTAGTTATGCAGTTTAATTTTACTCCCATCGACAAATTGTTTTTTAATTTATTTAAAAACATTTTATTTGACTGAGTTTTTCTAAAATTCTTCTTCTCAAAATTTTACTGTTACTACAGCCACATCAAAACTTAAAGCTGTCACAAACCACAGAGTCTATATAGAGTGAATAAGAACCTGTTTGATATTTCATATAGAGTGTCGACTTTAGTAAGTGAAAAAGTATCCTTTTATCCTTTTCGACGGAGTTTCCTTATCCTTTCTTAGTTGAAATCGTATATTCCATACCTACAATTGATGTCAATTTAGTCTCAAAAGCATAACTCTTGAATTTATCAGAATTGAAACAGATACATCGTTTTACAGGTCCTTATCCTTTTTTAGTTGAAATCGTATATTCCATACTTACCTACAATTGATGTCAATTAAGTCTCAAAAGCATTGTTCTTGAATTTATCAAAATTGAAACAGATACACCGTTTTACAGGTCAGATCAGTTTTGTCAAGTCTTGAGAGTGTTTAAAGGCAGTTCAATATACTATTAATATTTTATTTTCATAAGGATAGTAAAATAAATAATTAACTCATTGTTTGTCTTGTTTTTCTAATTTCAGAATTGGAACAAGAGTTAAATAAGTTTCTTCGTCTACAGTTGAATCAATGTCATCTTCCATGATACTTCTAAGCAAATCCAGAGTTTTTTGGTAAGTCGCTTTGGCTTTCAAGTATTTTTTTAAACGCTAAACACTATCTACATAAAACAATAATGTCAATAAGCTTACTCTTCATCCTTAATTTATTTTGTTTTTGTTTATTTTGGTTTGTACAACTAGTTCTCTCGTAATTCCTAGCCAAGGCTGCTAATCTAGAAAGATATTAGCTAAAAAATTCTGAATGAGGTAAACATATAATGTATGTAAATGATGTGTAACTGTACTCATTGCTGATGATAATTTTAAAGGATTTTGAACTTCAAAGGATATTTCAAAAACTTTGTGAGTGATTGGTTCCCTAGAGTTTAATTATTCAAATAAAATATGGGTATTTTATAATGTATGCTCTGTGTGAAATGGTCGTACACTTTCCACAAGATTTGAAAACGCAGAAAACTGATGACATGACAATGGTATATGTGCTGTTGGACAGTGTTTAAATTGCCCCTGAATAACTGATTAGCCGATTGTTTTATGTATAGTTATTATTTATATGTATGTTTTATATACATATACATACACAGTATACACCCTTTATTTGCTTCGTATATTTTATCATTATAGTAATAAATTATGAATCACATAAGCTTCTTTTATAGAATTCAGTTTGATTTAAAAATTTAGTCGATATTATGCATAAAGTGAAGAATACATTTTTTTTCCATTCACTTTTTGCATTGAACTTTCAGATTAATTGATTGGACAAAAGAATTGGCATTGTTTTCGTAATTATTTCAAGTTTATTTAACTGCCATAAGGTATTTGTTTACAGTGCTGAAGTGTAAGTGTCGGTATTGTTCGGACTATTAAAGCCTTTTAACATTTATTCGAAGACAAAAAAAAAGTAAGCAATTAATTTATATTTTTACTAAAAGTTCCTTCTTCTTCATCTTCTTTTGTTCCTAATGGCGTTGGATTGTTCTCACACTTGTGTGCTGCATACCTAATAGTTTTAATGTGCATTGCTTAGCTGATTTAATTTTATCCGAAGGTTTCTTGAGCGAATGATTTAAAAAACAAAACTTGCAAAGCATTTATGATAGGGATACCTACCAGGGGCCGAATTACCGCACACGCGATCGAGCAACACGGGACTGAATTATATGTTTTTGGTAATACTTCTCGCGTTATCCAGCACTTAATTACCACCATTTGGCATTTGTTCATCAGTATTTGAACAAATTGAAGTCCATAAATGAACTGCAGACTGATGTTGTTCAATAAAGACCGAATTTTGAAAGCTAAACAGATCAAACTAGAACAAATTTCGACCACAACTTTCAGAGTATTCGAAGTATAATCCGATTCACAAACCGTATACTATGAGAATACACTAGGCCTAGTACATTCAAAGCTTATTTTTAAGAAATATAGTTTTTTAAATCGAAAAAAAGGAAAAGACGCCAAAAAGTTAACGATTAGAAACGTAATCCGTAATTTTTATTTTAAATGAAAAAATTTTATTTTGATTGCTATTAGTTTTGCAGTTACGTGTGTCAGGAATGTTTTGGCTTCCGTTTCGCCTTTCCTGGGAGATAACTGGTGGAACTACGTGTGATGTTCATTTTTTATTTGGGTTCTCCGTATCTGTCCTTTATACGTGACGGTGCCAGCTGAACTTTTAGTATTCTATTATCGGAAAGATAATATTTTTAACGTGAAGGCTTCCACGGGTATAGCTACTTTGAAGTTCTCTAAGTTCTCTACTGCCGTGGGCCTATTCTCATATATTGTGTACACATCCCAACACTGTGAACCATATTTGAAAAAGGAAAACAAAAAAATTAAGTCAAATTTTAACGTATACATTTTTGTTGAGACAAATAAAGGTTCTGATTTTCGGTCTCGGTGAAAATAACCATTTGAATCAAAAATTTTTCTGTCTATACGCTTTTATTTAAAGTCACTCAAGTATCTTTCCATTGTGATACTTATCCCCTTACAATTTATTCATTATTTGAATTTTTCATTTCGTATTTTCTTTATTTATTCTTACCCTGGTACGGTTCCAACCAACTAAATCCAAAAATGTTTATTTTATTTGTATTCAAATATCTTTTATCCTTTTATCACCTCCTTTCAAATTTATTCTCGTTACTGTAATCCATTACATTCTGCAGATCTTAAGAGCTTGTGTAGACAACACACGACATTTCATTCGTTCATCTGCACATTTGCTTTAGCGAAGACACCTTTAATGTTCTTTTATGTATGGATGTACAGATACATTTTTTGGGATGTTATTTATTTCTGAGACTTCTTATATCCATGAGTACTTTACATTTCCTTAGAATTGTGCCTTTGAAAGTACGTTTAAGTTATTTCCTTTGTTCAGTGAAAGTTCCTTCCTTGTAAATAGTAAATTAAGCACTTTTTGTTAGTGCTTACATGTGTAGACACCTACATCCGACATAGATCACTTATGGTACAACTTTACAAAAATAATTTTTTTACTTTGAGATTATTTGTGGTGTTCTTTTACTTAAGTCTTTGATGTGTCACTAGGTCACACGCTAACTTGACCAATTTTAAATTTCGTAATTACATTTGCTTCCTTGCTCCTTTTAAGAAATATATTCAAACAGAACTATTTCTCAGTTAGACATTAGGCGGTTTAAAATTACTCAAGCTTATCAAAGTATAAGAACCACCTTGAAAAACCACCGAGAAAGCAAAGAAGTTTAAAAGGAGAAACCAGACTTTACACATTACACTGCTGTAAAATGTGCTCAAAATGCAGAACTAAGTATGAGTTTAATTAATCGTTTATATTGTGTTTCATTCGCTTCCTTGCTCCTTACAAAATATTTTCAAGCAAAACTATTTCTCGGTTAGACGTTAAGTATTTACTTAAAATCTCTCAAGGTTATTAAAGTATAAAGGCCACCTTTTAAGCAAAAATAACCAAGGAAATTCAAAAGGAAGAAACCATGGGTATTGGCGATTATCAGCCTCAAAAGTGAATTTGTAAAATGTCCTTAAAATGCATATCTACATAGGTAGTTCGTCGTATGTGTTTAATTAATCGTTTATTCTGTGAAAAATTTTCTTCAACGAACATGATGTTTGTGCTTCGCCAGAAAACTTAAAAGTAATAACAGGAAATCCCACTTTACCAAAAGACATGCAACTTGGGAAAGCAATGAACTTTTCACAAAAACAATAAATAACACAACCAAACAAGAACAACAGAAATAAAACAAATTTTTGAAAGAGCCCATCGTTTGCCAAGCTGAATTTCAACTATGAATGGCAAATGATTTAGTTGTTAAGATACTACCACTGTGGCTGTTATTTTTGCTGGCGTTTGTTGCTACTGCTCCTACCTCGCTCCTATGTTTCACAGTCACGACACGAATAAATTTGCTTGTTGTCAGCATCTTTATGGCTGTTCAGCTCCCTGTGGTAGTGTGTTGCTTCAAAATAAAGCTTTTGAAAATAAAGGCAAGAAACCCCAGGGAGTGACCGCGTGTTCTGGTAAATGCGTGAGTTGAAATTCTATTCAGGGCCGTTAATGTAATCATGTGAGTGACAAGCACTAATTTTCTGGGTGCTTGGCTTATATGATACGAGATGTGGCATGTAGCTTCGGGTCGAAATTTTGAAATTCTCTACCTCTTTATGTTCAGACATACACATATGAATAATTTGACAAGAATATGAACAAGCGAAAGTTCTGTTCTTAAATGCTTTTTTTAGAAAAAATTAATGTAAAAAAAATAAAGGCTTAACACAGTTAAACTTCTAGGTTATTTTAAAACTTGTTTTTGGTTTGTAAAACTTCAACTTCGATAATGTGTTTCTTAGTCGTTATATATTCCTTGTAAAAGGCTTGAATTTGACCCCATTCAGTAATTTTTATTACAGAAAGACGCCAACATTTTTTAGATTGCATTAACGGCGGACATTGTAAGGAGATTTGGTTGAAGAGTCCTTTTTTTAATATTTATGTGATATTTCTATTCTTATATTGTCGATCCATCCGAAGTTCAATAACTTAATATTAAGTAACTAAAACGACTAATTATTTCTTTTGCTTGAATATATGGTATTAAAAGAAAAATTGAGTTACAAGTTTTACAATCATTATCTTTCAATTGCCTTTCTATTTTCATAGGCATAGTATATTAAGTCTGGACGCAAACTACATCCGACCATCCATCATCCATCAAAAGAAGTCTGTCCAACTAATTGTTCAGTGCTAACTCTTCTTTACATAAATGAAGACATTGGTACCTTTCGTAATTTCGATCAACAGTGTTAGGAGGTAATTCTATATTCGTGAAAAAAGAGATGGCTAATACCGCTAAACTTTAACTGACTAACTTGCTTTTGCCTACCTAATAATGGAAACTAATTCCAAAAGAAAAGTTTAAAACCGCACTGTCCACAAATCCCTATGGTTTTAATTAATGTACTCAGCTCATAATAGCAACTTCCTGCTATCCAGTCGTGTACAATTTTTAAAATTTGTGTATAGTGGTGGTCCAATTTGTACTCAAATTTAAGAAGAGTATAGTTAATATGCAATTATTCTTTTCGTGTTTTGAATGTTATTGTTATTAAATGCCTCTTCCCGTAAACTTTTTAGAATTAAGACTTTAGGGTTTTCAGTGCCATTTTGTCTGAAATTCGTTATTTGTTCGATATAGAATACCTAATAGACTTAAAAAAAAGTGTTGGTAATATCGATCATTCGTAATACTGGACCACCACTGTTTCTATACTTTTCACTTGGAATAGACAACATGAAAAGTATGTTATGGGATGAAGCTTTTCATGAAATTTACATGGTTTGAATAAGACTGAACATACATTTTCAATAACTAAGGCAGGGAATTGTCAAAACTTACACAATATTTGAGATGTCACCAAAATATTCAAATATGTACCCAAGTGCTGGTAAGAAGTACTTTGCTGCTGTCTTTCGTTGGTTCTATCAGCTTTGTCTTAACTGAAAATTTAAATCCTTTTTTTCTTGTCTTGTCTTGTCCTAAGTTGCCAAATTAGGAACTTAAAACAATTCAACATGTATTTATTTATGTAGGTCAAAAATGTGTATCTACTATTATTTCGAATTGCCACTTTCTATGACCACATCTCTCATATTACCGCAACCCAACTTAAGGTACTAAAAATTTCATCTGATAAACTCACCACTAACGTAGGTACTCAAGATTCCTTCATGAGTTTAGAGCGTTGTTCATTTAATTCCACAAAGAATAATTTTACTTAAGAAACAGAACACAAACCAAATTACCTCTAAGAAATCTCATGTACTTCGTTTAAAATCCCTATACTTTCATTTCATTTTACCCGACCATGTTCTCTTTCATCTCGTAGAATAGTTTCACACACTTGAATCTTTTGTTTTTCTTCCCATAATAGCACGTCAGCGATAACAGTTCAGGTGCACTATTCATTTTTTCTTAACACTATGGATAGAACATAAAAAACGAACAATTACACGGTAACTACCTTGGAGGAATACATGATCCCCATTTAATCTTGGTACACAAAACTAGATAAAAAGCAAAGATATTCCCCGAAGATTTAAACTCATTCCATTTTGGAAGTTTTCACCTTGCTTTCTGTTTGCTTGTTGGGTTTAAATTTTGTGTTTAGTAAAAGTATGTATGTACATATTTAAATAAATACGAAAAGAAAAGAAAAAATGGTTTAATCACACTCTTTCCAACCTGTCAAAAGATACCTCTGCAATGCGCTGCTGTATTGCAAAATAACTACTATATGAACAAGAACATGGCAAAATGTACAGTTAAAGAAAGTCGAGCATACATATGTCCACTGCAATCGGGGCGTAGAAAGAGACATAAATCCCGAAGGGTGCAACTTCTTGCATTTGCTGTTTTATGAGCGTATCCTTGTTTTATACGAATTTGTACTGCTTTTAGTTTTTCCATTCCCATGCGAGGATGTGGCTGCTAAAAATTTCTTAGTTTGATTTTGTTCTGAGCTTGAAACACGTGTCATATTATTTTGTACCTACATATGTAAATTTTTGAATAAGAGAACATTTTGTAAGTGCATAGGTGCCTACAACTCACGTATACCTAGGCAAATGCACACTGAGAATTAATTTAATTCCATGAAAAACATGTTGGATTTTTATAAAATGTTGTTTTAAACGTTCGTTAAAATATTGTCTTTCATTTGCTTTTTCTTTTTTGAACTAAATCATACAAACTGCCATATCTGTGCACTCTGCGGAAATGCATTTATAAGAAAAGCAGAAAAAAACTCAGTTAATTTTTTTTTCCGGGAGGGCAATTAGTATTAATTTCCAGTTCATTTAAAAAAAAAAAGAACTCGGAGCTCGAGATGGAGAGATCTTATGAGCTCTTGGAATGGAAACAAAAACGTTTCCCACTGGCTTTTCCCGGGTCTGATTAATTATCACATAAGTTATATTAACACATTCATCAGAACTTTTCCGGCGGGTGTTTGGTGAGAGGGGATGGAATTTTAAATGCGTGTATATTCCAATAAGCTTTCAAGGGAAATTGCACCATAAAGGCGGGATGCAGAGAATGGAGCTAATTAAGTTGAAATGTTTAAGAGTTTTTGCCTTCGTTTTCAGTCGCAATGATTGTTTGCTTAGGCAAAGAAAAAACTATGTGCCACATAAGTTATGAATGTTCTTTTATTTCACAAAAGAACGATTTAACTAGCTTTTTTTCTTAGTGATCTCATTTGGTGTGTTATATAAATATACACATTTACTAACAATAAAATACAATCAATTGAATAAGTAATTTAATGGAAATTATTATATACAAATTCATGGATAATATCCCATGCAGGAGTTAAGTGTTCTTTGAAGTATTTTTTCCAATCTTTTCGATCCAGTTTTAATTCAATAGAATAATAGGCCTAATCCCTTTCAATTATATTGCTGGAAATAAAGAATTTCTATTTTTTATTTATAATTAGCGACAAACTAATTTAAGGCCAACGCACACTTTTTTTGGGTCCAACTGCTTCGAGAAATTTGGGCACTATGCTATGGAACGATTTTTTTTCGCACTTGTGAACAGAATCGCCATTCATACACAATTTGTATCTTTTCTGGACCATAATATATGCTTTTTTACAGCAATTTCAAGCGAGCTCTCTCAAGTTTTGCACTCTAAATCGATAGATTGATTGTGCAACCGAAGACGAGGATATCCTCTTCCACGTTTTCCCTGCATTGTTCCAAAAAAGGACTGGCATGATTAAGGTCTTATAAAGGACTAACTTGGTTATTCTGGAGAGGGTTTTATATTTTTTGTCTCAATTGCCTTCTTAACTCAAAACAGGAACGGTTCGCAAGAGTTATGCTACGGTCGATCTCCGCACTGATGTTGTTTTCCGTGTCTATTGTGATTGTGACGTTTTGTTCAATTCATCGATATTCGGTGTCCTTGTTTGATGACAACTATACTTCGTTATTAAAATTAAAACCCACTTTTGCTGCTTCTATTTCAATGTCTGCGGAGGTGAGTAATTGTACAGACTTTTGAAAGATTGTTCCTTTGGTGTTGACATTTGAGTGTTGAAAAATCTTTTTTAGTATAATGTTGAAGAAATCGCATGAGAGTTCGTCGCCTTGCCTAAAACCTTTTTCGACATCAAAGGTCTCTGTGAGTTCTCTACCGACCTTGACAGAGCAGCGTGAATTCTCCAAAGTCATCCTGCATAGTCGTACGAGTTTTGCGCGGATGCCGAAACTAGACATTGCTCTATACAGCTCGTCTCTGTAAGTACTGAAATACTCGGCCTTGAAATCGATAAAAAGATATACACCATCTTTTTGTCGATTTCAAGGCTGCGTATTTCAGTATTTACAGAGACGATCGATATTATATTCCTGGGTTTTTTCCAATATCTGCCGTAATGTGAAAATTTGGGCTATTATGGACTTTTCTGAACAACCACATTGGTAAAAACCTATCAAGTTGTTGGCGTGGGTTTCAGGCGTTCTTATTAGAGACGTTAAGGAGCCTTATTCCTCTATAATTGGCGAAATTGTGAGGGTCACCCTTTTTAAGGATCGGCATGCGATATAGAAATTTAGATATTGTTATTTTTTTTACAAAAGCTTGAATTTTCTTAAGCCCATGCCCAGTGAAAATTTTGGTTGACTTTCTATGAAAGTGTTATGAGCAAAACTTAAAACATGCATAGCCCCAATTAAAACATGCATGTGAGAATGTGACTCAATTAGAATGTTAGGGTCTAGGCCAGGCAATTTTCAAATTTCACTCCAACAACTCACGTATTCTCTAGAGATGGTTGTGAACGTTGAATTTCTTCTAATCCTTCTCTTCCAATCCTGAACACATATGCTTATGCATTTTAATAAGTTCCTCCCGTTTATGCAGTACATATATAAATATGCAGAAGCGATATAGAAGGAAACCGTCCTGCCGTTTACTATACTGAGCAATATTCTCTTAAGAAAACAAATACATGTGTAATATCAACAAAGTGCCATTCAGTAATAGATTTTTGTTCATTTACTTATTTATATTTAATTTTGTATATAGGTGTCCCATCAGCAGTTGCAATCAACATACATTTGTAGTTTGGGCAATCATTTGAAGGGTATCGAATTGATAACATAAACTCCTCTTTTTTATTGTTCACCTCTCTAGGCATATACGAAAAACTATACTTATGTGTACAATTGATTTGCTGCTCCATTTAACGAGAAAGCTATCCACATTCTGTTGACACTAGTTTTTCCAATGTTTCCTTTCCAAGATTTCGGCTTTTCATTTGTTTTCTCTTCCTTTTCGTATCATACTTACTTTTCTTTCCTATTTATAAGAAAAACCTTGTCTCTGCAGTTCGGAAATGAATCTATTAAGTGTCTCTTTTCGTTTTTCCAAGGACTTTTTAATTTTATTTAACGACTACAACTTTGAACTAAATTGATTTTCTTCCTGAGAAAAAAAAAGGATTTTCTGTAATTTTATTTTTATTAATTCGTTTTCTTTTTTTTTTTGTTTCAGGTCTCAATGTGACAGTGTCACCTTCGAAGGGCAATGAAATCGCGGAAGCACCACAAAGGCTTCGTGCTTTGCGGCTTAAATTGCTTGACTTTTGTCTACTTTCCATTAGTGCTCCCAGTACTACTATGCACAGCGAACGATTTCGATTATCGAATGCAGAGAGTGAAAAAAGTATTGAAAGAAGTGCCTTTAATCGATGGGTAAGTTGGCTTTTGATTTTGTATTCTTGTTTTTTTTTTTTTTATTAGCATGTCCTTACTTCTTAGCAAGGAGTGCTCTCTTCCTTTGCAGTTCAATTATTTGTATAAACTAGTAGTGAACTCAAGATCGAAATCAATATTAGCTTAAGCAGCGAAGTAACTTAAATTAGATGTTAATTAATCTCTGAGGAGTATGCTTCGAGAAGAAGTTCAGTTTTAAATTTTTCTGTGCATTTTTAGTATTGACATGGTTTGGAATAAAAGTTCAATAGACTTCGTCCTTTGATGGGCTTCTACTGAGTTTATGCAGATACTGAAAAACATACGAACGTTGAACTGAAAAGTCTATTTTAAGGCATTTGGTTGTATTTTTTCACTATGTACATGTGTACGTTTGTACATTTGTACGTTCAAACCGGAAAACTAGTTTTTGTGCGCACACATCATATTTATGTTCATGAACAAGTATATGTAATGTATAATGGCAATTTTTTCGTCTAGACTAGTAGGTACCATCGTATATTTATATGAAAAATGAAATGAACCTAGTATTCACTAAGAGATTGAAAATCCTTAACAGCATGTCATAAAAATTACCTACGTATTTGTACACTTATGTCTTATGTGCATAGTAAGAAAAAATTAGTTTTTCCTTACCCCTAACAGAAATTTTGTCACAATAAGTTTATTTTTATTTTTTTTTTTTGCTACAGACACAACGACCTGCCATGGAACATAAGAAAATTTTTGAAGAATCAACTGAGAGAATTCCGATTTGGAGGCGACTTGAGGGAAATCCTTCCCTGGTCGACGAGCGCATGGAGCCATACAGATCTGAGAAGGTTAAAAGAAGGAATGGTGTCAGCACAGGTAATTTAATTGGAAAGCATACGCTTGTAGGTATTAGATTTCAAACGCATTTTTCTAGGCTGTTCATAGGGCCACATTAATATTTTTGTACAATGGTATATACATATACATTAACTTATAATGCATTTATTTTAGAAAAACTAATACGTAGATTGTGCAGATATAATTTAATTTGGAGTTTCATACAAAGGTTAGCTATTGTCAGTAGTTTTGTTCGTTTTCAGTCGTTTCCGTTGAAGTGAAGGGGGAAAAACATAGCTATGTTACTCGCTGATAGTAAAACTCTTCATTAGTGAAAGAATCTTTGAAATCCAGTAATTTTGAATAAGAGTATAAGAAACCCACAGAACTACAAATCTTTAAATAAAATAAAAATAAATGGAGTGACGCAACAGAGCGAGGAGCCCCTGGGCCTAGCGCATTTGTCACAACCATACCTTGTGAGGGAATGGAAGGGACCTACAATTGTCTGCCGGATCCGAATGGCTAATTGAGAAAGCGCTTTTCAAGGCAATGAATTTATTAACGGAGGACTTGCCAATTCCTCGTGAAAGGCGATACCCGTGGAAAAACATTTTTGCCACTGCTGGGATTCGAACCTAGAACCTCTGGGTTAGCAGGTGGACATGCTAACCATCACGCCACGTGTACCACTAAAAATATTAACGATCTAATATTAGCTTACCCACTCAGTGCTGAACATTGATGATCGCAAAGAGCATATCTCCTGACTGACGTCTAATGAATATCCTGTTCTATCTCAAGGCTCAAACTCTTCGTCAAAATAATACGGTCGACTTTCCGCCATTCTAGAATCTGAATCAGGTAAGGATTGGTGGAACCGTATCTTCAGGGATGGTTTAAAAACCGATGATAGATCTGGCGCTAGCGCTGGTGCTGGTGCTCTGTGAACGTACAACTTCAAGCCTCATTAGGCACATTCGCGTTCATTTTATAAGCGGAAATGTGCTCTATCTCAATGACTATGGGGAAAAGTATTTGTGTCTGCAGCGACAGCCAACCTGTGCTTAAGGGTCTACTTAACCTTTAACTACTTCAAAAGTGATCCAGTTTCCACTCATAAAAGCTTGTTGTTTGAGTTTGTTTTGGAAGGTTTTGATAACTATTACCTGTTCCTTATTATTACATACTCATCAAGAAGAAAGTTACTAAAACTTAACAGATAAATTTATTATTGCAGCAGTGTTCAAATAAAAACTATGCTAAACAAAATTACGATCAAGAGTTTTCATAACGCAAAGCTCATAAAAGTTACACATTTAAAACTCAAGTTTCACTACTCACTTTCAGTTATAACAACACAAGCAACAAAAAAAGCAAACAAATTATTCTTCAAACTTTAGTTTTGTGTTGTGGTAGTTCAGGTTTTATTATTTTTTTTTTTTATTTATTACGCGTAGCTAAGTCCTTTCGTTTTTGATTGGCTCTTGATAAGCAATTTGTGAAATAAACACGATAAACAAAGCAGCGGCGCGGCGGTGATGATGGAAAGTAGTGGCAAATAATGGGAGCTTATTTGAATGACTGATTCCATTAGCGTAGGTAAATGCTGAAATGTTCAACTAACAATACCGAAATTTAATTGTGGTAGGTAGGTATTATACGTACATAACTGATGTTTACCATCTTTTTTATTATTATTAAATTCTCGAAGACTTTTCCATTCAAGGGATCATTTTAAAAGAATAATAGAATTTTTTGTTTGGCTAAGAAAAGGAAAGCCTATAACAATGCACTGAAGAGAATAAAGGGTATTTACAAACAAACCATTGCAGGGAAAGGACGAAAAACGAAATAATATCTTTTCAAGCTGTAAACACAATTACAACAGTTTTGGTTTTCGTGTTATGGACTTGTTCGAGGCCTATTAGCATGCTATGTTGAAATTTATCTTACCCTTCATGGGAATTAGAGTCTGATTAATTTGATGTTGTGTATCATGAAATGATAACATCTGTTATTTTACTTTTATCTTGACAAATTGATATAATTATTTACAGAATCTTTGGGAAAGAAATTTTTCCTATAATGAATATGTTAAAATGATTATTGTATGAGGCTTTCATTGAAGTAGGTTCGTTTTGTTATCTTTCGAAATACTAAGCAGTAGCTTAAATCTATTCTTGGAAAATGAGAACAGAGAATAGACTATACACATGTAGAAATAAAGTAAAATTGACTTCGCTGAAAAGATGAAGACTTTAATAAAATAATTTCTTACTGAAAGCCCAAGAAATGCGTTCTTATATTGTTGTATTTCAGCTTTGATATGCTTAATGTATTTTAATTCTTCTTTTTTAACTTAAATGTGCAAAAAACAGATTTCGTCTTAAATAAACCGATGTTATAGTAGTGATTAGATCACAAAGCCAATTACCAACAAAAAAAATAATCATCCCTCCCTTAAACTTTGGCAGGCCACCTTTAATCCACTTAAACCAGAAATAACATTGCATCAATTATTCTTATTTACAATTTCCGCGTTCATTTATTTTCTTTCTTTTGGGATGTGTATCACATGATACAACCACAACCACGTCCCACAAATATCAAAAAAGGAAGCAGAAAAAATACGACAATTCCAGGCAAATAACGAATAACAAGCTCATTGAAGGCCGCCAAAAAGTCTGGCAAAAGAAAAAGTGTCGGAGCTCATTAGAACAATCAACTGAACAATAATCTTTAGATCTGGATTCTGAAGCATCGCCATCTCCTTTCTATTTTACTTTTTCATTTTTTTGGCTATACTATGGATTCTTTTCTAATGGTGTTAGATGTTTATTTGTAAGAACGTACTTGTGTGTGGATGAAATTTAGTACACAACCATTTAATTGTTTTCTCATTCCATTTTATTTCAAGTCCACCCATTTCAATCCTTATCTCTATCAAACGAAACGCCTAGGAAAAGTGTCTAAAATTATTACACCCCAGCCAATTTGTTGGCTTTTTTGAGGGTGAAATGTGTATGAATATTAGCGTGAAATAAAAGCCATCTTATGCTTTCTAGAATACGAAGCAAGCATTTCATTTTTGTATTCTGTTCTCTTAATATTTCTTTTTCGCTCAAAAGCAGATGAGGGGAACAATTAACATAAAGCCATTTGGAGTGCCTAACGATGTTTGAAGCTGGAGTGGGTGTCTGGCGCAAATAAAGAATGTTGTTTATGAGAAACAACAATCTCTGGAGGATGCGCTTTCGGAAGAAGGTCAAGGTTTTTGTTTTATGTTATTTGAGAACACAATTCATTTCCGTTTGTTGAAAATGTGCACTATTTACTGCTTACCACATTGATTCCAATTGTAGGTAAGGTATACAAAATCTTACAAAAGTATACCATTTGATATGAGATTTCATTAAATCAGCACATTGGCCTGGTTAGATTGTGTTTACCAGAGATTAAATCTGATTCAGTTCGTTCCTCTCTGCGTTTATTTTGGTGTGGGAAAGAGAAATGGAGTTCATAATTTTGCAAAGACACTACATTCAAATCGTTTGAGGGAGAGTTGCAATATCTTCTGAAACTTGATTAAAATAAAAATGGTGTTTTTTACTTCTACTATTGCCAGTCCAGCTGATGAGCACTTTTCTGTGATGGCATTGGAGTTCACCTCAATTTAACAATACTGTCAGCTACAAAGAATCTGTACATGAATCACCAAAACACAGTTTTAGTCATTCGTATACATTTTTAATTCCTTTTTCTTTTTCACAAAAAGAATTTGGTCAAAATCATGAATTATCTATCCAATTTCAACGAATTCCAAAAAAAAAGCAAAAATGGAGAACCAATGCAAGGCAGTTTTGTGACTAAAATTATAATCGTATTAAGATGAACCCTGCAATGCGTGAAAGATATGCCAAAATAAGAATGTTCCCTTATTCAGCTGTAGCATATATTTGAGCGTTTAGGAAGGTTAGTCTAGTGATTTCAGATAGAAGAATCAGTTTTTAGTTTTTAAGGGCAGCATATGCATATTTAGTATACAATGCATGAATAATAAATTATAATAATATGATAAAAATAAATGAATAAAAGGTAATTATAGTTATATTTACTATAAGAAAATATTGTCTACATTGTTTTGACTTTAAATTTTTTAAATTTAACTTTGTTTTCAGTTCTGGTCCGCATATGCCCCTTGTTCCTCTCAACATTTGGATGCTGTACAACTAACACTAGAACAAATAGATTTAATAAGACGTCTCGTACACCTATATCCTCATCATATGACACTTGTGACAACTGCCTCAGGTATGTGTACTATCTTTACTTTTCACAGCCCGTTCTTTTCATTTAATTATTAAAACAAAACTTTGCTATGAGATGAGTTCAACTGCCCTGCCTTCTGTATACCTCTTTTTATATGGTACTACAAGGATTTATGGAAATTTTATTCATACATTCTTAAGAATTTTCAAACGCCTTGGGCAAGGATATAAAATAAAACAAAACAAAACAAGAAAAAAATAAAAATAAATAAACAAACAACGAAATATAAAGCACAAGATATTCATAGAAAAACGCAATGTAAGATTTTTCCCGCAACACACACTGCAGGGGAGACCTTGTAGGCTTAACTTCTATCAACAATGACAAGCTGTATATTTTAGAAATGTATAACACGGTTTGTTTGTTTTGGGGGAACAATATCCCCTTAGTGGCGAAAGAAGTAGTAGAATAGCAAATTGAAACCATAAAAGAAATCTTCTGAATTACTACCTAATTTGTCCAGTCATTCTTCTGATTTTCCTTCTCGCAATCCAATATATCTATTATTAAGATTGATTTTCATTTAAATATATTTACAATTTAAAAATAACATTATGTCCTACCTAAAACTTTTCTTATCCCATTAAACTTTTTATGTAAACATATGTGACTCTTTTTTTTTTATTATTTTTTCGTCCCATTAGGAATAGAAGAAACACACAAGAGCGGAAAGATAGCCAGTCTGATTGGAGTCGAAGGTGGCCATGCTATAGGGACAAGTTTAAGTGTTTTAAGGATGTTTTACCAACTAGGGGCTCGTTATTTAACCCTAACTCATACCTGCAACACACCCTGGTAGGTATTTTGGATTCTATGCTGCAATTTGTTGATTGGATATTCTAAAAGCAAAGTTTTTTTTTTGAGAAAATTAAATGAAGCATGTTTTATTAAACCCACATAATAATATTACCTATTCATCAACGGCTGAAGAACGTTTAACGTTGAAAGAAAATTCGATTTATCAGAAACACACTTCTATAGGTCCTCAAAAAAGGACTTATACTAAAAAAAAAAAAAAAACAACGCAATCGTAAAAAATAATTCCTGCCGTTGTCGTTGGTACGAAAGAAAATTCATTAATTGATAAGTGCAGCTAATCGAAATCTCTTTTAATGAGGAATATTTTTGCTTTCATGTGATGTTGAATGAAAATATACCACCCAATACCCATATTAAGTTTAAACATGCTTCTGTTTATTTGCTTTTGGATAAATAAAATAAGCAAGCAGTAAAAATAAAAATAAAAACTGTTTTCGTATTTTCTCAGCAGAACACATTCAATGAAAAAAAAACAACAGAAACAAAAAAAAAATACATTACAATGAGTCTTTTGTACCCTTTTTTGCAGGGCGGATTGTTGCAAAGTTGATGAACCTGGAAAAATTCCCCATATTGGGGGATTGTCGAAGTTCGGAAAGGTATGTTTTTTCTTAACACGCTATGTTATTCTGTGACATATTTATTTTATTTATATATGTACATGGATACACATATGTGTGTATGTAGTTATATATTGGTTCTTACATTGTTTAACTGAAATAGTTTATTTATTTTCTGTTTTAAATTGGACAATTACAGCTGGTAGTTACAGAAATGAATCGGTTAGGGATGATAGTAGATTTATCGCATGTGTCTGTGCCAACAATGCTGGATGCTTTAGGGGCATCAAAAGCACCCGTTATATTTTCACATTCATCAGCGCACGCAATTTGCAACAGTTCCAGAAATGTGCCAGATCATGTTCTCCAAAGAATAGTAAGTGATGGAAAGAGAGATGTAATTTTTGTAATTGGATCCGCAGAATTTGATAATTTTTTTAATATTTATTTTTTTTGTTGCTCTGTTACCTATACCTAAACCTCATTTTTTTTTTATTTGTCAATAAATGTTCAGTGGCACGGAAAAATTATGTTTAGTACCGGAGTGGTCAGGTTATGAAATGAAAAATAAAAATGAAAATCGCTAAAAAATGGCCAATCTTAGAAAGTTTCATCGGCAAAAATGTTTGAGAATCGTAAAAGCCAAAAAAAAATCACTGAACTTATATTGTTTTTTCCTTAAAAAAAAAAAAAAAAAAAAACAACAACAAACGTTCCATACTCAACAATAGATATGACTTCAGCCGACAGAAAAGAATTACAGAAACAAACTTTACATTAGCAGTGCTCAAAAGCATTTTTCAGATCAGAACAGCACAGCACAGCACTGAAAAACGTCAGAAAAGTAAGAACATGCTGACTTGTAAGGAAAACAACAACAAAAAACAAAACAATCACCACTTTTCATTTTTACTAATAATTGATTTTAAATTAAGCCTAAAATTGGACAGGTGCTATTTTTCGGAGCTTATGCTGATGATAATATTATAGATTCCGTATAAAACACTTTGTTCAAAAACTACGTTGAGTTTTTGAATTGTGCGTATTTTAATATTTCAATGAGAAAACGGAATTTCGTTTCTCTAAAAGAAATTGAAAATCGCCAGTTTGGCGACATATCGCCATATCTGACAAGCCTGTTAAGTACCAAAACTAACTATAGGTATATGTACTTTAGAATTGTTTGAAAAGTTTTGATTTAAATAAATGATGCTCATTTCAATGTTATAGATCAGTTTCTTTACTGAAAATTCTCACGAAATGCACCGAAATTTGACGAAAATCTGTCTAATCCTATTCCAGCACAGCGATTGATCGTATAGCTGTGCACAGAAGAAAGTGTTCAAGAGAGAACAAAAAATTTCTCCCCCTGCGAACCTGAGACCTAATGTTTTGGTACCTCTTCTTTAAAAAATGCGCAGATAAATGGTACATTTGAAAGTATACACCAATTCTGAAAAAAATATCACTTAAGCTATTTTCAGCAGAGTGTTTCCTTACCTAGTCTTTAAAAGTCGTTGTGGTCGTTCCAGCAGGTGTTATCAGTTTGAAATTAATCGATATGAACTATCCCACGTCTTCTTACATAAAAATTACGTCTTTTCTTTTGATCTTTTCAAACTTTTCGTTCTACGACAAGAAATGTTTTTTTTTTCTGTTAAAATTTACTAATCTATCTGGTGAAAATAAACATAAAATAGGGAACAGTTTTGAATTGATAAATCTCATCTTTAAACTGAGTATTATCAATTTTATCTCAATTTATCTAAAGGCTTTAAAGTAAAGCTAATGTATTTTCATCTCCATTAGAGATTATTATCAGTAGTTAAACAATCCTTGTGACATCCTAAGAAGCTTGTTTCTGCAAAGATAGGTACAAAACATTAAAGAATGTCAACAGCCCTTGCGTTGACTTACATGTTTATGGGCTTCGAAGTACCCTACCTATACTCACTGAAATCTCTGGAAGGACTGCATTTAGGGAAGTGTACAGGTAAAAATACAAACAAGTCATGCTGTCCTTAGAAGTTGCATACAACTTCATTGCTTCAATTTGTCAAAATCCTATGTCAACATGAACACAATCAATAAATCACAAAAGGAAACCCAAACAATACCAGCCAAACCATCAGTGTCTACATATAACATATAAACTAGTATACATGCAGAGAAACCTCCTTCGACACTTTATTATCGACGTAACAAATAAATATCCCACAGCGAGCAATTTAAATTCTAAAGGGGGGATACTGCAAAATGTGTCCTATTTTTGTTCATTTAGGTAAATTCCAATAGTTACACTTCCATGTTCCATCTATGCAGCCTATACATTAATATATGTGCATTATCTACTCTCCCACAGACTATGGAAACAGCAGGAGAGAAAGAGGAATAAAAGAAAAGTGGTCACAGAAAGAAATAAACATAGTTTTATATGCATACAGTTTTATTGAATGTATCCTTGAAATTGTTTGAATGTTTGATGTCGGGGTTCCCATTTCAATAATTTTTTTTTTGTAGTGATAATTCAAACTAAAAATAGTTGTAATAATTTTAGCAGAAATCGATTGTTTTTTTAATTTTTAGAATAAATTTTATAAGCAATTGAAGTCTAGGGTGAATAGCCTCCTAACGTCTACGTTGTTTTATGAACAAATAAGGAGAATTAGATAAGTGATCTAATTGAAAGCGAGAGTCTGTCTAAAAACCGCAATCTTTAAAAGCTTTTAAGAGCCCAAAAAACGAGAGAATAGCACCCTAAGTAAAAATTATAGCCCATCAGATGTACGAGTGTAATCTATTTCATTGTAAAGTTTCATTAAAATCCATTCAGCAGTGTTTGCCTTGAAAGAGTTACTCACATCCATAGAAGATAATAGAATGTTGCTCTCTTCGTTGTGAATAAATAAAAAGCACAAAAAAAAAAAATTTCAAATTTTCACTTGCAGTATTGCACAACTTAAAATTTATATCAGAGTAAAAGTATCAATTTGTATCAATTCGGAGGAGTTTATTTCCACCCCTAAAGTAAAACAAAAAATTTTCGCCTAAAAGTAAATTAGATGAGTTTTCTGCAAAATTTGTTTAGGTTTAAAGGTTGGATTCTCTACACACGTCACTTACAAAACTGAACTTTACCAGTGCATGCTGTTATCAGTTATCAATTTCGTTCTAAAAATCAATCAATCTGTAAAAATGATTTGGAATTGAAAATTTTGAGGAAATATTTTGTCTGATTTGTCCGATGATTCGTTTTTTGCGAATTGCATGTATGTGCACTCGTGCAGTTACTTTATCGAATAATTATTATTTTTCTATAATTTTTTCAATTTGAAATCATTTGTATATGCTTCCAACACCAACGCATCTCCATAGGTACTAATTTCAAAATTTATTCCTTATTTTATTCGCAGAGTGGAAATGGTATCCATATTTTCACTCTGTTCGTGCAAACTTTTATTAGATTCCACTACAATAGTTTCGTTGTTTGCAAATTTAGGCGAATAAAGTTTTTCTTATCAACATTTCATTGTGTAAGAGGCAAAGTAGACCCTTTTCTTTTCTTTTTCCTTTTTTTATACCGTTCAATTTCTTTTGTTATGTTGTTTTGTTAAATTTCTCTTGAAATAGTTTCAAAAGAGTAGGTACTCTTTTCATTCAGCGTAATCCAATCATGATGAATCCCTCGATTGAAGGTACACCAAACACCCGTACACAATTCAAGCATTGAAATGCGTGAATTTTAAGGTATACATAGGTATACTGAAAAGTGGAAGCCGAGTCAGTGATTTGTTATGAAAGGTAAGAAAAGAAAACGAATAAGGAGAATATAACATTTGCAAAGAAATCAAAGGATAGAAGTCGAGGTAAAATTGAATAAGTTAAGTAAATACTTTTAAGGAATTTTAGGAAAAACAAAGAACAATCCCTTTTAGAAATAAAACAAGGAAAAATTTAATAAATATTTTTAAAAATTTAATCAATTATTCTCGTCTCTATATTTACTGCTATTACAATTAGTTTTTGTTTTTCAAACCTATTTGTGGCTTTAAGGGAACTTATTTTTAAGACTTACATCTATTTATCTAATTAAATATAGTTAATTAAATTACTAATAGACGTTCATCTATTAGTAAATTAAGCTTTGAAGTGCAAATTTCTTATATATATGGAACTTAATTATGAGACTGACTTTCGGATGATTAAGTTCTAAAGTGTATAAACACATAACCTTTAAATAATAAAATTACATTTGACAGATGAAACTACAAACAATTTTGCACTAAATTTCAATAAATTATAAATTGATGACAAAGTGTTTTGCATAAGATGCGAAGAAAGCCCATGACGGAAAAGTTGGACTGAGACAGGGAAAAAACTGTGGGAGTCTATTTCCCTCCGCTTAGGCGGGAGTTGAAATTTTATAAGAAATTTACTTAAAATTAAAAAAAAAATTATTTAAAATCGATCATTTACTACCACGTATTATGATGTTTTAAAAAAATAATACTTTGTTAATTTATAATAAACGTACACATTCTTTAAACAATATAAATAATTACTGCCCCTTTTTGAAATGTTTCAAGTTTTGATTAAAAAGTTTTAAGTTTAAAGTTTTCTTTAACGAAAAATCGTCATTTGAGGGGGTTGAGGTAGCTACGCAAACTTCACCGAAAAGTACAGCTAGACTGCCCGGAACCTTATGAATTTTTAGTACAATATATACATATTATATATGAACTTAACTAAACTACTGTAAATTTTTTTTCTTTTTTTTTTTGAAATTCCTAAAGAGGGTAGACCCCTAAATATTTTCGAAATTAAAAAAATTGATATCGTTGTCGTAAATAGGTGAAGAGCTTTTGAGTTGTTTTTTTTTTATTTAAATAATAGAAAAATTATTTTAGGTTTTATTATTCAGTAAGCACTCTGCTCGTGTCGAAATGGCAGACATGCTCTGCCTGTTACTCGGTAATTTTCGAATCCCATCAGAAGCCAGAAAGGTTTTTCAACAGGTATCGCCTTTGCGAGGAATTGGCAAGTCCTCCGATAGAAAATTTATTGCCATGAAAAGCACTTTCTCGTTTAGCCGTTCGGAACCGGCAGAACAATGTAGGCGGTAGGCCTGTAAGAAATACGCTAGGCCCCAGGGTTCCACGCTCAGTTGGGCCAACCTATGTTTGTATGTGAACAATGCCTAACGACTTGACACAACTATTCACTTTTATGTGGAATGATACGGTTGAAGCATAATTGAGTTTGAATTAAAATTTTTCCCATTTGGATAATTTAGTTGGCCACATAACACATATACCTCAAGTGACTCAAGTAAGGAGATTCTAAGGCATTAAATACTTTATACATTAACCAACAATTTACTTCCGGCCTTAAGTTTTTTAAACTAAGCACTCACGACCAGATTCGTGCGAACAAGCCGTTCACATTTTCGGTATTATGCACTCAAAAAAAACGACCTTCATACAATTTGAGTCTGAAATCTGAATTGTGAATTCTACAGTATCACTCTTTTGTTCTTTTATTTTTGTTTTGGACAGGCTATGTACGTTGCCTACTTCCTTATTCACTACGTATCCATTGTTTGGCGGAGCCGGAGAGCCTTTGATGAAAAAATAAAACATATTTTCCTTACCATAAAATGTTCTCTTATTGTAAACCTTTTCTTGCAATTTAAACTGCCCAAAAGTACCTACATTTTTCTTTTTCGCTGGGACTTTAATTTTGTGTTTTTGCATGAATTTTTGTTTGTTGGTTTGGAAGAGACTCGTTAAAGAGAATTTCATTGAAGTACATCTCATAACAATACTGTCACTAGAACTTTTTTTTAAATCTTTCTTTGGGAAAGGTTGAAGTCGTAATGAGGAAACAAATTAAAAATAAATTAAGTGTTGCCAAGTCAATGAAGGCTTACACTGCTTATTTTTCTGAAACAGAACTGATTTATATTATTTTAACTAAAGGCTTCCAGGGTGATTCAAAAACCTTTTTAAGGGGTCACATCGTCACATTAATATAATTTATTTTGTGAAGATAAAGTCAAAGGATCGAAACGTGTAGGCTTGCTTCAGGGTTGGAATAGGGGTTTGCAGAAGTAAAATTAAATTAAAGTCAAAGATCTGACCTGCTGAATAATCTCTAACTGTAAGATTTGTCTGGCGGTCTTTGAATCGATTTTTATAACTACTAAAATGTGTACCTATATAGTTTAACAAATGCATATATCTTTAGTTAAGAAAATATACCACGACTTTAATGCGGTGTGTAAAATTTAGTTTGAATATCAATACAGAGCTATCTATAAAAACAATGCCTTTGTACAAGGAAACATAATCGCTCTGCTCCTTCTGAGGGAATTAAATAAGCTGTAAAAAGTTTTAATAACGTTCCAGCTGAAGCGTTTTCTTGTCACTTTTAAGACCTTGTCAATTGTAACCATTATACTAAACTACTCTTTTTGATCCTGCATGCATAATCCACTCAACTTATTTTTTGCTATTTATAATATTATGTTGGATTATACCCTCTTCAAATTTATTGCCATACAATTTTGCTTACCTACGCAAAAGAAAACAAAACTACAAAAGTAACAGAAGGTTGTTTTTTTTTTTGACAGGCAATAAACGGAGGATTAGTGATGGTTGCGTTTTATCCGCATTTTGTTAGTTGTTCAGAGAAAGCTAGTCTCCTGGACGTTGTTGGTAGGTACTTTAAACACGTGTTTGCTATAATGTAAAACATAATAGTTTTTCTTTTTCTTAACTCAGCTCATATAAATCACATAAGAGATGTAGCCGGCATTGACCACGTTGGAATAGGTGCCGGATATGATGGTGTAAATTTGTAAGTACATATTTTATTAAACAATTTGGCTATCAAAAACAAAAGTGTTAAAGTTATTTTTTCTCTACCGTCAAAAATCACTCAACAATGTGTTCAACTATTCGAAAACATGCATTGTAGGAAACATATGCACACGGGATGCTTGCTGTTGCTGAGAGAAGCACAAAGTGTCTGTCCTTTGGTCACTTTCCGTTATTTTTTTTATTCAGAGTTTAATTAATGCTCACAACCAGATAGAAATAAGTACCAAAAACAAACAACTACATAAATAAATACAACCGGGGCAGAACTCGAATCAAGAGCAGAAACAGACAGCATTTGCTGTGGTGTAAACTTTAAACAATGTTTTTTTATTTCGAACAGAATTTTTTTTTGAGCATAATATGTGTGTGTGTGCAGAGGAAAGCTTTGTAAGCCAGAACGAGTTCTTGTAACTGAGACTTTTCAAAATGAGTTTTGTTCTCTTCTGAATTTTAAATTGATAATAGTTGAGTATTCGCTTTGGTTTCCATTTGAGAATGGAAAGTGAATTAAAAAGATTTTCTCTTACACAAAGGAAAAATAATATTGAGAGCTAGATGTCATGCTGATTCAAGTTGTTTTCATTTTTATTTTTTATTTTTTTGTAGAAGTCTACTGTTGTTGTTCTTTCTAAAGACTTGAAGTAATTTTTGTAATTGATTTAAAAGATCCCAATGGAATCCTTTTAAGTCTGTGCTTTTTGAAAATTAAGTTTTTTTTCTTTGCAATTCAACAAAGGTAAGAGAAGTTCAAAAGTATAACTCATTCTATGATACGATTTGTTATTTGCTCAAGGTGCATTAAAAAGGAGTTCTAACTTGGGGAAAAAGTATGTAATGAAGTGAAGAGCATTTCCGCTTCGGACAAACAGTTAAAAAATTCGTTATGGATTTTTTTAAGGAAATATTTTACAACTAATTGTTTGAGTTTAGAAATTCAATTTGATTTTAATTTTTTTTTCATATTTTATTATGAAAATTAAAAAATGGAAAGGAAAATAAAGCAATTAATTTCAAAGGAACTTAAAAAATTATAGTTAGGAACTGTTTCAACTTAAAAACAATGACATACATGAATTAAGTTCAAAATAAAAATATGTCCATTGTATTTATAAAGTTAAAGCACTAACTCATCAGCCTGCGCAACCACACCCCCCAGACCCCTCAAGTAACAGGAGTACACAAACAAGGAAGATAACATTTTTTCTTTATGGTATTTTTACTGCTCATTGCTCATGAAGAATGTATGAACATACAAATATCTCTCGTTCTCTTATATTGCATTATTGACATTCAAAGATTCCAGCTTCGAGTTCGTTCTCGAATACTTTTTAGAGCTCATCTAAATTTGAATGACATATTTATTTATTTTAACCGGTAGGTACATGCTTTGACGATCAGTATGTGTCCTTTTTGCAAAACAACGAATATTATGTTGAGCATTTTAAAATCGTAAAAAAGTCATTGCCAGAAGGCACGAACAAAATTAAATCATGTAAAATAAAAAAACGTTTACTTCTTACAATGACAAATAGAACTCAAAATAAACAACACAGACAAAACGAATAATAAAATGAGAATTTAACTGCCTTCAGACAACTTAAATCATTTTATAGCAGAATTTATGAGATTTTTTTTTTTTGCTGTAAGAAAACATGAGCAAACACCTTACCATGAATAACCCATTATTTTCTTTGATAACATTTTACTGCTTGTCGGGATTGTCTCTTACAATCCTAGTATTAAAAAATATGTTGTGTTTGGTTCAAAAATATAAACCTTTGAGCGATATTTTAAAACCTAACTCAAGTGTCTTTTCAAGTTAATTCACTTTATGATCATTATTTTCCACATACTTTCAGAGTACCAAAGGGCTTGGAGGATGTTTCTAAGTACCCTTACCTCTTCGCTGCCCTTCTTGAGTCTGATAAATGGACGGAAGAAGATATTGCAAAATTGGCTGGAAGAAATCTTATAAGAGTTTTCAAGGACGTCGAAAAGGTGAATATTGTAATTAATCTATTACTTTTTTTTTTTGTTTTGTTCTCTGCGTTTTGTTTAATGTGAACCGTAAATATCCGGCTCGCACTTGTCAGTAAATTTTTTGTAAAGTACCTAATAATTTGATTTAGAAGCAGCATGTGCGGATGAAAAAAATCATTTAATTCTCAATCTACTGCGCCACAAAAACATTCTTTCTTACCTGTCTGCTCCTTCTCGTCTACTTGGAGTGAAAAATTTGTTTTCAATATTTTGTAATTGGCAATCTTGTACCACCAAATATTTATAATGAAGAGAAGAACTTTTGCTAGGTACCTACCAACTAAATAAAAAATAAACACAAATGAGTAGGTGTCCACCTATAATATCTAATTACCAATCCATTAAAAGAAATAAATATGTATCTATATATGTAGGTACCTTCAAATTTACCACAATTGTGTGAGAAGATCTTTTAAATTAATTCGCCATTTCAAACACTTTTCGAACATAAGTACGCCTATTAAATATTTTTTTTTTTTTCAATCAGATAGATGCATTGCCCTACATTTCATAACGCACATACTCACATATTATCAGCCAAGAAGCAAGTCTCAACCTAAGTTTTCAAAAATGGTGGCACTGTTTAACTCCATATTTATTAATGAAAGCCAAGTGCCAAGTGCCAACCCATTAATACTTGGGATGAAGTGTCCGAGCTATTAGGTGTGGCAGAGATGTTGTGTCCGATGTATTATGGGCGAAAGTATTGTGTGCTGTGGTATTGGGTGCATTGTTTTTGGGCACACCCCACCCAAGCTTTCAACTTTCTCAACAGTTACAAACCCGAAAATATGGAAAACATTATTTTGAATTTGTTTTAAAATAAACTAATCCACAAATAAAAAGAAAATGGCGACGGGCTCCCATTCTAGGGTTCCCGGTTTAATTTAGCTTCTAGATCTTATTATAGGGTTCCCGGTTTAATTTAGCTTCTAGATCTTATTATCAGCCAAGAAGCAAGTCACACAACACCTAGTTCTTCAAAAATGGTGGCACAGTTAAACTCCATATTCTTTAATAAAAGCAAAAAGGCCAACCCATTAATAACAGTACCTTGGATGAATTGTCCGAGGTACTAGGTGTGGGAGAGATGTTTTGTCCGATGTATATTATCTGTGAAGGTATTGTGTGCGGTGGTATTGGGTATACGATACCCCACCCAAGATTTCAACTTTCTCAACTATTAAAACCCGAAAATATGGAAAACAGTACTTTGAATTGGTTTCAAACCAATCGTCAAATAAAAAAAAAAAAAAATGGCGACGGGTTCTCGGTTTAATTTAGCTTCCAGACAAAATGTCACTGCCTTGCTGCAGTTGCTTGAGAGTAGAGTGGTCATACGCTTATCCACCACCATCAATTCGCCGTCGTTCTCATTAGCTCAAAACTTCAGCAAAATTTAGTTTGATAAGAATTTTGCATTTTCACCGCAGTTAGGGCTTTTAAGCAACTTGAACTGGACCACGATTTTGGGAGAAGGCAATGTTACAATTACAATTAGCGTACCGATAATCGTACATCGCATGGGATGTTTGTAAAGTGTGTAAGCAAAAAATTTCAATTGTTTCGACATCGCAATGTCGAATGCCTTGAGTTGAAAACCAAATTCGATCGTCGCTCATGTTTACTGCTAACACAAATTTGAAAGGAGACTAATTTCTTCAAACTTTATCTCTTTCTATAGCAAATATTTCCTTTTTGAATCTTTTCCATAAACATATTTAGTTACAAAAATCTTGTCATTATATGTTTCCAAAAGTTCTACTTTAAGTTAAAAAAGTTGATTTGGGTAAAAGACTTAATTTAAATATGTATATACCTCGAAACATCATAATCAAAATTGTCTGTCAGCTTTATTCCTGTACCCACATACATTTCAGTTAGTGATTCTATCTGTACAGTGTACATGTATACGCATACGAAACATGGACATAAAATGCTTTTAACACAATTTACTCAACTTAATTCCCATTGAATTTACCAAATCATAAGCATCAGGATTAGAGGAAACGTACAATTAGTGACGATTTCGAAAGACTAGGTGATAAAGAAAATTTTATGGCGATTAAAGCAAAAACACTTGTTGTGGACTTAAGATTCAAAATACAACGTAATATTCCGAATTTTCTGACCATATTGCACCACGAGTAATCCATAGCACTTACTTCCTACATTACTTTTCCAAACATTTTAGATTTTTTTCTGGCTAAAAAAACCGTAAGTCCATATTTAATACCTTTCAGTAGGGAGGCCATTCTTCATTTCAAAACGAATAACAAATGTATTTCCCCACGAAGTCATTCAAACAACAAGGAACCAAAAAAAAAGCGAGGAAAAAATCATTAAAATAAATAAATAAACTCTGTGGAAATGGTGCATAGGTATTGGGCAAATTAGTTACTTTCCGTCGAGTAAAAGAAAATTCATAAAGCATAAAAACACAAAAGAATAATGGTTTATGGTTAATATACAAATACATACCTAAGCATTGACAAAGAGTAGGTAGGTACATCAGGTTGTAGCTTGTAGGGAACGTTCGTCCGCCGCGTCGCTGCTGCCGCGCCATGGCGTTTCAAACTTTAAGTTGTACATAGGTAATCATTTTTAATTTGCCAGTAAACGCTTTATTATCAACAGAACAACCCAAAAAGTTAACGCCTCAATAAATAAGAAATGTCGTTATGGAGTTACTAAGATGTAATGGCATTGCTATTAAAAATGATCAACAGAATGATTAAGTAGACCAAAGAATTTTACGGCAGGAGGTATAATAAATTACAAAAAAAGTCTTTCTTTATCCGTAACTCAAATACTTCCGAAAAGGTTAATTCCTTACACTTAATACAAATTTTATTGCCAACCATAAGTCTTGAGGGTTGCGGAAAATAAGGTCAAGAGCTCAAAGGAATCGGTGCGGCACTACAGCTCATATTTATATTGCTTTCATACACCTGTTTCCTAAAACACGAGTACTAAATACAGAAGCTTATTAAATTAGAAAAGTTTCGGAATGGAACTCATTACTCAACGGAGTTTGTTGCTACTGTATTTGAAATTAATTTTAAGAGAAAAAATTATAATTAATTTGATTGCGTTCGAAGTAAGCCTGTTTATGGTTGCCAAGCATAAATTATGAAAAATTGAACAAACAGTGCTGAGCATTTGTAAATAATTTTTTTTTTTTTTTAGAAAACAATAAGTAAATATAATGTGAAAGGACTTCCAATTCATAAAGATTGACACCTACAGTGCTGCTGCATGTTTTCAGTTTTGAATTAAATACAAACAGAAATATCGTGTTAAAAGTTTTTATGAGAGTTAAATTATTAGGTAAATTTGCGCCCATCAAATGAACTAAAACAAACTGCAGTTAATACTACAATAATTTGCCCATTAGCAGATAATTCAAATAAAGACTGTTACTTCCGGGGTTGTCATTGGAAAACAAAAACTTTCAATGTATTTCATTGTTTGTGTTTACTTTAAATCACCTTGAATGATTTAAGTGATTCCTTCTGTGTGGCTTTTCTATTGATTACTTTATAAAACATATCAATCAGCCTATCACCCAACATTTATTGTTTTGTGTTAGTTTTACTGAAACAAAGGATTTATGTTTTACGAATAACATAAACTGCACCATTCCTTAATGACTGTGCGTGTCTTTATCGCGTGAGACAAAACATTAATTTACCAACTGTAACAATGTAATGTGAACAGTAGAAGTATAGATATTACAAATATAAAGCAAATTAATAATCTACCACGCACCTTTGAACAATTTTAAGAAGTGGCGCAAATTGTTGCGGTGGTTCAGGAATTTTTAAAAAAGTTCTATTTGACACGCGATTTATTGCGAGTTTTGATTTCCAAACAAAAACTTAGACTGATTCAAAAAAAAAAAAAAAACATGCTTGGTATAATTTTCATATTTATTGAAAAGGCATTGTTGTTTATTGTTCATTTTCTTTTAAGGTTTTTTTTATTGCTATTTACATGTGTCTTGCAAGAATCTGCTTGATTTGCAAAAACAACTTTAAGATTGACTAACTTTACTTTAGGTGGCGCTTACAGCCCAAGAGTTTTCTCAGCCTCTACCAATTCGCTCTTTCTGGCTGGAAGAGTAAGTTTCTATCTAGCTTCTTTCAGATACTCGCTTTAAAATTGTCCGAGTTCGGGTTCGTAGCGCCACTTGAGGCATTCAAATTCAAGCAAACTGTCCAAAGGAACAGTTGAGTCTTCTGCATAGCCTTCTTGCACCGAAGATTACTTAACTTTTGAAATGTTTTTTAAGCCAAAAGCAGAGTGATACTTAGATTGATCTCTGCATTGACTTGAATTTGGTAACTATGCATCTCAAGCGAACGAATTCTTTGACAGCTCACAATTTATTTCTGTCGGAAATGCGGTAGGCCCTAGGGCTCCTTGCTGTGTTGCGCCACCCCATTTATTTTTATCGTGGACTATGGTATTTACATTTTGTTTGCATAAGTAATCAAATTAATTCTCATCCCAAACGACATTTGCGGATACATTGCCGGCAGCTCTCTTCGTTACCCGACTAAGTTAATATCGATGTTGGTTTAGTTTCCAAGTTGTGTTGTGTAAAAAAATGTTTACAAAAATTGTATGTAAACATTCTAGAAGCAGTACCTACCTCTTATAGTAGGTACCTTCCTTTTCATTAGATATTGGCTTACACAATTCTTACGAAATATTAGTTTTTAGAAGTCCTCGGATTTTTAAGAAAGTTTAAAGTTTCAACATTTGGAAAATTTGAACTTTGAAGTTTTTTTTATCAAAATTTTGAATTCATTTACAATAATTTAAGGACAGATCCTCTAATTTTTATAATATTTTGTTAAAGCGTCTTTTGGTAAAATCTTAAAACTTCAATACTCAATTTTTAAAAACTTATTAAAAAAAGCGAAAAACTTGATTTTAATTTTTAATTTTTTGTGCCAGAGCTAGGCTCAAAAAATGGTTAAGTTTAACCTCCAATACCTGAAGACATGTTTAATTGAAAAAAACAGTAAAAAACGAATTATTTCAATAAAATAAAATAAATAAATAAACGTTTTTGAAAGGAGTAGTTCACGATATGAAAATAGATCTACCGAATTTCAAAAAACGAAAAACGCTATTAGTAAAACAATAACCCTAGGATTTTGACTTTGCACCTAACACGAGAGTTCGAACGACCCATTCGTTGGCATTTTTTTTTTTCGTTTTCACTTTTTTTCTTCTTTTTTTTACATTTTCATCCACTTCTTAGTTATGGGTCAAATTTAAAGTGTCTTGTTTTTTCGTCTATTTTGTTTTCTTTGCCTTCATCTCTTCCTTTTCTTATTCTCATCTTTGCATACTTTCCTGCAATGTTATCTACACCGCTTATACTCCCAATTTAAGTTATCATCATTTTCAAAATTCGTCTTCTTTCACATTTTCATTAATTCTAAGCTGTAGTTTAAATTTAAAGTCTTTTGTTTATAAGAATTTTACTGTTATGATCTCAATTTCATGTTTTGTTTACTTCTTCTTTTTCTCATCCTTTTATTTTAGTTTTTCATGCATTCTCAACTAATTCTGAGCAATGATTTCAATTTCAAGTCTCTAGGTCACCAGGAAGTTAGTAGTAGTAGTTACAAGAAAGGTTTGAATAAACCGTAGAAGAAGAACAAACAGTAAAGGACCCCGATGACTCCTCTGAAGACGAATTAAATACTGAAGTAAATAAATAAGTGTATTGATATCAATAATTTGTTTCCTACCAGAAAGGTGTGGCTTTAAACAGAGATTATCCGTGATGGACTTTGTCTGTGATGCCTAATTGGTGGTACAGTTTTTAGTTAGTTCGCTATCCCCGAGCCTTAAACCTTAATCCTCCAAACTGATTTCCTCATGAAGATTCTGAGCGCTGAATACCACTTTTCATTATGCTTATGCATTATTTTAAACTTTGTTTCCAACAAATCACTTGAATAATGGTTTTTTAACTATAAATTGTGAAAAAAAATCTCAACTCGAAATGAGTTCTTATCGTTAGCGAGGGCAGTGTCCATGAACAGAATTAAGTACCGTTACCGCAACTTAAGTTCTCCCATCCTGGAAAACTAAAGTTTAAAATCGTTCGTTTTAACAAGAGTCGGTATAAACTTCATTCATTATCTTATCAACTTCCCATACCAATTTAGTTTCGGAAATTTCGCCGCAGGCAAATGATACTAATTCCAAAGTTTGCTTCATTGCCAAATTGCCAGCGAAATTTATAAAATTATTCAAACTCTCCTTGTGTAAACTATATTTTTATGCCGGCGCTACCAAAAGTACGTTCTGCATTCTGCCCGTCAACCTGAGATGCACTTTAAGTGCTGGCTACAGAATGCATGGTGGGTGTGTGGTAAGTTTAATTTGTCTAGTTTTTCGCTGTGCACTTTTTCTTGAATAAGAAAGTAAACCCTTGCGAAAAGTAAATAGAGTGAGGAGCAATAGTTATTGTCGCAACAAAAGTGTCCTCAACAGACCAGAATGGCACAATGAAACACAAAGGTGCTGATATTTGGAAAATACGAAGAAACCAAACATCGATATGGCTTCAATCGAAGCCAGTATGTTAATTCGAAGCTACCTTCCATATTGGATGATTTTTTGCTCCTATACCTTTCGAAATTGATGAAATTTCTTGACGTTCTTTGGCAAAATATGTGGATAATATGAATGTCATCATCAATCAAAGATGAAATGAAAAAAAGTTTTTCATGTCGCTGTTATAATAACCATCTTTTATGTATATCATAGCTCCATTTACAATAGAGCGTGGGACACAAGGAGAAAGGCATGATTAATTTTACTTGAGGTTGTTCTTAAGGCAGGCGTGAGTTTTGGGAAATAACTTCATCTATCTACTCGTCACAAAATTTTCTTCAAAGTTACTTTTTCTTTGCAATTTGTGTGAATTTTTAACATACACATCTATAGATGCTCCCTTTTCTTGCTGCATCGCACACCAAAAACAAAGCCATCAGAAAAGTCTGAAGGAAAACCTAAATTATAAAGTCCTTGACAAATCGAAAAGGAAAATTATTTGAGTGTGTGTAGGATGGGTGAGTGAATACTGAATGTCTGTGTCTGTTTTTAAATGAACTTACCGCTATATGCACAAGTAAAAAAGTCAAAATGGCAGCATATATTAATTTTTCCATAAGGTTTCCCTCATTACTCATCGAAAAGAAGGATGTATGTGCTGTCATTCTCAAGATTAAATCTTAATTTTGTTTATATCTGTGATTCCAATTATAAGGAAAGAAAGTTGATGTGTTTGATGTTTTCTTGTTGTTTCTTTGACATGTGTTCTTGGGGGAAATTTTCGGTGATTGTTATTTATTAAATAAACACTAAAGACATGAGAGACGTGTGTGTACGCAATCAGAAAATGATTTGGAATAATTTACTTTGGTGTCTATTTAAATAATAAAAAAGCTAGACCTACATAATATTCATTATTGTGCTATATTTCACTATCGATATTATCAAAACTACGAGGCCTCAGTTGCTATACATGTGTATCGGAATGACATTGACAGTCTACTATTTAGTGGTGTAGTAAAAACCCGCGTATGTTTTAAGGCTCACGTCTTTACGGATGCAAATATAAAGATGTAATAGGGTTGTATAGATTTTACACAACCTATCAGCCGTTAAAAGACACATCTTTAGCAAATTTTAGATATAAATTCTTATTGTTTTGTATCTCAGAGACTTAAGCGGCACCGAACTTCGAGTAAGCTCATGTGTACACATTTAACGTCGCTCTTTCTCGTTAATGTATGTGTTAGTCCGTTTTTGGAACACCATAGAACAAAACTGTCGATATCTTTTTGTAAGAAGTCGCGATCTGTAGCATTTCTGATATTTTTAAAAATCTTCATATGACAAGCAAAGATAAAAATTTCGATGTGAGAGATGCAAGATCGTTTATTGCAACAACTTGTTTATTGACTTGTGAGGCGTTTCACTTGTTTCCCTACCAATATCTTTCGTTTTTTTTTTTTTTTAAATTTGCTCTAAAATTTAAATATTTATTTATGCTTTTTTTTATATAAAGTACTTTCTAAAACAATTTGCAGGTAAGAGATCAAATGGAGTTGCAAAAAGTACTACCAGCAGATCAGTCAATCCCACCTGAAGATATAATGGGTAGGTCTTATTGCCGTTATCAAGGACCAAGAACATGATTGATGACGCTTAAATTCTTTCGAGCGCATAATTTTCGCTCAGTGTATTAAGAAACTTTGTATAAATAGTCATGTAAAAAAGTAAGTCTTAAAATCCAAACAAAGTACATAATAGTGTTTCTCATTCATAAACATCATTGTTTAACTGCATACAAAATGTACATAATTTTACTAAGGAGAAACAAAAAAAAAAAAAAAGAAAAACAAATATAAAAAAATAGATAAAACACCGCTTGCAAATAATTTAATGCATGACAAATTATTGATTTCTACGAAGAATGTAAAATATCATAATTCACACAAAAAACGGTTACCTACAGTATACAACTACAACTGATAACTACAACGTATAACTAACTACTCAATAGTTTGTAGAAAGTTTTGTATGTAGTAAAGTTAAGATCGTTGAAAACTATGTTAAAAAAAAATCGAGAACTTGTCAAGAATGTGTATAAATTTATTCAATTGTACATAATGTATATCGGAGTGATTGTTTAAAATAGTAGTATGTTTTTTTTATTCAATTTTTAATAATAAGTAAAATAAAAATATTTATCAAGCGAATACAACTTAGTAACTAACATAAACATGTTTATTAAATTAAAGCGATTTTAAATTGTAAAAATTATTGATGACCAAAAGATGGAAGTATATTAAAATGAAATAATTTGAAAAACAAAAATAAACTGCCTTTTAATTGTGTTTTTGTTTTGAGTCAATAATCTTGAAATCAGAAGTGTCACATTTGGAACAGATGTTAATAGAGAATGCCTATGGAAAATAAGCACCTACAGTAAGTCGATAATAATTCATTTAGAATGGAAATACATACTTTTTCTTCGTTTGGCCACTTGGGTTTATTGTAGACACTTGCTGCAGTGCCTTTACTTCAAGAATTATTTTCGTGTAACTTATTTGGTCTTCAATATCCTGGCAACAGATTGCGAGACTAAACTTTCAGGACCAGCAAATAAGAAAGTAAGTGTTTTGAAAGTGTGACCTTTCAAATATTTATAGCTTTCAATTAGGAGAGAAGTTCAGCTTGTGAGTAAAAATCAATATAATGATATTCACTTTATTCCATTAGTTTTGAGTTCTACCACATTAGCCTACTCCCCTTGTTTTTCTTTTAGAAAACAAACACAATTAAAACGATAACCAAACTGAAACAAATTTAAGAAGCATTTTTTCTTTTCAGTGTTTATGGCAAACAGTTGGAGCCAATGAAAACAAATTGTTGTACGAAATTATAAATATGAGAAAAGAGAATAATTCTTACATTTCACTGTTGGTTGAAAATAGAAGTTTTTTCTTTCCTAAAAAAGACCAATTTCATTTCAATGTTGTTTCATTTTCCCTAACCAAATCATAACAGACGAAGCTTCACCTTGAACTTTAAACAAGCAATTTAATGGCTACTATGGCAAACTGAATGAAAATAAACATATCGTTCATCAGGAATACAACAGCTCGCAAAAGCAATTCAATATACAAACCTGACATTATCTCGTTGTTTAGTCTGATTTAGAACACATCGGCAGAGGCTTCGCTCTAAATTGGATAATGCTGATAGCAATTTCCTTTATTCCTTAGTTGTACCAACTATATCCCATTCACCAGAAATTGCACGTATATATTCCACAACAAAGCTTTAAGCCAATATGTTTGAGGTACTTTAGCCAGGCGCTTTATCTACGTTCTGTGCCTATACTTGTAAGCTGGCTCGTAGGAAATCAAAGCATCAGAGAGGAGGATTCCATAGGTATAAGACCGAAAGCAATTTAACGCTTTCAAAAATGAAAGATAATGTTCCAAAGAAACATTGTATATAACTTTTAGCTTATATTACCTATTTGTCAGGGTTTCTAGTAAGGAACAAAAAATACTGTACTGTAAAAAGGAATTTGCAAGTCGTCAATTTTCCAGAAGTGGGTGGTAATAGGTGTACCGAGTTAAACTTGAAAAAATAACGAAATAAATCAACATTATTATTTTAACACAAGACTGTTATTTTGATACTGATTTGAGAAAACAAAACCAAAAGGCACTCATTGACACAATTCAATCATTCCGAAAAAAATATTTGTTTTACTCAAGGATGCTTTGAAATTTGATGCATGAGTATCTTGTGGGCGCCAGTGACTCAAATCTTAATTAATGTTTTTATTACATACAAAGATATAATTCGTCAATTTATTACTGATCCTACACACATAATAAATACATAACTCAACAAAGGATTCAGTTGACAAGGGTGGCAGCCTTGAAATATGTAGCTATAATTCCTGCTAGCAAGTCCTTGTGCTCTGTATGTTGTTTTTGTGTTTGCTCTTACTTTATTTTGTCCCAGTTTATGTACGTAGAAGCAAGTTGAATAAACACTATGTTGCCTACGATACAATGTCGATGAAGAGAGTCTTTTGCATGTTCATTCCGAATCAATAGCTTGTAGGTTGTAGCGGCATCTGTATGTGCATTATTCATATATGTATATCGACAACAATCAAGTCTTTTTGGCAAATTTAAATTGAAGGACAACTCGATTTAATCTCATTGCACAATGCACATTATGTACACATTTCGATTCCATTTGTGGGGACTGTGTGGGGGTCAGAACAGCATTTTTTTTAAGCAATCCAAGTTCTTACATTTATTGCGTAAAAATAGTTAAAAACATAAGCACAATTAGTAAAATATAAACTTACTATGTGATTGCGTGCTTATTTTTAAAATAAATTTGTTACATAAATAACATACGCATTAGGGAATGCTCCTATTTTGTTCCTCCTTAGTCCTTACAATACTTCACGGAACTCAGTAAAATAAACACAGCTATGAAGTATACATTTTTGATGAAAATTTTAATTTATTTGGACTTTATCATTAAATTTGAAAAACAATACTATTCAAATGGTCGCTTGGTTCACAAATAAGAACAACCCCTATTTTCAAACGAACCAAACAAGTTGACTTGCTTGCAAGTCAAAATGAGTTTGAATAACATTGCGTTAAACTGCTTGTAAGCAAAGTGCTTGTGAGTAAAAGTGGTCACAAGCCATTTGATCGTAAACAAGCAGTGTGTTTGTGAATAAGCAGTGTATTCATAAGCAAGCAATTTTTATTTTATTGAACGTTATATATATATATACAATTGATACTTATATACTAGATAATTTTAGAATTTAAAAAATGATAATGTAAGAATGTTGGCACATAGGGGGCCTAACGAAATACTTTGTCTAGAATTCAAATAATAACTTAATATTATAAAGCTGAAAAGAAAAGAAAAATCTTAATTATAAGTCCGTTGACTTGGGTGATCTCGGGATGTTCCATCCCGGTTGTCGCTGGCGTCCCTCTGCATGGGGAGGTCGTAGGAGGTGGCATTAGCCACGGAAATATGCTGACCCAGGGTCAGCGTAGAAATTGGTGGCTTCGTCGTTGGCTGGTATTATTTCTTCGTTCAAAGTGTTCATCACGCTTAGGTATCTTGGCTCGGGGTGTTGGTCCTCACTGGTTATCCTTCTCACCAAATGATTCGAGTGGTTGTTGATATCTGCAGCTGTTTTCCTTACTGTCAATAACACGTGCGTTGATCTAAGGGCATCACTTTGGCTTTCTCGTACACAAGCTGGTTGCTGTAGTGTCTTTGGCGCTGGTGGTTGAAAGTGAGGCCGGTGCAGAGTCTCAGAATTTTCCTTTCGAAAAGTAGAAGCTCCTTCATCGCTGTCTTGGAGATGGCAAACCAGACTGGGCTGCCGTAGTTGATGACAGGTCTCATCAGAAGTTTCGTTGACTGACTTAATCCTGTTTTTCTTATCATCAAAGGGTAAAGTCGGTGGAAAGCGAAGTTGGCCTTCTTCAGTACAGCGCGTGAGTGCGGGTTTAATTTAAGCACCTCATTAAAGTTGATACCTAAATATCCTGTTTTTCTTCTCATCAAAGGGTAAAGTCGGTGGAAAGCGAAGTTGGCCTTCTTCAGTACAGCGCGTGAGTGCGGGTTTAATTTAAGCACCTCATTAAAGTTGATACCTAAATACTTCGCGTTCAGTTGGGCAGTCAGTCTGGTTCCATCGGGTAGCGATAGTGATGTTGCTCGGCATCTTCCAGAGCAGTACGGCAGCCTCTATAAACTCCAGGCCTTCTGAAGCAGACGAGTTCAGATTTGGTTGAGTTGACCCGTATACCCCACTTACTATAATAGGCATATAGTCTGTGGATGTGAGTTTCCACTCTCCGTGCAGCTATGGATGGCGAAAAAGATGTGCAGTATGTTAAGGAGTCGTCAGCGTAAAGCAAGTTTTCGCAGTCCCTTGGGGTAGGTTGGTCCGACGTCATTATGTTGAAGAGGAATGGCCCTAGCTTCGATCCTTGAGCAACTCCTGCTCTGATACTTTTGGTGGCTGATTTTGCGCTTCCGACTTGAACGAAGAAGTTCCTGTGGGAGATAAAGGAAAAAATTATTTTTACTAGCGGAGCTGGAAAATTTAGTAGGTGGAGTTTATGGATGAGAGCATCAATCCATACGCTGTCGAATGCTTTTTCGACATCCAAAAAGCAAGCAACGGTGACCCGATGGCTGTGGTCATAAGCAAGCAATGTGATCACTGATCATACCAAAAAGGGTAGTTTATGCCTTTATATGCCTTTTTTTTTAGGTATAAATGTTCAACGCATTTGCTTTCCGATGAATACACTGCCTGCTTATAAACACGCTGCCTACTTGTAAGCACGCTACCTGCTTGTGAACGCACTGCCTGCTTGTGAATATTTTGCATGCTCATGAGCAGGGATAGGATTTTACTAACTTTGCCTTTTTTTTTGGTTAAACGGAATATGAAATAGACTTTCGACAAACATGTTTCAAGCCCTGGTGATTGCAAATATATGTATTTTATTTTGCCTTTTTTTGCCTTTTCATACCATAATTGCCTTTTTCTGCCTTTCTTCGCCATTGTTGCCTTTTTCTGCCTTTTTTGCTTTTTTTTTAAAGTTTGTTAAGAAATATCTAATAATTAGCTTAGCATTAAGAAAAAATGCGAGCATTTTCGTTTGCCGTTGAGAACCTTTCGTTAAAAATCTTGTACAGTTTCAAACAAACACAAAAACTATGAAAAATGTTCGAATTAATGCATGTTTTAATGTTTATCAGTGCAAACATGATTGGTACTTCTTCCTCACCTTCGTAAAATGCATACCTGCGTTAACAGAATGTTGGCATGTATGCATGTTTTTCTACGCAGCCATGCTCGGTGCTTCTTCCTCGCAGCGTAAAATGCATACCTGCATCAACATTTAGAACGTTCTTGACTGTTCGAAGAAATGATTGAAGATGAAGAACTGTAAACGCAGCTGGCGTACATTAAAGTCAATTTTGAGTTTGTAGTCGATCTGAAAAAACACATTTTCAAAGACCTACTAAAAACAGGAACCTCAATTGGTGAAGTGCTGCCCGTTTTGAAAGACATTGAGGAAGTCTTGAAGAAGATTACTGCCGTTTCCAATGGAAACACAGGCCTAAAAATGATTGTGCAGATAAATTCTGTAAAAAACGGCGAAGTGGATTCCAAACTCCTAAGAAACATTGAAGTGAATAATGTTTGAAAATTTGAGATGGGCTCCTCTCGTTTCAGCTGAAGCTGAGAGATCATTTAGCTCCTTCGAAGCCCATTTTAGGGACAGCCAAAGAAGATTGCTTCCTGACAACTTAAAAAAAACTCTTGGTAGTCCAATGCCACGAACGAACGTTTTGTTCAATTTGATTCTGTTAAAAATTTTCCCATTTTTTTAACAGAATCAAATTGAACGTCTCGTTCGATTTGATTCTGTTAAAAATTTGCCCATTTTTTTAACAGAATCAAATTGAACGTTTTCTTCAATTTGATTCTTTTAAAAATTTGACCATTTTTTAACAGAATCAAATTGAACGTTTTGTTCGATTTGATTCTTTTAAAAATTTGACCATTATTTTAAAAGAATCAAATTGAACGTTTTGTACAATTTGATTCTGTTAAAAATTTGCCCATTTTTTTAACAGAATCAAATTGAACGTTTTCTTCAATTTGATTCTTTTAAAAATTTGACCATTTTTTAACAGAATCAAATTGAACGTTTTGTTCGATTTGATTCTTTTAAAAATTTGACCATTATTTTAAAAGAATCAAATTGAACGTTTTGTACAATTTGATTCTGTTAAAAATTTGCCCATTTTTTTAACAGAATCAAATTGAACGTTTTGTTCAATTTGATTCTGTTAAAAATTTGCCCATTTTTTAACAGAATCAAATTGAACGTTTTGTTCGATTTGATTCTGTTAAAAATTTGCCCATTTTTTTTAACAGAATCAAATTGAACGTTTTGTTCAATTTGATTCTGTTAAAAATTTGTCCCATTTTTAAACAGAATCAAATTGAACGTTTTGTTCGATTTGATTCTGTTAAAAATTTGCCCATTTTTTTAACAGAATCAAATTGAACGTTTTGTTCAATTTGATTCTGTTAAAAATTTGCCCATTTTTTAACAGAATCAAATTGAACGTTTTGTTCGATTTGATTCTGTTAAAAATTTGCCCATTTTTTTAACAGAATCAAATTGAACGTTTTGTTCAATTTGATTCTGTTAAAAATTTGCCCATTTTTTAACAGAATCAAATTGAACTTTTTGTTCGATTTGATTCTGTTAAAAATTTGCCCATTTTTTTAACAGAATCAAATTGAACGTTTTGTTCAATTTGATTCTGTTAAAAATTTGCCCATTTTTTAACAGAATCAAATTGAACGTCTCGTTCGATTTGATTCTGTTAAAAATTTGCCCATTTTTTTAACAGAATCAAATTGAACGTTTTGTTCCATTTGATTCTGTTAAAAATTCGCCCATTTTTTAACAGAATCAAATTGAACGTTTTGTTCAATTTGATTCTGTTAAAAATTTGCCCATTTTTTTAACAGAATCAAATTGAACGTTTTGTTCAATTTGATTCTGTTAAAAATTTACCCATTTTCTGTTGCTAACATTATGTGCTCTGTTAAGGTGTAACAGAGTGCCATGGCAAATGTACACTCCGAATGTCATGGGATTGTGTATATGAAAAGAATTCTCATGTCTGAAAGTGGCAAATACAGAGCAGAATCTTCAAAATTTACATTGAGGCTTTTTACATCAAGCTTTATAATTTTTTAAGTATTGCAAGGTAGAAATCTAGCATTACTTGATAAAGCAAATGAATTTTAGTTGATTCGCTCTGAAAAAGCTCATTACTCTGGTTTGCTAGATTTAGCACAAATGAAAGAAAAAAAAAAGATACAGCTTATTTATCGGGTTCATAAAAAATTTGGCAATTTCTGTTGCTGAACTTTGATTTTCGAATAATTGCAAATTGAAATAATATTGCTACGGTTGCCACTGCTCCAAAAGCCTCTTGATTCCATAGAAAGCCAACGTGTGGAAGATAAACCCAAAGTACTATTGCTTCTCAAGATTCTTGTAACTCTTTAAATGCACCAATGCTATGTTAATTAAAAATTCTTTAAACAGGAGCATAATCGTTTTGCTGCGCAGTAGATTTTCATTTTGGCCTAAACGCAGTAGATCTACTGCTAAAGGAGTAAAGTGGCAGCGTTGTCTGCCGTACGCCGCC
Source organism: Melanostoma mellinum (assembly GCA_914767635.1). Taxonomy (NCBI): domain Eukaryota; kingdom Metazoa; phylum Arthropoda; class Insecta; order Diptera; family Syrphidae; genus Melanostoma; species Melanostoma mellinum. Next base: position 204,083,486 of record OU612060.1, on the reverse strand, counting down.
GCTCAACTTTGACTATCGTTCTTATTTATTTGCATAAACCCTTTATGTATACAACCCATAATATCAGAGAACAAGAAGCCCATAGCTTACAAAATAAAAGATTAAAATACATTCGATATGCAGCCACAACTCGGATGGATAAAATCAATTGATTTGATAATTTTCAATAAACTAACCTGCAAAGAAGGTAAACAACTGAAAATAATATTGAAGCTTAACGAAATTACTTTCGCCGTTAAGAGGGTTACCTTACCCTATCGGTGCCCTCTACCTATTCTACTATAAATATTGTTTTTACTCACGTTCAACCTCTTTCCAAGGATCAAATACATTAACTCATTTTTCCGTTAAAGGTAGAACCAATTTTCTTCGAAGATGTTCTCCCACAACCACCGCCACCGTAAGAAAAAGAGAAAAATTCTTTTACTTCACCAGATTTTAAGCAAAATACAGGGTAAAATTTATTGTAAAAGTATATTGCCCCTTGAAGAGAGGAGGCATAGTAATAACATGAATAACAATGGAAAAAATACTGTCACAGCATTTAATTCCATAGAGAAATCCCACAAAAAATTCAGATTTCAGAACTGATGATAGAGAACGACTTTTTTACGTGTCTTTGCTCGTTGGAATTTGTTCGCAACTAAAAGATATTGTCTACTTTTTGAAATGCTCGATTTCATTTCTTTATTGCATTTCAATGCTTAAGAATACGAACTTTTTCTTCTGGCAATATCAATGATGAGAAGGCAGTTACGCGCACCATCAAACACGATTCCTGAAGTCCTTTGTCGTTTTGAATTATTAGAACTACAAGATTTGGAGTTTGGGTTTTTGTTGGGAAAATTGCAGAATCAAGATAAGGTTTTTCAAACAAAGAACAGTGCCAGAAATAATCTATATTAACAAAAGGTAACTTTTTTTCATTTTGTAGATTAGAATAATTATCCACTCAGCAAAGCTACGCAAGTTGGTCATTCTTACATAGAATCCGCGAATCATTTCAATTCATATTTAACTAGACTGTAATTCCAAATTGAATTTATTTTTCCCCACTGACTTTATTTTCCTTAGTTTTTAATTCTTTTACTTCCGCCCGAACTCATAGCATCAAGTTTTTTTTTACATTATTTCCAAAAGGTATGAAGGTGTTTATGAATCGTGTGTTCTGAAGTTAGAGTGATATTAACTAGAGCCACGCAATCATGTAGACGAAAATACTCATAGCAATTGTCATAGAAAGTCTACCAAGTTGCTATCAGTCGTCTTTTATCAATCAATTGAATAATCTGCTTATAGCTATGGGCAAAAGGAGGAACAAAAAAAACAAAACACATATTATATAGATACTCTATCTCATAGAGGGCAAAGCGAACAATGAGTCTTTTCTTGTTCATTCAGAATTTAAAATGATTTGGTTGAGGTTGAAGTTCACGAGAGATGGATTTTTTTTTTTTTTTTTTGATAAAACTATTTGATTGTTGCCCTTTGCAAGAAATTTTAGGAAAACAATTCACGTCCCAAAGGTATTCATTTTCTTTCTTGAATTTGAATGTTTACGTGTCTTGTAAGCATGTGTCAAAGGTGTTATTATATTAAATTGATTCATTTCTGGGCTAAATTGTTTCGACGTTGAAATAGAAAACCAAATCGAAGTTTGAAGGGCATGCAAAAAATAAAATATATTACAACTTAGTATGTAACACTCTACAGTCTACACTGATTGTAAATACGCAATATAATCAAAGAAACTCATAAACTTTAGCTAGTAAAGAAAAAGGAAAGAAAACTTTACTCTACAAAATTTAAAAATTTCGTGCAAGTGGCCGTTGCGGTAGTCTCGAGCCGAGAGACACAATTTTCGAACACTTTTTACAGAATTTGGATCCGTATAAGCATCAATCGTCTCGGGTTTATTACTTACACAAGCGACTTTACATAACCTAACAAAAAATTATCCAGCGCTATTCAATAGCCTGGTCTTGGAGGACACTCACAGGCTGAAGACTCGAAGTTATGTTAAGATAGATAGATTTCGTCTCGAGACAGTTGTTTTAGGAAAATTGGCATATACTGACAGAGCGGACGCATTTTTCCGCAAAGGTCTCGCATATTGTTTTGATGCAACATGGGGTATAATCAAGAGAAAATTACAAATGCTTAATATAATTAAGATACCAAATAAGTTGATAGTTTTTAATTGTGATATGTGTGCGCAACAGAAAACAAAAATTGTTTTTCCACGGGTATCGCCTTTCGCGAGCAACTGGTAAGTCCTCCGATAGTTAACCTTACTGTCATGAAAAGCGCTTCTCGGAATCGTCAGAAAATTGTAGGTCCCACGTCCCAGTGGCGTGGCGTCCATATAACACGATTCCTATCGTCTTACCTTTTAAAATTTGTCCCTTGTTCATCGAAAAAACCAGCAACATAAGTCTACAACTAAGCAGTCAACACTTCAACAGCCTATCTTTGCCCATACACACAATGCTCTTCAAGCACTTTTAAATTTGCGAGATACACACACAATACACAAAGCATTGAAAATCGCCGCGCAGAACATATTTTATGTTTCTCCCTGTCTTTCCTACGATATACTTCCACCCCAGTGCACCGCAGTGCCACTTTTTTCAATACACGTTCTCTTATTGAATAAAGTAAGACGATAATTTTCGTCAGTCTGCTTGGAAAAAATAATGCAGTTTTCGCCTTCGAGTAATGTACGGCGAATTCGGTTTTGTTTTACTGTTTTGTTTTGTTCTACTGATCATTTTTTTGGATTATTTGCAAGTTTAAAATGAATTTTAAGTAACGTAAAAACTGTGAAAAAACTAAAAATTTTGAAAATTGTGAAAAGTTAATGTCGAAGATAACTGTTTTGATTTAATTATTTGAATGGCTTTGCCAAATGTTGAGTGTTGCTTAACCGATTACCTTTTAGAAGAGGAAAACCAATGAAATGATGTTCTTATTTTTTTTAATACTAGTTACGTTACTTAAAATTTTATTTTATTTTCTTGCATTTCCACATAGGCTTCTTTTGAACCCGCTTTTTTTATGCTTTAAGCTCATTGTGAATTTAACCTAAATGACTTAAAGTATAGAAAAATTGGCTTCCATTGATCCACGTTTGGAATTTAAGGAACCTTCTATTCATTCTTTAATTTGTGTAGGTGGTTCATTTTTGTCGAATTACCATTTGAAAATATCCACCCCACGCCACTGGCTAGGTCCCCTCCATTCCTTCACAAGAAAATTTTGTGCGAATTTTCGAATTGATGCGCCTCCCTTATATTTATTTTTACGCAAATTTCAACGTTTTAGAAAACGGTATTTAAAAATTCAAGACGTTAAGAAATTGAGACTTGAGTTAAATTAACAAGTTGAGTCTGGTTTTTATTTATTCATTTATTCATTTAGCAGTATGATTCCAATAAGTGTTTTTTTTTTTGTTTCTAGAAATTACAGTTTGTCAACCTACACTGTGAAAGAAAAATTTTAGATGTCGTTGGCATCTTACGTTTCACATGCAGATCCGGGGGGGTTTGGCCTTTTTTCATTTGCTTTGGTTGTCAACGTTGTAATCCGAGGCTGTTGGTTGTTTCGGTACTGTGCAGTTACGTGGTTGGGTAGTTAACCGCACACACAATCCTTAACCTAGGGAATTAAGTCCTTTTATCAGTACTCTGCTGTAGGGGTGTGAGAGCTGACGATGGCTCGCCAGGAGCTCATCCGCCACCATTAATTCTTCAATAACCTGTCCTTGTATTGAAAGACCCTGAAAGACAAATCCAGTTTCAGTGAAATGTTATGTTTATTTTTATAAAACAATTGATATTACTGTTCTATCAAATTTTCTTACATCAGAGTCAAAAACTCTAAGCTTGGTTGCTTCAACCAAATAAACTTTTATTTAGGGTGAACACAATTCTTAGACGAAAAGGGCTCAAGTACTTGATAAATCGGGCCGTATTCAAACGTACAGAGTAGGTACTTGACCCAAATCAATATAGTTTGAAAAGAGGAATTATTTTTTGCAGTGTAATTTCAAAAGAAAATGTTTGTGTCTATATCTTTGAATCACTATTGATTCTCCGCATCAGGATTTTATAATTGCCACTTAGATAAGTGTAAGTAAGTGGTTTAAAATAATTACCACCCATTAATCAATCATCTCTCGGAAGCTTATTGAGAGTTTCTTCAATATCAATGAATCAAAAAACACAAATCTATGAACTTCCAGCAAAACCCATATTTCTTACATCGTTTACATTAAAGAAATTTGCTTTAACCAATTCGTAGCAAAATGGAAAGATATTTTTCTCCCCTTTCCTCCCCTTTTCAAATCGATTGAATTTCTCCAGTTGTGTTTCACCCAGCGATAACACGGTGAATTTTTTTTTTGTTGAAAATCCTTCAACTGCTGTTCACTTCATTTCTTTTGAAGTGTAAATAATCTTTAAACCATTTTCAAAACATACCACTCTTTCTTCGGCCCTACACTTTTATATATATTTGTATACGGTTATACGTACGTAGGTATAAGAAAAAAACCCAAACGTTGGCATGCATTCATCCCATTCATCAAAAATCTTTTTATGAGTCATAAGTAAACGTTATGGTTTTCTGACTTTCGTCTCTGGTGCGTGGTATAAAGATACCGTATTATATTGTGATGTTTGATGGATTGGATGCTTTTGAATATAAAGGAGTTAAGATAACTTGTTGGTCGTTAATAAACTCCTGCGTGCCTTATAAAACTGAAAAGAAAAAGTTCTTGGCAGCAAATAATATGCAGTTCCTATTATTTATTTCTTTTAATGCTTTCAATAAAAAGTGTTACAGTTTGAATACGTAACTGTAAAAAATAAATTTGCATTTTACCATAAAGTTGTAATGTGAGGGTGCGGCAGAAAAAATTACTTATTCGAAACGTACAACTTCAGTTACATTCATTGTTAAACTGATTCTTGAAGTTCAAATAATCTGACAGTACCTACAGTCAAAAACAGCAAAATGACGTCATAAATGACAATCGTGTTTCTGAGAGCATTGTGTCGAAAGTAAAATTTATTTATTTTTTGAAAATATTTTCCGGTTGATGTAAATTAAGTATAAAGTCAGTAAACAGTACAATTTTAGTTAGAAAGCTTTGCTTCTTAATGTTCTTTACGTCACGCAATAAATCTTTCTCGTCTTAACTATCAAGGCAGCAACAAGCTGTAAGAAAAAAAAGTTTTTTTAAAATACCTGGAAATATTTCAATTTCCCATGGCAGAAATGTACGAAACTCTGTTTCAATATTCAAAACTATTTCCCAAACTTGATTCCAAGTCAATTCAAATAAAGTAGGTACTGGCGTCCCGTACGATACCAAAGTATCAAACCTTTTTGATGAGAGCCCTGGTTTTTAGTTAAACATTATTCGAAAAATTTTACCAAACAAGTGATTTCTTAGAGCACACAAAATGGAGTATTGAATATTGTTGGGGTACCCATATAAATTATCAAAACTGGAACTACACACTACTACTTTTCACATTTGAAAAATAATCATGCGAGCTTCACTTTCAACATTATATCTTCTAAAAGGATTGTTCATAACATTAGTAGGTATTCTTTTATCGTCCAATTTCAATACTGAATGTTGAAGGAGCCCATAATATTTATTTCCAAGAATGTGGTACCCTTGGCGTTATGGTTAGCATGTTTGTTTTTCGCGCGGGAGGGTCGTGGTTTGAATCCCAACAGAAAACAAAAATGTTTTTCCACAGGTGTCGCCGTGAGGAATTGGCAAGTCCCCAATAGTAAATTCATTGCCATGAAAAGCGCTTTCTCAATAAGCCGTTCGGAATCAACAGAACGCAGGCACGGTTGTAAGAAATGCGATAGACCCCAAGGCACCCAGCTCTGTTACCCAATTTATATATTTTAGGATTGACGGATCGTGTTGCTTTGAAGGTGATATGGAAAAAGGCTTAAGAGTCCAGCGAAGGGGTCTACCTATGCTTTAGAAACGGCTAATTTCGGAAACCCCTTCAAGCCACATTTTTAAATAATGACTTTGATTGCCTAAATGTAACAAAAATCAAATCTTTCTTTCTTTTTACTGCAATCTTTTTGAAAAAATTAAATAAAATTAAAAACTTGAAGGGAAAATAAAATGAAAGTCAACAAAAAAACATGCAAATTTCTTGTTGACTTTCACCTCTCCCACAGAGAGTAAATAGTTATTAAATTATTCCTCCCATACCATCACTACCACAAGTTTGAGGGTTGGGTAGTAAAGAAGGCATTCAAATGAAATTAATTAAAGGTTCTCCTCGTAGCTTTAAGCGGTAATCACCACAGCCAAGCCGACGAATGGAGGGTGAAATAATTTTTTAATTATTCCGCAAAGAACTCACTTTTAGAATGGTGCGCCAAAGTATTTGTATTACATCTTTGCACTACGAAAGGCGAAAGAAAGTTCAACCCCATTGGATGAAAAACTCTCACGTAAGGCGACAAATATTAAAATGAAAAGTAAAAAAAAAAATTAGTAATTGAATGAGCAAACATTCCGCGGCCCCTCTGTGATTACTTTGCATGGAAAAGTTCTTTTCTCTGGTTGACGCTCGTAAAAGCAAAGCGCTTAATGGGCCCCAAATATAAACAAATATAAAAGGAAGCCGAAAACTTCTCAAAAAGGATTATTTTTAATGCTTGGAGCAAATAATGAAACGTACAGGAATCTCGTCTAAGTAAATGTCATTACACCAAACGGTATTTGATTTTTTCTCACCTTATTCCATTTTTTTTTTTTAACCATTATAATTATTTTCTTTAATTCTTCGTAGGTAGGTATAATGTTCTTTATGGGGAGTGTATGAAGCTTGCTCGTGGAGTTCGTTGACACTATACCTGAATGCTTAGTACGTAGATAAAAAAAAATTAAGAACACCCTCAAAAATTACCTACAATTTGGATAAACGTAGGTTTGTAGATGCGGTGAACATTTGCGCAAGTATCTTGCCGAAAACGGGCAAATACAGGATGTTTCGTAAAGCGAATATTTCAAATCCTATGTCTTAACTTCATCATTCCAAGTCCCTCAGTATCTTTCCATTTCTCTGTATAGAAATGGTTTTGTCAAGGCAAGTTTTTGGGACGTTGCGGCGCCACTGTCTGACTTAAAACGCCTTTAGGAAGTAGGGTTTAATTGTGCCTCCTGTCGACAATGTACATACCGCAGAAGTCCGTATATTTGCTAGCATATCTATAATGTAAATTAAAAATTTTTTAAGGTAAAAGTTCGGGCTGGGTTTGAATCAGGTGTTTATAGGAGGTGTCCAAGTGAACTTTTTATGCTTTTATCTATAAGCGTGCAAATGTTTTCCTGACTGTTATTTGTCACCATGTATTTTTAAGTGGGCCCAAATATTTTTTATAGACCAAAAGCGGTTATTCTTGAGGCTTGTTGGCGATATATACACCAAATCTCGGCATTAATTGAATTATTGCAAACACAATTTGCCAATCATTCTCGAGAGTCGATTACAGCGAATAAGGGATCATACTGCGACTCATGCAAATGAAGTTTCTTATTTTGCATTTGAAGATTTTTCGTCTTTAAGAAGTAAGGTCTAATTACACATCACGGCCTCACGTGGTCCATGATTGCTCGCGTTTCTTTCGTGCACCCCATGTTCAGCTATTTTGCTTCTTGACACATGCAGAGAGTTCACTTCAAAAAATGTAAGTAAATTAGTAAGTGAGCACTAAAAGCCCGATAATACCGGGGTAAGCGCCTTACTTTCAAACATAACTTGCGATGTCATGTAATGAAAGGGATTTAAAATTTTTTGGCCGATTTAAAACGGTTAGAAGGGAAAGTGCTTTTCAAGGCAATATAATTGCTCACCAAAAATTTGCCAGTTAATCGCTAAAAGTGAAAAAACTAGTCTTTATAGGAGAAGAAAATTTTCTATGAAAAATCAGTGTAAGCTTGCATAGCTGCATTGCAGACCCAGTGCCCCTGTTCTGTAACTATCGCCTCAGCGATAAACGGTGGAAAATGGAACGAAATTCTATGAATTTAGTAGGATTTCTTTCCACACAGGTGACAAATTCATTGTTCAATTTACAATTTTGTACTAAAGAACTCAAACTTGAGTTTTGAAATAATAGCCTGAAAGTGTTAATCTTAAGTTCCAATTAGATTCCATTTCAAATATTGCATATATACATAGGTAGATTAATGCGTTGACTAAAATTCTGTACTCAAAGTTTCAAAACACTTGTATGAATTTGAAAATCCAAGAAGTTTGCCCAATTGTGAACACTTTCAGAAGAACATATATTTAACGAAAAAACGAAGACTTATATTAGATATTGTAATGAGCCACTTATACATTCAAAAGAAATGAATACCTCTTTCAAGAGTTAAAAACGCAATGTGTATAAATTAGGGTGTGCCCATCTTTTAGGTCTACAACATAAAAGCTATAAATCATTACGACCGGCCAAAAATAAATGCTGAAATATTGATTACTTGGAATTCATTTTTATCACTTCCGGACAAATTCATCGTTTATATACAATCAGTTCTTGCAAGTCATTTTTACGAGAACTTCGTTTCTTGAAAGTCATAGTTTTTTGTTATTAAGATAATGTTTTAGATTCATTATTATGACGTAGGCTTGTTGATTGTATTCTCCATCATTTACTGCTTGTGCAATTAACTTCAAATAAATTCCCATGAATCGGTCAGCTTTTTTTTTTAACAGATATAGCTTTTAGCACCCTAGCGCCACACTGCTGTGGTCATAATCATTAAACTGTTATCAAAGATATTTTAAGGAACCAAACACATCTGGATATAGATTTTCGACAGTGGATCGCTAGGTACTTTTTATTAATTTTATCTTACAATAAATCAATGAGTGTGTATTGAATATTTTTGATGTTTTTGCAATTAATGACAACATCTGTTGACAATGGTTTTATATAAAAGAGTTGAAGTCAATTTTCGGTACTGACTTAGCAGTAGAGTCTCGCATAGAGTGAATCAAGTGTCCTGGTCAATTCAAAATGTTTCTGAGATTTATTATAGCGCTTGGGGTTTGCTTCATTTTAAGTGGCGAGGTTTTTGGCAGAGCCAGTTTTAAAGAGCAGTATGATAATTTTTACTTAAATAAAACAGAGTTTGATGGATTATTGTGCAACCGTGTTTGTGAAAAAAATGTCAATAGAGTGTGTTACTTCAAATTTTACCTAGAGCTTTACCAAGCCTTGGGGGTGTAAGTATTTGTTAACTAGAAAATATTTCAAATGTCAACTTTTGAATTTATTTCTTAGTGCTTGTGGCCAATGCGCGAAGGGTGTTCTTAAAGACTGTAATAAGCCACAGTGCATTGTCGCTGATGGTATTGAAAAAGGAGTAATGAGCATAAATCGCATGATTCCTGGGCCGGCAATTCATGTATGCCAAGGGGACCAAATCATTGTTGATGTAGTCAATAATGCCCAGGGCTCTGCAGTTTCCATCCATTGGCATGGGCTGCACATGCAAAAAACACCATTTATGGATGGAGTGCCATATGCAACTCAATGTCCCATTTTGTATGGTTCAAGTTTTCGGTACTGGTTCGACGCTGTGGAGCCTGGAACACATTTCTATCACTCACACTCAGGTAAGGTCTTAATTTCAAACATTGCCTTATTTGCCAAATCTTAAGTCACAAATGCTTAGGACATCACAAGATAAATGGACAGTATGGCGCATTGATTGTACGGGAACCAGAGGAAGTTATTGAAAATGCCGAAGAATACGACTTTGATTTACCAGAACACATTATTATAATATCAGATTGGATGCATGATTACGGCGAGCAGCTATTTCCAGGTCTTCCATCTACTTCAACAGCTCCAAATTCAATACTTATCAATGGCCGTGGAACTTACATCAATGTAAGACAAAAGATACATTCCTAATATTTAAAAGAAATTCATTTATTTTACTTTGTCTTCAGCCTTCAACGATGAAGCAAACTATTGTGCCAGCTACAAGATATTACGTCGAGTCTGGGAAAAGGTACAGGTTCCGTGTTATTGTTGCTGTGAGTCACGCATGTCTAGTTCAATTACAGGTATGGTATTGGGTTGAAAATGGTTGATTTGTATTACTACGCAAGTTTCCTTTTCTTCAGGTTGAAGGCCATGAGATGGCAGTCATAGCATCAGATTCATTCAATGTGAAAGCTCGACAGTTTGATACCCTTACACTTAATGCTGGTGAAAGATACGATATTGTCATAACTGCAAATCATACCGAAGGAGACTTTTATGTCAGAGCCCGTGGAATAGGTGCTTGCAAATCAAAACCAATGGAAGCCTTTGCCTTGTTGAGATACAAGTCATGTGACGAAGTTGCGGATAAGGAAAAAGATCAACCACCATACCCGGCATACAGCGATGCATATCCAACGGGAAGAGTAAGTTTTGCCTTACAATGTTACAATTCAAGACTTAATTTTTAATACAAATGTTTTTTTTTTCAGCTTCTCAATGATCCGTCAGCTGACTGCTCCGGTGGAAGTGATAATTGTTGTGTAACAGAATTGAATGCACTCGAAAAAGATGAGGAACTACGCACGAAGGAGCCCGATCAGCAGATTTTTGTTGCTTTCACAAACATTGCAGTTCCAAGTTCAGAAATTTTTGAATCCGGAGGCTATCCACATTTTCAAAGTGAGATTTTTGTCGAAAGTTGAGCTAAACAGTTGATTTTATTTTTAATAATTTCTTGCAAGATCCCTTTTCTAATTTGACCTTTGTTGGTGCAATCAACAATATCAGTGTAGTTTTTCCTTCATCGCCCCCCTTGACACAGCCCAATGATATAGATGAGTCTGAATTTTGTGATGACACACATTGGCCTGAGTCTTGTGCTGGTAAAAAATACTGCACTTGCGTTCACAAGATACAAATTAAGAAAGACAACATTGTTGAGATTGTGGTCATTGACGAATCGACTGGTGAGGCATTATATACTTTTAATATTTTAATGACATATTTAAACTTAATTGCTCTTAGCCGCTGGAAACTTGCATCATCCCTTCCATTTGCATGGCTTTCGATACATGGTCACTGGACTTGGGCAACATCCTTTAGGTTTACCGATGACACTCAAAGCAGCAAAGCAAATCGAGAGAGAAACAGGTTTAATAAGAAATCACGAAAATGAATATCCACCCTTTAAAGACACCGTTTCCATACCCAATCGTGGATATGCTATCTTGCGAATGCGTGCTGATAATCCGGGTAATTTTTAAATTTTATGTTGTTAATTGCCAATTTCTAAAATCTATAAAAATGTTATCAATACTCGAGAGCTTGTTTACGAACTACCTTTTCTCCTTTTTTTCGTAGGATACTGGCTAATGCACTGCCATTATGAATGGCATATGGCTTCTGGCATGGGAGTGATTATTCAAGTCGGAGACCAAAATCAAATGGTAAAAACACCAAAAGGCTTCCCAACCTGTCGAAACTATTTACCAAAAATAAAACCCAGTTTTTAGAGAAATATCGAAGTGAAATTTAAATCAAACCTCTTTAACTTACATATAGATATTTAAGTATTTATTGAGCCTTAAATGATAACGTTGGTATAAGTTCCAGTTTTACAATTTAATAGGTTATATTTGTAATGAGTGTGCTAAACAAAAAAAAAATTAAAAAAAAAAAAAAAAAAACAAATAAGGTGCTAAGACTTTTTTCTGTTGGGAATTGCTCAGTCATCAGTTGGTAAGAGTTGTATGAATGAAAGCTTGTGGTCTGTTGACAAAGAATAACAGTGATCATGGTTAATGTGAAGGCCAACATAACATCATCGTGTGACTTTTTGCATCAAAGCACATCAGTTGTGATTATGTGGTTAGTAAACTGTTTCTGTTGTCATCTGTCATCTACGAGTATATCACTGGGCCTAGAAACCTCTTGCCTATTTCGAATGTTTTTTGAAGTGTTATTATATTAGTTGAATGTTTGCCATTTACGATAATGGATGACTTAGCAATCGATGAACGAGTTAAATTTATTGAATCTTACTACAATCGCAAGGCCAAAGTATCATATTGTATCGTAATGCACGCTCAGCAGGTGTTGCAAATGATCCGATGATATGGTCAATTGATAACAGACTTATTTTGGCATTCGAAACGATGAATAGAATGTTCTGTTTTTCGAAGAACACAAGCCACATAGCACGACCAGTTAAAACCAACATTTATTGGGTCAGAAATTTTCCTGGTTGCATAACGGCCACCAGGGGGCTACGTAAAAGATCTCGTGTTTACGGGAATAGTCGTCAGACTTAAAACGTATTAAAAATTAGCATTACACAAGTTGTGGCCAAAATACCAGCCGAAATCTGCAAAAAAAAGTATTTAAAAATTACCTCAACAGAATTAGCGTCTAGTTGTCTGGTCTTCCCGATGAGGGCATTCGAATAATATTGTTTTTCACACTTAATGGCAAAATCTTTTATGATCAAATAAAATATTCATCAAAAAAGTATCGCTATGTGTATGCGTATTTTACTTTGAAACCGAAAAATTAGTGACCTTTTATATTATGTCTGCGATAGCTGACCCGCTCAGCCTAGCTCGGGTCCAACGGCTCCAGTGATCTAAGGCATAATAACATCAACATACGGCGCTATTTATTAGATGAAGAAGGTATAAGTATGATTTAGAGGAATTGTTCTTAAGGTGAAATGTATGTCACACTCATACAATACGTTGTACTTTTTCTACTTTTGTACTGTTCCTAGTATAAAAAATTTGAATTTGGTATTAAAGACCATAAATGTCTATATTCCTATCAATTGAATCGTCAAAAAAGAGGGCTTTATATACGTCTTTCCGAGAGGGTAGGGTAGGTCACAAGATGTGGAGCAGGTGAAAGTCAAAATCCTGAACCAAATTTTTCGTAAAAATCCCAAATTGTAAATTCCTGAATTGCAAAAATAAAATACCGACATCTATTAAAAACTCATCCTCTTTGCCCTACTAGCGGGGAAAAAAGGACCTTTGAATGGGGCAATACGAACCACTGATTTCTTTTAATAACGAAATCAAAAACAAGTGATATCAAAATAAGTGATGGTCTTCGTATCAAAAGCTCAAAATATGCCTAAAGGACGGGCTTAGTAGAAGTTTGAGCTCTGACCTTTCACGTCGGTTCTAAGTTGTGGAAAACGATTTCCGGGTTCGCTTTTTGAAAAAGTAAGTCTCTGCCAGCGATCTTTGTTTCGTGGTCAAAGAGATGGGGTATTTTATTCGTTTCGGCTAGCTCATTAGCAAGTTTGAACATCGCGAGTGGTCAATCCAAAGAATTTTTTTTTTCGAAGTCTAGCAAATGCCAGTTATTCGAAATTACAATTGGTTTCTTTGGATTGGTTTTACAAATAGGAATTTTTTTTAAAGAAAGACCGTTTTTAAACTTTCATCATTACAACTAACATCAGTTTATCAGTAAAACTAAAGGATGTGCTGGGAAAAAAGGTTTTTTATTAGTTCTAGTTATTGAATATAAGATGAAGTCAGGAACCATGGTAAAAATCGGTTAGGTTCTTTTTGCCCCGAGGTCCTTCTTGTTCCACTCTCCCCTACTAGGAGAGTTAACTTGCAACACGGATGACACAGACCGTATGTCTAAAACAAAAGAGATATCTACTAGATGTGAACAAGACTCCATTACGAACAACTTCCGAACAGGAAGCGCTTTAAAGTGAAGCCATGAAAAATCTAAAACCATTTCGCTTTTGTTTGCCATTATGATTTTGACTAATCCGATCGCACGAATCAATTTATTCGCCTTATAAATATTAGTAGATAACCCAGTGGCAAGTGTTCAAATTATCAGCAAAGAATCACAATAGGTCTATTACTGTAGCCGAAACATCACAAGAAGTATGTATCTTTACTTTTTTCTTACGTAAATGTGGCAGAGCTTCTAAGTTTTTTTCATTTCACTGTTCCTCCTGCAAGAATTTACCTGATCTTACTGAGTTGAAAAATAAATAGGGTGATTTCAATACTTTTTTGAGATTTGTTTATTCACCATAACGCTTACCTACTTGAAATGAAATACAGGGTGGAGCCGTTTACTTTGCTGATTTGATTTCGTTTCCAAGTGGTGCTCGTAGAAGGGTGGGGTTGGATTTTTTTTGGGTCTACCTCAAATCCCTCGAGTATACTGATCGCCCACAAACCCTGGTGCCTCTTAAGGGAAATATTCGGCGTGAGATCGCAGAAATACTCACTTCAGACATCTGCTTGTACAGTATTTTGACAATGGGGGCCGTTATTTGTTCGTTACCATCTTTATAACTGAAAAATACATAAATTTAAGTGATGTGTGACACAAGGAAAAAAACAAAACAGCAAAGTTACCTGGCCATATGAAAATTTAGCTGCTGCACATTCTAGATTTAAAAAGTTGTGGCTAAAATCCGAGTCTGTAGAAGCCTTTCTTCTTACCTGCTGATCAGTCAGTCAATTTTTTTTGTTGAAAATATCGTTCTGAAAAGAAAGAAAAACCAAAATTTTAACAAACTTAACCTCTCACAAACAACACTGTTCTACTGAATTTAAATATTTGGGAGGAAAGAAATAAAATCTGTTACATAGTTTTTTCTTGATCTTCTTTTGATTTTTCAATAGTGCAGTCATGATTATCTTGTTCAAAGGAAATCATTACCTAACTTTTCCTTTGAAAAGTTTTACATGAATTCATTATCATTGCTCTTTTCTTCGAATGCTTATCATAATTATCAAAGTTATCATTCATTACGAAATTTTCCACTAGGAAAGTCAACAGTTTGTGCATGTAAATAACATACACACAACAGATTCATACATACATTTCAATACAGCTTTTACTATACATTAATATTGGCTAAGCGGTATTTTATCCAATTTAGTTCATTGAATTGTCATCTACTGCTACCATCAAACAACGTCCATTAAAAGATCATTATAATCGTATCGTATTGATGCTATCGCAGCTACTTTGGAAATCACAAAAACATGTGTTCAGTATCTCATAGCAACTTGACAGAGCACCAGGATATTTTTGGTCGTATACTCAACTAAAGATACACTCGCCCTGCCCGCCGCGTCTGTCGCGCCATTGCTACTTAGGTTTAAATCCGATTAAAAATCGATTTTATTGCATACCCTCTTCAAACTCAAGTGCTCATAACACTCGATTCGATGAACTATAGCTACTTGGTGACATCATGTTACATAAGTGTCTTATTCGTAGTATGTTAATTTTTGTGTTCTGGCTGACATTGTTTACCAAGACAATTACTTGTATTGTTGCTGCGCCGTTGATACTTGAAATGGATTAGTCAATTGACTTCGAAATTGTGGCAATAAACTTAAGTACCAGTCCTTTTCCAATGAAACTTTCCTACGCTGCTGGCTTACCGCTTGTAAATATTTGCTAAACAAAAGATCGTATATGAAACGTCACGTCCTATAGTAATCAAGACCCGTAATCATTGCGGATTATTATTCCAGTGAAAAACAGTTATTTCATTCATACCCTGATGCACTATCATAGACACCACAATTATACTACTTTGTTTTGGACACCATAGCAAACAGAAATGAGCTTGTACGACTATCTACTTTTCCAAATGATTATCAAGGTTTCGCAGATTACATAAATAGAAGTGGCTTTTCATCTAAGATCATTCGTAGAGTAATTCGCAGCTATTAACAACTTAGTTTTGAACTCATGAGGAATAATCGAAATGTTCAAGTTAATAGTTAGTATTATTTTGATTGTTGGGGTCGCGGGACAATTCGAAGCAGCCGAAGAGAACCAGCTGAATAATGAAATTTTGGCTGGCGATTCTGATTCCGAGTCACTGACACGTACAAGATATGTTAATGTATCTGGAAACCCTGGAGAGCTGTGCAATAGACCCTGCGAAGCGAACGACAACAGAGTTTGCTATTTCCATTTCGTCTTGGAACATTACCAAGCAATGGGAGTGTAAGGGTAAATCAAGTCGAAGTATACATTTTATTTATATCTTTTTTTATTTCCTTCAAAAAGTGCTTGTGGCAAATGTGCAGAGGGCGTTATCAGCGATTGCAACAATCCACAGTGCATTGTGGGTGATGGTGTTGAAAAGGGAGTGATGAGCATTAATCGAATGATTCCGGGACCAGCAATTCAAGTCTGCAAAGGAGACTTTATAATTGTCGATGTTGTCAATAAAGCACATGGAACTGCTGCTGCAATCCATTGGCATGGTCTGCATATGCGAGAAACACCCTTCATGGATGGAGTTCCCTTCACAACACAGTGTCCCATTCCATTTGCTACAACTTTTCGTTATTCATTTTCGGCTACTGAAGCAGGAACACACTTTTATCACTCCCATGCCGGTTAGATTAGACCCGAAACTATTACTATTAATTTTCTAATCTATATGATTTTATTTCTTATTAATAGGACACCACAAAGTAAATGGGCAGTATGGAGCGTTGATTGTTCGTGAGACTTACTTTGAGGATGCCAGTTCTGCTCAGTATGACTTTGACTTGCCAGAACACCATATATTAATTTCGGATTGGATGCATGACTATGGGGAGCAATTGTTTCCAGGGTTGCCTTCATCTGGAGGAATTTTTCCAAATTCTCTGTTGATAAATGGACGGGGAACTTATATAAATGTAACGAACAATACTCATTAAGTGACAGCACTAATAAGTTCTTAATTATTCAGCCCAAGACCATGGAACGCACCAAAGTCCCTGTCACGACGTATTTTGTTCAACCTGGGAAAAAGTATAGATTCCGTGTCATAAATTCAATTAGCCATGCTTGTCCAGCTCAACTGCAGGTAAAGTAATTAACTTAAGGAGGAAGAAATGATTGTTTTTTGTTCCGCTCTCAGGTCGAAGGACATACATTATCAATTATTTCAACTGACTCCTACAACGTCCAACCGCGTCCATTTAACACGCTGGTTTCAAATTCTGGGGAGCGATATGATTTCGTTTTGACTGCTAACCATACCAAAGGTGATTTTTGGATCAGGGTGTGTGGGCTGGGAGTTTGTGCTATAAATCCAACAGAGTCTTTTGCTTTACTGAGGTATGAGACGAACGATGTTGAGAATGAAGATTGGGTACAGCCATCGTTTCCCGCATACAATGAGACCTACGCACCTGGTGTTGTAAGCCAAAGCTATGCCATGTACTGTTAAACTATTTTACGATCAATCTCTTCAAAGGTCCTCAATCATCCCAATGCTTCTTGTTTTGGATCCAAAGACAACCACTGCGTTTCCGAGTTAAGTGCTCTAGAACAGGACAAAGAGCTTCTCTACAAAATGCCGGATCATAAGTTCTTTTTAGCTTTCCACAATTTTCCCGTCGCGAATGAGGAAGTATTTCGACCAGGAAGCTTTCACCATTTCTCAAGTGAGTCAAAAGCAGTTTATATTTCTGTACAAACAACAATTTCGTAAGCTCTTTTCCTATTCCAAGATCTACAATCCAACTTGACCATAGTCGGTGCAGTAAACAATTTGAGCCTAGTATTCCCATCATCACCACCTTTAACACAACCTAATGATGTTGACGAATCACAATTCTGTGATGAATACCATTGGCCAAAGTATTGCTTTGGAAACCGACTCTGTTCTTGTGTTCATCGGTTACAAATTCGAAAGGACAGCATTGTTGAATTGATAATTGTTGACGAATCCATCGGTGAGGCAACATCTAATGTCACTTTATTTGACATGAACTACATATTTAGATTCGTTTTTATTGCAGCCGTTGGCCGTATGCATCATCCATTCCATTTGCATGGGCATCGATTCATGGTCACAGCTCTTGGCCAACATCCGTTGGGTGTGCCGATGACTGTGGGTATGGCAATGCAAATGGAAAGACAAAAGAGACTACCACGTAATTATCAAAACGAAAGACCGCCGTTTAAGGATACAGTTTCAATACCGAGCTGTGGATTCGCTGTCGTGAGATTCCGGGCCAATAATCCAGGTAAAGCTATAGTTTCACGGTTTGTGTGTAAAGTATGCTAATATTTAATGACTTTGTGCAGGATACTGGCTTATGCATTGTCATTATGAATGGCATCTGGCAATAGGAATGGGATTAATATTGCAGGTTGGAAGACAAAGTCAGATGGTAAAGCCACCAACTAACTTTCCTAAATGCAACAACTACGTCCCCAAAATAAAGCAACCAACTTTTTGAAGTTAGCTTAGACATCGTATGAAAAGTTAAATATGTGTACTTAATTTTCAATTATTGATTAAAGCAATAAAAATTTACCTGAAGCATTTGCTTTTTTTCATTCAAAATTTTGTATTTTTGTAGATTGTGGACAAATTTTATTAAAATTACGTGCGAAGTAACACCTACCAACAGTTCAGATCGCTTATATTGACAATAAAGATTGAACAAGACTTCAACAAGGCATGGACAATAAAGTCTTTTTTAAGTGTACCTGCGCAAGCCTCTTATTACATACTTCGAACGCAGTTCATTAATCTCAAGAACGTAACCATTGAATCAATTTTAATGTCAAGTCATAATGTTACGTGCGTAGTCATAGCCATTTAAGGTAAGTCGAGTGCTGCTTTTGCATCGAAAATTGTAATGACTTGGGTATTTTGAGAATGAATTGTTCCAAAATTAAAATGAAAACACATGTCCTCGAAGCTAAGTTTGCAATTCAAAAGTTTTGAATTGCAGGAGTTGAGAAGAGCGCTCAGCATTATTATTCATTTTGCTTCTCATATACGTATGTATGATGCATGATCTTTGTTTGGTATAGCTCTTCAATAATTTAATGGTCGTATATATTCTTCACGAATGCATCTCCCTCAATTCCCTTGATCTCATTTGGCAATATTTTATGCATCTGAACGTCCAACATGGTCTTCTTTACTACCAATCGATATTGAAGGATTTAAGCTGAACCAAAAGGTATGAAATTGCTCTCTAGAGAAAATCCCTTCTTCTTTCTGCAGACGATTTATTTCACACCAACGAAATTCCTTACGTATTTTACTTTGTTTGTTTTGCTTTAGAAATCGAAAAACTACATACCAACACACGCACACAAGAACCAATAAGAAAATAATTTTTGCACAAGGAAGCAAACCATTTGGACTTTCATTATACGAACAGATGACTTTCGAAATTCCAGTATCTGGTTAGTTTGTGTTTTGTTTTGAGGAATTGATAGCAAACATTTACCTATACGAACCTTACCTATTATGGTGGTGATGATAAGTAAATATTGATTTGGAAATCGTTCCGAAATTCCCTTTTCTCATATTAAAGTAAATTGGTTCGAGAAAATGCTAATAGGTTCGATAACTTCTCGGTTATTTAATGTAGGTCATACCTACTACATTTGAAAATTCATGTTAATAAATTGCACAACTATTCTTTGCTGAGTATGACGTTTCTCTATTTATATATTGTTTTAGGCAGCACAACTTCATCTCAAATTTAAATTTAAAAAAAATTTTTCTTGTTAAGAGCCTTGATTGGAATTATTTCTTTAGGCACTTGTGTATATTCTTTCTAGCAGCTCAATCTTTTTCTGAGATCTGCCCCTCAAAACTAAAGACTAAATTCTTACACAAAATTTAAGGGGCTCTACCACCTACCAGTATAACCCATGAAAGACTATTCCATTTTTGAGAATTCTTTTAAAAGAAAGTACTTAACAGAATGTTTTCACGTTTTTTAAAGAATAAAGTATATTTCAGTTTGTAGATTATTGTGTAGTAAACATATTCAAGAATACTCAGTTTGAATTTGAAGTCGATCGATTTGAGTTATGATGTGAGCAATTTTGAAAAATGACGTTTCGAGAAAAACGCGTTAAAAGTTTCAAATATCACAGCTTATACCTGTGAGCGGTTGGTCTTAAGAACGCTGCCATTCAAGATACCACCTTTGCGCTTTTAGAGCATAAACTATCGAATAAGCCAAAAAAATCGAGTGAGTCACACTTATATTGATTCGTTTGAAATTAAATACCGAAAAGTTACCTAAAGCAACTGCTCTGGGACTATAAGTTCCATTTAGTGTTAAGACAACGCGTATTTGAATTATATCTCCATAGAACTGTGTGTCACCTTTTAAACTTAAGTATGTATATTAAAAATATTCATTGTCTATCCGGGAAGTCAGATAAACTGTCTCGAAGACGGATGTTTTCAACTATACAGTAATCAAAAATAAAGATTCAAGTGATGGCAATTTCATTGTTGGTTTTAAGCCCTACGTCTGTTGACAACTGCTAAAAGTCAAACGGAAAAGTGAATTAAAGTGATCTTATCATACTTAGCTATGTCGATTGAATTGCGGCAATAATAATAGATTTTTATTGCATTTCACTTTGACGTGCATAGAGATACATTTGTGGACAAGGAAATGTAATATAATTCACACTTGATTACTGTTTCATTGTTTATAATATTTTCAGATTATCAAATAAACAAAGCTATTTAAAAAAGAAACAAAAACGATAGAAAGATAAAACGAAATTAATAAAGCAGTCAGTTGATTTTTGTCCTTATCAGTGATACCATAAAGGGGCACGCCACAGATTAAATCTTTTTATAATTGTCTTAAGATTCTGACGTGATTGTTTTTGCTTTGATATCCAAAGCGTAACACGCTTTAAGATAATATATTTTTAAATACAGAAATACAGATGTACATGAAAATTCTATTTTTGTGGTTTTGATTTTATAGTGGCGCTTTGCTTTATTTTATTCGTATATGCTAGAGCCCTCTAATACAAGTGTACATGTGTTAAGTACTACATTATGAACATATTTTAGAAAAGTTTACATAGCGGCGTTTCATTCAATTGACATTAAAAAAATAAAAATAAAAAAATACATTTTTGGGAATTTCTTCTTGTAAGTGGTTTTCATTAAGCGGTAGCAATTGTTATTTTATAAATTTTCAAGCATGGTAGCTTTTGTAGGTTCCGACAAAGTTTGGATCTGTAAGAACAAACCACAGGCTTATTACCTGTAATACTAGGACTAAGTTCATAACTGGACAATTACCTACTGAAAAACCATTTTTGTATTATGTATCATATGCAAACTCGAGGTCGTTGCTTTTCACAGGTTCCTAGAGAATTATACTGTCATGAAAAGAGCTTTCAGACCTGGTCTTTTGTAGTATTTCTTAGTTCTGGTCAACCTTAAGTTTTTGCTCTCAAATATAAAAATTTTTTTTGTATGGGCATACCAAGATAAAGATAGATTTTCATAACTATAGCTTCCCCACCGTACTTTTCGAATAGATTTTAAGTGGTGGCTTAAGACTTTAATATCTTGTCTGGAATGCAAGGTTTGCCCTAGAAATTGTAATATTTCAGAGCACTAATAAATTATGTTTGATCTTAAATCAAATCATACCTATTCAGATATCAACATGTGTACTTTTATTTAAACGTGTATTTAAAAACTACAAGCTTACTCCAATAAATAGTTATTTGGTACACGTGTATAACGTGCAAACCAGCATGATCGATGAGCAGTTCGTCGTTTAGGGCTAGCATTATCGACGCACACCGTTTTTTTTTTTTTTTTTTTTTTTTTTTTTTTTTCAAATAACCCCAAAGAAAGAAGTCCAAAGGTGTCAAATCACGTGATCTTGGCGGCCAATTGACATTGCCACCAAGGCCATTGAATTTGTCGCGCAAAAGAGCCATTGTTTTGTTAGCTATATGGTTCCTACGGTCCTGTTCAAACCACATATCGTTCACATCCTCATCTAATCCCATTCGGGCCATAAAATGTTCGTTGAAGATGAAAACCTTATTTGGCCCAGTATGGTAATCTCAGAGGTAAGTTTACATCAATTTCCATTAGTTTTCCAAAAAAAAAAACCCACTGTGGTGCCTTTAATAAGCTACCAACCCTCAAAATTTTATCATAACACACAAACGCACAGTTCAAAATCAGGAGCTATAAATCAAATTTTAGATTTTTTTAACGGTCTTTAATCAGTACAGTCTGACAAAAACAAAACACGAAGAGACAGAGAATCAATATTTTGTCTTTAAACGCTTTCAGCCACTACAAAAAATACAACATCCATCAAAAGTCGAAATACCTCACCAGAAGCGAAATATAATAAGCATAAGTTTAAAATATCCCATCTGTTGAAGTGAGCTCAAGTGGAAAAATTCGAATTTAATGCTAGAATGATCTAACCAAATTATGCAATGCTTGCAATCTTGCAACGCCAAAAAGTAGATTTTGCCAACTCACTTTTAGTGTTGGTGTACCTACAATCATGTGTCATATCAATAAAAAATCCCGTAAGTGGCTTCAATTTCGTCTCCTCAAATAGAGATTTCTTCCATATTTGCTCCTTAACTTCCTCTATAGAAAAACTCCTTATCTCATCCCTCTCAACTGAGTAGACTAAAAACCTCGCAAAAACAAAATATCAACAGAGGCAGTACAAACTTAGTCTGTGCTGTTTGAGCACCCGCTTGTCGATATCCTTATCCGATATGGTTATTCCATATTTGGCATACAATAAAAAAATTTCTTCTGTGAAGGATTTTATATGTTTACGTGAGTATTCCACAAATATCCTTCTTTTGTCGGAATAAAAAAAAAGTTCTATGTATGCTTAACCCATTCTCATAAAATACAACAAGAACAAGGATATCGGAAACAGGCATTTTCGATGTGGTTATAAACATCCACCAAACCAAAGCAACTTTGTTAGCCCGAAGGAGTTGAAATTGCAGTCGGCTCGGTTGATGTCCAATTGCTATGTGAAAGGACAACGGTCTGGGAAAACTTAAAGAAAAGCTGAACAGGCAAAAGTAATTTTGTTGCTTTTCTTTTGGATCGTGGGTAGAATTTTCATTTTCCTTCTCCTTTACCGCAACAACCTAGCTTTTTTCATATGAATGTAGGTACGAGTGTGTACCTCTATATATCCATTGAGTAAATGTGGACCACCTTACCCGGTCGTGGTAAGTGCCATGCCGCACCCATACAAAGCTAACACAGGAATGTACAAACGACAGCCATGGATATGTGAAATGTGAGACGGCATATTAATCCCGATATCTAATACAAAAGGGTTGAAATTTTGTGGGTGGCGGCTTAGAATGACCTTCTTTCCTTAACGTCTGGTCAGCATTCCTTCTTTAATTTTATTTATTTATTTTATTTCCAAAGGTAGGTTGGTAAGTCGTAATGGGAAATAGAGTTCGAATTTCTTGAGTGTTGAAAAAAAAACAACAATATTATTGTTTTTGTTTATACATGTCAGGTGAACACCTTCAAAAACTTAGAAATTGATCAGAAAGTTTCAATGTAAATAAATGATTATGAAAATTCCGGAACATTGCAACTCTCACTGTTCTTATAACAACAAACCGAACAGTTTTCTCCTTCGAGAAAGAAAAAATTCTTCTTAGAGTTTTTTAGTCGAAAGCAATTTTTAATTCGTAAAAAAATTCCAAACATTGAATCTAATTTGCAACGAGATAATACTTTTCTAACGAATTATATAAAAGATAATCGATTTGTTCTTCTCTGGGGTTTTTTGTTTAAGGTCTCAGAGTTTGAATTTCATTAAAACAGAAGTTTTTCAAAGCTTCGTTTCAAAAAATAATTTTAGCTTGTAACGACCAAAAAAAATTTTTTTAAAGGGTATTACAAACACCTATCAACTTGGCAACTCAAGAACGCACACAATAAGTGGTACTTCTGAGAATATACCAGTATACTTATTTCTCTCATAGTATTTTAGCTAATGAACATAATAAGTGATCGGAATAAAACAAGGTTCCGTTTGCAAGCCCAACAATAAAATGTTTTTAAAGTATTTCCTACTTAGAAACTCAGAAGATAAATTTCCGAGAAAACGGCTTCAATCCGTTTTGCTCTACGTGTTGTGGTTGTTGAGTCAATATAATGAAAAGGAGCAGGTTGTAATCCAGACAGTGAAGGGTACCTTCATTTTTCTTTCTCCTTAAAAAATATTCTCATACGACCAGTAAGACTCTTCGAGTTTTCGTAATCTGATTAAGTATTTTGAACAGGTATTGTACGGTGTATAAATCTATGTATCAAATGTGAAAAAATCCGGTGGTTCAAAAGGGCTTCAGCTGTGGGCCTTCGACCAATGTAAATTTAAAGCTTTTTAAAGATTTTTGGGAGTTTTATGAAACTCTAAACTCCAATCGCTTTGGTTTCATTTAGAAAAAAGTATCGTTTTAAGGAATAAAAAAGTTGTTGCAATTTATCTGGCCAATAAACTTGACGCCTAGTGTTACTGAAGTTCTTAGCGATTCTGGTTGGTTTGAAATGCGAAAGATGTTTACTGTGCGTTCACTTTTTAACAGTGAAGTGTATAAAAACGTAGTATTAGGTTGTGTAACACGACCTTATTTGATTCATCTCTGATGAAAAAGTTTCCAATATCAATAGTCAGTTTAAAATATGATTATTGAAGTCGTTTGAGTTTAAAGTATTGCCAAACGAATTATAAGCTGAAATTAGTTGTGTCAAAACACCAGCAGATTTTAAACTCAAGCAACTGCAATAAGCTCACTTTAGATGGCCCAGATAACTTTTTTACCAAAAATGACTGAGTGGTTTCGTTTTAAACGAACCAACACCGGTCGCACGATTTTGTTCTCGCCCTTGAATTATTCGAAAAAGTGGCGTTGAACCACCCTTTTTACCTTTTTACTTGTGTATGCTCGTGTTGGGTGCATATATACCTTCGTTTAACTTAATTGTGAGACATTAATTAAATGAGCTCATATTATTTAAATTAATGGTTTTTTCGATACCACCTCAAACATTCACAATTTTGGGATTACTTTAACAACCAAGTCTAGGTAAAGCTACAATTCAATTCATGGTGAACACTTTAAATGAATTTTAGCAATGCCTTTGGCTTTTGCAAGAAAATATTTATTTAAAAAATATTAACTTTCATAATTATCTTTCTTCTACTCCTTTATCATCACCATCCCCTCAGGAACTGGGGGTTATTCAAAAGAAAAGAAAAATATCACCAATATCATTTAAAGAGAAAAGGTCAACAAAGACGGTTATGAATCATTTCTTTGAACCTTTTTTAATGCAAAGTAAATACATATTTGCTTTTCTCGTTGACGAAAAGAATTCGAAAGAATTTTTTTTTTTTTTTGTAAAGGACTTTCCTTTTGAAATCATATGTCTTCTGAGAAGAGAAAAGCTTACAAGTGTGTTTTCATCACAAAACTCACAAATCCCAACGACTTAGCTTCTCGGTTCATTTTCAATTCAATAGAGATGTCGACTGTCCTTGGTCGTTGCCATTGTCTGCATTCATTCAATGGAATTCAATCATGTATGTAGTAAATATCGTTAATTTCTAATGGTGCAGCCTCCTTGGTATAGTTCACAAGCTTTCACACTGTCGTCTTATATTTGATATTGTGTTTAGATAAGGATACCAGGGATGTGGATTGAATGTGTTTGGTTTCAAAATAACACGAATTTTCTTGTTTGTGTTTGCGCCCCAGAATTGAAGCAAAAAAAAAGAAGCTTAAAACGTCTTGTGCCTTTCGGAGGTTTATTTTGAAAAGGAAATCTGATTGTCAACTTTGCATGATTATTCTATTTTAATCTGCTTTGATTTCAAATTTTTTTTTCATGCTTAAGAAAATCAAAATGGTTTTAGGTATCTGTTCAATGCTGTCCTTTAAAACCAATTACCTACCAACCTACCAAAAAATAGGTAGGGTAGGTGTACCAGTACCCGGCCAGTCACTAGTACCCGGCCACTTTCCATTAAATTCGAAATAATAAGAAAATAACACATTATTTGCATGAGCAAAAACATTGTGACTATTATTCCAGGCCCATGTAATGCTTTGGTAAAGTTTGTCTGATCTGCGCTTGAAAGATCCATGGCAAAAAAATATTTAGTTTGTGAAGTTCGTTGTGAGAGCAGGAAGTGCTAGTTTGAGTTCGCGAGTGCTAGTAGAACCGATTTGAAAAATAAGTTAGTTTCAGCGTTCTTTGTAAGTATACAAATCAGTTTTGTGTTTTTTTAAATAAATATTATGTTTATTGATCGTAGACTATAAAAAAAAATATAAATTTTTTCTTTAAAATTACTAAAAATGTGGTGGCCGGTTACTGAAACAAGAATTTCTTATGATGTTCTATTATCCGGCCAGGGTGGCCGGGTACTAGAACTTTACCTGAAATCGAATAATTTATTTTTTTCGCGTTTAAACGTATGATAATACATTTGCCTACCTCCACAATCCAATAAAATGTATTAAATATGTCAAGTTTTAGTATCCGGCCACCTCTTTTTGTCAAAGGTTTACTATGGCCGGGTTTTAGAACAAACCGGCCACCTTACTAATTGTGAACAAATTCATACTATTTGTTATAAAAAATGAGTCAAGAAATAGTTGAAGGAGAACCACAAGAACTTTCACGTACTCAAAGAATCGAACTTGCTTTAAAGGAAATCCGAAAAAAAACTTAAGCCATAGAAAAGCCACTATGAAGAAAAGAAGAAAAGGAAGCTCAAAAATCATCTGGACGCAAGAGAAAAACCAAGAAACAAGTTATTAAATGCAACAAATGCCAAGAAAATCTTATAAGCGATACTGAAGAAGACGGTTCTAGAACATAGGTTGCGATATTTGTCCCTTGTGGTATCATCTTAAATGCTAGGGTAAGGCTAGTTGGAAGTGACTGTCAGCCAATGAGTAATATCTACTTACATTGCCTGACACACTTAGATCGCAAGGGTCCATTATGATACCACAAAGATCAGCAAGTTAATAACCTACTAATCTCAGAAACCCGATGTAAGATTAACGAGTTGATCACCCATTTATCTTTCATTACGGGACTAGCCGGTTAATCACCCGCTAGTCGAACCACGCGGAACTTTTGATGTATTTTGAAAGACTTTAAGGGTCTATGAAGTAGTGCAGGGCATGAGCAAAGGTGTTGAACGGTTTCTTCCTCTTCTTCGTTTATGCAGCTTCTGCAGATATCATTGGAAAACACACCAAGTCTTTTGGCGTGTCTTCCTATTAGACAGTGTGCCGTAAGAACACATATGGTAGACCCTAGATACAGGCGGTTCAAGGCTAAGAAACTCTTCGAGCGTTTTGAGTCTACACACGGCCAAACTTTTTTGGTTGCAAGGCAGCTGTTACTCTCAGTCCATCTAGTGTTTGTTATCCTTGAAGCGTCTTGTCATGCAGCGATAGGTCTACCTATATTGTTCTATTCTGAGCGTAGAGAAGTGGTCGTGCCCTTTTTGGCTAGTACAGTTCCCATACAGTTGCCTGGTATGTTCCTGTGGCCCGGCACCCATGAAAGGTGCAGTTAAATGTAGTTTAATAAGTTTTTTTCCCCATGAAAATGCTATAAACATGAATTTTGTTTGTGAAATTTGCATGGACTCAAATACATGAAAATAAACTTGATTTTTTTTTATACTATAAGACATATCTTTAAGCTTAAACTGTATCTTTGGAAGTGCCTTAGTAGGTAAGCTAGACTTAAACTTTTTTTCTGAAAGAAATATTGTTTTGTTTTATGAGTTAATGTTATTTTCAGTTTTTTGTTTATTTTTTTTACTAGCAAAGATTCCTGAATTTCGTTTTGTAAGAATATTGTTTTCAGGAATTGAACGATGTTTTTTTTTTTTTTTTTTTTTTTAATGAAAAAAGTTAATATTTTGTTTTGCTTATTTTTAATAATAACTTTATTTATGAAAAAAATTTAACTAGCAAAAATGTCAGCCAAATTGTAGAAGATTGAAATCTTTTACCTATTTATCGTTCATGTAAGAAACAACTTTTTTTGCCTTGTTAGTTTTAACTATATATTTATTATTTTAAGCAAGCTAGGATAAGCTTATGCGATAAAACTTAAATTTAATGAATATAAAATATTTTTTGAAAAAAAAAACCTATTTATTTATTGATAAAAGTGTTTAATTTCATAGTTTAGTTAAGATTTGCTTCAAAAGAAAAGACCTGGCCGGATACTGGGTCAAAAGTGGCCGGTTACTGAAAATTGATGGCCGGGTACTGGTGTAAAAGCACTTTTTTTACAAAAGTTGTTCCAGTTTTAAAACTACTAGCTTTACAACTTTAACATTATTTTTGTTTGATTGAAATTTTGAATAAGATTAGAAAAAACCGGACTCCAAAATCTCATATCATAAGACGAAATTGTTATAAGGTCCCAAAGTGAGAAAATGCGTTAGGTGGCCGGATACTGGTACACTTACCCTAAATCTCTCGCACTCGAATGAGATTGAAATTAAAAATTTACGCATGCATTAACCAAGACTCAGTATGAATAGCTCATTGTACCTACCTATTGTTTACTACTTGGGTATAATTTGAACTTTATTGTTGTATAAATGAATTTGTTGTCAACGAAGCAATTTTTCTCGAAATCGTATTGGAATTTCGTGTATATTTATATTTAACCAAACAATTATTTCAAATAGCTCACTTAAAGCTGAATGTACCTATTTTGGCATAGACAAGACACAATAGGAACATAAACAAACAAGTGTATTACTTGGCTCTGTTCAATGAATGAATTGCTAAATCTATTGATATTACCTGGAAGAAATCCAATTCTACTCCTAGCAGTAAATCTTACATAAGCTTATACCACTTGAAACGAAGCTTCTGTAGTGGCTGTACGACAACGAGTAAATCTACAAGTACTTGATCTTGCTGAGTTTTTTATTCGCTCATTCCCTTTGGCTTTTTTAACATCTTCAACACAATGCTACTTCACCGAGAAAAATCTGGGAAATTGAATTTCATATTTCATGAAGTCAGGCAGTCGACAATACGTTTGTCTGTCAGTCAGGATGGAAAAGTGTCACAGTGGCTTGCTCCCTTGGTCGCCACCACCGGTAAGAGCCGTTTTCGCTTCTCATTTCTTGTTTTCTTTTTTGTTTGCATCTTCGCGTTCCAAATGAATACGGTAAACCTTTTCTGTTTTATGAGAGAATTGGATATCTTTTCTACTTCTCTAAATCTTCCAACTAACAACAGAAGACGAAGACATAAACTTTGAAACTAGAAGTCCTACAACAAAAGGCCCTTGCTTAATAGAACGTTGAAGATAGTTATTTTCCTTGTTGTCACGGTAAATGCATATGCAGTCGTTGTCGTATAGTCGAGACTCGAAAAGGAAAATAGTGAACAAGAAACTAAGGAAAACCAATTTAATTTCAAATTTAAAATCAAATGATGCAGGTTGGCTTAAAAGATTTCACACAAGTTGACACTTTACACGCGAAATCAATGCGACCCTTGCATATCCTTGCACTGTGTAGTGTAGTGTGCACATGGGCGGAATAAAGTAAATCCACTTCACTACGTATCTCTGAGAACTTAAATTCATTCTCACAAGTGAAAAAAAAAAAAAACAAACAAAAAACTAGAGAACGTCATTGGATTTCCATACCAAACAGAAGAAACATAGATGTGTGAAAAAAAGTATTCTTGCTTTGAACATTCGTCGATTTATTCCTTTGATTGTTGTCGCGCATCTAAGTGCTTTTTTCCCCATAAACGAATAACATGATTATTTTGTATGAATAATTTATTTCCCATTAGGATTAAACTTTTCTCATAATTACTAGACTTTATTTTTTTTTTCTCTTTCATTGTAATGACAAACACAAAGTATGTATTTTTTTTCGCAACATTAACTTTTATTCCACACTTTTGAAGACCAAAACAGGGAGTTATTATTTTCTGTTTCGATTCAGCTATAGTAACATACTTGTAGAAGTAATTACGAAGGCATGAACATTGTAGAATTCCGTGAACTAGGGTAGAAAAAATTGCCGTCAATATCAAAAAATAATATTTTTGTCTATGAAGATACTATAAGAACGTGAGGCCCTGTTATAAGAAAAGAACATTTTGAACTTAATTGCTTTTTGAATAAAATTATAAAGTGGAGGGTGATTTATTAAGAGTTTAGTTTTTCAGGTTGGCTTTACTGGTTGGTAATGGAGTTCAAACGTCATCTGTAAAAATAAAAAAATTTCAATATAGGCATTTCATCAACGATTGCAAATTGTCATTATCATGCTCTGTAAAAAAAGTGCATCATCTGTTACGACCATATTAAGGTCGTCATAATTGACCTGGTGAATCAGCTATTCGTGGTGTTATCACCAAATTTCTCATCAAATTTACTTAAGAAGAAAATCTTGCAGTCGTATAGTGTCCAGTCTCCAATGTTGATGAGTATCGTGAAATGTCAATTCGTTTTCGTCGCCGGCCGTTCTCAGCAATTGGGCATGTGTTACTCCACATGGACAATTTTATGTGTTGATTTGAGTTTGATAGCCCATAAAAACTCAACTTCTGCAAGAATTGAAGCCCAATGACCTACCAAAAAGTTCTAAGTTTTGGTGAATGATCTTTTTATTCCATGAAAATCCGCTGTTTTAACGAAGAATTGTGCTCATTTCTGACTCAACGGATACGAAAATAAGCAAAAACAGCACATCTGGATTGATAAACTGTCACATGCCATACAAGAATTACAGATGCGTCCCGAAAACACGACAGTTTGGTGTGACGGCCATGGAAGAAACGTTACCGTCAACGGCCAACTATATCAAGCCATTATTTTTCTACCACAGTTGGCAGATTTGGACGTATGCGGTTATATTAAGTCGTAAGTCTATGTGAACAACCCGAAAACGATTGAAGCCTTACAGGATAACAGAACACGTGAAATTCGTGGAATTTGAGTCTTTTATTCGATTTAAAAAAAACTAAGCTTAAATTACATTTTTGAAAAAGTATATTAAAATATAGATGGATCTGTTGAATAATTCATCAGAGTTTTTAGAAAATTTGCTTTCATACTGTCATCTGTTCGAATCAAACCATCAAGTCAGTTCTTGTGGAAGTGAAGAAGAATATGAAAAATTAACTGATTTAAATTTTTTGTGATTAATACTTAGTGGCTGAAGATAGTTTGACAATGAATTTAGCTTAATAAGACTAATATAAAACGAAACTGTTTAGCAAAATTTTTCGATATCTCGCTTCGATTTAGAGATATCGATATTCGAATTTGAAAAACATCCTTTATTGGCTTTACATTTGTAAACATGGCCTAATAATATAACTTTCAAAGAAATCTGTTTTAAGTTTTCCGTTAAACTGCATCATAAATATAAAGTAAGACTATAGTTTCGTTCTAACCCCCAACGTTTCGCTTCTAATTGGATTGAGCGTGGTACCAGGAAACTGCCAGAAAAATGTTACTAACGATTTTGGCTACGCAAGTTGTAGCGGTGCGTTGCGGGTTCTAAACTTCTTTGTTGCTGGGAACATGCTGCACACACCGTATCGCTGTTTTTGTACAGTTGTATTTGTAAGGACCCTGAGACAACAATTAACGGATCCCACGTACGAGACAGCTTCAAACTGTGGTCGAATAGTCTCAAGAACTTCGAATTTTGATTTAAAGTTAAATCTTAAAAACGTGTCCCACATCCTACCACAATTTGAGATATGATGTATGAAAAACAAAACAAACTTTGTATATTCAACTAATGAATTGAGGAAGTAGTGGACAAAAACCATTCCAACTATGCTAAGAATACATACGTCTATTTATTCTGGAGTTGAGGGCTTGAGGTTTCAGCTCTTTTCAGTTATCTGTTTACTATTCATTTCATCTGTATAAATATTTTTCATTCTCTTGCTCAATGCCCTCCATAAGTATTGAAAAAATATGTGTTAATGCTTTTCCATAATTCCCTACGTCCCTAACCCAGACTGTTGACCCAAATAGCAAATGTTCCCCTATTGGACATTTTAACAATAATCAAAAAATACATAATACTGAAGCAAAGCCAGAAACAACATCCCCAATTGCACAAAGTAGCAAAGTTGATTGAATAAATGATGTTCTTGACTGAAGCAGAGTTTTTATATTTGATGTCCCACTTACGAGGCCAACAGCAACTGAGCCAGTATAAATAAAATATATTATCATTTATCACTAATCCATTATTCTCGGGTCGAAGAGAACTGTGTGCTTTGGCACACACACAATATACCTGCAACATCCATGGTTCTGATGAATGTCACCGCTGGGACCTAAACAATAACGGCTTTCCACGCTTCAAGTATAGACAACAACCCAATCAACCGACAGATTTTAGTGTTAATCATGAAATAATAATTTTGGAATCCCGATTCCCTTTGCGGTGATAAAACTTTTCCTATTCGGCCCTCTCCTCACAAAACTTGAACAGGATAGCTGTTAGAATGTTCATGTGTGGGTGGACTTTTGTTTGCCCCATCGAGAAGCGAATGTTCCATTTAAGCGACCGACGACGATGTGACGAAGTGAAGGACTGACCCATAATAATTATTATTACTACTACTATTATTCAGAAGTTAATAAAATGGTTGGCAATTAAACAGCATAGGGATGTAAAGATGTTATGGAACCCCAGCTATTGGTCCCCTGACCGAAAATGAATATCGGATGACAAATGAATTGGTAATCAAAAGCGTCCTGTCCATTTCCCAAGCCCTAGTATCCTCCGTTCAAATTCACCATCGCTGTGCAATCCATCCATTCATTTTGTTACTGTTGTTGTCGTCGGAAATTGGATCAGAGAATTGTGCTTTCCAAAAGGACATCGATATTAATTAATTTGGTGAACCTGAAGGGATATTGGGGCCGTTCAGTAGAGTACTGGTTGGAGTTTGTCGTGCTGGCATTGTTCGTTTTGGTATACCTACTTTTGCTTAATAGAGTCAACAAAGTTTCTTGATTAAATTTGAATACGGATGTCTGCGAAGATCTCCTAGGATATTTTGGGTGACATGAGTTGGTCAACATACAAAGCAATTCGTTTTGTGTCCATTTGCTAGAACTCCAAAAAGGGTTCTTTATAGTTCCTTTTAATGTGAAAAGTATTCTGCGTAATTCATAACGGTTTAGATTGGTATTAACGAAAATTAGTGTAGATTTTATTTGCTGTATACTTTTCTCATTAAATTGCATTAAATATTACATATATCTGATACAAAACAGAGATTGCACTATGAACAGGCAGTTAAAACTTTCGGCATGAATAAATATTTTATTTGGTGGTATTAGCGGAGTAATGATTAGAGCACCAGACTTTTCCGTGAGGAATGAAGCAAAGCATCCTGGTAATTAATATCCAAATTGCTTTGCGTGAGCCTCACCTATCGCGAGGAATTGAAGAGTACTCCGGTAGTTACCATGTCATGAAAAGCTCTTTCTTACCTATACCAACCTGTAAATTTCAGAAATCAAATTTGGCTCTTGTTAACTTAATCTTGTTATCAAGTCAACTGCGAATAAGCTGAGAGCTTTTATCTTGGGAAGCGAATGTTGAAGTATTGCTTTATCATGCAATCTTTTGGATCTTAGTGACTTTCTCATTTTGCTTATCGTGTGAGAAAGTAAACATAAAAACGGTTCCAGGGAACACAATAAAAGAAGTTCATGTCATCAACCAGAAAAAATAAATCGCTACGGTCTATAACCCCACAATTCTTTGGTTTATTACGAACTGACTTGAGTGACAGTTTTCACCGCTTTATTAGGGTGGCAAAAGTAGTGACCTCATCAGACTTGAACCAGTTCTCACCATTGTGTCCTAAGCTTATTAATAGTTTTTATTGAGATGTTATAATGGGAAAACACTGAGTTTTCGTGTAGGTTTGGCATACTTTTTAGTTGAACAAGTTTAAGTGCCAGGTGGGGACATAGCATAAGAAACTGAGAAAATAGTGTCTCCACTCTCCACAACCATAAAAATGAAACTGCTCAAATGCATTGCATTGGAACTCTTCAAGGCGATGCGATGTAGTAATTTTAAAGGTTAAATCGAGAAATCCACCTGAAGGACTGCATCAAGTTAAAATTAAAAATGAAAAGCCACAACAGAATTCGCAGAATACCGCAGTTTGGCTCATTTCTTCCAACTATACTTTTGTAAAGAATAGAAGGTACCTATACATTTTTGCAGGTTCCGAACAGCTTATTTCTCACAACGTCAACTAGAAAATACATCATGGCCTGTTTTGAACTTCCAATTCCAACATAATAGGCAGACATGCACTAGTTTCGCATGGATCGCGTCTGTGAAGTTAATTATCTGCAGATTACCTTGTAGAATACTCGTACTACTCATTTTACTATATAAAAACGTGTTGGTCCTTACCTTCTACCAAAAGGTAAACATGTAGAAATGAAACCTTTTCTAATATTAACTTTAATTTAGTTGTGACAGTTTCTTTTCTGTTTTAAGAACTTAACATAAAATATCTCAAGAGCACTTAGTACCAAAAGGCATAGGAAAAGTAAAAACGTATGAGACCTCTTTGTTTTTGTGTAGTTCCATCACATCAGCTTCATGACAACAGTTTTTTAAAAGCTTAGATAACATTTCCCCAATGAGCTATCTGCAAAAAACCCACTAACTATAAGGCTCAAAACAATTATACGCTTGCATCGTTATACGCTAGGACACAGAAATAGCTCTCAGGATAATAATTGTCAGTGCTCTTAGATCTGCATAAATTCTTGTTAATTTAAAGTTGCAATATACAAAAGAACTGTTAACTCTGGTCGCACAAATTGCACCACAAAGGACGATATGGTTCCACGTACAACTATATACGTACATCAAAACGAACGTGTGTAGTAGCCAAGCAAAGACACTATAAAGCGATGAGTACCTAAATGAAAATTACTACTACTACGTTTCGAGAAAATATGTATCCTGGAGCTCTTTAAAGCGGAATATTATAATGTCACGAACTCACATTACCACTCACCTTACTAGAATGAGAAGCGTCATTGGTACTAACGTGTCCTGCGACAAGTGCTCTTCTCGATGTTCATTGCGAAGAACGGTAACGTAATTGCGATGGTAATATTGTTCTAAGTGCCTGGGGGATGGAAATGAAAGAAATTAAAGAGGGGTGAGCTCTCTGCTCTCTCCTCAGGATGGCCGTGGACTTTGAAAGGACTGAAAAGACATCACCTACCTTCAGCATTTCATCGAAAAGAAGAGAAAAAAAACATGCTGTAAAACTTTTGATTGTAATTAGTTACTCCTGCTAAGAGCCCGTCAACGTCATCGTTGTCCTACCACCCAACTCCTGCTGTTAAATAATTTCAATAACACTTTGCACTGCTTAAGGTGTGTAATTGTAGTTTGATACAACTAAGATTGATTGTACAAATAACAAAAATAAAGTAAATAAAGTTCTGGAAGACGAGACCGAAAGGAAAATCGCATTACAGCATTCGAACACCGAAAAATAAACCACCATTTTTGCATGCCTCGAGTTTATCTTATTTTGCATTCGTCAGACGCAGAAATCTCAATTTACAAATATTGTATAGGTGCAAATTGGATGCTTTGCGAAAGAATCGATTCGATTTGTTGTCAGTGGGAATAAGGTTCTGAATTTGGACAGAAGTGCAAATCGAACCTTTAGATATTTTTTCTTTTTATTTTTCTTTGAGCGTCTGGCAGTACAGTGGCAAACCAATTGAAAATTCCAAGCGTGGAAATCGTGAGAACTCGCTTTTGAATTTCTCACATCATTGGCTTTATAATGTTAACATGATTTGAAGATAGCTTGAATTTGCGGAGATCCATATTCATAGTAAAGCATTCGTGATGCTGTTACACACACTTCACGTGTCAATAACTACAGAAATTAGCAGCTCAGCTTCTATTTGAATCAATTTGAGTGGGTTCAAATCCTTTAACGTTTCATTATTAAATGCCTTAAATTCCTTTCCAGTACAGGGCTTTAATCCAACCACAATATCAGTGCATTCACTTTTGATAATGCAGCCAGACATAGCAAACGATGCACGTGCCTGCCAGCATCAACCATTTGTGGTTGTACCACCTACTGTTCTGCTTATATTGGAATGCTTCAGGGCTCCTCACTATACACACTTAGCTGAAGTAACTATTTTAATGGCATATACAAGTTTTCCAAACGACACTAATACCGATATACACATATCAACACTAGAGTATACTAGAAATTGACAAATATAAAGTTGCAGATATCGTAAGACAAAAGAACGACAACGCTGGGATGGAGCTGATATGTTTCCTGAAAACCATGCCATCCTCTTTGCATTGTAATTTCATTCCTCTCAACGTTCGTTTCTTTTTCGTAATTCTTACATCAACTTTGCTTTTTTATTGCACCAAAGTTGTTGCATGCTATGCTATGTAAAAAACTAGGAAATAAGTTTTGGTTACTTTTTCACAAGATTGCAGATTGCAATTTATCAAACTGCATAAGGAAAAATAAAAAAGGTGGATACATAATCTTGGTTTTTCTTTGGATAAATTAATTTTGCTGTCTCATTTTCAGGGTTGTTTTTGATGTTAGGGCAAGTTCTGCATTGTTAAAAAAAGTGAGGGAATTCATCTAAGTTGGAAAATTTTATGTTAAGATGTTGCAATCGTAATATTCTAATTGTATATTAATAACTTGTTGCCTTTTTACTTAAGGTTGAAAAAGCTTATCTTTTGGCTCTGCAAAATTATTTCAAAACCAAGCAATAAAAACCCAAATAAGCAAGAAAACATTTTGCCATGTTATTCTTATGGGATAATTGTAAATGGCAACGTGGTCGACGTTATTATCAATTTTGAAAAATCGGACTTTTTCTGAGCAGTTTTCAAAACAAAAAGGAACATTTTATCCTGTTTGCTTTTTCATTCACCCCAATATCCGCATAGCATTGACCTTTTGTTGTTACAAAAGGGGCCTAACAATAAATAATATATATTGCTTCGATAAAATTAATGTTAATTTTAAATATAAATAAGAATTATAAAGTTTCTTTTGCATTAGTGTAAGCTGTAGTTTTGAGAAGAGAAAGGGAGGGGAGCGAAGTTGCAACTAGTCACGGTAGTTGGATGTCGCAGCCTCAGCGTAGAAGATCAATGCGTCATCGTAGTTGATTGTGTCGTCGTCGACTAGGGTCATCGCATCCCTGTGTCTTGGGTCTGTCTTCTTCTGCTATATTTCTAACAAAGGGGTTTGGATGGTTGGCCAGGTTTTCCAGTAGGCGTCTTCCAGATTGCACCTTGTACTTCTTTATAGGGATAATCCTAACTTCTTCATAGAATTTTTTGATGCAAGCGGTTTGACTTTGTAACTATCTTTCGCCTGATTATATGTAGTTACATAATTTTTCATTATTCCAGACATTATATATAAAAAATTGACAATCCCACAAGTGGTACATTATAGGCCTTTTATTATATAAAATTTATATTCAAAAACTCAGAATTTTTTTTGAATGCAAATGAAAAATTGATTGTCTTGCATTTGACTAAATATATGTAGATATGAAGATACAGAACCCCTCAATCATTTGACATGGAATGTGTTGGGCGCAACAAGTAAAACAGAACAACAACAAAAAAATTGTCTCCATTCAATAAATTGGAGCAAAAGATTTGTTTTAGGAACAAAAGTACCACGGCGTAAATAATTTTTCTGTAATTTATCAAAGCAACAACCGGGCCAAAGCAAATGAGCGCATCACTGCCACTTCCCTCCACCAATTTAGCTTAAGGGCATTTATCCTGTCACATTTTAACTTCCTTGTGTCGTGTTGCTTTTGCTTTACTTTTTTTTTTTTAAAACAGTTATACAACGTTGTTTTTGTTTTTCCTTCAATTTCGCCTTTGCCAGTTCTCCTTCATTGCTCTTTGCCATTTTTTGCTTATCTGCATCCTTTAGTTCGTGTCTGAGGACAAGGATTAATTGGATTTTTTTCGCCCCTTTCCATTTTTGGACTCTGTTGTTTGCTGTTTTATTATCGTAAAAAATGGAAATGAACACGGATCTTAAAAGCAGTAACACAATTCGGAATAAAAAAAAAAAAAAAGAAATGAAGCTTTCCAACCCAATGTAGGGAAATGTTTCATTCATATTGAAGGATTAACTATACGATTTATGTATACTTTTTCATCCTTGTCAATGTTTGCAGGACTGCTGTATGGGAAAACTGCTTTGATTTCATCACGATGGCTGTGGCAATAGCACCTTATTGAACTAGAAGAATGAACACATAACAAATGGAAGAATTGTATCTTGCTGAGGTCTCTTGCTTCAGACAAATAGTAAAATGAAGAGTGGGTAGGTATGGAGAGGTTGAGCAAACTCTTAAATCCATGTAGGAATGTGAATGACAATAGATGTTGGGAGTGATTGGCTTGTTTTTGGGGTATGTTTGATGTCGACCTAAGGGCTCAGGGTCTACTAATGGCGATTGGGCCACGAAAACATCATTATGTTTGCCATGTTGGTAACTATTCACGTATTAATATATTATGTAGGTTAATGTTATTCTACTTCAACTTTGGGTTAACTTAAAGCTTTAAGGGGAGAAGTCACAGGCGTACTAATCATAAACTTATTTTAAACTCTATCTTTATGGTATAATTTAGCCCCTTCCTATACAAAGAATTTTTATTTTTAACAATATTTAAATATTTAAACCTTTAGATAACAAAATTTTGGCATTACGTTTATAAATCTGTGCCCTGAAGACATGTGAATTAAGGTTCTTGAGAAATTTTGAGGATATATAGATAAGCATGCGTTTAAAAAGTTTCGGTTGTCCTGTACCTGCAATAATTGCTTGAATGAAGACTCTTAACATTTCGTAACGTCTAGCCTTTCACCTCATACTCGCCATGTTAAAAGTACGCGTTACAAGTAGTCAGGCAGGCGCTTATGAGGACGTCGCACAGTGGGGCCGCGAAGTAGTGCTTTATTGATAAATATTTTTACTCATTGTAAATGATTCTTTGGTTAAGAATAATAATGTGTTTAAATTTATTTTGTTTTAAGAAGAGATGAATTTGAGGACTTCTTATATAATTTTGTCGTTTTTAAAATTTCACTGCCTTGTCAAATAGGGGGACATGGAACTTTTCGATTGTTTTAACTCAATCTGCACGCTTTAGCATTTTGTTTTTCTGCTTATTCTGCGAGTCGTCCCATAAAATTAACTTGTTTTAAATGGAATAAGATGTTTTATTGAATACTGCATTCTTACTGCATGCATTGCGTTAGCCGTTAACAGAAGAACTATACAAGCTGTTTGTAGATAATTGAATTTTCTGCCAGAAGTCTGTACTTTAGAAAGCTTAGAAAGTTTGTCAGAAACGAGATTTTAGCCCTTTTTACTTTTGGAATGCTACAAACATTAAACTGAACACGTCATATTTGTGAAATTTTTTGTCTTTTTCTTCTTTCTAACAAATAGTAAAATGTATAATCTTAAATATAATTGTAAGATAATTTTAAAAACTGAGCAAAAATAGAAGATTCCTTATCGTTAAAATGCACAGGGAAGAGATATGAGCAAAAATGTGAAAAAGCGTTGTTGGGGAAGACTGTTATTTTCAACTATCATTCATACATTACATCAGTATATCAAAAATTTTGAATTAGCCGACATTTTGTAGAGCCCTACTCCAGGCCATGGGGTAACTTTCCGAATTCCCATTACACACCCTGTTCGCCTAAGCTTGTAATATCGATCATTCATTATACCGGCATTACTTGAACTAGACCACAACAGCAATGATAATATTTTTGAATCAATGGCTGATTGGCCTTGGGATCAAATATCATTGAAAATCATTATGCTTTTTATAATTCAGTGCAGCACTTCCAACATCCTTGCTTACAGGATATCTGTTTTGACACCTTGATAATTTCTTTTGCTTGTTCCCATCGTTCTAATCAAATTTGTTTTTCTTGGAGGCATAAAACAAAACACTAAACTCACTCTCTGCTTACTTTTAACTGCAATGAGTTAGCAGACACACCATCGCTTTTTCGAACATGATGTACACAATGTCACGTAACAATTTACGGCCCATTGGCGGTTACAATTTGCAATCACGTTCAAATATCCTTTTCAATGTACCTCTATTCTCCTTGACGTTGTACAACATCCGCCAGTCCGGATCCGGAACACTCTTGGGGTGAAGAGGATACTATACCGTGTACGTGTTCTATTTATTCCTCTTTCGGAACGGATATTGTTTTTGCTAATGTTTTAGTTTCTAATTAGGTTTGAGGGAGTTGGAAACGACTCAAAAGTGACTTTGCGTTAAAAATTATTGTCAAGGATGGCTCATGTGACCGGAATTTCAATCAAAAGTGTTTTTTAAGTGATCGCGAATTGATATAAGAGGTGAACACCAAACATAAATCTTTCATCAGCAATACTCAGGAGTTTTTGTAGAAATTATTTCTCAATGAAATAGAGCCCACACACAAGTATTTCAACATAACACTCAACACGTTTCAATCGTAACGTAAGAGACCAATAAGCACAATTCTTATTTTTTTTTTTTTTTTTTTTTTTTGATAAGGGTAAAGAACGCAAGATTTGTACGTGCTTTCTTTGTGCACATCCAAAGTTATTGAAAAAAAATTAATATTGATCCAAATCCATAATCCGAGTGAAATCAATTATAAGCTATGAGTTCTAGAAATATGTTTCGAATTTTAATGGGTGATTTATTTTACTTGTCCAGCAAAGTAAGCAGTATTTGTAATTTATTTGATTAAATTAGAAATAAAAGCAGTCAAAGCTGTAATAGTTACTTTTTTTTAAGCTCACTTTGTAAAATTCTGTGGTGCTCTGACAAGCATTACGTTAACTATACTTTTTTTTCCAAAAGCTAAGGTACTTAGCCGCAAACAAATCAGGTGTTAAGCTACTGTGTTGGGCGCACAAAGTTGAGGTGTGAGTTTTGTTTTTCCTATAGTGCCAAACATTAAAAGCATCAAAATCAGAAAAGAACTGATCTAAGGATATGCTATGAAACATGGTTCAATACATATTCAATTAACTAAGTAAAAACAAACTTATGTCCCTTGCGGTAACGTGTCTGTACCATTAGAAGTATCTTTATTGTATTTAGTTGAAATAGAGCTGGGTGAAATAAACAAAACAAACAATAACTTCAATTTGAAAATATAAATCAAATGTGATAATGATAAATACCTCTCCATCAATCAAAGTCAGTACACCGATATCAAGTTTGTTCAAAATCCAAACACATTTCTATCTATTTTAAATAATTGAATGCTACCATCTTTCCTCTTATCCCTTGATAATAACTTATAAAGTTTTTCAGTCTATATAGGCATACGCATGTATGATGCATATACTTTTGAGTGCTCTCATTCATTCTCAATATGAAAACAAACTTTCGGCTCTGGGCTAATGAATTGGATTCATTCAATTCGAATTCATTTGAGGTTTCATTTTCATCGTTTACTATTTTTGTGGAATAAGTTTTTGGTGTGACGACTTTCTGTTGCAAACTTTTCTCTTTTAGATTATCTGAAATAACTTAAAATGTTCACTCAGTTTTGTAGTTGTAAGCAAAAGCTTAATCCGACTCGAACGGTAACGATAAAAGCCTGATTTTGTTATCACAATATCTGTGCTGGATAAGGATATGAAGTGTATTTGATTAGACAGAAATGTAACACTCTTTTGTCGTGGTGCGAAAGTTTAAAATGATTTATGTAAAATTAATAAAAAAAATTTAAAAACAGTACCAAAGAGTGTCAAAAGCATTCGAAAAAGAGTTTGTATATGGGCATGCTTTGCTCTTTATAACTTGGCTAGTTGCTCGGAAGTAAAGTACCGAACACTGTATATAGCTTATTCTTTTAACGTAGGAGTCAACGTAAACGAAGTTCCTCAAACTTTACAATATACGCAGTTCACGTACAAATTTGTAGACGTATTAGAAGGAATTGTGCATTGCAGTAGTCCAAAAGAGACTCAGTACTTGTGTTATCCATTCTTTGATCCAGCCATACCTTTGAATAGGAATGTGGAAAGTCGAAATATCTGTGTTCTATGTTCAACAGTAAACAAACTAGTAATGACGAATTGACGACATCAATCATCGAAAAGAAGCGTTGGTTGGATAGAGCGGCGAGAAAAGTCCACCATCTTCTGTGCAAAAAAATGCACTCTAAGCTGAAGGGGAGACTCACTCGTTCAGCACTCACAAACGGTTCATAATTTTTGACAATGGACAAAAAAAATGAGAGTTGAGAGACTTCATAGGACAAGTAACTAAGATTGATGAAATTTGAAAAATCAAAAACCGTGAAAGCCTCCCCATCAAAAAACCGTCTTGGAAACAGTAGAGCACAACTCACGCAGCTGGCTGTGTATTGTTATGTTCGAAGGAAACAAGATCGCGAAAAAGTACTCATGGTACTCATAAATGCAACAACTTCAGTATTTGGTTGACTTCAGACATGGAGGAATCTAATACTGAAAGCTGAGACACTTACGCAATCTGTGTACTACACCAAGAAC
Source organism: Melanostoma mellinum (assembly GCA_914767635.1). Classification (NCBI taxonomy): domain Eukaryota; kingdom Metazoa; phylum Arthropoda; class Insecta; order Diptera; family Syrphidae; genus Melanostoma; species Melanostoma mellinum. The sequence continues at coordinate 204,040,918 of OU612060.1, read as the reverse complement.
TGTGAAGCAGATAAGTGCGAGTCATGGTTTACTACCATGTTTTCTGAAGCTTTTTTTTTTGTTGGAAGTTCTTAAAAATATCAACTGGAGCACTCAGACCTAAATACCGGTCCATTGTACTACCAGTTAGCAACGTTCTATTTGTTATAGCTTTCCAGGTATTTGGAGAAAAGCCAAAAGACGCTGCCATGATAAGGAGCCTAAGTTACCAGCTCTCAACCAGCACCCAGTATCTGTAACCTCATGCGAGAAAAAGCTGGCTGAGATCCTTGCCTAGCAAGTTCATCGGCGATCTCATTTCCAGTTATGCCGTGATGGCCCGGAACCCAAATGAGACTCAAGGAATTTAATCTTTGCATTTAGAGAGCTCTTAAATTCCTGGATCACCTTCGAAGTGGTTATAGAGGGTTGAGAAGGGCCTTAAGCACAGCTTGGCTGTCGTTGCAAACAAAGATACTTCTCCCCGTTCATCCAATGTTCGTAACGTGGCTTAAGGCCTTTAGGATAGCATACGCTTCCGCTTGGAAAACGGATGCCTATGATCCTAATTTTGCACCATGAACTAGATGAACTAAATTATGGTAGAACATCGCACAGGAAATGGCTTTTGTTAGAAGTCAGTCATCCGCTCACAATTTACCATCCAAACTCAAGCCTTGAGTTTTTTCTTTTATACTCTCTACCTTGAGTATACTACGGTGTTGTCGGTGCGCATTATCATTTTTGGTGAGTCTTCCACTCCAATCTCGACATTAAGGTAAAATTTTTAATCGCATAAATGTCACGAAAACAGGAAATAGATTTAGAGCAATGATTTTTATTGAAACACGAATCCATTATTTAAAATCATTGTTAGTTACGAATGGCTGCGTTGTTGTCACTTCGCATTTAGGTGCTCTATCTCCTCTAAATTATTGGCTACAAATTGAACTTTAGACCTGTCAACACAATATACGACAATCAATCATGACCAAAGTTATTTTAAGATTTGTAGGCAAATCACTTAGATTCCTTTAAGCATATACAAAGGCGGAATTTGTATACCCCCGAAACACGATTCCAATCAACAACTCTGATTGATTGATCGACTCTACAATGTGATAATGTGTCGTTTGTCAGAAAGGATATTTTCTATGAGCCATACAAAATGCCAACATAGATGCGTGCAAAAGAATAAAATTTCCTAATCAATCATAGCATTTTGCAAAAACTTCACGTTTCCTATTTTGATGTAGGTTATTATAAATTTTATCGCTTTTGTCCGCATTGTTGGCGTGTTGAACTACCACCACCCACATTCCCTACTGTTCAAATCATACAAAACCACAGTGGGATGTTGGACACATTTTAATGGCTCATTAAAAAGCAATAAATGTCCGCGAATAAAGTTAGAGAAAACAAAAATAAATATCCGGCCTTTGTTTTATAATACGCCATGGGGGAGGTTTAAAATGAAAGGCGAATGAATCAGCTGTGTGTATTTTGTAGGAATACAGTAAAAAAAAGGAAAAGGAAAAAGAAAACGTATGCCATTCGTTCCATTTGGTTACCTTACATTTAAAATGTATTATGTAGATTTTTTTATTTGTCAGACTTATTCTCCGACTCTTTGATGAATTAATATAAATTGTTTGCATAGTCATTGTTGGACGTACGGTTTAAGCAGAAAGTTAAATTTTGGTCTCATTTTGTTTGATAATAGGGACGTATTTTTAAGGGTAGGTGCCGCATTTTACTTATTCTGCTTATTTGAGATTCTCTAATGAGAATGGGGGAAAGGCAGAAAAGGACACTGATTATGTTTGGACGGCTTTGTGGGGTGCAATTGGGATGATAAAATGATGTAAGAACGAGGCAGCTTGGTGTTACATTAAGAGCACTGATTAAAATATTTAATATAAGTGTTTTACAATATGGCAGTGGATTTATCGATGAGAAGGGATGAAATAATGTAGGTTACCAATGGTACACAAAAGCACTTTTGGAAACTGTTCTTTTCTCGAAACCTTTTTTCTCGAACACTATTTTTCTCCTAAAAAAAGCACCATGTTAATATGATTCGAAGGCAAAAGTCACCGTACTTTGAAATGAAGAAAAAAAAGAATAATAAAATATTGACTTGAAAGAATATTTTCTGTTTCGAGCAAGATGATTCTGAGTAAGATGCTAATACGCAAATATTAATTGTGTTTTTGGGAGTAATTTTTGTTTTATTAGTGAACAGCTGGAAACTGGAGACCAAATAGCACACATACATACATGGCTATTCTGATTTTCGACCGGATTCAAAACGAAAACCGAAATTGAATCCGTACGGATTTAAAAAGTGTGTTCTTATTTCCGAACAGATTCATTACTGATTTTATGTCATAAAATCGTTTTGGGAATAGATACTTGTGTTCATTGGAACTCTTGTACTTTAATACATGTTAATGCTAATATAGTTTATTATCTTTATTATATTTTATTTTTTAGCAATAAATAATGTTCTACAGAAATCATCAACCGGATTTAGTTCCGTTAACAAAATAATAAGCGAATTGAAAACGTACGAATTCCTAGTTAAGGTGCGCAAAAATTCTAAAACGGGAGGATATGTGTATCCGAACGAAAATCAGAATAGGTGCCATACAGAGAAAAATGCACTTCTGCAATTTTCCCTTTCAATACTTACTTACTAACCTAGGTGGGCATTACAGTTGGGGGTGAACCTGAGCCTCAATCAACATCTTACGCCAATACATTTGATTTCGGGCGAGTTCCCTCTAGTTTTGCACTCTAAGTCGGTTGAGGTCTTCTTCCACTTGATTGCGCTACCTAAGACCCCTTTCACCATTTCCCTGTAATGTGCTTTTGAACAACCGTCAAAACGGAGCGTTTGGGTCCATCCGCTCTACGTGGCCCAGCCATATCGTAGCCTTGCGATGCGTACTCTTCTACGCGGCCTTGAAATTGATAAAAAGATGTTGTATATGGATTGGATATTATATTCTCGGTTTCTCCCAAGAACTGCCGTAATGTGAAAATTTGGTCTATTGTGGACTTTGATGGTCTAAACAAAATTGATAAGGGCCTATTAAGTTGTTGACGTGGGCTTTCAGACGTTTCCCTTACATGCTAAAAAAACACTGTTTAAATATGCTTTCATAAATCCTAATGAAAGTCAATAAGTATTTGATATTTATCAAAGAAATCTGAGCTATTTGTAGCTATTAGCCGATTACCAATTACCCTAAGGAAACATTTTGTAGTCAATGTAACAGAATGTTACAAAATTATAGATTGATCACGGAAAGTTAAATTTCTTTGACTCCTAGAAATCAACCGCTATTCAAAAGGTTTTTTTAGTAATAAGCTGTTCACACTGCCTCAAAAACGAAATACGTTTACGTAAGTTTATAGCTATTCTAGCCAAAAACTTACAGTTTTTTGTTCCACATTTCGAACACCTCTGCACTTTTTTTCTTGTTCTTTAGAAAAAGTAGTTTTATTAGCATATTACACTTATTTATTGCAAATTAAAGAGCTTGATTCGAACACAAATTAGTTTATAATCATTAAATATTTAGAACTATAAGCTTGAAGTGATCGAAAACATGTTGTTGTGATAGCTGATTTAGGTGGACGAATTCAGCACACAAAGTAACTTCTATCCTGTACAACCACTGATTTTCCTATGGGTTTCATCAAAAAAGACTAAAAAAACATCTCTTTTATGAAAGCATCTGCTTTGAAACGACTTTAAATGTTTGTATGAAAACATTTTCAAAAAGTACCTACCATTATAAGGTACGGAAGGTGTTTTTTTTGTTTTTACTTTTTCATCAAATATTTTCAATAAAAACTTTTAATTTTTTTATGGATAAGTTATGGTATGAATAAGTATATGTACATATGTCTCAGCCTCTCAGAGTTTCCTATGAAGTCTTAAATATTTAAAGAAATAATCAAATCGACTTGTTGGCAACCCGAATATACATTTTTGCTAATACTACATGCTCTTTGGTTAAATATAAGTACATGAAGTAAGTCCAGTAACAACGATTTGATACATTTTCTAAAAACAAGCTTTGTCATTATTCATGTATCCATGTACAAACCATCAAATTACACAAAATATCAGAAAATATCAAGTACTGGGTACTATCAATCACAATCTCCTAAATTTATTAGGCAAAGCTCTTTCTTAACTAGCAGCGAATAAAATCTTTTCCTCGAATCTTAATTTTTAAAGCTTTTCATCAGTGCTACTCGAAAACATGACTACAGTGTAATAAAATTGGCTATGCTTAGAAGATCATCACAAAGAGCCCATACAAATTGAAGGCGAACAGCTAGAACGAAAAAAATCGATAAAGATACAAATGGTAATTTGTTTTCGTCCATTTTGCTTTACGTAACGTATCTGCCTGACAAGTGAGAAAGAAAGTAGATTCTGACACAATTGAGTACCACTGAGAGCAACTTAATCCCTTTCCTCTTTCATTGACTTATGGGAATTCGGATTAACCCATTTTATTCAGAAGAACGTTTGATAATAAACTTCAGGGCCTTGAATCTCATCTTTAATTTAGTAAAACAATGCAAGTGTATGTGTCTGTGGCGGTGGCGGTGGAGTGGTGTGACTTCTTGCAGCCCCAACATTGCCATTTTCTAGGGTTCGAATAAAATCCAGTTAGATGGATCGATGAAGTTTGTCCCGAAGATTTTGAATGTTGCCTCATAGGGATACATTATTTATGCATACCTGCGTATAGGGATGTCTGCATATTATATCTCACATTTTATTCAATTTATTTCCCTAAGCACAAGTAGTTATAGCACTCGATAGATAACATATACAACACATGAACACACCCAGTGTAGTGTAGGTATAAAGGAAAGTAACACTCCTTTAATTGCAACCAGTGAAACAAACTGAGAAAAATGAATTTGACACTTGTGGTAATGACGCTACATTAAAGTAGTACGCTTGAAATGCGTATGCTTTGTTCGTTGATTAATAGAAATAGGCTTTAAAAACCCTGACCAAACAAAGTAGTAGATTGATTCTGTGGCATTTTTCCAAGGGCTTTATTTCATATTAAATTTGGGTAATGTGATTTGGTTTAGGAGTATACATAAGAAGAAGATAGCTTGTAAAAGGGGAGTATTCCCTTGCTTCAATTATTTTCGTAGACTTGATATTCACCCAAAGGAGTTCAATTTTCTGCCGTGTTGATAATTGAAGCCGAGAACATTTTGCACGGTAGTGGGAATCGAGTTGATTTACAAATCCTGATAGATGGGTTTTGTGAAAAGCCTTAAGATTTTGAACTTGAAATTTATCATTGTCATACTTGGTATATCAATATTAGGATTTTATCCTGAAGTGGGAATAAAAACCATCCCTCAATGAGATGAATGTATTGATGCGAAACCTCCTACTCAAGCCATTGTATTGCCGCAGATGGATGTAGGTACATGAGGCAGTATGCACGTATTGATTGAGAATTTTAGTCTATTGGGTAGGTATTTGGGTCTGATTTATTAATGCATATAGAAACTGTTTACATATGCCGACACGTTCTGAAGTCAACTCGGCGTACCCCAAGCAGATCGATAGTGCCAAGCAGTTAAGTATGGTAGAGCTGTGATGATCATTTCTAGGTCAAGATGCTCGTAGCGTCGAAAAGCGAGGAGAAGAGGATAGAAACTGCTAACTAAAGCAAGTTGTAATTTAATATTAATATGAACTCCAACTCGACTTGACGAAATATGCAGACATGCATCATTGCATTCTTACCCCAAAGAAAAAATAACAGACAGAGTATCCAAGTTATCGTTTGATCCCAGTTTTTGCGACAAAACTTATTTTTTACATGACACAATCGACGAGTTATTTCAAAAACTGTCCAAAAACTCAACTCTCTTCCCCAAAGCAAAAAGGACAGGCAGAGTATCCAAGTTCTCACAGTTATTTCAAAAACTGTCCAAAAACTTCCAACCCCAAAGAAAAAACGATCTCAGTTTTTGCGACAAAACTTATTTCTTACCTGACACAATCGGCGAGTTTTTTCAAAAACTGTTCAAAAACATCTTACCCAAAAAAAAAAAACAAAAATACTATTGGCAGAGCATCCAAATCTTCGTTTGATCTCAGTTTTTGCGATAAAGATTTTTTTATGTGACGCAATCGACGGGTTATTTAAAAAAAACTGCCTAAAACTTCACATTCCAAAGCAAGAACGATAGGAAGAGCATCCAAAACTTTCGTTTGACCTCAGTTTTCGAGACAAAACTTATTTCTTATATGATGCAGTCGACGTGCTATTTCTAAAACTGTCCAAAAATTCAACTCTTTAGCCCAAAGCAAAAACGATAGACAGAGTATCCAAGTTCTCGTTTGATCACAGTTTTTTCAAAAACTGTCCAAAAACTTCCAACCCCAAAGAAAAAACGATTGGCAGAGCATCCAAAACTTTCGTTTGACCTCAGTTTTTGCGACAAAACTTATCTCTTATATGACGCAGTCGGCGGGTTATTTCCTCTCAAAACTTACGAATGACCTCACGATACGAATTCGTATTCTTACTAATTGCGATTTCATTCTTCGCATTCATTTTGTACATGCATCAATTGATTCCTAATTGCCTTGACATTTTGTTTCATTTTAACTTCTGAAAAATACCAAAACTACTAGAATATCCTTCTCCAAAGTTTATGAAAGTTCGGTGTTAAAATAATAAATTAAAATTAAAAAAAGCACACGCACACACAGACAAAACTTTATACAGCTCTCTGCAATATTTTCCATCCTGATACAGCTTGATGTAAAAGTAGCTCACCCAAAGTGTGTAAAACTGAACCAATTCTTCTTTTATTTCACAATTTTATGTTCTGAATTTTAAGTTGCAATTAAAAGAGCAGCGTTTGCTTGCATCTGAATAATTAAAGTAAATACAAGAATGAAAAAACAACTGAAGCACCATTTCTTAGGGTAAAGTTTGAAAGCTATTTTAGAGGACAACCCTATAGTGGGCATGAAGTGGAGTCAAAGCCAACTATTAGGGAAATAAATAGATGTCCAGGTATAACTCGCCAAAAGTGTCACAGTTGTCTCTAGCTTTAATTACATAAAAGACTTTCTCTCCGTCTCACAGATTACCATTGCTATCCTGTTTTTCTATTCCTCTTCTGTTTATATCTAACATTCAGTCTACATCAAATTATAAATTGCGAAAAGGTCCTTGTGCGCGAAATTAATACCATTCACTCTCAAACTTTTCGTTTTTAATTAGAATAAACGAAAGGGGAAAACGTGAAAATGGTTCTCGTAGTAGTGGCATAAGGACTGCATCAGGTAGGTACGACATTAGGCCAAGGCCACTTTTATAGAGTTGGTTTAATTCTAGTACATACGTATACTTAAATTTTCATTATACGATTAATGCAAAATCATATTCACTTCACTCTTGCAATTGCAGGCAACAGTTAAAAAAGAACAAGTAACCGAAAAACCGTCAATATCTTAACAAAGTTTATTAAGAGAAAAAAATTAAATAAGATTGATATTACTTGACAGATCTAACAAAAGAACTGCATTGCTTCTACTGTCCTAAAACTAGGTTTTCACTTTTTCAACTAAATGGCATTATCACCCAGCAAGACGATTGGATGAGACAATGTGCAGCACAAGGCATCAACTGCTCGTTTCGCCATAGTAAACCACAATGTGAATATTTTAGACCAGAAATAAAGCCATACATATGTACACACCGAGCAAAAAGATCCAACAAGCTTGCATAGCAGGATAGCACAAGTGCAAAGCACCCTCTCAATCTATCTTTGGAAAATTTTGCGAACGGTTTATGTTTCTGAAGGAATGTAGAACGCTAGGCGTATGAAGGATGGGTAAACTTATGAGATACTTTAATTAAAGTGCCATCGCCAAGTGTTTGACAACATATGTTTCCTTTTGTGACATATCACCGAAAATGTTTCCGCATGACATCCATTCCCTATTTTCCCGAACCGGGAATGAACCCCTTCTCCCCTCACCTCCTTTTCCCTCTCATTTCTCCATTATTTGATTCATCCATTCAGTATTCGGTTTGAGAGCCTTTATGAAATTGGAATGTGCTTGTCACTAGGTATTTGCTTCACCCATCTTCAGTGATTTTATAGCTCGCCAACCTCCTTGCGTCTATTCGAATGCAATGATGCTAACATCATTTGCTTCACCGTCCTTCAAAGTCACAAGAAGACAAGTGTCTATATATGCATTACTTGCATATCTATATGTCTATATGCAAATGTGTGTAACATTTGCATGTTCGAGGATAATGTTATAAGAAACATTTTAGAAATACTTGAAAGTTAGCTCATGAGGGAAGGTGCATTGTGAACAGACATGGAAGGATACCCTGCCAGATGTATGTAAAAAAAAGAAAAGAAAAAGTGGTGGGTCACTTATCAGTGAAGAATCTGAGTAGAGAACTTATGATAGCTTGAAAGGTTACATGCCTTCCCTGTGCAACAGTTTTATAAAAAAAAATTGTTGGCTTTATTTTATTTTACATAGCAAAAGAATTTCTTATTTTATTTTCATGGGTAAGACAATTTAACAAAAATGGGATAAGTGGTTGAATATAAGAACAAAGAAGTTTTATTTTAGGTACTCAACAAAGTTTGTGGGCTTGTAAAATGAGAGAAAAAGAAATAAAGCCCATTGTCTTGTACTAACAATTTTTGTTTAAAAAAGAAAAAGTGGTTTTGACCATTTAAAACAGTTTGTAGGAGGAATATCACATCCTCCAACTACATGGCGTTTGATTGCAGTCACTTTTATAACTCCTTTTCTCTCCATCGAAATAATAGTAGAATTGCCCAAACTATGCTTAAATCGGACATCATGACTTCACTTCTAAAAGGTTCTCCATCGGATTTGAAAGTTTGTACATTTAAATGTCACAGAAAATTGTCAAATTTTCAACCTTTTTTCTTGCAACCTAGGAATAATTTTTTTTTTAAATAATATATAAATCATAATCAATCAATCAATAATATATAAAAATAATCATAAAATTTGGAACAAAAAACCTCAACGAGCTGAATTTCAATTTTATTATAAAAAAAAACCAGAGTTATTAATATAAAGATGATGACTTTAACTTTTCATGACGCCTGCAACTTTTCAAATATTGACAATAAAAAAAAATTACAAGGAGCTTTTTTGTGGTCCGCAAGCAAGCTACAAAATAATTTTTTTGTCCAGCTTCAAGAGTTCAGCTGAAATAAGCAATGAATAGAACATTTTTAGATTAAAACCCTATAAACAATCCAATAATGAAATAGAAATTCGTAACAACGAGATTTTTTGTTCCAAATTGTACGCTTTGAAAGCTTGGAATGTATGAAAAAATTCTTTCTAGGCTGCAAGAAGCTTTAGGGGTTAAGAAATTCATTTTTTTTTTTTGTGTTGAGATTCGATGACAGACCCCAATAAGGGCTATTCCCATAATTAGCACAACCAAAAAATGAATAAGCCAAGAACGAGATTGACTGCGTTTATACAGACTTCTCAAAGACGTTTTACCAACTTTCTCATATAATATTGTACTATATAAACTCTACTGCTTGTGCTTATTGAATCACCAAATTTTTACCAATTGGACTCGACAGGTATGGTTAAGTCAACAGCGGGAGGAGCTTCCTGATTATTGGAGTAATTGTCAAACATTCCTTCGTACCTACAACCCTCAACACCTTCGCATTCCATACAGTAGCCTATTTTCCAGAGAAGATTGCATAAGAGTGCTTCGAATAAGAGTTGGAAAGACAATTTTTACCAGTAGGCACTTGTACAGCAGTGAACTCCCAGAAGTGTGTTCGCTTGAAAGATCTCGGCTACCCTACCAATTAGCCATCATACTTAATCCAGCAGATCATCAAACAATTGAGAGGATAAAGATTACCTTAGATGCTCATAACAAATTTAATGAAATATAATTTGTTAATTTCTTTTATGTATAATAAAGTCGTTGTTTCTTTTTTTCCACACAACTTCAAATTGATTTTATTACACTCCTCCTTCGGTTTAAACAGTTTTCGCAATTGATATTTTTTTTAAAGGCTTTCTTTTTTGAAGTAAAATATTTTTACTCTAATTTCTGTACTTTTCTCATTTGGTTTTCTAACCAAAGCCTTTCGTATTTGAAGCAATTGTTTTCTCTTTGAATTAAATTCAAAACACATTTGATCTTTCAAATGTGCAAGACTTTGGTTTTTAATGATGATATATTTGAATATCGCACAAACTTTTCCCTCAGTGTAGGTATTCGAATGTTTTTGTTTAGAAATTTGCCAGATCACTTAATTTTTCAAAAATTCAATGACTCATTGTCTCATTTTATTTGTTTGTAAAAATTCATCAACAATTGCAAAAACTATTGAGATTGTACTTACCTAGAACATTGACAACTGTTATCACAATGAAATAGAGTAAAATATAAAGATTCCGCCCCTTTGAACGTTCCTTAGACATAATTAAACTAGAAAATGGTCTTAGGCCATCGATTCATTCTGAGAAGTGCTGTTGCATGTTCATCAGTTTACACAAATTGCAACCCATATTTCACACTAAAACCTGTTTTCACAAGGTTAATTGAAATTTGAAATCCAAAATGAGTGAATTGGAAACAATGGAAACTGGTTATGAAACTTTGTAAGTCCAAGTTAAATTATTATAGGTTCGTAAGCTCCAAAACGTCTTAGCAATTTTATTCAATTTTGAATTTTCTACCACCCTCTTTCCATAAAAAAAACATTGCCTAAGGACATTCTTTTAATTTACCCGAAGGGATTCACTGAATTGATTATCCTTATTCTTTTAGTTTTTGTCAAGAAGACAATAAAAAATTCTCCCAGAGGCCCCTTTCACAGTTAATTTTTTTCTTCTTTTTTCATCTGTCCTGAAAATTAAATTTCTTTGATTAAAATTTTTATTGAATAGCAGCCAGACTCCCTCCAACGCAGGCTTTATGTTAGAAATTATTCGTATTTGGAAACTCTTGAAGGAAAAACTAATAAAACTCTTCGCACACATACCAAAAAAAAAAGAAAAAAAAAATGGCTGCTGCCCAAGGCATTTTTATTTTTCGCCTTTCAATGATGGTGTCGTAAACCCCAATTTACAATCTCATAAATTATATCACTTCAGCATGGTGGGTGATGAAATGACCTTGAATATAAATGAACTGACATTAACTTGAAGCGACCACATATTATACCATTTCCAATTTTTTTTACGGGAGATAAGAGGACCGTTGGACAATGTTCCAAACTGATCCAATATGTCGAAGACCTCCTTGACTCCTACTCTGAAGAATCTTCAAGAGAAATAAAAAAGGAGGTAAGCTCCATGAGTCACGAGGGTGTGTGTTAGATCGGATTTTAGTATATTGTCTTTTTGCCTTGATGTGTGCGATATTATGTTTGTAGGTAGGTTTACCTATAATCTATCCTATGAATACCTATCACTGAGATGGTTTTGATGATCTGATGAGTGTTAATTGATTCACAATGATTGTTGCATACCTTGGAAGCAGAAAATATGTATTAGAAAGAGTAAAAAATACATTTATTTCACGGTATTGGAAAAATAAAGAAAATACACCAAAAAATGGATCTAAGCCTGAGCTCCGTTTATTGATAAATTTCTTCAGGATCTAAATGAGTACTTGGCGATTTTTCAATCAAAACAAAAAATTGTTATTGAAAACAACAAGTAAAAATAAAATAAATCGGGTGGCGCAGCAGAGCGAGCGCATTTCTCACAACAATGCCTTGTGAGGGAATGGAGGGGACATATACAATTTTTCGCCGGTTCCGAACGGATAATCAAGAACGCGCATTTCATGGCAATGAATTTACTAACGGAGGACTTGCCAATTCCTCGCGATAGGCGATATCCGCATAAAAACATTTTTGATTCTGTTGGGATTCGAATCACGAACCTCTGGATTACTACGCAGACATCACACCACGGGTACCAAACAACAAAACTTCATTCAATTAAGTTCAATATACACATAAAAATTATTAGAGAGTCTAAGTTGGCCCAATATATACATAAGTCGTGGTTCTGTGTAAATATTAGAAACTAGCTGTGCCCGCGACTTCGTCCGCGTGGAATAGTGACTTTCGGCAGCATTCTTAATTTTTTAGGCTACTTATTTTGCAAATAAGACACATTCATGCGTTTTAGTAATTTATTGTTATTTTATTTTATTTTAGTATATGTTTGCACACGACGTTCTTACTTTTTCCATCTTTTGCGAAATAAAAAGGTTTTGTGGGATTGATATACGTGATTCTGCCACATAAAGTCGTTTTCTAAACGAACACCTGCAACTTAAAGCGTCTGAGCCATATTTATGATGTCCAATCAGTGGGAATTAAAGGAAAACGGGGAATCGAAACGTTTTCTCCTTTTTTCGTTCCAGTCATTATTAATGCCGCATCCCAGATGTGTAATTTGTAGCTGTGTACAATTCTGGATTACTCATTTTTGGCACTGGAACACCAACTTGCTGCCACTCCTAATAATCCTAAGAAATTGAGAAACTCTGTAGGGTATGATGTGACTTGCTCAGTGTCCATAATATTGTCTATTGATAGACATTCGCCAACGTCCCCCAATACGTCAAACATATTCTATTAGTTTATATGGTTAACTATCTCATTAGTCGGCGCCGAAATCGCCTTTCAAACAGCCATTCCCGATTGCCAATTATTATTTGAAGATCAAGATAGACATTTCTTCTCAGGTCTAATGTATTTTCGACAGTTTGACAGAAATCACCCCGCAGTGAAAGAACTTTTATCGACCCAGCAGTCTTAAGGTTCCCGTTTACGGTGTCGATCCCGTAGAAATATAGGGATTACTTATTTAGCCTATGTCTTTCCTCAGGCTCTAGGCTATCTCTTAATTAAATTCCATTTAAATCGGATCAGTTTTCTGGGCGGGAGATGGTAACAAAGAAACACGAACAGACAGAGTTAATTTTGGATTTGTAATATTAGTAAGGATGTCCATCTTCGGGTTCTAGACTATCTCTGTACCAAAATTCATATAAATCGGTTCAATAGTTTGGGTGGTAAATATAAACAAAGAAAAACAGACAGACAGAGTTTAATTCGGATTTATAATGTTAATAAAGTCTTCCATTCCCGTGGGAACATGAGGGCGTTTCCGGAGGATGACTTGAAGCTTACATTACTCGGGAATAGTGCAGTATTCTAACGGTGGACATTTTTTGAAATGGGTGCTGTATTTTCCAAGTTCCCGTTCCCAAGGGAATACAGGGATAAAACATATTGCATAACATATATGTCCATCCTCAGGTTCTTGACTGTCTCTGTACCAAAATTCATATAAATAGGTTCAATAGTTTGGGCAGTTAATGGTAACAAAGAGAAATAGACAGACAGATTTAACTTCAGACTTATATTATTAGTAAAGACTCTCGTTCCCGTGGAAACATGGTGACCGTTCCCGTTAGGGATATGGGGATGAATAAAAGTTTATGTTGCTCGGGTATTATGGAGCATTCCAACGGTGGAAGAGTTTTTGAAATCGGTGCCATAGTGTCAAAGTTCCCGTATACGTTCCTGCTCCCCTGGGAATATAGGGAATAAATATATAGCGTATGTCCTTCCTCAGGTTCTGAATAATCTTTGTAAAAAATTTAATTTAAGTCAGTTTATTAGTTTGAGCGGAAGATGGTAACATAGAACGACGGACAGACAGAGCTACTTTCACACTTATTATATTAGTAAGGACTCCCGTTCCCGTAGGAATATGTGGATGAATTAAAGTTTATGTTACTCAGGAATAGTGTAGCATTCTAACGGTGGAAAAATTTTTGAAATCGGTGTTGTAGTTTCTAAGTTCCCGTATACGTTTTTGTTCCCGTGGGAATATAGGGATAAAATATATAGCCTATGTCCTTCCTAAGGTTCTGAGCAATCTTTGTACAAAATTTCATGTAAATCGGTTTATTAGTTTGGGCGGGAGATGGTAACATAGAAAGGTGATCAGACAGAGCTACTTTTGCATTTATAATAATAGTGAGGACCGGTTCCCGAGGGAATATTCGAATGAAATAAAGCCTATGTCCGTCCTTAAGTTCAGTCCAATCTTTGTACAAAATTTCATTTAAATCGGTTTATTAGTTTGGGCGGGAGATGGTAACATAGAACGACGGACAGACAGAGCTTCATTCGCACTTATTATATTAGTAAGGACTCCCGTTCCCGCAGGAATATAAGGATGAATTAAAGTTTATGTTACTTTGGGATAGTAAAGCATTCTATCGGTGGAAAAATTTTTGAAATCGGTGTTGTAGTTTCTAAATTCCCGTATACGTTCCCGTTCCCGTGGGAATTTAGGGATAAAATATATAGCCTATGTCCTTCCTCTGGTTCTAAACTATCTCTGTACAAAATTTCATATCAATCAGTTTGGTAGTTTGGGCGGGAGATGGTAACATAGAAAGCCGGACAGACAGAGGGACTTTCACATTTATAATATTAGTTAGGATATCAAATAAAAATTTGAATTGAAGCAACCGGAAACAAATGTATAACGACATGATTCAACCACACTAATCCTAAAAGTATGCAGTTCAAAACGAATTATCGCCGCCTCAAGAAATATGTGAAATATAATCATAAGCTTGCATTGGATACAAACTTTTACTTGAGCTTTCCGGCAAATTCATCTCAGACAGCTCAGACTGCAGCTTCAAACGTCCAATTTGCGTTTGCTTATCCATCCACCTGTCAACAAAGGTTACTAAAGAACCAGTCTTCGCTCTCATCAGCAAATAAAATGCTTTTGGCGCATCTACGATCTTAACAATAGCTGCAACAACAAAAAATGGTCTAGTCGTGCTGTTCAAATAAAACATACAGTCATTCAGGCATCTCCCAATGCTGTTAAAGTAGTCGAGTCCGAGCCGCACTTCTGATCAGTCACACATTTCGCTAAAAACGGGTAATAGTTGGTCTATCGCGTTGCTAAGTAGTTACATAGTTACCTTCATTCCGAAAAGGTAAAACTCGTTCTGACAACACACATTAGAGCCTTCTCTTATCGGCTGCATAGTATCTTTGGTGAATATTTGAAAATCTTTTTGGTCGGAAACTCAACTAATTGGAGTAAATTTGTTATTTAGCAATACACTGCACACCTAAACAGTGATTTCAAAGTTGTGTAAAAGAAGAAAATCGTTTGCAAAGAGATTTGTAATTTAATTTTGTGAACAAAGAATAAGTACAAATATCATGACAAAGGAGTGTGTACGTTAACATTGGAATACAAATCCAGGATTACCTGCATCCAGGCAATATCGAAGGTATTTTATTAAATTAAATTAAGATATTTTTATCAATTCGCTGTGAGGCAGACAGAAGAAGATCGACGCAGGTTGAAGATCCAAAATAGAAATGCTGTGTAGGTATACTCTTCGAATGGAGCTCAAGGCCATTCGTTCCCATCAAAAATGAATATGCTAATTCAGAGCATTTCATTATATTTTGTTAACACGTTGTTGTATTATTCTTTTGAGGTTAAAATTTTGCTATTCGGCTATTTTACAATTTATTTAGTTTCATTCTCGAGGACTCTTCCGCTTAGGTGCCTGAATCACAACTGATTTAAGAAAAATAAATCTACCTGTGATGTGTTTTGTGTTATAGATAGACTTATTTTCTTTGTGGTAAATACGATAAGGCGATGATTTGTTGTAAGACTCTAAAGAAAAGGAAACTCCATAGCTTAAAGTCATGTTTTAAGATTGAAGACAAAAGTTTGGACAGTTTTTGTAAAGCCAATTCGAGCACATAGTGCCCAATCTAAATAAATGTGAAAATAGTGTAATAAAAAAATGTTTCGTGTAATTTTTAAGCAAATTTAAATGTTTGGGGCGACCCAAAAATTAACCTTGTGCCAAAAAATGTTTTTTTTTTGCTTTTGGTTGCCCTAGACTTGAAAAACCTTTTGTGAAGAGGCTATGCTTTACTTTCTTTTATTTTTCAGCACATCTAACTTAAATAACTTGACTAAATTATGTGAAGAATCTGAGATCAAAACTCCCTTTAAATAAGTACGGAGTGCCACGTTTTTAAGGATTCGAAGAATCCACTCAATCCGACAAAAATGTTATCACATTTCCAGCTTGTTTAATCAATCATACATTAAAAGCCAACACCACCATCCCTTACCAAATACCTGCCATAATGGGATCATGGGTAAAAAACCACTAGTACCGCAAGCTGTCTTTTATTACCCTTCAAGTATTCGCTTCCTTCAAGCCAAAAGGAACCCTAAGCGGCTTTACCCACTTAATGCTATCATCTCCTATTACATACATCCTTTCTTGTTTTATATATCCTCTCCGGTGTCTGTTCACTTATCGTCTTTTCCGTCTTTAACCACCCGATGTAATTCTTAAAATCCACGCGCACTGTTCAGCAATTTGATGGCTTCGCTAATATAGATATAACATTTGCTTACACATCGTTCATCCGGTTTTCTACAAATAGAATAAAACTCTTCATCTTTGTACTAAAATCAATCAGAGTGGATCCGGATTTTTATAGATATACGAGTATCTACGCGTATACACACACATATAAATATTGAGAGACTTTTTGATATCCCTTCAGGCAGCCTTCTAAAGAGGCAGTAAGGCAAAAGCAACCACCACAGAGAGTCGTTAATAGTTTAATGGCTTTAAAATTTGAACCAAACTGAAGAACTGAAAAAGAAGGTTTTTCCCCGTCTTTGGTGTGTTTTTAGGCTCTCGTCCTCTTTGCTTTAACCCTTCATGCCAATTCGAATTTATTCCGATTTCGAATCGACTGAACACAAAGACTCCACAGGAGTGGGCTTTGTGTACCTTCACTTTGAGGCGGTTCGCCTGCGGCAAAGAAACGATTTCGTTTCAATATGGATCAACTGCGCCCTGCTGCCGAACGAACAGAACAGACTCTTGTTAAAGGATAAGCCTTTCTGTCGGTACAGAAGTTGGGACAACAACAGGTTATTCATTCATCCGTTGGGTGAACACATGTTCCCCCACGCAGTGAGATACATAGTCAAGTGAAACACAAAACAATTTCCATTTGTGCAAAATGTTTATTTTCATCCTTAATTGAGCACAGAACAGTGAAAGGACGATGGAATTTTGATTGTTTTGCTGGGCTTTTGTAAAGCTTTTTTTTGCACTTGAAAGGAGTCAAACTAAAAGTATATGTTCTACCTTCTATTAGTTGCTCTTGTTCCTTTGGCGCTGATTGCATGGAATATTTGCCCGAATTCAATGATTCAATTGAATTTTCAATAGATCTTCAAAAGAATTCTGTAGATTTTCATCAAACAGTTAAACTTTTTTCATAAAACGGCATGGGAGAAGCATCAGCCTTTACCCTGGTCTGTCAGTTCTAGTCAATGTCACATGTATATAAATAGAAGAAAGGAAAGAGTAGAAGCGTTAATAAGAACGTATTGATACAAATTACAAAAAATTTAATGTTTACCTGGCCATACAAAGCACACTTTTTCTAAAAGTTTTGTGGGAAAGGACAAGTCAGACGATTTGGTAGGTGGCAGTCAATAAAACGCCTCCTTTGAAACTTTTCAATAGCTACATACATACAGTTGGTAAAAAAAAGTAGCTGTGTCTGCAACTTCAGCTTCAGATAAATTTGTAGAGTCATATTTCAAAATCAGCATATTTTCTAAGACAGTGACCAGTACCACAGCAACGGGACAGAATGAAAGCAGTGTTAAACTGAAATGAAAATGAATGTGGATAGCCACATTTGAAGGCAATGAAACTCATTTCAAAACAACATGACCCAACACACGGTTATGCCGACATCAAGTTTTAGCTGAAAGAAAGAGTATCGTTGTATCTGTAGGTATCTATCATTGGTGTAATCATCCATTACTCGACAGCCATTCATTTCATCGCCCATGTAGCGAGGTTCTTAGAGTTCATATTTCCTAACATCACACCCACTCTGTCCAACTAAATGCGAATATTGTTTTAAAGGGACGTTTAAATCAGTGCGTCCTCAAACAGTTTTGCAAGGGGTTAATTCTGTTTGATAAAAAAGGAATTATCACACAAACAACGGAAGCCCGGCTAGTGCTTTATTAAAATGACAGCTTATTGAAATCGATTCCTTGTATAGGCGTTGTCTTAGGGCAGAATACAGCAGGGTAAAGTACGGAGATATTGCACCCATTTTCGTTTTCTCTATTACTGGAAAAATAAATAAGATTTCTATTTCTATTTATATATATTTTTTTGCCAGATTTGATACCAGAAGTGATATGTAATGCACTTAATCCATTAATCCTTTCCACGCAAGTCTTCGGGTCCATTTGATTCAACAGGCAATGACATGGCAATGAATGGCGATTCATAAACATTGTGAACTAGGCGCTTCCAACTTCCTTTTTCATGATTGAATTGCTGCCTTCTACCGAACTTTTCTTTTTATCCAAAAGCGATTTGACAAACTTCTTTCCTGAATGTAGCCAACCCAAGTACCTGAAACTTTTAAGTATGAAGAACAATTTTTTCTTCTCTTTTCTCTCCTTGATAGCACACGGATCCCAAACTGGGTATTAGGGTCTGTTATTTTTAGAAGCTTTGTAAATGATTGGCTGCAGCTTTTTTGACATTTTATTATCACGCACAGCTCCAATAGCTGATGTGAATTGGCCTTGAGTTCATTTGGCCCGGATTGTTGAAACTTTTGTAGTATACTGTTAGCTTTTCTTAAAGAAAATAATATGAGCAATTATTGTCAGTTACAGAGTAGATGGGTCCAAAAGTAAAAAGGGGGACATGACACCAGTGCCATATATCAACAATAAACACATTTGCTCAAGTATTGCCATAAACTTACACAAAAAACACAACAGTTACTGATCTTTTTTTGTTAAAATGAACACCTGGCGTCAAGTACTTTAGCAACCAGATGCACATGCACATCATTTATACACAAAAAAAAGTTTTGTACCTATTTTTTCTATAAACTTTAAAGTCTCAACTCAAAGCTTCGTCAGACCGAACTATTTTTGCTCTTTTTGTTTAAAAAGAAGTCAATAAAAGGAAGATATTCAAAGGGTACCATATTACCCCTGGTGCCATATACGATAAGTAGTATTTGCGTGATGTGATAGAAAAAATTATTTCTCTGCACAACTTACAGTTTACATATGGATTACAGTCTTCAAAATAACCCAAGAGCTTTTCAAATCCAACTTATTTCGGTTCCCCCAAGACATGGGAGCAGGCAGATATACATACATCCACGGCTATGTTACAGTTTCAGCATCTGTCAAAGTTACTTATATATGAATAACTAGCTGAGCCGCCCGGCTTTGCTCGGGTCTGTAGTTTTAAGGTTCCCGTTCTCGTTTTTCCTCTTCCGTGTGAATTTGGGGATGAAATATAGTCTTTCTTTCTGTGGGACTATGTGGTATCCTAATACTGAAAGAATTTTTGAAATCTGTCTAGTAGTTCCTAAGTTTCCGTTCCCAACCCATTCCTGTTGGAATCTTCCGTTCCCGTGGAAATATGTGAATAAAATATAAATCCATGTTACTGAAGGATAATGTTACATTATAGAGTTGAAAGAATTTTTGAAATTGGTCAAGTAACTTTAATGTTCCCGTTCCCATTCTCGTTCCTGTTTCTGATCCTGTCGGATTATAGGGATGATAAATATAGCATAAGTCACTAAGAAAGAGTAAAGGGGGATAAAATAGCACCCCTAATGTTGAAAGAATTTTTGAAATCTGTCCAGCAGTTTCTAAGTTTCCGTTCCCAACCCTGTGCCTGTGGGAATCTTCCGTTCCCATGGAAATATGTGATTGAAATGTAAAACTATGTCACTGGGGGACAATGTAACATCCCAGAGTTGAGAGAATTTTTGAAATCGATCAAGGTTACCGTTCTCGTTCCCGTTTCTGTTCCTGTGGGATTTCAGGGATGAAATATAACCTAAGTTACTGATAAAAGGAGATAATGTAGCACCCCTAGTGCTGAAAGAATTTTTGAAATCTGTGGAGAAGTTTCTAATTTTCCGTTCCTAACCCCGTTCCTGTGGGAATATGGGGATCAAACCTTGATAGGAACCATCTCTGGGGTAAACTATGTCTACCCTGAAAATTTCATAAAAATCCGTTGGGTGGTTTAGGAGTTTACCCCGGACATACATACATACATACATACATACATCATATTTTATATATATAGATTTTACCCAATATCTGATTAAATAGTGCGATTCGAAGAAATCGTTGCTTCTTATACATGGTGCGGTGGTGGGCTTTACTTAGGCCGCCATTGTTAAAAATTGGTTACTAACACTTCTTTGAAGGTCATCTATATGAGTAATCATCAGGAGCTTCTTTGATAGAAAATATTGTAGATTGTTACTTCAAAGCACGTACACTTAAGCTTTCATATGGATACTTTTGCAAGATCATTCCTAATGATTGTGACAGAAATTATTCTCGAAAACCAAATCAAATAGAAAATTGAAATTTGGCTTTAAATTATTCTGTGCAGTTTAATTTTTGTTTTATTGATATAAATTTATTCATTCACGCTTAAAGCTAGTAACTTAGAGTTTCTGTTTTTATAACAATTAAAACCAACCTTCATCTATTTAGGTATGTGCATATAATTCAAAATTTACAAATTTAAATTTTTAATTATTAGTTGAGTAATATTAACTGGGTAGATATCGTGAAACCAATTTTTTTAAGCTATATAATGATATACCTATTTACACAAATAAAAATTATTTGTATACTGAGTTAAAAAAGTCCTCTCATGTGCAGTGCATACAAAAATAGAAAATATTTGTTTATGATGCCAGTCTTGTTTTGTTTCAATTAAATCACAAACGATTAAACTCACATGATACACCTTAACTATCATCCTCTGATATCAATTTCGATTTTAAATAAACGTTATGTGGTTTTATGCTGACACAATATTTATATCGTTGCATAGTTGAGATACATCTTGGCACTAGTGTTTCAACTGTGCATTTAAATTTGTATCGTGTAGGTATTTACTTCTTTACAATATCTTGGAAATGTTGGGTCCTTGAAAAGCTTAACGTGAGGGAATGGCTTAACGTTCCTACAAAGAAAAACAAAAAATGACAAAATCCTTAAAATCATCCCCATAGCTATCTTTCCCTTCTTGAACGCAGAGTTGTGCTTTTGTGTGTAGATGGTTTACATGTGAATATGGGAGATTCTAAATAAAGATTACCAAATTGTTTTTTTCTCCTCTTTTTCTGTCAGCTTCCTGTAAAACCTTTCAAGTTTCATTACGATACCTATTTTGAAAATTTTTACCTACTCTTTGCCGGGCTGAGGCTCATTCTGAAAATTCAAACACCGAAAAATTGTAAATAAAGAGGTAAAAAACAAGAATAATGATCTCACCTCACATGTCCAGCCATTCGTCTATCCGCTCATCCGTACCTATGCCCATCACATGTTTGTGTGAATTAAATTTTGTGAAAGGCAGATGAACTTTGTTGATAACTTTTATGAGGGTAGGTACCAAAGATACATAAACGAAAACGTTTAAAAGCCGGTTGACTTGCTTACACGTAAATATGTCTACCAGATGGCAGACAGGATTATGTAACACTTATGTACGTTGTACACACCTAATGTAGAAGGATTGTGGGTGTGCTTTAAATAAAAAACTTCGTCTTAATTTTGGCAAACAAAAAAGAAATAAACAAAACTACAACAGAAAGATTCATTCTATTGTTTTTGTCTCGTTCCACTTTGCAAATTGACTCATTACTTGAGTGCTCGCTGCTCGCGAAACAGAATCTTTGTTTTTATTCTGGAGTAAGAAGAGAAGCAGGTAGAGGTAAATATTTCTTCCAAATTAATGAATTGACTGCAAAGTCAGATCGATACTTGTACCTAATATGAATTAAATCTACTGACTTGAAATAGTTCAATGCCACGACCTTTATTAGCTAATGTAGTAGTTTGCTATAGACACCACAAGATAACTAGCGGGTAGGTAGGTAGGTAGTTTGTGAATTGTGATTGAACAAAAGTGTCAGTCATCTCAGTCATGAATCACTAGATATCGTGAAACTTGTTTTTGTTAAGACGAAGACCGTTTGTATCTCTAATTTGTTTGTCTATTAAGTCAGTCTATTTGTAGAAAATACCTTGCTAACTGGTCTGGCCATTAAAAATGTGTTGGATTTTATACCCATACTACAGTCAATGGAAAACTTCCTTTGGTTAATCGTCGCCGAATCGAATGTAGGTACCTAATTTCCTTTAGGTTTGACTGCAAAAGGTGAATAATGAATGCAAATGATTACATACTTTCTGTAATCCTATGTATGATGTATATTATCTGTCCTCACTCATCATATTTAAGAATTTTAAGACTACCTTTAATTTTATAGGTGTGGGGAAATACGTAAACATCAGTTATTTCCGCCATATCAAAAATCTAAGTCGTGAACAGGTGGTGGCTACAATATATGGAAAAACCTATACAAAGCAGTTTTTTGAAGCATCAGCTTTGTAAGCAAATCTCAGCTGTGCGAAGGTTATCTAGCTTTGAATGTTTTGAAGTTACACTTTGCTTTTGTTTGTTTATTCGGCTCGTAAAGCTTATAGCTTTTTACAAGTCTATCTGACTGTTTATTTCATATGCTGACTGCTAGCAAATACCAACCGGAAAATGTGTACTTTCAGCAGTTTTTTTTTTTTTTGATTTTTTGAAAACGTATGGCAAACAAAACACATTCCTGATGATTTTTTGCCAGCATTTTTCCATTGCAAACAATTATTTTAATAAACCTAAATTGTTTGCGGGAACTCTTTCCAGTTCAACCCACATGGTTGAAACTGAAATTGCCCAGCGCATTTATGCGGGAGAACGAACACTATATACACACAACCACCGTTTCTATCTGTGAGTAATTAACGTAACGATTTCGGCCGGGAATTGGTTTGTGGGGCATTTTAATTCGATTTATTTTTGGGTACAGTTCTGAATGGAAGAGGATCAAGGACTTTTTTGGGTTTATGTAAATTGGATATGAATGAAAAATAAAATCGGACTACCTACGTTGTATGTGCGCATATAAAGGTAGGCTTCTACCGTTATGGTTGCTTATGGATTATTGCCGTTTTTTATTTCTTCTATACAAAAAATCATTAGCTTGCTAGAATGTTTAATTCTTATTTTGAACCTACCTTAAATGAGGAGGTTTGCCTCATCCTGCTATTTACATTGTCAGCTATGGTTTTAAAAAATATGTTTGCGAGAGTGACACAATTAAAGAACTTATTTCCTTAAAATTCTACCGCGCAAAACGAACCTACCGAAAGTTGATAGTTTTCGAGTGAAAGAAAAAAAGTGAATATGTTTTCACATTTTAATTTTTGAGTAAATCAAAAATTCTGTCTGTCGAATTAAAAACGTAAATGTGTACAGAACTTAAGTCAAAATGACACCTTACCGTTAGGTTCTATTTTGGGCACAAATTGTGAATCAGACCCAACAATGAGTGATTGTATGACGAGACCATGGATTCCTTTCTCAGGAAATATGCGTTTGATATTCGTGTCTCCTAGAATCAAAAACAACGTAAAACAACACTTTTCGATAAAATCGAGTTAACTGTGCAAAGCTTTAAAAAGTAGACTTATTTCGGAGATTTTTTGCTCTGAATATCAGGGCTTGACTTAAAAGTAACGTATTACCAAGGCTATTTTGAATCAAAACAACTTGATTCCACTATCAGAACCACTAAATCAGTTTGATTTCAAGATTCTCTAAAGTCTCATTTTTAAATAGGTTTTTTTTTTTTTTTGAATATCTCAAAACCAGAAAAACTGAAATACTTACGTTGTCTTTGAAACTGGGGAATTCATTTCCAAGGCATTTGATAGAGTTCAGCATCAAGCTCTCTTATAGAAAATGCGTGCTTTTGGTGTCGATGAGTCTCTTGTTCGTTTAATCAGAAACTAATTCAATACAAGTGGGATTGGATAGTTTCAGTCCCACTTTATAAATGCTCGTGTGCCTTAGGGTTCCGTTTTGTCGCGGATCCTTTTTCTTGTTTTCTTAAACGATCTCTTGTCTGAAACTTCTAGTCCTCTTAACGGTTGTGCTGACGACTCAACCCTCAGCTTTTCATATTCGTCTCCAAATTAACATCCCTGCTCTTCGGTTGTGGAACGTATGATAAGCTCATTGAATAATGAACTTGACAGGACTGTAACATGGGCTAGTAAAAACCTCGTAGAGTTCAATGCTTCGAGAGCTTAATTATGTCTTTTGTCGCTTAAGCTCAATATCCCCCATAGCCATTATCAATGAATGGTATTTGCATCCAAGAAACCAAAAAGCTTTCAGAAGAATGACCATATATTTGAGGTCGCCAAAAATGCTGCAAGAGCTTAGGTTTTTTTAGACGATGCAGAAAATTCTTTACAAAAAAGATCCTTGAGATTGATAGGTTCAATTGTAGAATCGATTGATTTTCTTGAACATAGTCGAAACGTTACATGTATCAATTTTTCCAAAAATAGTGCTCTAGTGAAATAGCCAGTTGCATTCTTCCCATTAAACAATTTAGCCTCAACACCAGATTCATCAATCATCATATCATTTTACTTTAACCGCAACTTCGAACGTACAGTAAAGTATAGAGATTCATATCTTAGTCGCACCACCCGAATCAGGAGTGCCTTGCCAGACTCTGCCGATTCATAAAAATTCAAGCAATATGAATCGCTGTCTCTTATTAAATCATGTCCTATTTTTAAGCGCTTGCACTTTGTTTTTAAACTTTATAAGGGTCATGTCAAACCCCTTGATGTGCGCGCTAGCTATAAAAAAAAAAATGTGGTGTCAAATGAACAAACATCAAACATTGAACCAACTGAAGTCATCGCATCAAAAAGTGGTTGAGAAGGTATTTTCAATATTGCTGTATGTTGCCGTTACCCGCCACAACGATAGGCCTAAAGTCACATTTGAGCTCGGTGTAACGACATGACATGCTCCTGCCCTTTAAAATACCCCCTATGATTTCCATCCAAAAATAATACGTTCTCATCACATTTGAATTCGAAGTGTTTAGTTGAATTAGTTCACCTATTTGTAATTCAATTATACTTAGCAAAATCTATTGAATTAGGAAGACGAGAGTAAATAAAAATTTCATAACTTTTCTTTTTTTCTAATTTGGACATTCTTGTCAAATGTATCTTGTTTGCTTTCCTGAATGGATTAAACACTGGTGTTACACAGAACGTTGTTGATACTCACTCAACAATTGGAATGTCACTTCAATCCAAAATCACACATCCTGACAACACAACCGCTTGTTAATAAAGCTTTCGCTTTGTTGAACATGCATGCATAGGTCCGACACTAATGCTGATGAAGCAAAAACCAAAAATTGTAGAATGCTGCAAAATATTGTTTGTGCTATAGTCAAGTCGCATTTATTTATTTATAGTTTATCTAGCTGCAACAATATTCTTGCAATATTACACACTCAATCGGGTTTAACCATAAAATTTAAAACCACTGCTATGCTGTGCTCTGTGCTGATGGTCGCTAGCTTAGCTGGGGCAAAATGACTCATCCGTAGCGGAAGATCGAGTGCAGTAATAGTTAATATGATACACTACACGTCAAAAGTGAATGTACCAGTACAAATAAATATAGTCATCATTTTATGGCAACATTGTTGCGAATTTTATTTATATATGCAAGTTTCATTGATGAAAAATTGTAAGTTCAGCTAAGACAAATTTAGGGAATCATTTTCTTTTTCTCTGGTTATTACTCATGTTTAAGTTCGTCTGAATGAAATATTGGTCAAAAGACTAATAACTAAACTTTGTACCATTGCTATTAACCCTGTAATGGCTCAGAAAACTATCACATCTACAAAGTTGAAGTTTCTGCTGCGCATATGCTTGTGAATAGGATTTCAGTCGGTCGTCCTCAGAATCTTTGTTTCTCAGATTATTTTCCTTTTTGCTTTTTGTTGACAAATTTAAATAGATATCAAGAGGAAAGTATAGCGCATTTCTCACAACCATGCCTTGTGAAGGAATGGAGGGGACCTACGATTTTCTGCTTATTTCGAACGGCCGATAGAGGAAGGTATTTTCATGGCAATGAATTTAGTATCGGAGAAAACCTCAGTAAAGGCAATACACGTGAAAAACATTTTCGGTTTCCGTTCGGTTTCAAACCACCAACATCCCTGCAGACATGCTAACGATCATACCACGGGTACCAAGCAAACGTTGTTGCAAAACTCTACCTTGTGTTGCCAGCTTAAGCTAGGTGTAGATCTTTTGCAAGATCAAGATCAATCAATGCAAATACAAAACCATACTTTAACCTCAATGAATAAACTTATGAATGTGACTTTTTAATCCTACACCTCATGAATGAAATGAAAGATAACCTTGTTTTTGATACGACTGTACTCACTTTTGTTTTACGTTTGTGATTGTGTATCAAATTCGTATATACACTCATTTGTGCTTCTCTCACTTTATCAGTAAACCAAGGGAACGAGTCTGCCTGGTCATGGATTCAAAGTGCAGAGCTTTGCAATTTTCCATTGAATTAATTTTTCCGTTTGAAATTGATTTTAGTTTTTGGATTTTGTTTTAGTTTACTTTAGAAGTTACGTTCGAAATAAAAGAAAGGAAAAAATAAAATGCACAATGAAACTGCGGTACCTAGGAATTACCAATTTCCAGTCAAGAAGTAAAGTTACTTCATACTCCATGTGGTTGTTGAACCAGTTTTGTTTGCATCAAAAGACAAACATCAAAACTTTTGTAACAGGAAAATAAGTTCGATTGCTTTTGGCTTGTAGAGATGCTTAGCCAAACTTGAAATTTAAAATTTAGAAAAACTCAGCTCTCGGGCTATTTCGAAAAAAGTGACATTTGGTATTGGTAGGTAGGTTAGGTAGGAACGAACCGCATTAATCAGAATGACATTGTTGATTGCAACTGAAGAAACATGCACGTAAAACACAAATGAAGTTTACCTTGATTTACGATTAATGTAAAATGTTCTGTTGTCAACCGCCCGCCCATAATAATTCACTCTGCTAATTGAGAGGCCAACAAAATTGCAGTTAAATGGCCTCGACTAGGTTCATAGTCGCATAAGTTAGCGGAATTGTTTGCTTATGATCTTAGAGGCATTTTTATTCGGGGATTAAGAGTGCCCCTTTGTGGCCTTTGTAAAGGTGATTATGGTGGCAATTAACAGTAATTATCTGTATTGGAAAGTTACAATGCTGGCTATAAATTGAAGAGAATAATCGCAATGGGGTGAGTGGGGTTGAGGTCATTATAAGTCGGTCTTGAACACATTTTCTGTGATTGTGATATGTGTAACTAAAGATGATTAGATAGTTACTTAGCAAAAAAGTTTTTTTTCCTTTTCCTTGTTTGAAATAAGTCGGTGTGCGTTATACGCAGTAAATATTGATGATTGCAAGGACGGCTTATTACATACAGTAGTTGTCCTTGTATCTTATGGAAATCATTAGAAATATAAGAAGGTAATCAGTGAAGTGGCAACTAAATTCCCTAAAGTCCCCTCAATAAAAATTTACCTATGTAGAGAGTGGTGTAGAATAACTTCAACCGATGATTTACATGATATCCCCAATGATTTCGATAACACTTCATAAATTAGGTATACTTCCGCAAATTATGTCCTCACTCAATTTGAAGCCGCATTAGGGTCCCTTTTTTTATGAAAATAATAATGAAGTCGAAAACCGAAAAGAAAACACAAAAAAGAAACGACAATAATGTTCTAATTTTTATTCTGGTCGTATTGTACAGCAACAATGTGGGGAAGCTTTGCGAGTACTTTCAATTTAAACCGGAAAGGAACCAGAAGCACAAGCAAAGAGCAAAGAAAACAAATTTAGTAGCAACACCCTCACGAAGTCAATTTCACTCTTGATGAAATCCACTTGCAATTTTTCAGTCACCACAATGGTATTCACTTCTTTCGCGGGTGCTGGAGTCCTGGAGTTGGAGTAAGTGGTGGAAGTTGAGAGGCGACTAGTAGGTACGCTATACACTGTAACGCACTTTGACTGAGAAAATGCTGATGATCATTGAATGAATTCCTTTTGCTTGCTCTATTTTAGTTTCATTCCTTGGAATACGTGTAAAAAAAGTAACTGCTAAGATTATCCGCATAACTTATTCAGAATATATGAATGTATGTGCTTTAGTCCTGTTCATATTGTGTGCCCCATACACACCAACGAAGAGCAAGTAGATTGGACGCAATTATATGAGCATGAACACGTTGTGTCAGCGGAAATCACCTTAGGATACGCGTATAGCATCCTCGATGATGAACGAAGGCAGGTTAATAATATCTACCTATACAAAAAAAAAAACGAAAGACGTTTGAAAATTCAGATATATTTTTGTACAGCAGCTGGGGAGCAACTAAAGCTATTCAGAGTTGAATAACTTTTGGGATAACATCAATCATAAAAAAATGAACCCTAAGCTTGCATATTTTAAACAATTTCTATTAAGTATAACTAGGAACTATTCTTTTTGTTGTCGTTGTTGTTATTGTTGTTATTGTTGTTTACAATTTATAATTCAAAGCTCTATTTTGAGTGGCAACTTTGGCAATAATTTTCCTTTTCCTCTGCCACCCAATTTTTATGATTTACCATTGAGACTGTATTTTTGTCCGTCGAACTTGTCTAAGGATATTCTCATTCAGAGTTTTCACATTCGTTGAATTTTATTATTTTTTGTCGAATTTTAGGGGAGTTTGAAAAGTGTGATTATCGTTTCTTTTTATCTGAAGCCTCAAATTTGTTTTCTTTGTCTTCATCCAATCGAAACGAGTTTCTGCCGTATTGTATCGTTTATTCAATTTTTGAATTTAAACTGAATTTCGATATGACCATAATTTAATTTAATGGCATTTTGTTCTAGTATAGAATTTTTCTTCCCTCAAAACTTTGCAAAACTTTTTTAATATTTAAAAGAGCTATTACGGACATCCAGCTAACAATATGGCATGACCTATTGTTAGACATTTTTATGTGAAATATTTTATGCGATTGAGTACTTCAGCAATGTCGTGTAAGAAGCTGGGTATCACTCCAAACAAATAGTGTTACCAAATACAGATAACCAACGCTCTTTGTGTTTTGTCAAACCAACGCTTTTTTTGGTCTTCACCAGCTAACTACACTAATTTACATTAATTTTACTGGAAAATCAACTTATAAGAACCTTGTCACAGGTTTTTTTCCACATTAAAAAGTTGAAGGCTTCCACACATCAGATGCGTAACTACCTTTGTCTCAAAGTAAACAAAATAAGATTATGGTAGTCAGCTTACCAACGGATCTTATGTAAATGACCCTTGGGGATCATTGACTTTTTTTTTCTTTTTCTTATTCGCATCGGTTCTGTTTTGCATTCAATAAACGAAAAAAAAACTTTCTGGAAATATTTCAAGGATAAAACTTTCCTGTACCTTCAATGTAACCTTCGTTAAGAAATACCTAACAGAAGTTTGAAATTGAGCTTGACATGAGGAGTGAATGGAATATTATTCATCTGAAAGTAGGGGAATACCAAGATATGGTGCAAACTTGAAAGAGCTATAATTTCGATCCTACTCAATAGTCTGCTCGTATTCGATTTGCTTAGATAATTTTAATCAGTTTTCAATAAAATAAAATGAAACGATTCAGAAGTCAGTATTTGTTTTGTTTTATTGTTTTATTGCTGAACTTGAACTGATGGAAAACAGATTCAGCATGAGTTGTTTATTTGAACTTTAAATGATACTTTGAACTGAAATTGGCAGCTGTATTTGTAAGCTTTCCTGATAGTTCTTTTATTGAAAGCGAAACACACCAATCAATACTTTTTTTTTTTTTTGAAGCAATTTAATGATTAGTTTATTGAGCGCTTACTATTCCCCGTTATGATTATTGAGTTGTAAACTAGAAACTAGGCTAACGAGGTAGTTAAAAGCCTGCGGGTTTTATCATTGTGTTAAATGTACATTTAAACATGTGTAGTACACATGATTGACATGCACAATGCACAAATACGCAAATTACCAGTTTCGCAGTTATTTTTTTAAAAACGCTTTTTACACATGGTGGCAGGCGAGCATTCTACCACTTATTTGGTCGATTGTTGTGGACTTAAGACTGCTTGCAACCTAGAGTTTCGATGCAGTGGGTTTCGCAGATGATTTAACAATTGTAATACAAGGTCATCAAAACAGTCAATGTCAGGAAGTCTTCAATTAGCTCTGAAAACAGTTCAAAACCTGTGTAAGGACAAAAGCCTCGAAAGACAGTTTTTGCTCTTTCAAAACAAAAAGAAAGGAAGACAATAGATCGGTTTTGAAGAATCCAAATTTTATGGAACCGTCTCAGACAATAAAATGTCATACAACCCATAAATGTAATGCATATCCAATAGAACGCCTAGGTTAGGTTAAGTTGAATGGGTTTGCAGCCACAAGTGGCACCTCAGTCGGATCTCAAGGATACATTGTGCTCCCCGGGAAAACAGAGGGTGAGGAGGTGGGAGGATTGGAGAGGCAGAGGGTTGAGCTTGTGGTTCGTGGTTCGTGGTTGGGTTATTGGGAGGACCCGCACTGAACCATTTGGAGTCCTGAGTAAATTTCAGGACGTTGCTCAATGGGAGGTTAGAGATGTCGCCCAATTCGTCAAAGAAGTATTATCTGTGGGCCAAGCTAGAAAACTCACAGAGTAAGTGGAATGATCCTTCCTCTGCCTCTTCGTCTTGGCATTCTCTACATAACTTGGATGTGCTAATGCCTATTCTCATCATGTGGGTATCCAACGAGTTGTGGCCCGTGAGAATGCAAATTAACCGAGAGAGCCGAGGTATGCTAAGCTGGAGTAGATATTCTGTTTTTTTCTTGGAAATATCTGGCCAAAGGTTTCTGGAGACTCGGTATGTTCCTAAAGTAGACTGCCTGTCATTGGCGGTTTTTAGAAAATTATGTTTGTGACCGTTTTTTTCTTGTTCTAGTGGCCTTAGAACTAACTGAGGTGTTCGTTTCGGTGGATTCGAGTGCTGACCCAGCTTATCCACCATTTCATTACGGACTATGTCACGATATTCTGGAACCCAGGTCAAAGTTACGCCTTGGTTCGTATGAACTTGTCTCAACGCATATAGGAAAAACTAGGACTTGAAACTTAAAGTAAAATACAATTTTCATAGGCTGTTACCAGTCACTCCAACAATACCTGCAGCTGTGATGGTGCTATGGCCAAAAACAAAAGTTGGAGAAACTTCAAAGACTAGCAAAAAGCATGCATTGCTGGAATCATGCGGAGCTAACCTCCACTTGCTTAAAACTTCATTTTAAAACAACCAAAACACAACTTTTCACACAATTGGAAGAATGCCTAGCAACCCACCGTCTCTTCTTTCATCTATCGAAACCAAACTCTAGGGGCCACCTCCTGATCATTGAAAGTTTGGGAAAACCAGAAACTTGAAGAATATGCTTGGTTGTTATACTATTCCCGTGTTCAAAATCAACTTCTCCATAGTCATCTTCTCTGGGATAGACTGATAGAAATTAAGAACTTATCCTTCCTGTAAATTTATTTAGTCTGGTATAGTGACGGCTCAAAAACGAGAAATGACACAGTATTTTCAGCGACTGGCTTAGAACGAACATGACAATAAGTCTTTGTTAATTATTCGTCTTCATTCGAAAGCGAAAACACCTCTGAACATCATAACGAAAAAAAAACGAAAAAACTACGAGATCACATTCCGGAAAAGCCTAGACAAATATTTTGAAAATCGAATTTTTCTTCTTTTTTTTTAAGTGGGCGATAATAATTTACGACAATCGCAAATAATAAACAAACGTTTCCCAAAAGACATTATTTAAAGAGCAGTGCTTAAATCAGAAAAGTCATACCCATGAGTTGAACATATTTCAACTTCATAGCCAAATACAAGTCAACCCAAAGCATGCAATAAATAACTGCAATTGTTGAACTCTCAATATCCTCGTGCACTTATCGAACTGCAGTAAATTTTATAAATCAGTAAAGTATAAGTACGTAATAGCACATTTAAGCCAACTTTATACACATTTGTGCCGGGAGGCTCAGTCCCAAAATACAAAAGGGATAAAAAACGAAAGCATTGAATGAACAGCAGCCAGTAACCTGCCAACTAACAAATATATACCATGAAGGTCATGTCGAAAATTACCTCTTAATATAATAGTTAAAAACATGCCAGTATATGTACCATATCACTGTAAAGCGTTCAATGTAAATATTCTTTATCGGCAGAACGAAAAATTGGCAAGATTTTGAGGTAATTTAAAAAAAAATAAAAAAAATAAAAATTAAAGTGTCCATTGGTTACTGTTCGATTGGCACGGTATTCACTTGAAACTTTGCAGAAATGGCGAATTGTATAATTTATTTATCTCCAGTGTCCCTTGGGGAGTAGGGCTTGAAAAGGTGAACAATTATGCAAATTAATTATATCATTTCGGATAATCGAATGAGAATAAAACTGTACTTTGCATTAATTCAGAGAGAAGAAACTTTTGTGTGCAATGCTATGCTTTTTCCTTGCAAAAAAAGTTTCGATTCTATTTAAATTTTGTAATTAAATTTGTCATTGCCTCAATTTTTAATCTCAAATCTTCTTTACCTGTGAGCTACTAAATGTGGGGTGGGCTTATGAAGTGAGAATCAACTTTAAAGTTTTTTAATTTCACATTAATCCTTAGTTTTTTTTCTCATTATGTCATCTAATTTGAGCAATTTGAATTTGATTAAAAATGTTTGTGATATTAAGAAGTTGCATGTGTGAGTGAGTTGTTTTCAGTTCATTCTGACCAAATCACCACAGATCATGAAAGCAGCAAGCGATATAATGCTAATTGAGTAAAAATTAAACTAAGCCTCGGTTTTAATTGTCAAATGAACACTTTTCTAGCTTGCTAATCAGCTTATAGTATTATCAATCAGTTGATTTTATTAGTTTTGTAATTGTCTGTCCTTGCGTAGAATGTTCAAACTTCAAAATCAGTCATGGAAAGCAATTTTCTGTAAAACAAAATAATAAATAAATAAAAACAACAGTCAATAACATCAGTCATCACAAACTGTAAGGTATGCAGCTCTGTACGTTGTCAGCCGGGATTTTCCTCTCACTCTCATCTCATAACTTGGACCAAATAAAGCAATGAACGTCGCGTCGCGTCGATTCAATTTCCAAGGTCACACATTGTAAAAACAAAACGTAAAATTCAAAAAAGAGATCTCAGATCAAACCGTTTAAGTTGAGAAACCAGTTATATGAGAAGTTATCTTACACCTACGTACACGCTTCTCTTCCTTCTTTTCATACCATCTTTTGAAAAAACCACAAGTTATTTCTGTTGCAAGACGTGTTGAGTTTGTGTTGCAAATATCAATTTACGTTTTACAATAAAAAGCTTTCCATTGGTGTGAATCTTGGGATAACCGAGAACTAGTTTAAAGAGTGACGTAGATATTTTTTGGCTTATGATGTGACGGCTGAGGTGGCAGCACCTATGTTCAAATATTGATGATAACATACGGTTTGGTAATAGAAAGCTTTTCGCGTAGCAAAAGATATTCTTTTAACTTGTTTTCTTCAAGAACGACTCGAAGGCTTCATTAATTTTTGAAAACTAACAAATTGGATTTTACGCTAGTTTTTATAAAAAATAGTAAACAAAAGAGGAAAGATTTCGAACTTACTTAGGTATTTGAACAGAAAAATCGATAATAAAACTATCCGTAAAGTGTGCAACTATCACAGAATCACACACCTAGATTCCTTAACTATTTAGACGATTGCATTATAGTTCAAACGTTTATCGTCGACTATACAGTCGGCTGGCTGGAATAAAGCCAAGTCTAGAGGTTCAATTTTCAACTTCTTTTTCGAACATTCGAGGGCGCATGTCGGAAATATCGCAACGAATGTTGCCTTTCAAGCGCCCTAACGTTTCTGGTTTGTTGTGGTAGACGTGCGACTTCACATATCTCCAAATAAAATAATACAATGATGTCAAATCAAACGATCTAGGTGGCCAATTGATGGGTCTATTCCGCGAAATTTTGCACTCATCGAACGTTTCCTTCAATAAATCGATTGTGACCTGCGCTGTTTGGCATGTAGCGCGGTCTTGTTGAAACCAAATCTCGTCCACATTCATGCCATTCCATTCGGGAACAAAATAGTCGGTTGTCATGACTCTGTACCAGAGTCCATTAGCGGTAACTGGCTCGCCAGCATCGTTTCGGAAGAAGTATGGCCCAATGACTCCACCAGCCATTAGAGCACCCCAAACAGTCATTTTTTGTGGAAGTAGTGGCATCTCCAAATGTGGCAATTTCGTTTTTTGACGTAGCCATTCAAACAAAAATGAGCATCATCACTGAACAAAGTTTTGAGATGAAAGTCAGCATCGAGTTCAAAATCATTTTTGGCTCATACACCAAAATCACGACGCATTGCATGGTCCTGCGGCTTTAATTCTGGATCTTGTAAGGTCGTAAGCCAGGATCTTTGGGCAAAACCTTCCATAAAGTTGATGGACAAAGCTCCAATGGCTGTGCACGGTGGTGAATCGGGGTTCTCTTCAACACTATGTTCTACAATTGTTTCTTCGGTGCGCACTGTTTGAAATCTTAGCGAATGCATATTACAACATAAAGTAAACGTAGTGCAAAAACGATGCATGGTTAACCGAATTGATTGCCCTGATGGACCGATTATGTTGACCATAAAATGGACGTAGCTTGCGGTAAACTTCGCGAACTGAACCATTATTTTCAAAATAAATTCGTGCGATTTGCAAGTGTTGTTCTTTTGTCAACCTGTTCATTATGAAATGGTAAGCCAAACTGAACATAAATGACATTGGAGTTGGCCGATTTGATCACAAGATTTCAGATCTATCCCTTAAAACAAGCTCTAAAAAAACACCCGATGTTTTAAACCATTTTTTTCACAATGATTTAAGATTTTCTTACTTTTTGAGTCTGATAAATCATCAAGTTTGAATCGACGGACATATTTCTTACTTCGAATGAAGAAATTCCAATCCGCAAGTTCAATAAAAAATCTTCCCCTATGATATGGTCGACCTCGATTGATTTAAATGGCATGTAGGAACATAGTAAACTTTACTCAAAAATTTACACTGAATTCCCTCCTTATCCATCTTCATAGTGTATTTTGACACCAGAGCTTACATGTCGCAATTAAGTGTAATGGTCGCACATTTTTTCTTGATTGAGAAAAAAGATTTGAGCATTACAACTATGTACTTAAAAATTTCCTTTCACAATTTAATGCTCACACCAAAAATAAGTTGCTGGGAGTTTTGAAAATTTCATAAATCATAACAAGTTCTAAGGATATACTCGCTTGCTTTCAATAGAATTTTCTCTCTTTTTTTTAGACGTTAATTGCCTTCGGTCTACGCGTTTGGACTTTTTAATGGCTATGTTAGGTACATTTTTGCTGCTTCAGCATTATGCGGTCGGCCAATAGTTGTCTATCGATCTTTTCTTATTTTATATTTGACATAATTCTCATTAAAGCAATTTAATAATTTGTCATCTTTTTAAGTGAGTTATCGAGGACAGTCTGGACAATATTTCTTGTCACGTATATGTATTTTTCCAATACAGATTCTTACCGAAAATGATGTACAAACAAAAAAGCAGGGTTCATTAAGCTTGTATTTATTTTGTAGGTAGGTATAGAAGTTACAAATTTTGGGTGGAGGGTTTTGCCATGTGTTTCAAGTTGAAAAATTATTGCTTAACGGGGCTCACATTTGTTAGTTGTTATTTACCTTACAACGCTTATTAAACGAAATAAGGTCAAGTGCGGCATTATCCCTTTATTAAACCTCCTTGGCTTAATCTTCATCAGTACACACTTATTATATGCTATGATCAAGAAGCTCCGGTGAAGCTAGTTAATCTGGCTGTACTTCTACTACAGCTTTGTTAAGTATTAATATTTATGTAAGTCAAAAAGAAAATGTTATATTAATAGTTACAAGCAAGTGCTGGGGAAAGTTAAAGTAGAACTTATCCCCCAGTTCCTTTCATCCCCTATTTCTAATTTTACTTCTAGTTCATGCTATCTTTATCATCCCTGTTCAGTTTTGGTCAAAGTAGAATGCATTTTCATTTACTTGTTAAGTCCTGTTGACGGCTACTTACATGTAGCCCCTATAGTAGATAGGTATTGATGAAGGTTCAGCTTATCTCCTGCCCCCTGGCTCTATACGACTTTTATATGTCTTATATTGATTGCTTGCCACCTTCGTATATGTCGTATTCGCATGAAATTGTTTGCACATGTCCCCTGACTAACGAGAACATTAAAGATTTTCTGTTGTTCCTACACAACATACTGGCACATAAAAAGCAAACACAGAAAAAAACACATCATCATAGTTGTCTTCCTCCTGATTGCAATAAATCAGATGTGAAAACCATAAATGTGTATTTGTTTCTTCCTTGTTTAAGAATGGCACAATAGGGACAATTGTTGTAAATCATGAATGAGATGGAGTGGAGGCAGAATGAAGAAAAGAAATAATAATACAAAGTACATTGCCGACCGACAGAAGAAATTTTGTTCGCAATAACATTTTCTTCGTCTATCCTTGTGTTTTTGCAATGGGAACTAAGATACTTTCTGAAGAATGTCTACACACCGATATTTTTTACCAGCTTACACATGAGTAGATCGTATTAATTTTGCAAGTTCTAAGTGGTAGTTTCAGATAATTGTCGGATGATGATGTTCTTTTATAAAGTAATCTATGGTTTTCATTTTTTTAAATTGTCTTGTTGTTACGGGCTAATAGTCATCTGATACTTAGACCTATATTGAGCAATATTAAATTAAAGTTATTGCTACAATACAAAATGTCATTGAATGAGTAGGTCCTTCTGTATAATACAGATTTATATTTATGGATAAAAATCATTTATTTATGACTTGGTGACACAATCAATATGCACGAGGTTTTTGCTGCTATCCATTAAAAATCTATTATTATTTAAGGTGATAAAATATGAAAAAACAAATCCAATTATTTATTTTAAAATGAAAGTCAATCGATACAGCATCAGATTGTTGGTACATGGGACCATGGTGGAAACATGATGCGCGTAAATCCATTTCATCTATTTTACAAATCCATACGATAAAATAATAGGAATATGCAAATACATATCGCACTTGGTTGATATGCGCATATCAGAAATATGCAAATGATGAACATAACAATTCGAAATGAAATAGTGTTGTTGGTACAGAGTACAGCACCCATCTACGCCGCTATGATAAACAAGGAGTATACTTTATCATCATTACAGCAGCATCAACGTACCTAAATCCCGAAATGTTATATTGAAGTAATACAATGAAACGCGGCGGTGTTTTGTTGACAAGTGGCAAGTGCTGTGGAATTGATAGCTGAACTTAAACTTCAAGATGTTTGACGGTGGTAAAGTTAGATTAAGGAGTGAAAGAAGGTTAAGCTTTCCGAATATCCCTGATGTTTTTAGTCTTGATATTTATGATACAATGCGGGCCATTGCAAAATTTGTTTGAGATCAATTTGGTCGCGGAATTTGCTGGTTGTTTAACCACCACGCAAATATTTTTGAGACATGAGTAATTAAATCGAATAAAAGATAAATGAATACAAACTGTTGAACCCGTATCAAATGTTCAAGGATAAAATTAAAATATATTTGCTAGCAATACTGAGCTCAAGCAATTGGTATAAGTTTAGGAAAATACCATAAATTTATCCTTTCGTCTCTCCGATTATATTTTTTGAATGAGTTGGTGAATGTTCTAAGTCATCGTTAGAGCGATTAAAAAGTTCCGTTTGCAACACATTGGTGTTGGTTGCCATTTCTTTTTCTTAAACTTTAACTGCATTGGTATGGTCTCTCCAATGTATTAGCGTAGAATGTATGTCTCAAACAATGTTTCCATCTTTGTAGTGCCTCGTGCATACGTTTAATGGTGGTGATTGTTTCACTCTTCTTTGTTGCGCCTCTGTTTAAGCAAACCGTGTATGCACCCCCTCGACTTAACGTTGTGGGAATTTTTTTATGACCCTGTTGGAAGGATGCGGAGCAATAAGGCAAATACGAAGCTGTTTTATTTTGATGTTTTGCAATGTTTTCCTCTGTTTCACAAAACTCAAACACGTTCACTGGGGCGTATACGTAACATTTTAAAGTGCAAAATATACAATATCTTATGGAAGCTATATTAATTACTATACTTCAACGCTTCGATCTTTTTCTGCTTCGGAAGTTAGTGTAAAAACAATCATACGGCCGTCATCATTTCGAAAAACCCATTTCGTCTCATATTATGTACTTAGAATAGTCAAGCTAACGAAAAAACTATAAAGGCTTATTAATTGGAAAAACCGTATTCTTTTTGTTTCTTTTCGGCGTAACGAGCATAGGGATCTCGAAGGATCCGTCCGTAGGATATACCGAAGACTTCAGATTTCTAAATGTTTTATTTTAAAATACGCATACATCAAGGAGTTATGAATACCCTTATAATGTTAAGAACACGGTGCGAGCGTTAAGGAAAAAAGGACTTGAGAGCATTTCGGTTTCTTGAATGCAGGTACCATTCATGGATAATGGCAATGGGGTAGTGTTAAGCTACAAATGAAAAAATTAAACAAATAAAAAATAGATAGGGTGGAAGAACAAAGCGGGAAGCCCAGGGGCCTAGCGCATTTCTCTCAACCATGCTTTGTGAAAGAATGGAATTGACTAACGATTTTCTGTCGAATCCGAACGGCTAATTGAGTGGCAATGTATTTACTAATCGAGTGGCAATGAATTACTCGCGAAAGGCGATACCGATGGAAAAACATTTTTGGTTTCTGTTGGAATACGAATCACTAACTTCCCGCGTAATAAGCAAACATGGTAACCATCACGCCACTCACGCCACTGGTACCACAGACCATAGCGACAAGAAAACTGAGGGCTGAGTCGTCAGCAAAACAGTTTAGAGAATTAGAAATTTCCCACTAGAGATCGTTTCTGAAAGTAAGGAACATAGTCGGAGAGTGCAGTGCCCCGTGCCACAACAGCTATTTTTAAGAGTAAAGCTAAATTTCGAATTGATTTATTTCTGAGCATTATGGATTAATAAACAAATTGACACGTTTATTAAATTTTTAAATTTAAACTTAAATAACTTGCCTTGAAATGGATTTATAAGAAAACCCATAAAGGATTTTTCTTAAACAATATACGAGCACATCAAAAGGTTATGAATACTCTTTTAATGTTATCGAACACTGTTTGAGAAAATAGGAGAAGATTAGTAGAACTAAACTAAGAAGAAGGCACCGATAAACTCCTCTGCTATTTTCCTAAATGCTCGCACTGGTGTTCTATTACATTGTAAGGGTAGTCATAACCCCTTGATGTTATCGTTAATTATATAAAAAAAAAGCCTGTTAAATCATAATGCTGGGAAAACAGAGTAGGGTAAGGCATTTTGTGTTCTACACTTAAGTGTACGTACTAAGTACTGCTCAAGCTAAAACTGATGAGCATTCATAACAAGGCGGGATAAAAAGTTTCAGGGTGCAATTGGTTTTTTCAATAGAGCTCTGTTTGTTAAATAAGTAATAAGAAAAGTGAGACAGGTAACATTTCAACGAGTCAATCGGTCCCACAATTGCACTATTACCAATCAGTATTAACGCCCGGCTTTGAACATCATCAAGTAGGTGCTTGTCAAGGACGTTCAATGCTCTATAAGAATCTATATACCCTAGTCAATTCATACAACTTTCTAAGAGTAACAAAATTCCAAACAAAAAATTTAATTTTCTCCACAAATTCGCGATGAAAAACCATTAAATAGTAAAATTTTGAGGTCTCCTTTTACAAAGGTACAAGTTTACGGAAGTCAAAACTTCTTGGGGAAGTTTTCATTTTTTATATTTCTAAACCAATCAGCAAACCAATGAGCCTGACTGCAAAGCCAAATCTAATGGTTTCTTTCAAAATTTTTCGGTGAAAGAGAACATCCCTTATCATGTCAGAAATTCTTAAGCCTGAGTATAATAACATAATATTTATAATACAAAATTTTAATTTTCAATAAAGTGCTTATCAAAAACATCTAAAAAGAAACTTTTCCCCCCACCTTTGAACAGATCAACTTTATAATGCTTTACCATTTATTTTCTTTTTTGGTTTCAGAAACTTTTGATACACCAACCACTTAAATTGGATTAGCTGAAGCATTAAAGGGTTATCCTTCTTCCATTAGAAAGAAGAATATTATTTGTAACACACTGCCCACAAAATTGTTCGGGGGTGCGAAAAGTTTTCTCATACACTACAACAACAAGTAAATAAATCTAATCATGGATGTTGAATCCGAGGGTGTTCCGCCAATTGAGCCAGCCGTTCCTAAAATGGATTTAGCAGCACGTCGCCGCCTTTTCATGTCACAACCATCGACTTTGGCCACTAGGAAACAACAAGCTGTATGTGTGCGTCGGGCTCACAAAATGTACGGGACAGTCAAAAATCCAAACATTGTGCTTGATGGCCTGAATATGACAGTACCTAAAGGATCAATGTAAGTTGTTTATTTCAAATGGGTTGTCCTACCCTTTTAAATTGTCTTCTTTTATTTTTCCCTTTTGATAAGTTGAAAGTTTTGTCCTCTGTATCTCAACTCTTATATCATGTCATGTGCGGAAGGACATCCATAGAATTTCACAGGAAATATTAAAAACAAGGGTACTGTTACAGTTACATAAATAAATTAATATTATTCTGTTGTGCTGACATTTTTAATGCAAATGCATTAAAAGCTACATAATCATCCACTGAATGTTGCAAATTCTTTATAAAGTCATTTTTGCACATGGTTAAGCTTTATTTTCACCAAACGATGCGTTCGCATTTTGAATTGGAGCTTATCCTCTAGCCTTAAGCAAAGTGCCAAGAGCATGCAAAAAAAAGTTGATTGCTTTTATGAAGCAAAGTAGTAACAGATTATTCTTCATCGTCATCATCGTCCTTCTTTCGGTATGCTGTTTGCATTATCCCTTGATTTCAAGTAGTCAATGCTTCTACAATATGCGCTCATCCATTACAATACATTTTTCCTCTTTTGTATTTGATGGATAAGTTAGCATTGATTCTCTACATCACTTCCTTTAGCAATTTTCACTTTGAAATGCAAGAACCATTGACTCAAACTATATCGCCAAATTCGTATACATTATCAAAGCTTTTACAAAGTTGTCTTTAAAGAAACGCACCACTTCTTTTATGATATAATTTGATGTGAAATGTATAAGTATACAGAATCAAAGTGATTCTAGTGTTTTATCGCTTTAAGAATTGTAAACCTAAATAATTTAAACAAAGTTTTTCCGAGGATTTTGTAAGCTGCAATTAGGAAATCAATAAATATATATTATGAAGATAATTATGAATTAATTATTTTTTTTTACTATTTTTAAAGTTTAATATTTTTTTAAAACAAAAGTCAAATATAACCAGATCGAAGAAGGGAGCCCTTAGGCTTTTAGCTTCTTCCTCAGAATTTAATCTTTGTCTTAGATCTTAATTTATGATAAAGAATACAATTTTACGCAATCCTCATTCGACACATTGAACATATTTCACAAACAACATCAGTGGAGAGATCAAACGTAGAACAACTCTATAGCCAACCGTTACTTCTTTGGGTTAAAAAGGCAATTGAGAAACATAACCATCTCTTGAGATACCTATGTAACCCTTCATAGAATCTTAATCATCCCAGTCCTGTTTGGCGGCGCTTGAGGTTGGACCTTATAGAAAGCGGATGAGGAAACCCTTGATAGTCAAAAGAAAAGTGCTCCGAGTGATCTTCTTTCCATATGCGAAGACAATGTGTGGAGAAGGAGATACAACAACGGGCTGTATATAGGCTGTATTGCGACATTGGCATAGTTAAAAGGGCACGCATCGCGGGGCTATGATGGCTGGGCCATGTAGAGCGAATGAACATCAACGCTCTGACCCGACGGGTTTTTGAAAGCACATTGCAGGGAAATCGTGGAAAAAGGAAGACCTCGTCGTAGTGTAAAAGTATTTTCTTATACAGCCAAAATTTCCAGAAAGAGTCGTTCTGTTATCTCTTGTCTTCAAACCCCCTAAAATTATATCAAGGTTGTTTGTTATTCACGTCCACTGAGCACCAATAGACATCGACATTTCATAAAAGGAAAATACCAAAACTAAGGGCTCTAAGTGCAACTCCAAATGGACAGCTCCACATGACAGCCACTGCAAACTAAACTGCTGGTCAATACTAGCAGCGGGAGTCCAGAGAGTCTGTTTTTTTTTCGAAAGATACTATAATAGCTCTAATATAGGAGCCGCATTACCTAGTCTAAAAGTGTATGAGTTTGCTCTCCAGTAGCCACTTAAGTATATGTACGTACAAATAATAAAACTCACAAATTATTTAAAATTCACCTATATTTTAAAGACTTTACTCTGTCAACAATGGCATGGTTTCCTAAAAACAATATAAACATGAATCTGCAACTTAAATTGTGATATAAGCAAGTAGTTTTCCCTTTTTTCGTAGCGGACAGACGAAAGTTTATAATGTTTTCCTTCATTTTAACACTTATTTCCTGCTCGAAAGGATATCCTTGCTTTGTCCACCCATGCTTATAAACAGAAACAGAGAATCTCTGAAGTAGAATCCATAGGAAAGCAGGAAACCAGGTCATTAAATAAATCGACGGATGAGATTAGGTTTATGGCCCAGATTCGGATGGAATGGAAATGTTTTGTTTAAGCTCTATGGTGCTTAAGGATTAAGACGATTTGTTTTAGCTTACAAAATTTGAGTAACGTTCATCAAGTTTGAAATTCATAGCACGCACACACAAGATTATTTATTTGAATTAAAGACCCTTTTTTTGTTTCGGATACAGAGCACAATGAGCAATAAAGCAAATGCAATAATTTTATTTTTTCCATAAATTAAGAGATTAAAAATTAATTTCTAGTGAAGTGTAGGTATATGCTATACATAAATGTGGTGTAAGGAAGATGTATGAACTAAGGTTCTCCAAAAAGCGGCTCACCCTCCATCAACGGAAATGTGTTCATTCCATTTTGAAAACTTCATTTTGTAAGTTTTCAATTCATCTTACACTGTACTACCCATGAGGGTATACGAAGCGAGCACCACAATTCAATTAAACTGCCAAATGCTTGCGGTTTCGTT
The DNA here is from genome assembly GCA_914767635.1 of Melanostoma mellinum. Classification (NCBI taxonomy): domain Eukaryota; kingdom Metazoa; phylum Arthropoda; class Insecta; order Diptera; family Syrphidae; genus Melanostoma; species Melanostoma mellinum. The sequence goes on along the minus strand of OU612060.1, from coordinate 203,997,378 downwards.
AAGCAGTGAAAGTTTTCCAAAAACTTTTCAGGTAATTACAAAGCCTTTTACAAACAACGGAATGAGCGAACACTGAGATAATTGATATTGAGTTACACGAATAGCATGCAATGGTTTTTCCAGATGTGATGATGTGTTCATTTCATTATACGCAAGCACAACTACTGTTGGCGGTTTTATGAATGATCCTTTTGTTCCTCGGTGCTTTTGAAAAACAGATTTGTTTAATTATCTAGAAACAGAGGGCATACATATGTGTAATTGAAAAACACAAATATACCTTTGATTTTGTTGATTAAATTTGAAATGGTTTTAAAGTACAATTGCATTGTCATATGGAAATGAGTTTTAGCCGGAAAAGTGTAATTTGGCTTACTGCTCACACAGAGTGATAGATGTAAATTTCTTTTATATTTCGTATGTCATGGAGCTGTATAAAGGCCATTTCGATGTTTTATCAGACGAATCGAGAGTTTAATAAAAATAGTCATTTGCCATTATTACCTCTATACACCACTGTGCTCGTAGCATAACAGTTAGTACAATGGCTTGTTTCGTGGGAAGTTTGAGATTCGGATCCTAACAGAAATCAAAAAATGTACAACGTGTACGGCCTTTAGCGAGAAATTGGAAGGTCCTTCGATAATAATTTCATTTCCACGAATAGCTCTTTCTCTATAAGCCAATCGGTTGGTAAGAGTTATTCTCTGTTTGATCTCCGCACAGATGTTGTTATCCGTGTCTATAGCGGATCATAGGTAAACGAAGTCCTGAACTCCCTCGAAGTTATGTCTGTCTATTTTGACGTATTAGAATCGTTACGTACTGACGTATTTTGAATATTCTATTTTGTAATTTTTTATTTTTAAGCTCCACAAAATCCCTTCCCTAACCGTTAATTATGGATGTGAAAAATGCCCTAAATCCTGGGTCTCCCCGCTCTATTGCGCCACACTTTTTTAATTAAGTTACCCCTCAAACATGTCTTAACGTCTTCTAGAACTCTAACCCGATTAGTACCCAGAAGATATTTTTTTTTTAACTTAATAGATTGTGAGATTGTGAATTTATATTACACATTTTTTCTTCCTGGCTACAAGTAAAAATTTTATATGTATTGTTTTCTCAAAGCTAACGACTTCTTTAGGTTAGGGAAAATAGTTACACCACTGCATGGGCATTGTTAAATCGTTGTTTTACTTAGTGTATAGGCCACACAAGTGGGTACACCCGTGATATAAACACGGTGGGAAATTTACAAACTCATGTTTGATTTTAGGAATCCACTGACTTCAATTTTCCATATAACGACAAAAGTTTAGATTTAAAAATGATCACATCTGTATTTGCAGCGGTGTCAGGACTTCTAAACACACATGATACCTTAAAACACAATACCATGCTCATTCTATATTTGCTTCCTTTGCTACAAATCAAAGCATCACAAGTAAATATTGTGAACCATAGTATGTACCTACTCCTGTCACAATTGTGTCGGTGTGCACATACTCATATGTGCAATGTGCATCACTCGCAAAAAGAATTCACAAACCGTGTCTGATACGGAGGCTATTTTAGTTGGTTATTTAATTCGATTTAAAACAAACTAGTGAGAGGTTTCTACCACATACTATATGAAAATACACAACCTAAATTTGATTTGGGCACTGAAAAGAATTTAAAAAAATATATATTATGTAAGGTAAAAAATAAACCGCATCTGAAAAGCACCGATACAAATGTAATCTCAATTTAGAAGAAATATTTTGTTTCGAAATGAACATGTTCCTTTGCAAAACCGCAATAAAAGCTTTATGTGAGCATAACCGTAAATTGGAATTTGATACGTCGCGTCGGCAATGCAATGACTCGTTTGTTACAAATAGAGAATCTATTGAATCCTGAAATATTGAATGAAAAGAGTTGAGTTGACTCTTCAAAAATACCTACTGGGTTAATGATAAACAATAATTTTTGGAGCAGTTGTTATAGCGGAACATGCATCTCATGCATACTTTCGGATCTGATTACAAATAGAAGTAGGTACCTACCTACCCACCTTTTACTCCAAAAAAAATACTAACCTATGCAGAAAACCAAATATAGTACAAAGCCTTCACCGTTCTAAATCATTAAACATATATGTACTTAGGGTAAGATAAATATATACGTGTACATGAGAATTATTATACAGGGTGATTCGCATAAGGTGTGACAAAAAGATAGGGTGTGTAGGTTGGACCTAGACAAGCAAAAAATCGTATGGGAGGGGGGGTCCATTTTCCCCCGTTTAGGCGGGAGGGGCAATTTAAGAAAAAAGTCACTAAAAATTGGAAAAAAATTATTTAAAAATAACGGTAGTACCTACAGAGTCTTACTATAGCATTTTGAAAAGCCAAAAACTTAAATCAAAATTTAAATTTAAAATTAAGTTGTTCAAGTAAATAGTTTTTGAAATATTAATTTTCAAAGTCAAAATTTTGAAAAAAAAACATAATTTTTTTTCTTAAAACCACTTTTCTTCCAAATTTTACGTAATTAAGTAGTATTTTTTTGGCTTATTTTCAATGCTCTTGTTTATTTTTGATCACATACAAGAAACCGGATGCCAAAATAACTTGTAGTTTTTGAGAAAACCAAAAATTACAAAAACGACTTTTGTCAAAAATTTTTTTTTTTTAAGTTTTTTTTTTCGTTATTGGATTCTTAAGTGAACTTACGAAATAAAGGATGGATTTTCTCTTTACTTTTTTTATTGAGAATTCACTTAAAAGTCCAATAACGAAAAAAAAAAATTATAAAAAAAAAAATTTGACGAAAGTCGTTTTTGTAGTTTTTGGTTTTCTCAAAAACTACAGGTTATTTTGACATCCGGTTTTTTGTGTTTGATCAAAAATAAATAAAAGCATTGAAAATAAGCTAGAAAAATACTACTTAATAACGTAAAATTTGGAAAAAAAGTGGTTTTAAGAAAAAAAATTATGTTTTTTTTTAAAAATTTTGACTTTGAAAATTAATATTTCAAAAACTATTTACTTGAACAACTTAGTTTTAAATTTAAAATAATTTTTAAGTTTTTGGCTTTTCAAAATGCTATAGTACGACTCTGTAGGTACTTCCGTTATTTTTAAATAATTTTTTTCCAATTTTTAGTGACTTTTTTCTTAAATTGCCCCTCCTGCCTAAACGGGGGAAAATGGACCCCCCCCTCCCATACGATTTTTTGCTTGTCTAGGTCCAACCTACACACCCTATCTTTTTGTCACACCTTATGCGAATCACCCTGTATATGTATGTATCCATGAGACTTTGTTTACAAGACAAAATTATAGAGGCCTTAGCAAGTGAGTGGAAACATAATCCACCGACTGCTAGGCATAAGTATTAAGTAATTAGCCGTATTTATTGATGTGTGGTTAATTTTAAAATAACTAATACCAAAATGATTACTTTACTAATTATGACTACAATAAGGCGCTGAACGATCAAAGTGCATGGAAAACGTACTCACACTGAGTTTTCCAGGCAAACAGTTTTTTTTTTTTTTTTTGTTTATGTTAGTTTATTATCTGCAACAATTTTCCATTCTATTCAATGTCCAGTTTGGTTGCGTGCAAGCAATAACGATAAATTGTGTTATTTCTCACTCATGGGCAACACTAAACAGTGTGCTAATGTTCACGTTTAATGAATCTTGGAAAGCCGATATACCACAAGCAGAGTTGTGGTGGTTAAGTGAAACCGATACCATAGGTATCGATGTATGCGTTGCTTTGTCTGTTTAATAGGAATGTAGACTTCAAAAAGAATTCAATGGGCTCTGCAATATTTTGTTACACAAAAGAAGTTTGTATCTAAACATAAATTAGAGATAGCAATTTCCATAAAATACAAACGATTCAGTATCACATTCGCTAACTTTAGCTGCATCGCATCTACATATACAACTTCAGCAGGTCGCAGCTACCTTGGTATCCGACCCGGTTTTTCTGTTTTTGTATTTCCGCTCTTCTTTCGCTTTCTTCGAGCATAATCGCCAAGTGGGTCAATGTCAATCGTTAACCAACTTGCTATATCTCGTCTCTTAAGATAAGCTTGTTAGTGGTTCGGAATGTTGATATAGTGATGCATACATAAGACAAACTGGCTGTCTCGTGTGACCATGAAAAGTAATTATGTGTTATGAGTATGAGACACCAATTACTGTTGGATTAAATCCCCAACAACAAAATGTGTTTGAAAGATGTAAGAAGATTTTCTTACATTAAACAGATGATTAACTTTTGCCAAAAATTTACTACAGTACACAAAGTGTATATTTGGGACTTCGTATATTCATCGATCTAGTTAGTACCTACCCCCAAGTCATATAGGCTTAGCAAAGTACGTATAGTCTTAAGGAGCGGCAAATTTTAGGGGGTTGAAACTTAGACTGAATTTATAGGAGAAGCAATAAAGATATTGGCCAATTTTCTTGTCAATTTTAACCTTACGCAACGCAATGGGTTCCGAAGTGTTGTGGGGAAGACGTTCTTTTTTGTGTGGTTATTTAATGATAATTTAGTTACACACAAAGTTAAAAGACAATTGGCGCCTTCGCGCTGACATGCACGCAAACATAGCGGTCGGATTTCCAAATGATGCCAATTTACAATGGAGAGAAAGAAAAGTCCAAATGCTATAAAAATAGAATGTCCATAAGAAAAGCATGGAAGGAAAAAGGATAAGACCATTTCGGCGGGTGAACATCATCAGTGGACATTTTTCTATTTAAAACAATTATTTTAAATGAATTTCAGTCGCTCTTCTGAATGCACGCTAGGCATTGAAATAGGGTGAGCAATCGCATACGATTTTGGGCACTAGTGCGGACCACTAGACTACTGGGGACTAGCGTATAGGCCGTACCATGCCATAGACTGAAAACTATCTAACATGATAAGTAGGGAAAAGTGTTATGGGTCTTTCTTTTCTAAAAACAAATCGATGCAAAATTGGTACACCTCACATCTTATGAGAAAAGAACTAAATTTAGTTGGGTAGAATTTGAATTAACATACATAGAGTGAGGCAACAGAGCTGTGAAGCCACGGGGCATAGAGCATTTCTCTCAACCATCCCTTGTGAGGTTGAATGGAGGGGGCCTACAATTTTCTGCCGATTCCGAACGGCTAATTGAGAAAGCGCTTTTCATGACAGTGAATTTACTATCGGGCTTGCCAATTCCTCGCGAAAGGTGATACCTGTGGAAAATGATCTTTGGTTTCTGTTGGAATTCGAACCGCTAACCTTCCGGTTAACATGCCACGATCATCACTGAATTTGTTTTATTTTATTGAACACAAAACATTTCTTTGCTGACCAATGTTCAAGGGAGTAGTAATGCAACAAAGACGATTATTGTAGTCGAGTAAGAAGAGTAGCACTATGCATTCGCACTACTACACAAAGAGTAGCTTTCAAAGCAATTAGGGGACAGGAATGCAGTGCCCCCAGAAAATAAGACGATTTTTTCCTGTCTTGTATGCATACGTGTCCCATTTCTCGTCTTTAAGTATAGGAAAGTGCCATAGCGAGGAAGGCGCATTAAATTAATTATAATTTGTATTCTGGTCCAAGTTGAGCTGTTTTTTTTTTTACTAACAAGCCACTGTGTAACGTTCCATTCAGAGGAAAATACGTATAGATAAGCTTAAAGTAGAGATAGCTTTTGCCTAGATATATCACACTCTCCTATACTTTTTAAACAGACCATTTTTCAAAACTTCTCTTCCGGTTTCATTATAAATTGCAAAACTACATTTGAATAGAGTTTTTCCTACGCTTTACTGAAACAACAAACTTCAACCACTGTTAAAACAAGCTACGTAAATGTAATAGCATACAACTTCATCCCTTGTATCGAAATGATCGAACAAGATAAATAAGCAATTATTAAATAAGCTGAATGAGTCACATACAATATGACGGTTTACTCGGTTACTTTAGTGGTCTTGTTGTTGCCAACCCTTGTCATATATGGGATGAATGGTTATGAAACATATTTTTAATTGAATACTCGGACAAGCTGTGTTAAATTTACAAACCCATATAAACTGCGCTCTAATTTTATTACAGTCACTCAGAATTTCTCCTTTTATTTTTCCCTGTTTTACGAATACATCTAACGGATGAATGCTCTGCTGGAGGGTAGAAAGTGGTCAGTGGAAATTTTAACAATACAAAGCGAACAAAGAAAGCTCAAAATGATTTCATTTATCCCTTTGGTGCCATTTCACACTGACAAGCAGTAGGGGATGAGTTTATTTTTTTTTTTTTTTTAAACGACAGGATGATAATAAAAACTGTGTAGTGTTTTTTTTTTTTTTTTTTTTTAATTTGAATGGGGATTTGTGCTCCCAAATTAACTTTGTTTTACCGAAAATGTTTTAACGAGGGCGTAAAAGAATTACCATTATTTGTCTCTTCATTGTATTTTTTACTCTCTCTCTTTTAAGTTTGCGTTTGACTTCATTTCTCAGTGCCATTATTTTGGGCTAAGAGTGAATAAAAAGAAGCAATGAAAGTAAGAGCTTTTGGTCTTACTTACGATTGTGTGCAGTTAATTAACAAGATAGTGAAACTGAATATTCAAAGTCCTGGTTTGAGTCTTCTGTTAAAAATTTAAAAGGTAGATTCGTTTGGCGGATGTTGACATCAAAGAAAAGACTTCCCTCTTAGGCTTTTGACGCAGTCGGCAGAGAAAAAGTCAAAGATAAAAACTGCAACTGAATACCTTCCGCACCAACTTTGTCCTTGGAATCGGTTGGTGGATTCTTTGGAGTGAAAGGAGAAACTACGCGGTTTTGACAGCCATTTTGGGAAACGCATTTTGCAAATTATCTTAACAATGCAATGGTCAAAAAAAAAAAAAAAAAAATTGCAGAAATAACAACTGGTAGCCTGCCACCTTCGCTAGGCATTGACAAAAAGTTAAGAATGTAAAATAACTATGTAAACTTTCAACTGAAATCCACCCGATAAACTCACACACAAAAAGGGAGATTTTGATAAATTATTTGTTTGAAACGGCACAACAATGACGTTCACACACTAAAAAAATAAACACGACTGGGTCGCAACAACTTGCGAATCTTTGCTAATTACCATACCAAAATCTTAAGACTGAGTACTAGGCTTTAGTGCTTGCTCTTTATAAGATGTTTTGTGGTACAGGGTTGCAAGCCATACATTAATTATGAAGATTAAGTAAAATCATATAAAGGATTGAAAAAAAAAAATTTAATTATTATATTAATTAGGTACCTATTCGAACAATTTTGAGCATTAATTTAATAACGCCATTTTTTGCAATTACTAAAACATATAAGCAATCAAAATTTTAATCTAAAACTTTAGAGCCATTTAAAAAAAACGGTTTTTTCAATGCTAAGAAAATTTAAAAAAAAAAATCAAAATTATTTCAAAAAACCAATTTTTTTTTTTAAATTTATGTAAACTTCAAAAATGTTAATATGCAATCTTCCAAAAACAATTTAGGACTTCTAAAATACAAAATTTCGTCGAAAAAAACGGTACTAAAAATTTTTACATCATAAAAAAGTCGAAAGCTTATCCTTCAGACAAAATTTTAATGACATCGTTAGAGCCGTTTTCGTGGTTGAAAGACAGGTACCCTTATTATAAGACCTAGAGACTCTATTCCAAAAACCCCTCTTTAGACTGCCCCAGTGACAATAACTGCAAATTTTGAAGAAATTTCGTATTCTCTATCACCGAAATGTCAGGTTGAATTGCTATCTCAAAAATACTTTTTGCACATTTGCAAACTTGCCTTATAGTACCTATTAATAATCGCAAGTACAATCATCAAAATCGAATCAGCCGTTAGTGATTTTACTACGCACACGCAAAACGGCAATATGTTTTAATAGATAGATAGCCATTTGAAATTTAACTGTGGTTGCTAATCTTAATTTTGACATTTTCTGCGAAAAAAAATTGCTTTAACTTTAATTGGAAATCAGAGTGTATAGGGGAAAAATAAGCTTAAAAAAAATTTTTCAATGACAACGTGTAGGTTTACGTATGTGGGTTGTGGGTATTACCTATCATAAAATTGATATGAACGAAAGAAAAAGCCATAGAGCTCTCTTTCGGTAAGCTTTAAGTATTTTCTCCTAGAATCGACCCTTTTTGTGATATTTAACAGAACTATGGTTATTCAAAACGACAGGCTTAGCTCTCCATTAAATCAGAAGGGATTTACTAACCAATTCCGAGAATAAAATTGAGGCAATACTATGTTGCCAAAAAAAGGACCCGGTCGACTCTTCTTTTGATTTATTTTTTCATCTTGTCTTTGGGAATAGATAAAACTCCTTAGGCATATGCTTGTGCACCTGTGTATGGGAGAACGACAGGGTGAACTGTCAAACGCAAAGTATCACTGAAGCTCAAGTTGCTCATCTTTAAGGAATTTAATATCCGGGAAAAAATGGAAAAATATAAGCATGTGCAAAGAATCTTTCATCCGCTTCCGATGAATTTGAACATCTTGACAAACAATACACAATGTTTTTCTTCCGTCCCTACTACAGCATAACTAAAATTGAATATCCTAGGAACTATAGTCCTATAACCGAATATTTTGTAGGCAGGGCTTACTATACTCGTATACTATTGACATATTGCTCTGGGGCAAAGGCCAAACATTCATACAGACTTTAGTCATTTTTCTACTCTTAAAACATTAATATTGGTCACATCTGAGTGGAATCAACTCTAATATTGGGTTTTCGGATATCAATCACTCAATCTTGTGAAAAAATGAAATAATTTGTTGACGTCAACGGCATCCGGTTAAATTTTTCACTTGAGTAGTTCAAAATAAACAACCAATTAACAACAGATTAATTTTTTTTTTTTGTTCTTTTCCAAGTTCAAACCTAAAAAAAAAATAGAAAATAACTCATCACGAACTATTGAACCATTATTCGATTTCATGGAACGAACCCTATTTCTATTATTTCCATGTTAATAACACTCGCCGAAAATAATTTGATAGTCTTTTAGCAAACCAACAATCAGAAACCCATAATGTGTACAGAGAATTATTTACAATTGACATCTTTCAAATAACTATTGACATTCGCACACATACATACACAAATTGTTTTTAGTCCTTTTTGAATGTTAACGAAATATGTACGTATAAAAAAATAGTGGAATACTGTGATTAAAAGCAATTTGTGGAAGTAGAGCGGCACTGTTTGAAAAATGATGGCTAAAATTTATGTTTTTGTTTGCTGTTTTTGGGACTAGGTAAAGTTTACGGCAGTAGTATGTTATATTTTACTTCAGTCCGAAATGGAACCTTCTTTTATCTTAGGAACTACAGATGTATAAATCGAATTGAAAATAAAAACTTACCCAGCTGCTGACATGATTCCGGGCAAAATAAAAAGCTGAAATAAAAGAATTCAAAAAGTTTATTAAATATAAAAACTAGCGTAGTTCTAAAAAAATCTGTTTTTGTCGTCGTTTTTTTATATGACAATTTTCAACCAATCAAAAATATCGTAGGTCATTGCATGTTTAATATTTCCAAGAATAACCAGTTTCAATTTGAAGACGATCTGTCAATTTCTCTGATGATGTAACAATTTTGAAAAATGTCCTTTCGAGAAAAACACGTTTAAGACTTCAACTATCACGGCTTATACCAGTGATCTGTTCTCTTAAAACCACTGCCATTTAAAAACTATTCAATATAGAACCTCCGCTGTCAAAGGATATTTTTGAAAGTACAGACTGTCGAAAAAGCTTAAGAAATCGATTTTTTGAAAGTGACACTGGATTAGTCTCTATTATCCTATTTTCCCTACAAAAATTTTAAGACCTTTATTCTTTAACGCGGGAATTGGCATAATTGATGTTAAATGACATAAATTTTTTATCACGTGAGGAGTTTTGTGGTGTAATAGGTAAAGTATTTGTCTGAGACTAAGGATTTAAACCTTCCAGCCGTGCGGCTTTTTTTTAAGTATCCAAATTTAGAATTGCATTTATTTAGATGAAAGCGATTTAATTTTCAGTTTCGAATACTCAAGCCATACAATTTGTGTTCGACTTCCTTAGTTTATTATTGTAGTGCTCAGCTTCGCAATTTTGTGTAATGGGCTATGTTCTCTAGTGCGGAATAAGCTGAGTTTTTTTGAAAGAAATAATAATAATAGTTTTTTTTTAAGTGATGCATTATGAAGAGATGGTACGTCTACTTTTGGAAATTTGCTTTGTGTGATGCACTCTATGGAAGCTTGTCAAAGGCGACTGGATTGTAAGACGGGGTAAACACTTGCGTGTCAGTTTTTTAGGCTACCAAGATCGAGCGAAATATGACCAATTCATCAGCTAAAACAATGATTACAACATCAAACATTCATTTTTGAATATATTTGCACTCACTTCAGAGGTGCTCGGAAATAAGAACACGCTTTTTCAACCCGCAAGGACTCAATTTCGGGTTTCAATTTAAAATTCGCTTGGAAATCAAAAAAATTTCTGGATTTTCTTAGGAAGAGTCTAAAACATCTTAATACCTACTTGCACACAAATAGAACTACTTAATTGAGTGTATGGTTTTCTTTTCTTCTACACAATACGCTGGGACCAAAGTTTCGAATTTAATTTTCGCTTCACCGACCCAAAACGGTGGTACATAAGAGATGAAGTTAAGGCCTCGATTCGTTCACAAAGTAAGCAAACCAATGGCCAAAAAAATTGTTCATCATGAGGAATAAGCTGAAAGTTTTGATTCAAGAATGGTTTAAACTTCAAGTCTTTTTTAAAATTCGATTACCTATTCATTTTGACCCAAGGAAACTGTAAGAAGTAAATCACTTCCTAGGATTCCCGCCAATTTGAGTCCACAAACCCAAAAACACGTATTTTAAAATGTACTTGTATTGACCTTTCCACCTACTTTTTATTTTTGTTCTGAATTCAATTAAATTATGGGATTATACATTCAAAAATCATTCCGAAGGTGAAAAATCACTTTAAAAGTTAATTTTTAAATTAATACTCTAAAAGATTTGTCGATTCGTTAAAAAAAAGGAAATACCATTATAAACTTCATTCTACTCAGAATTCTGGAACAAAGAAATTCTGGTTTTTGTTACCTTGAACAATTTAAAAGTTTTTTTTTTTTTTTTGCTCTGATCGGATTAAAAAGAAATTGAAAACACACCCGAAATCAAGTTTATATTTTCACCAGAAAATAAACGAAAACACAAATCATCCTCCCCATCAAAGTGTCACGCATGAAAGAGCATTGCGTTGTGAAAATGAAAAAAAAAAAACAATTGAATTGTTTTATAATTTGAATTAAATTTAAAAAAGTACTTTCTTATGCGGATGCAAATTAAAATACATAACATTATCTATACCCTCTGGAGTTCAACGAATTGTTCAAACTTGTATACTATGCAGAGAATGGTTTCATTAATAAATAAAAGGCTGATGCAAATTCGAATTATTTATCATAATATTTTGAAAAAGGAACAAAAAAAATGCATCCTGATGGATGTTCTTGGCACGCACACGGTCCATTTTAGCTGTGCATTTCTCTCCATAATTATTTCTGGGGTTTTGAATGTTTTGGCTTTGTGTCGCAAATCTGGTTCATTCCCATGGGGTTTCTTTTTTTTCTCAGTATTCGATTTAAGCTTTAATCAAACAAGTAACATGGGGTGCAAACGTTGGTGTTATGCTTTCGTTTTCTGATGAAAACCAATATATTTGGACTCGTATTTTTCTGTTGAAGTAAATTTTGGTATTGAAAACAAATATTAATTGTTCTGTAGATGAAGAGTTCAAGAGTAGGCCCAGTTTAAATTGAATTATAAATACACAAGAAGAAATTAAATGCTAAAATTCAGTGACCTGATTCGAAACTTAATTTGAGGAGATTTCATGGGTTTCTATGAATATTCATGCTGAAAGAAAAACACATTATATTATGCTAACACATGCTGGCTTGCTCACTTTGTAAGTGTTTGTAGTTTTAGCATATTTTCACTAAAGCTTAAATCAACTTTTCAACTAAATACACAAAGCAATCATCAAAAACAATGTAGTTTAATAGTTTTATTTCTTTTACTTAAAAGAAGTTTATACTTGAACCTCAACACAGTTGAAATCGATATTATTTACAATAAAAACTGATTTCAAATAGAATATGCAACAAACGAAAAACAAAAGCTAAATAAATATTTATCATCCCAAACTCTCAGACTGAAAACACACCGGATAAAACAAAATGTGTTTTTATGATTCGCGAAACAAGAGAAAAATGTTTCCTATGAGATTACACCGAAGAAAGCGAAACAAAACACATGTTTTTGTTTTGAAGTGTTCCGATGGTGGTTGTCGAAAACACAAGCCACTGCATACGAGGTGCACACACGGAATGCAACAAACATATTTGGGGCCAGCTTCACTATAATTGCGTGATTTCTTATGGCGAAATGCACACCAAACATAAAAACCAAAGCAAAACATAGAAACATGTTTAGTTGACCTGTTTTTTCTTGCGTTTTGTTCGATCCAATGTGTTCAGCCTTATTTAATGATTCTTTTTATTACGTCAAACGCTTCTAATTTTTTGCTTTGGTAATGTTCTTGATGTTTCAGTTCACTTCAAACATCCAAAAACAAAAGTCAAAGAATTTTTTTTTAAACAGAAAACGTGAAACTGCTAATTGCATTGAACAGGTAAGTACTTTACATGCTTAAGCGTTTTCGCTGCTGAGTCGATTTTTTTAATTAGTAATTTTTCAATCAACCATTAATTGCAACATTAATTTAAACGTTAATTGATTTTTATTTAAGGGTTAAACTGTACGCAACCTTTACATTTGCATTACGTGTGTGCACAAAAAATTAAATCGATTCGAATGAAAATGAAATAAAATGGCACAGTTTGTGGTCAACTCTTCATCATCATAGAGTGCATCTGGACAGTTGCAGAGAGTTGTTGCTCCTTGCTTCGTTTGATATGTCAACAATTACAGGTTCCTACAGTTTGATATATTTTACTCGCATCAGAGGACTCGATTAATATATTAAAATGTCAGGTATTCAGCTGTTGCTTTTTCGGTATTTCCCTTCGGAAAGAAGCTTAAAAAGAGACGAGCAAGGATTTTATTTTCCTTTGTAGCATAACGTATTGAATGTTCTCTTTGACGACGACGTTTACTTGGTATCTGAGTAAGATTGAAATTATATCAACCCCTCAGGCATTAACAAATTACTAATTTGGGCATGTGTCCTTCACTATTTTGTTGGGTTTGGTTCTGTAAATCACATAGTTCACATTCATTCGGGCAACGCTATAAATTTTGAGAAACAAATTTCCTAAATAAAATAAATTAAACGAAAAGTAAGAGATCATGCGGTCCAATATGCCTACCTTGGTACATCGGAGGTAGCCACAAGCGCAACTGAAAGAGTAGAACGGAGACGAACTCTATATCAGCGATTGTCAAGATATGAAGAGATCCACTTGAATAGTAGCTGAATTTGAGGAAAGAAAGTTGAAAGAGGATTAGAGTATGAGAAATTTTGTCGAAAAGCAAATCCAACTAGATTAGTGGTTGTAGAACTTCCCTTACAGAAACCATGCTGCTTGGTGCTGTCTTTGTGGGTAGGTGAAACAACATATTTTCCATTTGTCCGGAAAAGCTCCAATTCTAAGGGATAGTTTGGACATGTTAGTAATGGGAAGGACTAAACTGGAACAACATTTTTTAAGTAAAATGGCAGGAATGCCATCAGAACCTGGATTATACCTACTCGTCTTTGAGTTTGAGGAGTTCATTAAGCACAGTTGACTGATTAAAACTTAGATTATAAGGGCCTGTAGAGAAATGGGGAAGGTAGGAAAAGTATGTCCGGTCCATATTTGGGCTTTTTTGAGTCTTTAAATGTCATTAGATACAAAACAATTTTTATGTTTTTCTATCAACGAACACAACAAAATCTTCGAGGGCAGTATTCGAATACCTTTTTTTCAGTGTTCTAATCAAGGAAACGTTACATACTTCTGGTTTCCTTTATTCTACCAGCTAAAAATTTCATTTTTACAAGCTTCCTTCAAAACACTTCACGATTGGGTTAATAGAAAAATTATAGATGGTCTTAAAAGATTGGGTCCATTGATAGTGCTTACAGAGTTTGGAGAGCGCAAAATCGTAGATTTGCTTACGAGAATTAATATTGCCAAGTCAGTGCTACATCAATAGTGAAGCTTGTTGACTCACCAAGAAAACCAACAAAGCCAAACAGACATACTCGAAAACAATCTTGTGGATTTTATAAAAATGAGCTCGATAATGAAGATGGCTTAACAAATTTAGGTTGTGACACTTTCAATCTTATACACTGATATTTTATGAAGCCCAAATTAAGGACTTTGTGTTCTTCCGCTTAAATTTTAAATTTTATCTTGAAGACTATAATAATAAAATAATATTTTTTATTATTGCTTATTTGCTTACTTATAAATACTGCGATTTATTTGATTTTGCTCAAATTTTTCAATAAAATTAAGCAAAAATACCAATAACAATTAAAATTCTGCTATGTTACTAACTACAACATAGGTTTTTAAAAATATTATGAGGTTACAGTTAGATTTTTTTGCATTCCTAACTCTACCCCAACTGGCGAATTACATAAATGTACCATGCGAATATTATTTTCAACTACTGCTACCATACTATAAATCTCACATCCGCTTCCGTTTACTCTAGCGAAATTAAAATTCAAGGAACCTTCAAAGTGATTCTAAAATGCCAAAAAAACAGGAAGTCTTTTAATAGATGCTTGTATTCAAATTAATTAACCAACCGTATTTTCAGCTGAAGCTTTCTCTTTGTCATTAGTCACAAATAAATATGTATCCCTATACACACACCTTCAATCCAATTTGCTTCAGTGAATATTTTACAGAACAATTAAAATTTCCTATCAACGAAAGTATCAGATGTCGACAATCATATCATTAGATTTTAATTACAAAAGCTTTCATAAACCGAATACTCGGTTCCGGTTCACCACCACAGCTCATAATATTTTTGACTTTGACGCGCGCTCCGTGTGAAATAAATCTAAAAATTACGCCATTATTTTTTTTTCGTTTGCTAAATGAGATAAAGCCATTGTGCTTGAATTGACAAACGACCGACATATTTCATTTGAACTAATAGGATATATTCACTCAAAATAGCAGGAAGATAAAATTTGCATTTGTGTGTTACAATTTACCTTATTTTACTCTAAAACCACGCAAACATTCACACCCACCAATTAAAATTCATTCTCTAATAACTCGAAATAATTATGTTTGCATATAAAAACGCATGCAAGCCACTTAATTTAATTGCATTTAATTTCATAATGACTTATTATTATAATGTTGAGTGCGTTATACACTTTTTGTCGCGCTCTTGGCGTTTCAACAAAACTGCAAACATACATCAAGTGTCACTCAGAAACATATTCTGCGCTGTACTTCAGCTTCAGAACAGAAGTGCGTTCAAAATAATACCGAGAGACTTACTCACATACAAAAAAAGGATGACGGTGAAATTAAAACACAAAATAAAAAAATGAAAGAGCACATCACTTCCGACTTTGCAGAATCCTAAAAGTTTAAATTTGCCACTCTTTTACATCCAACCTCCACCTCTGACGTGTGCTGTACCTGTACGTGTTTGAACTACTTTACGAGTTTTACGTACAACCTGCAGTGCCTAGACCTACATATTCCAACCTTTTCATATCAATTGTTGACTTAATAATTTTGCGTTCTTACTTCGAAAATTAAGTTGTTTGCAGGCTTTTCTTGTCTCTCTCTGTCATATTTTGATGTTTTGCTTTTATTGTTCATTCTGGAGATGATGCCGCATGTCTGAAGCATCTGAGCACATGATTGCACCACTTGTACTCCAAAGAGCAGCCAGCTCCTTATCTGCAATAGAATGTTGACTATTAGATGTGCTGAAAGATATTCTTGTTTGTATTTCGTTTTGTTATGTTCCGAAACTGCAATTATAACTAAAAATCGTTTCGGTTTACCCACAAAGCGTTTTATCAATGTCAGTATGTGTGATGAGGACAGTCAAAATGTTGTTTTGATGCAATTTAGCATTTCGGCTTGTATACACATAAAGTTTTGCAGGGCTTAAATTAAGGATGCAAATAATATAAATGCTCTTAAAAATTAGTGGCGGATTGAATTAATGTAAACATTTTTCGAAAACTTCAACCTCAAACATAATTTTTCTTATACATCACTTGCTGACCCGTCCGAATTAAAAATGAAAAAATGACGTCCGACCAGCGCGTAGAACAGGCCCTATGCTGTTTCCGTTCTCGTGATAATATGGAAAAGAAATTTAGCCTTTACTTAGTTCTCATTTACGTTCCCACTCCTGTTCTAGTGGGAATATTAGTCAAGCAGTAGCAGTTTCGAAGTTCCCGTATCCGTGAAAATATGGCGGTGAATTATACACACAAACATTTCTCTTAAATGACTCTTAGTAATGTTAATCATTCTTGAATCACTCTTAAAAAAACGCCATCAAAAGCCGTTGCGCAATTTAAAAGATCTAAGTACAGACAGAAAGTGGAAGGCAAATTTTTATTTTCTATGTAAGGATTTACAATTTTGAATTGAAGTCTTTTTTGTTGAAAGCATATTTTCATTCTTATCTATGTCCATGTACATACATGCTACCAAAAATGTATGAAACAATCTTAAATGTTAGCCCAACTTCCGACATACAGTCAAGTATAGAGATTCATATTTTAGTCGCACCAACCGCATGTCGAATGCTCTACCTGACTCTGTGTTTCCCCTACATTACGATTCACAAAAATTCAAAAAGTTACGTGCATCGGTTTCTCCTTTTAAATCCTCTATCCTATTTTCCTTAATGCTCGCTGTTTTAAAACGTTATGAGGGTATTCATAACCCCTTGATGTGCGCGTTAATAATAAAAAAAAGAAATTCTTCTTCTTGCCCCTCAGATGGTTAGAATGAGATGATATGTCTGAAACCCAATGCCGTTATATCTTACTGGAGTAGCATCTCAACAAAATTCTATACATAGAGTGCTTTTTGAACAACCATCAAGACAAATTTGAACCAAATTATTCAAAAGGTCAGCTAATCTTCTACTCTTAATTAGCTGTATAGGCAAGGATCATCTATTTTCTCACAATTTTCACACAAGATGCAGTGCCCCATTGATGAGAAACCAACAGTTTTTACACTTCCACCTGTACCTAGTGCTATAAATCAAAAGCATTCGCTCTTTCTTTTCTAAAGACCTTTCTAAAGGACCCTACTTAACCCAACATTATAGCCCAACACTTGTCCATATGCATACATATGCACATACACACATATGTATGTGGGTGCCTAAGCCTTAAAAAATCACTTGTAATACCGCGGTGGCTAAAGTTCTGAATCATGTGTGATCCTTCATCTGGATGTTTTGTGCTTGGGAAATTTTAAATCAACATGCATATGGTATACTAACAAAAACAAAAAAAAAGCAAAAAGAACAACGTCAAAATGGCTTGCATGTTTGCAAAAAGTAAACAAAAGTTACTCATAATTATTAAACCAGCTTCAACAACTACACCTACAATTCTTCTATTTTAGCAGTTGAAGTGCACACTTACATCTGCCACCTACCATAAAGGTGGTAAGCAACATTAAGAGACTAACTTTTGAGAGCAGTTAACTGCCTTTCGCCCGCACCTTGTTTGTATGTTTTTGTTTTGACAACAATTCGTTGCTGTTTTTTTGTTCTCTCTCTCCCTCTTTTGCTTTGTTTAAGTTTCGCAAATAAAGCGAAACAAAACAAAAATGTCTTCTTTTTAAGTTACCTACCAGTCAACCGGAACAAAGTCGCAGAGATTTTAAGATATTTTCGCAAGCAAATTTTATTAGTCAAGGTATGAAAATAATTACACTGTAGCAAGTGGGAAGTAACTAGGAATGTAAATTCTTAGTGACTTTGGTTGTATAGGACGCAAAAGCATTCGATGGAATCAAATATGAATTTCACCACCATTCTATATTCTTGCTAACGTAATTTAAATAATAAAGAAACTACCAACAAATGTAAGCTATGAAAGCCGATGGCTTCAACAAAGAATTTACAAGCAACGAAAGGTAAGAAATGTTGGGGCTTTTTCAAAGCAGTTCTTAGGCATCCATTTCCCCATATGCCTAAAAAATTAACCTCAATTTATGATTTATTTAATTGTTGCGTTCTTGAAGTTGTCTTCTATCTCACAACGTTGGATGCAGTGTTAATGCAATGTAAACAAAAATTAATTCGAATACAATGATTCAATAAAGAAATTGAAAACTCAGACAAATAGATTTGGGATCAATAATCTTTTTTGGCTTTTTCTTTTTTGAAATTTTTATTTTATTTCAGCTAAGTAAACTCAAGATCTGTAAAGGCTTAGTGCACCTCACACTCCAAACAATCATCACTCAGTCCTGAATTGAACAATAAAACTACAAAGAATGGCAAAGTTACTTCCATAGAATTTGCTAATTCTGCTATTGGAATCAGGAAAAAACCATCTTGGATCATATTGCGACTCGAACTTCGATCTATCTCATAAGAGTCAAATGCTCTAACCATCAGACCACAAGTACCCGCGAAAGTTGTTAAACCTATAGCTGCTTAATGCTGGCACGCTTTCAAATTTCAATGTTTAATCTCAAGAAATTTGAAAACCTTCTTAGACGATTTTGATTGCGACAAGAACACAATCACATAGTAAACCGTTCCACTGCTGATGGAAAATGGAAAAACTTAAAAGAATCAACTGTAAAATGTCTACGTCAATGAGAAATCCACCTTTTGAAGAGTGCCGCAGTTTTTGCTTTTGCAATGGACGTAGACCGGAAACTGTGCCAAGGGTAGTAAAAAGCCAAGTTATTAGGTTATACATCATGCTATGGTCAGAAGCAGGTTTTTCGTTGCGATTTTTAGCTTGTTACAAGAAAAAGGGGTGCCCGTAATTATTGTGCTCTTCGGAACAATGGCAGTTTTCTATTTATGTGAAGCTGTGGCATACCTTAAACCAAAACAAAAAAAAAAAGAATATTGTTCTTTACGTGTTTGTGTGAACATACATTTTAGTGTTAATTATATTCTACAGAGAGAAGTGATGAACAAAAATTCGAAGTGCAACGGAGGGTTATGGAACAGATGCCGCAAGTGTTTTCATGGTGGTTAATGTAGCGGATTCCTTTGTTGGTTTTGAAAAAGGATATCCGGACGGACTTAACTTGGTACTACCAGTTAAAATGAATTTCAACACTACATTGTGCAACCAGCTGAGGCAACAAAGCGCAATGCAATGCACCTGTGTAAGATTTAAGTAAATTTTGGTTATTTATTTTGGGCTTTTTTCCGGCCCATGAGTTTGTCTGTTAGGTTGACAACATAGCTTGTGTAAATATTTCAGTCAAATAGAAATAGCATTGAAATGGTGTGATTCCATGCATTACTTTTAATTGTGTAGGACTTTTTTTGTGTTTATTGGATTGAATAGAATTTTCGCTTGTAGGCTTAAT
Organism: Melanostoma mellinum; assembly: GCA_914767635.1. Taxonomy (NCBI): domain Eukaryota; kingdom Metazoa; phylum Arthropoda; class Insecta; order Diptera; family Syrphidae; genus Melanostoma; species Melanostoma mellinum. The sequence continues at coordinate 203,977,700 of OU612060.1, read as the reverse complement.
TCCAAGGATTGCAAAAAATTCGAAAATTAAATAAAATAGGTAGGAATAAAAAAAAACTACATAGAGCTTTAGTATCTTTCCAGGATCTAAAATTTTACGCCGATTACGAAAGGCTTTGAAATATCCATCAAAAGAATAAACTACACTATCAAAATGTTTGTTGTCACCTAATATCTTCAAGCAGGGCTAGATAGAAAGCTGATTATTATTAGCACTCTGTTTTATCATAACAGGTCAAATAGCAATAGTTCCAAGTCAAATAGTAGGACTTAAAGCAAATAAAATACAATAAATAGGAAGCTCCAGGGCATGGAAAATATCTCACAACCATGCCTTATGAGGGAATGGAAGGGACCTAAAATTCTTTGCCGGTTCCGAACGGCTAATCGAGAAAGCGCTTTTCATGGCAATGAATTTACTAACGGAGGACTTTCCAATTACTCGCGAAAGGCGATACCCATGGAAAAATATTTTCGCCTCTGTTGGGATTCAAACGCCGAACCTCTAGGTTAACAGAATGAAATGCTTAAAAAAAAATTAAGTCTGAAAAGCTATCTGATCGAGGGTGGTATGGCACCCTGCTTGTCCTTAATATTTTTGTTTGCTATATTTGTAGCATGTGTTGTTGGAGGACGTACACCAATTATGAGACCAAAAATCTCATAATGCACTTAAATAATTCATCTGGATTCGTTGTTAGATCATGTTCTTCAACAAAAAGTGTTTAAACGGAAGTCTTCGGGTTCATCCTATGCATCATGCAAATAACCATTGCAGTGGTGATTCATTAACAAAGTGAACCAGTCTTTTCCAACTTTTTATGATTGAATTGGTGCCATCTCCAACTATTTTCACCTTATCCAAAAGTCATATGACCCCATATGGCCTGAAACTTTTTTGAATGGAGAACGATTTTTTCTTCTCTTTGTTCTTCTTGATGAGACACAGATCCCAAACTGGGTATTTTAGGGTTTGGTCCTTTGAGAAGTTTTTTGAAAATGTAGTGAAAGGAATCACAAAATGCTTCTTTCCCCGTTTTTAAATTGATGTCTCAATGGTTGCGGCGGATCCGATTGGATCCTTTATACTTTTTGTTTTGAAAACTAGAGAACGTAATTGACATTGTTGGTATACCTGGTGCAACTAGAGAACGTAATTGACATTGTTGGTATACCTGGTGTTAACAATGCTAATGCCAGTGAAAATGCACAAATTATATTCGAGAGAGCATTAAATTTGACTGACACTGCAATTATACAAAAATGTTTTGTCAAGCGGATCAAGCAGAAAACTCAACCTGACTCTGAAGCTGGTAATCGTGGTGATATTCTTTGTGTTCATTTAACATCATTGGATGCCAAGAAAAAAATTATGCAAGCAAAGAAAGTCAACAAAGGAAAACTGAACTCATCGTTGTTCGTGGCAGGTAGCAGTAAAAATATATTTATTAATGATAGCTTAACACATTACAATAGACTGTTGTTTTTGGAAGCGAAGAAATTGAAGAAAGAAAAAAAGTTCAAATATTTATGGTTGCGTAATAGTTCTATTTTAATGAGAAGGTTCGAATAGTGAGGTTGTCGTCATAAGATCTTTTGATGATTTAGATGTTATCGCAAGGCAATAGCATGAATGATTTTGTAGATTTTATGCACGATAACCTCTCTATCAGAACCATTAGTAATATTTTTGATTGTAATTCTAGTGACAAAACATTATATACCGCAAGCAACTACCGGCCTATATCTTTATTGTCCTCTATATCCAAAGTTTTTGAAAAAATCATGAAAGTAAGGATTCTTGCATACTTGAACAAAATTAACTTCTTTAGTCCCTCACAGTTTGGTTTCAGAACAGGGCTTTCCACCGAAGATGCTTTATTGGAGTTTTGTAGTGCATTACAAAAAGGATTGGATGTTAAAAATTATTGCTCAGGTCTTTTTGTTGATATTACTAAGGCATTCGACATGGTAAATCATAGTATTCTTTTAGGTAAACTCCATAAAGCTGGTTTCCGTGGGTTTATTTACAATTGGTTCGAGTCTTACCTTAAAAATAGGACTTTATTTGTAAAAGTTGACAATAATTTAAGTAGTCCTGTCACTAGCTCTTTGGGGGTTCCCCAGGGGTCTGTTCTCGGACCAATTTTATTTTTGGTCTATGTCAATTCCCTTTTTTCACTTCCATTTGCTGGTACAGTTAAAGCCTTTGCAGACGATCTAGGAATAGCTTACTGTTCTTGTAGCAAGCTTAATTTGATTGCAGACATAAACCATGATGTACACCTTTTAAGATGCTGGTTTGCCGAGCATAATCTTATTGTAAGCAGTAAAACCAAATTAATGTTTTATAGTCTTTCTGGGCAGGAATATCCGGATATTGATATTACTTTTCATTCAGCTGATTGTTACAGATATGATTTGCTCAAAACCAATTGCAATGTACAACGTTCAAAAACCTTTAACTGTAATATTAACTGTCATGCTAATTGTTTTAATATTGGTGTTGTCGATGACTTTAAGTATCTTGGTGTCACTATAGATCATAATTTCAACTGGTCAAGGCATATTTCTAATCTGAAACAATACTTCCTCTCATCTACTCGTTGTTTTTATAATCTTCAAAAGTTTTGCTCCATGAGCTTGCTGAAAACAGTATATTATGGTATTTTCCAATCGAAACTTCAGTACGGTTTGTGTTGTTGGGGTGGTGCTTACTATAACAAGCTTCAACAGCTCTTAGTAATACAAAAATCTGTAATTAGGAGGATATGTAAAGCACACCGTTATGCCCATTCAATGGATCTTTTTAGGAAACTGGATATTCTACCGGTACGTCACCTGTACTATTTCAAGGTTCTAAAAGTTTTTTTGTAAGAGGGGGTTACCTCCAAAGCCCAATATCTAATTACCGCAACCTAAGAAGTAATTCCTTGTTTCTCGTTAATATCCCTCTTTTTTACACTACAAGCTACAGAAATTTCTACTCCATTGTGTCTTGCAAGTTATTTAATTTACTCCCTGTTGAAACTCGGCTTATAAGAAGTCTGCGCTTATTTTTACATGTTACAAAGAAATGGCTTTTCAGTTTTGACCATCAACAAATTCAAAATTTGATTCGTTACATGAACTAGAACTATTTTCTGGTTTTTTCGTGTAATTTAATGTTTTATTATAATGTTTTGCAACTTGAAAATTTGTAAACTTGAAAATTTTGTAAACTAAAATTTGTAAACTTAAATATTTATTTCTTTTCTTCTTTTTGTTTAACGTTCATATATTTTTCATAAATCCGTTATCAATTTTTTCCTTTGCCGTTTGTTAATTCCTAAACTTTATTCTTCATTATTTTTCCCTTCTTTTAAATTATAATGTTTTTTCTTTATCTTTTTCAAACTTTGTTCACCCCACACAAAGTAAACACAAATTATAAATAAAGTAAATCTTTTATTAATGTGGCATCATCACAATTATTGTTAATTCAAAGATGCCACTAACTATTCTAATTTTCGCAACTATAAATACTTAGATTCTTATTAAAATTGTAAATATTTAATTATTTTTAAGTGAGAATAGAATAAAGATACAAAATACAAAATACAATACAATACAAAAAAAGAAGCCATTTAGTGGGAGATATTGAAAGGATGCCATATCACCCTTCTTTACCCTACAGCCAAGGGCAAATTGAGATTGTTTTAGATTACTGGAACTAATAAATTGCAGAAAAACAGGAAAAATAATGAACTAACAAGAACGGAGTCCTTTCTAGACCTTAGGTAAATATATTCAGAAGGACTTCGAAACAGTGTCTCCAGGATGACCTAAAAGTTCTTCTCAACGAATCACTATACTCAAAGAAGACATGTAATAGATTTTTGGGCTCAGCGAGAATGCTCTCGCTCACCGCCGCGCGCCGTTAATTGCGACTAGTGACTAAGTATTGAAAAAATAAAGCATGATGGCGTTTCCATACTCAATCTATTCGTTTTACGAGCTTTTTTTAACTCTAAAAATGTCCTATTGAGGAATAGAGCATTCGGTTTCATCATAAAATTTAAAAAATTTCAGCAATGATTTGAAACATTTTGAAATGAGTACATTTAGCAAAGCAAATGCCGTTCACACAGTAATTTTTTTCGATTGATAGGTCTGCTTATACGTTGCTTTATTAGAATTCCGATTGAAATTTTCTACTCAGTTACGTTTGATAATTTTAAACATATTTCAACCGAATAACAAATAAAAGAGATTACAAAAAAAGAGTCTTTGAAAATTTTTCCCGAATCCTTTAAAAATAAAAGATAATATTGGCAACACTGTTATAGACTTATTGTTAATGTTTGTTTGCAAATCAATAACCTGCTAAGAACTTGCGTACATGCACTTGCAATTCCGTTTCTCAGAATCTATATTAGTTGATATGTCTTAAGAGCACAAAAAAATAATTGCTCATTTACTATTAATAAATAACTCAAATGCATTCATACGAATGCACCTGAACTTTGCATGTTGGTCCAAGGCTTTATGTGCAACGTGTTTTTCTCGCTTTATTACGATGTCTATTAACACTACGCCAACAACTAATGCACTCAGCACTTACAGCTCTCTGAGGGGATTCTGGTGTTTTGTTGTTAACTATTTCACTTAACAGTAACTAGTTGCTTGCGTTGCTATGTAATTTTTAGTCTATACACACTAACACTTGACATTGAACCGCAAATGAATCGAATACAGATCCGAGTTCGAGGTTCGACAGCTGATTTCTAATTGTAATTGTAATGTAATTACATAGGAATTAAAGCCTAATTTAGGCAATAAAGTGCCCTTTACGCTCTTTATATTTCTAGCACTTAATCACACTTTATTTGATTATAATTGATCACCAAAGCATTGTACAGCACACACTTTTAAAACACACACACGCTCGAAAGGTTCGCCAACCTTTGGAATATGTTATACATGTCTTGAATTTAAATAAAATATTAAAACAAAAAAGTAAAATGAAAACAGCACAACGCTCACCTTTGTCATCTCGCTTCACGCTCCAGATAATTCCAATTCCCATGACTTCTGCAAATGAACAGTCATTTGACCATTATCATAACAAGAACTCATAGAATTTCCAACTTCTAGATATATTGAAATGCTCCCTAGTTGCTGACGTTGAAAAGGATAACGCATTAAATTCAAAGAGTGCCCATAGTATTGTGCCAATACAAGTTTTACCACAGGAAATTGTCTGCTCCATTGAAACTTGTGCGGTGAAAGCGGTTCGTGTGAACACCACACAGCTAAAGAGTTTATTTCGTAATAGAATGCGTCTATGCCGTGGTTTAAACTTATTTCCTTGAAAGTTTCCAATAGAACGAATGAAAAATAAAATAAAAAAAACTGTATATATGTATTGAAGTAGGGAAACTCAAAAGTGCTAGAAAAGTTGAGTCGTGTTTTTCTCCTTTTAACAATTTGTGTTCTCTTGTTTCGGTTGAATCAAGTAAAAATCCATAGTTAAAAGTCCTTGAGGCATACGCGGGATATTAAGTCATCAGTTTTTATCTCTAGACGCTGGCGCTGCCCGGGCTAAAGTCCCTCGTTGGTCTTTCTGCCATGATGCTGTGTTAGCGTCTCCCACTGTTATGGTGTTTGTAATTGTTTTGTCTCGCTGCCTTATGATGTTCGTTCTTTGAACACTATAGGGTGGTGATTAGCTACTTTGCCAGAAGCCTAACAAGCTCTTGATAAGTCTAGCATTGTAAAAACAATTCTCACAACCGAAACTTAAGAATTACTTTCGTAATTAGATTTTGAAAACGGTTTTCTTTGAAGTTTGACCGGAAAAATATTTTATTTGAAAAGTTTAGTTTGTTGGAATTTTATTTTGAATAGGACAAGTAATTATTATTGCCTTTCAAACGATGTTAATTAAATAATAAATTGGAACCAATTATGGAGTTTCTTTATTACTTCTTCAAAGTTGAGTTGTCTTTTAGTTAAGGATAATGACATTTTTTATCAAAGATTTTTGGATTTTGTCCCAATCGTAGTCTTAAAACGTTCAGGACATATTATCCAGTGGATTTCAGGAGAAGAACAAAATCAAGGACTAAGTACTTTTAGATACTTTTATTTACTTCACTTTTTTATGTCTTTTGACTCATGTTTTATAATTTAAAAGTATTGTAAAAGAAATGATTTAATTTAGAGATTGCTGATCTAGGACCTGTCGTGATGATAAGCATGTCTGCGTCCTACGCGGAAGTTCGGGGTTCGATCCCCAGACACATTTAATTTTTTTTACGGTTGCCACCTTTCGAGAGGGCATGTAATTTCTCAGAGAGTAATTGCACTGCCATGAATCGTGTTTACTCACTTAGTATGTACTTCATAATCGGAATCTCGATATTCATATAAAATTTTGTTGCAGAGATATTCCAAGGAAAAGGAATTGTTACCTGAACGGATCAACTTCATGGCATATGTAAACAATTCTCAAACTAAAACTTGATTTATATTCAATGGACTTAACACACAACAAGCTCAAGCACGGTACTCGTATTCCTCTCAACCGTTTATACTTTGTTGGGACTTGATTTTCGAAACTTATTTACGGGAAGTTCATGGTTGGCCCACAGTTTTGGCGACGACCGGCTTTGTTTTTGTGAGACTATTTTCAATATTATTGACGCTGGTGGTAAAAGCTTTGAAGAGGCAAACCTCACCTCGAATCGCCTTTCGCAAGAACTCAACTCCTCTGATATTAATTTCAATGTCACGAAAATGGCTTTCTCTAATGCCGTTCGGGATCGAAAGAAAATTGTAGGACCCCTTTATTCCCTTACAAGGCTGACAAGAAATGCGCTCGGTACAGGAGCTCCCCGCTCTGTTGCGCCACCGCCACCCAATTTATTTTATTGGGCTCTACAATTCTTCATATATATGTACAGAGAGAGAAATGATATTGATATGATTTTAAACAAAATCAAATCAAATCTTGTCTATGAAAATTCAGTCATCCTGACACGCGTACCAACTAGGCTGATTTTTTTATCATTTATTTGAAAAACTCCCAAAATTAAGCGACACGCTTTTTATACATTTCCTGAAAACAGTAAATATATGCATGAAAATTAATCACAATAATCCTCAAAATCACACAAGCAAAACCAAAAACGAGTTTTCCAGTTTGATTTATGTGAATGCAACGCAACGTGACAAGGAATCTTAAAATCCAAAGAACGAACAATCATAATTACTTGTCTTCCATGACGATCCTTACATTGTTTCGTATTAATGAAATCCAGTCACGTATTAAGCTCCGAAGCTTTATGAACAATATACGTACACACACACACAAACACAAAATACTGTGATATTAAAAAGTTGAGCGAGGTCAGTTACTATAAGAATTTACCCCCTAAAATCAACAAGATACAAAAACCGGACTGTGTTCATGGAACATGACCAATATTCGGTATGAGAAGAGGAAAATTGACTCGTAGCTTTGCTCTTGTGTAGAAACATTGAATTCAGCAATATTATTGAAATAGCTAAAACCGATGCTTTTGTATGTATAGTCATTTAAATAGTAGAAATGATGGAAATTACATTTGAATAAAAACCAAGCAAAGGTTAGCAGGGAAATATGCACTTTTGTTTGATTAAAATTAAGTATGATATTAGTTGCTCTGTATAATAGCAATGAAAAATTAATAAGTATAAATAAAGTTTTAATGCGAATAAACAATAAAGCTTCAAGGTGAACCACGCTGGCAGGAAAATAGTTATTCTGCTTTGTGCAAACCTGAATGACGCAAAATTGAGAGGCTGAGTTAGTTTAGGAGTTTGTCTTTGTGTAAAACCAAAATTTTTAATAAATGAAGATTATAGGCTCAATTAAATGTTTTTTAAGCTTACTCCCGAAAGCCATCAACAAATACTTAAAGCTCAAACTCCACCAAAGTCTCGGTACTTAAATTTTTAAATTATTGAAGTGGTGAACTCCTTAAATTTTAACTTAAACCGGGAAAAATATTACCAAATATCTAGTCAGTTCCAGTCGATCCATCCAATGAAGGTAATAGTTTTTCTTTTAACTATTGACTTAAGCATACGCAACAAATAAAACATATGTACCTCAATATTTGAAGAGTATTGGTTACAAAAACAAATTAATTAAATTCCACAAATATCTTTCCTCGTACTTATTGCGTGTCTGGCATGTCTGTCTGTTGACCGGGAGGTTCAGGGTTCGAATTCCAAGCTTAACATAAAATATATTTCATAGATAACGCATTTGACCAAGGAATTGGCGTATAATAAATTCATTGCCATGAAAATCGCTTTCTTGATTCGCCGTTCGGAATCGGCAGAAAATTGTAGGTTCCCTCCATTCCCTCACAAAGGCAATGGTTGTGAGAAATGCGCTAGGTGCAGGGGCTCCACCCTATTTATTTTTTATTATATTTCCTTAAATTGACAATTCGGAAACAATTTTTCTATCTTCAGTGTTCAGTAAAATTATTATGAAATTGATAGTACAAACACCGACACACATTGATTCACAATTTCGTAATTGGAAAACTTAAATTGTTTGCTCCTTACACGTCCATATACACCACTTCAATAAAAAAAATTACCTACAGCTTTGTTCTTTTCCACAGTGTATCCGTCGTAGCATTTTGTTGTCTGTTCGGGCATTTTGTCTTGCGTTATTTTTTTTAATTTTTGAAGCGAAAAAAATAGAAAAAAAATCTTTTAAATTGCAATTTAATCCCTCCCTTTTGTTATAGCTTAACCCCAACCCCAAGTAAACTAAACTTCATTATCTGCATCGTAGACAATAGAGAAAGGAATCTCCAACAAGCGGTTGACTCTAGGGCATTGTTGCAAGTGCATCTCATCATGCAACTGTTTACTGACTTGTAATCACAAAATTATAACATTCTTGCTCCAAACTTCTTTGTTTTTTCTTCAACGTGCTCACTCACATGGTGCTTCAGATATAGATACGCAGTTTTAGATACAAAATTTAAAATAACTTCGAAACCATTGAATATATTATAATGCTTATGTTTTTTTTATGCTAAAAATACTCAAGCGTGACTTTTTGTTGTTTCTATATCATATTAGATATGTTCTTTATTTTGATGTTTTATTAAGGAGTTTCCTATTAGAGAATCATAACATGGAACTTCGACCATAACAGCTTTTCGCTGTAATCATAAGTAAATGAATTTAAGGGCAAGACAAGCTCAGGAAAGGTATTGCGTTTCTATGACTTCGTAGGGATCTACTTACAATTGAATGTATCGGTACCAAACGACAAAGTATCTTTACTTGTAAGAGACATGTCCGCGAAAAATTGTAATGTATCTACTTGGAAATCAATCCTCGACCTCACATAGATTTACTGACTATTTTTTGCATTTATTTCTAGATATGGACTTCTCGGTGCATCAGGATGTGGTAAAACTACCCTGCTCGCGTGCATTGTCGGCAGAAGAAGACTGAATTCGGGAGAAATATGGGTATTAGGTGGAAGGCCGGGGTCCCGTGGGTCGGGAGTACCGGGTCCCAGGATCGGATACATGCCTCAGGTTTGTTAGATTTTCAAAGCTCAAGTAACAGCTTTGGTCAAAATTTCTTTGTTTTCTTCAAAGTAACTGCTTAATATGCGGTATTTTCGTTTGCAGGAAGTTGCCTTGTACGGAGAGTTCAATATGCGAGAAACTATGCGCTACTTTGGACTCATTGCTGGAATGGCCAGTGGCGATATCGAAGACCGGACAGAGTTTCTCTTAAAACTTTTGAATCTACCAAATGCTTCGAGATTCGTTAAGAATTTAAGTGGTGGGCAGCAAAGGCGCGTGAGCTTAGCAGCTGCCCTCCTCCAAGAACCAGAACTACTGATCCTGGATGAGCCAACAGTCGGTGTGGACCCTGTTTTGCGGCAAAGGTTCTAGTTTTTATAATACTGCGTGACTAATATCAATTTTATAGCATTTTCTTTTCTTTCTCCCTTTCACAGCATCTGGGATCATTTGGTGGATATAACACAAAACGGTAACACTACCGTCATTATTACAACACATTACATCGACGAGTGTGCCCAAGCCCAAGTGGTATGTACAATGTACACCTGCATAAATCTTTATACTTTTCGCACTTTTCTTTCAACTCGAGTATCTATATCTAAGAAATCACACGTGACCATAGTCGAGGAGACGGATACAATGTTTTTCTTACGGGTTTGTTCGCTGTTTCACCTTTTCTTTGTGCTAATGCCATTGTCCTTTTGCTGTGTCCTTGGGGGGAAAGCAAAATATACGATTTACGAGTGCTGTGCTCCGGAAAAGCAACCAGATTTATTTACGCTTCCATCACGAGTAAAGAAAAGACAGTAAAAAGTAAATATCCATAGGAGTTAGTTACTTACAACAAATAAACCTGCAAAATCATCAGGTTGAGTTATGGTCGAATCAATGACCGTTCGGTTGAGAAAGTTACTACCAATAAAATTCACGTTGACAATAGACGGGATTGCAGAATATGTAAAAAAAAAGTTTCAAACTTTAGTAAGCTACGTGGGTTATAAACATAAAATAATCGAACGACCTTTTCCATCAATACCTCATTTTGTGTCAACCAATTCTACGTATTCAATAATTCTAGAGATCAATGGTGGAATCAGCAAAGGTGGAAGACGATGGTGGATAGGCAAATTACGACTTTTGTTCAATGAAGTGGTAGTGATCTGAGTATGTACTTGTGGTTTTTTTATTATTTAAAGTATGATTATACGAAAACATAAAAGATTAAAGCACTCTGAAATACCTCAAGACTAGTCGTATATGCGATGGCTGCTAAGTTACAAAGGGGTTTAAGGATCCTTAAAGATGCTAAGATGTTTTCACTAATGTATACGTTTACAGTTTTTCTGACCGAAGATGCGTGGCTTTGCAAGAGCAAAATAAATGAATAAATAAATAGCCGTCCGGAACTGGCAAAAATTTGTAGGCCTACTCCATTCCTTCGCAAGGCATGTTGCTCTGTTGCGCCACCTTATTTATTTTATGTATTTATTTAAGCTTGCTTTACTAACATGATAATCTATTGAATCTGAGTTTAAGTTTAAGTATTTATATCATTTAAGCCATAATTTGTTCCACGAGGAGGACAATGAAGTAATTCCAAATTGCACAATTAGTCTCCCCGGTAGTTAAGACCTCTGGATGACAGAAAGTCAAGGGCACCAATTTGTGCTGCTTTGAGCTGGTGAAGATAAACTAAATCGTTTTTTTAACGCCAATGTGAAAGGAGTTGTACCTGCAGAAATTTAAAATGACGCCCATATTATAAGAATCAATCCAAAGAAGTCCTTTGAGAGCAAATCTAATAAATCTTCGCTGTATACTTTCTATCCTTGAATTATTGTGAACAGCATTATAATAATAATTAGACCATAACTGAGAAGCATTTTCAAGATGGACAGCTAAACAGCGAAAGAGTGACTAAGGGGTCCGTAAACTCCTTGGCTCATATTCTACGAGTATTAAATCCTAGTTTTAAATTTCCGTTTTTAACAAAGAAGTTGATGTGTAGTGTAAAGTCTAAATTAAAACTAAAGTAAACACCGAGATCCTTCATACTGGACACATTGCATAATATTTGCTGAGAAAAAGAAATCGAGTAATTGAACAAATCAGGGTGTACGTTTCTTTGAAAATTTTACACTTAGACATTTGCTTGGATTAGGAATCAACCCATGTGGCAAAATTTTCAACATCAGATTGTAAAATGAGACGATCGGCTGCGCAGTCTATTTTCTTGAAAATTTTCATATCATCAGCGAAGATAAAAACTTCACATGATGACAGGCCAAAAGTAACAATTAATGGCTAGAATAAAAAGGATAGGGCCAAGGTGACTGCTCTGTGGTATACCTGAGTGGACATAAGACGCCACCTTGTGGACATCCCTTATTCACTAATGTTTGAACTAAAGAAAATGGAAAGTTTGTTTGAATTTAAACACCAGTGAACTATCGGTTCATCATGAAATCCTAGCATTCGTTCAACTGAGCTTGAGAAAAAACAATTCGCAGAGAAAAGCTGACATAATCGATTTATGAGCATTTTCAGTATTTTAACCCCTTATCAACTCCCTAAGATAATCAAAATAATATTCTGCCTTTCTACACAAAGTCAGATCCCTAATTTTATATCCAAAAAATGAATTACATTCCTGCAAAAACCAGACTTCAACTACTCCATAATATTTTCCTTATAAATAACCGCTCTTAAGCTTCCACTTACACGTTGATATAAGAAAATATTTACCTTATCTCTGTAATCACTAGCTACAGCATTCTAATCTACATACTACATTACTGGAAATAATGATGTACATAACTCAAATCTGCTTTGGTGGAAAAACGCACCGTTTTAATTGGAGGCATGTTTGAAGGAAAACCTTTTAGAGCCTTAACTGGGATTTACGTTGATTTCGGTCAAGGATGCTTTACCCTTTCACAATTTTTGTCTTTGGCATCATCTTAATAAATAATGTAGTTTAGTCTCCAACGAATTTATATCTACTTTAATAACTGGCCCGTTTTTATGACCGCCAAATGTATAAAAAGATAAGAAAACCTTTTTTCCTTTTCTATTTTCAAGACATCCCAAGATGCACAGAATTACCTGCAAAGTAGTAGTAACTTCAAGATAAATTTTATCCAGCTCCATTAAACAACAATTTTCCCCACAACGCCTTCCATTTATACCCCCACTTAATTTAAAATTTTCTTTTAGAAATGAATATCAAAGAGAACTTTCGTCCGCTTGGTTGCTGCTGTCTTGGGAGAGTACTCATGATACGATACACGATATAATGGTGTGCAAATAAATTTCATCCTTGCACTATAACTCTGTGTTTTCCTTAATTCTTTTTTCTTCTTTTTTTTCTAACTTTCAAGACGTTCGCTTCAATAGCCAGTAGACTCCTTTTGGGGTACCGCTCGCTCAACTCTCAGGCTGAAGTTACTTTAGCTTTTGAGTTGCTGCTGCCATCGTGCGAAGAGATACTCGTATAAATTCACAAGGAAGCAATTTTTATCCTCGTTGTGGGTGTTCGCGAGACCCGACAGTAAAAAGGAAAAAAAAATTTTTTTTGCTGAGAGAAGATAACCGCCATGGGGGATTGTATCATACTACATATACTACACTCATACACTTAATGCGGCTCTGTGCCGCCGACGGACATAATTTCTTTCTTGTGGCGAGAGCACAAGGAGTGCTTATACTTTTTTCATGTTTTAATATTCGTGACTTTGTTATACCTATGCCCTCATTTTGTCTGCTGCTAGGAAATAAGGGACATTTTCTGCTCTAATAAATTGAATCAGAGAGCGTAAACTCGAATCTTTTTGTTGGCGGGGTCATTTTTCCGTATTCTTTAAATACCTAATGCTTATAGTGTACAAGCCTTGGTTTAGTTTTCCATTTCCATTGAGTTAAAGTGTGTACGAAATTGGTCTTTATAAGGTTTGAGTATAAGTATATTATTGAGGAGCTATTAACTGAGGGCCTAATACAAATTTTATATATGAGTGATAACACAAGGATATTGCGGTAATTTTGGATAGTTCATTTAATTGTAAATGGAGTTTTTTAAGGGCTAGAAATGCCCATCAGTTTTACCTTGAGCCCAACTTCGAAAGTACAGTCAAATATAGGAACTAATTTTTAGCCGCATCAACCCTAATGCAGAATGCTTTGCCAGACTCTGTTTATCCGCAGCATTACGCCTCACAAAAGTTTGAAAACAGTGTGCATCGGTATGTCTCTTATTAAATCCTCTTCTATTTTTCTAAAAGCTTGCACTGTGTTTTAAAACATTATAAGGGTAGTCATAAACCCGTTGATGTGCACTTTAATTATATAAAAAGGGGCTTGAGAGCCTTAAAGCAAATCATTTCAGTTATGCGTTTGGGTCATTCCACGGTAACACCCGAAACGAACACTTTTCGACTCATAAAATTGTTAATCCTTTTGCTAAAATCTACAAATCTTAAGATTAAGATAAAGCTACTAAAAACGTAGAAAATAAAAAAAAAATAAAACGCTCAGATATCAGCATAAGGAAAGGGCTAACAATTTTACTAGTCGAAAAGTGTTCGTTTCGGGTGTTACCGTGGAATGACCCGTTTCCAAAAAATAACCATCGACTTGAAGTACAATCAAAAAATTTATGAATGGAACCCAACTCCTTTCATATTCCCACTGCAGGCTCGTTTGCAGCTGTCGATTACTTAGACTCAATTGGACGCCATGGAATTGACTTATTAGAATCAATTGTTATACGGACGCCTGAAAAGCTGCGTTTTCTACTGACACGGAAATATCACACAACGAATCTGTACCCTCAAATTTTTGCACTAAACTTGTTATTGCTTGTCTACAAGGGCGAAAATTACGACCTAAAGTTGAAGTCGACGCTCTTAAAGTTGCAACTCCGCAGTTTTGTAGAAAGTTTTTCTGATTTGCAAACATTGCTAGTTCGTGTAGCTTATCATGACGAAGGTATTGAATTCACTGAATAAATTGACAATGACTAGAGAGCGGGTGCGTTCCCAATTTAAATTGAAAGTTGTCAATTCCCTATGGGAAAACCCTTTAATAATACAAGGCAGAAACATTGTTGGAATGAATTTATTATTATAATAACTTGGTAGATAAGTTCATGGCATAAATTTTTTATAGATGATTTTCGGCCTATGTGCACTGCGACTACGACTCATAGACTATGAGTCATAGTCTATCGAGCAGTTCAAGGTTTTGTTGCTTTTCCCAATAAATCTTGCCTTATGGCTCTTAATGACCAGTCAACAGGACCACTTCTCGAAATAAAACGGTCATCAAATTCATTTTGCAATAAACTCTAGAGTCTTAACTAAGCGGCACTGTGTAGCAAGTTGCAGTGTGCTTCAAACCAAATAACGTCGATATTTCGTTGTCAAAATGGCTTAATAGCACTTATGCTAATTTATCGTAACTGAAACTCCTTCGTCACTTCAAAAAATATAGAGACCGATTATGGCACCACCGTCTAAACGCCCAATTCGATGTTGATGGCTTTGAGCCGGGAGGAGTAAGAAAAGTGTGAAACGTACGACAACTTCAAGATTTGCTGGCTAACTAAGCCTATTACGCTGACCCGAAAAGTGTTCCATGAACTTGGGAAAACACAATTATTTTACTCAAAGTAGATTTCCACAATTTGGAAGCGTTGCTCGGACGTTAAACGATTCATCATAAATTGCCACAACTTATTAAACTGAAATGCCAACACAGTTAAACGTTCCCAACGCACCCTTACAGTCCTGAAGAGGCCTTTAGGAGTTAGACTACTGTCACCAATATGATAAGGCTTTCTTCTTAGATTTCAAAAATTTGGATGCCCTGAAAGTATGAGGTTTTAAAGAACTAGCTTGAAAGAAGAACAAGTAAATAATTTTGAGCCAAACTTTTGAGTAAAAGGTAGGGAAACTAAGTAGTGTTGCCATCAATTTTAACTTGTGTGCGTCATAGCTACAATAAGGCAAGTTTTGCATTTTTGAGATAACAGTAAAACATGACATTGCGATGATAGAGAATACAAAAAATTAGGTCCTGAAATTTTGTCTGTCTGCCTGTCCGTATGTGAATCTACAGCCTGAACCAATTTTCTACAAAATTTGCATTTAGAATCTGTGGGGCAGCCTACAGAGTGGGTTTTTATAGCACATATATTTTCGAAAACGACTCTAACGATTTCGATAGCATTTTATGTGAAAAACTTTAATATTTATAGTTTTCATCAATTTATGTAAATTAAAAAAATAATTAATTTTAAAATACCTACACTATCAAAACAGTATCATTGATTTAATTCAAATTTTTCGTCAAAAGATCTTCTGGCAAGATCCATTGGCTTTGTTTTTAAGAAAAAGTGAAAAGTAAAAAACCGAATTTTCAAGAAACTGGTCTAACGATTTGGATTAATTTTAAGCTTTTATATGTTTTAGCAACTACAAAAAAAGGCGTTTTTTATTCTTGCTGAAGACATTTGGAATATATAATTTAATTCTTTTTTTTATATATATTTTAAGTGATTTTATTTTATTGTCATAATTGATGTGAAGGAAGAGCGAATATTGAGACCTTGTACTCAGCCTTAAAATTTTGATATTGTACTAAGCTCGCTGTCGCAAGTTCATGCGATCCAATAGCCCCCATTTTCTTTGCGTATTTACCATACGTGAAAGAAACGGCATTGTTATTTTAGTGGGTCCTTCTTCAAAGTCTTATAGTTGCGGGTTGTATAGACCTCTTATACCTGGTTAGCTAAGCTTCTTATAATTTAGTAGCCATAGTCATTCTCACAGCTTTTTACTGACTCAAATCATTACATTTTTAGTGAATGGATTTCAACAATGATCATCATTATTCTACACAAGATTTAGAACGCAACAGCTCAGCTGAAACATAAAATAAATCGTAAAAATGCTGAGAAGCAGCGCAAGTATTCACAACATCAGGTTATATAGGTTTTTCATAAGTTCAACACCTAGAAGCCACCACTATACCGTTAAGGTCGCTTTAACATGCACTCAAGTCAAACCTCGGTTTTACAACTTATTAATGAGTCAGTTTTTTTCTTCCAAACTTTATGTTCCTGTGTTAATTTATTTTCTTCTTCATTCAGAACTCAGACGCAAAAATCCTTCGAACTGGCGCATCATTAAATTTTTGCGAACAATAAATTTTCGCTTAAAAAATATGCCCTGCCAAGTTAATTGTCACCCTGAATCAACCTCTTTTTTAAGCCAAAACATTTATTATCCTTCAAACATAAGCAACATAAAAAAAATCGCAAGCCCGTTGTGGAACATAATTCATTTTTACATAAAAACAATAAATTACGGTCATCAAACCTCTGTCAAAAAATATACAATTTCAATGATGTGGATGTTTATTCTGATGCTTTTGAGAGGAAACCAGCAAAATGTAACATTTACATAAACAAGAAAAAAGTCTCTGACATTTAACTCTTATGCCTGCCTGTACACAAGAAAAATGAAAAAGAAGATCATAATTCAACATAAGACTTCTGGTGCGTATACACCAAAGAAAAGCATTCCCAACAGGCAAAGTGGAGCAACGGTTATGGAAATAAATTCTTAAACATCTTAAGGAATTTACTGTAAAGAAACCAGAGGGACCTTTTTATCTTTTTTTTTAAAAGAGGACATTATCTGCTTTAAGGTTTCAAGAATATTTAAGTTATGCGAGAATCAAAGAACTTTGCTTCGTTAATTAGTATGAAAACTGGGTTCTCGTTCTGTGATGTACGTAGCTTGGAATTTTAAACCTCCTCTTGAAAGATTTTTCTTTTCTCTTTTGTTCTTGGGACAGCAAAAAAAAAACAGACCGGACAAGTCACCCCTTAAAAGACATTTATTCTCAATTTTTAATACTCCCTACTTAAGACTCTTTAATATGGTTGAAGTATTACCTCTTTACTGTCCTCGAAGTTATTTTATTAATCATTCTTGAAATAAAAACAGCAAAATGTTTCAGACTAATAGATAAGTAGCTACTCAACGAATTACGTCCAAGTCGAAAAAGCGAAAATAAAAAAAATTGAGAAACAATAATGAGTAGACATTATGATCTTATGAGCTAAAAACAGGAGAAAACCACTTCAAACCTAACATTTAATTTGTTTTTTTGACGAGCGTTGCCCACCCTATAGCAGGATTTGTGTTGCTCTAGTGCTGAACACACCCAGCAGATGACCAATATATTTGTAGTAAGGAATTGTTCTCCATTTCCCCGACAAAAAAGTCCTCTCATAAAAATACTACCAAGTAGGTACACAAATTCACTCCCCTAAATAGGGCCATCAAAAATTTTCTCATTTCGTTTGGCTATCAGCCCAATCACTCATTCTTATCTCTTTTGGGCGATGTCTGACACTTGTTCTTCTGTTCGCACTTAATTAAGTCAATTATAAGTCAAAAAGTTGTTGAATCAATTAACTAAATTGCCACGTGTTCGTGGTTCGTTGAGTTGCCGACATAAGTGAGACTTCCTTCCGAGTTGACTCCTTGATGAGAAACTTTTTTCTTCTCTTTCCAACTTCCTTCATTCGATTTCTGTTTACGCAAGTAACTTTTCTACATCTCTACATTCCATTATTTTTTTTATTTTGTTCTCTCTTCTTTTTTAGATTGGTTTACTTCGTGGTGGAAAAATGCTGGCCGAAGAATCACCGGTTTACCTCAGACAACAGTACAACGCTGATTCCTTGGAAGCGGTGTTTCTTAAGTTGTCCGTACTGCAGAACGCGGGCAAACGAAGGAGGTCGTCGATAGCACAGGAGATTATCGAACAAGTCGATGTGCCAGCGATAGCTAATCCAGCACTAGATTTGTCAGATGAGGCAAATCCAGAGATTTCAGGGGAGTTTGGCGATAACATTTCAATGTCGTCGCACGGTAGGGATCCGATTTCAGCATCAGCAGCTCTGGCTCCGCCGTTACCGCCCGAGGATGAAACACCCTCTTCATGGACACACAATCTTCATGTGATGAGTATGAATCATTTACATGCCTTGATTTGGAAAAACTTCTTGTGGATGATGAGGAATGTTGGGTTGGTTGATAATGAATATGGTTGAAGCGATTGTTTTGTAATCTTCGAATAACTTTCTTTTAGAGTGATGCTTTTTATTGTTGGCTTACCGGTTGTGCAAATTGTTTTGTATTGTTATGCTATCGGCCATGATCCAACAGGACTTAAGATTGCTATTTCCAACCATGAAATGGATGAAGATATGGTCAAATACCAATATTGTCCCGTATTACCAGGTTGTAATCAAACTATGCTGAGCTGTAGGTATTTGGATATGCTGCGGGACAACAAAAGTATGGTCGTGGTAAGTTTTTGTTTGAGTTTATTCGAAATAGACTTAGGATTTTATGACTTGAGTTAGATGAAGAGGAGGAGACAAAGATCACAATTGTATCTTATATGCAATAGCTCTTAACACATATAGTTGTTAGTTCAGAAGTGGATGATTTTCAATCCCCAGTTTTCACTTCATAAGGCCAAGTTTATTAATGATATAAAAGCAAGGCATCAATATTCAAATACTCATTTCGTTTATATATGTGAACTTCAAAAGCTATACGGCCATGGTTAATTTAAGCCTTGATCCGTAAAGCGAAAAATCAAAACTATGGGACATAAAAGCCCCATTCGGATCAAAAGGGTTTAGCTTATCTAAATATATTATTTAAGATATCAGAGATTAGATATAACATCATACGTGGTAGTCCCGAGGTTAGAACCCTAAAAACATTAAATTGCTTCTCCGTGAGTATCGCCTTACGCAAGGAATTCGCACTGAGTACCGAGACCAATTACACTGTCATGGAAAGCGCTTTAAATCTGTTTGGAATCAGCATAAAACTAGAGGCCCTTGAAATGTGTTAGTCTCCGCGTCTTCCGAGCCTTATTGCCCCACACTATTTACAACCAGTACCATGAGAACGACACCAACGGCAGCTCTGGAAAATTTCCTGTAGCTAACTCCCCTAGACCATTTCATAAAGAAAATAGTGGCCAAACGTACACTGCGACTCAAACAATGCAATCATTAAAAAACAGGCATATCAGGCCAGAGAACTATAAAGACATTCAAACAGACTACCCGAAAAATCTTCACAGAAGGTTCCAAGCTTGTACATACTTTAAAAGATTATAATCTTACTTGTGTTGGAGTGTCTTCCAAGCTGAAGTATTGCAGTCTGTGAAGCCGCAAAACATCTTTCTAAAAACTTTCTTAAAACCGGAATGACAGGTTTTCATCTTTAGAAACATTCCGGGCTTACAGAAACCTATGTCCAGATATTTCCAAGCGAAAAAACAGAATTTCTGCTCCAGATTACCAGGTTTCGAGTCTCTACGTTAATTGCCATTCTCACGAATTACAACCAATCGGGTACCGACATGATGAGAATTGGCATTACCACATCCGACTTATGTAGAAGATGACAAGACGAAGGTAGGATCATTGCACTTCTTATGTGAGAACAACAGCTTCAGCTTCCACTGAACAGCATCTTATAGTTCATTCAGGGTTCCAAATGGTTCAGTGGGGGTTCCCCCAATAACCCAGTCACCGACCGATTCATCTGCTATACTTCCCAAACTCTCCCCATCTCCTCATCCTCTCTTATCCGGGGAGTATAATGGATCCTCGAGATCCGAGTGATGTGTTGTCATATAAAACCTAACCTAACAAAACCTAAAATCACAGAAATCCCAAATGGATAATGGATTTTCCGGCTTTAACTTGAGCACTTATTGTTCAAGAGCTTTCTTCCAATGGTCTGAATGGCCGATTTTGACCTCCAGTGGCCTTCTTTTATCGTTTTTGAATCCTGTCAGGATTGAAGCGTTTTCATGAAAATTTTCTGTTGACAGCATTGGAACGTGACCTGAGTACAGAGGTTATCAAAGTATCTTGATACATGTTCAAATAAGCATAGGTATGTTTCCTAAAAAAAACCTTACCAATTGATGTGGTACTCTTGGTGTGATGGTTAACATGTCTGCCTGTTAACCCAGAGCTTCGTGGTTCGAATCCCAACAGAGGAAAAATGTTTTTCCACGTGTATCGCCACAGAAAGTCCTCCGTTAATGAATTCATTGCCATGAAAAGCGCTTTCTCAATTAGCCTTTCGGAACCGGCAGAAAATTGTAGGCCCTTTCCACTCCCTAGAAATGCTCTAGGCCTCGCTCTGTTGCGCCACCCTATTTATTTATTTAAATTGACGAAGTAAATTCTTCTCCCCTTTCAAAATGTTATGCTTTGTGGAAAATTTTAAAAATAATTTCCATCAAGCAATAAGTCAAACAGTGTAAGAAAAATTACTGCTTATAATGAAGACCCTACCAAGTAACAGAAAACTTAGGCTCATAGAATTAACAGTTCTATTCTCCTAAGTCTCCCAAAGGCCTATCTCTTTGCTTATTAATGAAAACATAGCCCATGAATATTTATTTCCGCAAGCTTATTTTATCCTTTTAACAGTGCACACTATCACAATAACTTGATCTTCCATCTTTCGACTATAATGTTTTCCATAGCCCAAAGACAGAGCTTGGTTTCGTTCTCCAACAAAGTTATCCCAAGGCATTCAAGAACGTAGGTACCTGTGTAACCTATATTTGTGTCTGTAACTAATGTTCAAAGCCAGCCTCTAAAAATTATTTCCGGAAATTTATTTGTCATGTCCTGCGAACCGACAAGGACCGTTCCTTACCTTTAACAATCATCACCCGCACCTTAAACGCATCAGGAAGGGTATATAGGTAGTATACTTATACACTCTACATCAAATTGCCCTTAGGCCAACACAAGTCAAAGACTTTTAATTTACGGAATGCTAATAAAAATCCTGCCGACATCAAGCTAATAGCTATTAAGGATACTGCCACCGCAACAAAAACCTATTTCGCAAATGTTTCACAAGTACTTTTACTCCTCCAACGAAATAAACATCCGAAAGGAGTTCCACTCTCTCGGGAGAAACACTTTAAATAATATTAATGTCCTGACAAATAAATTACCTTTTATTTTGCTCCTTCCTTTGCTCTCGGTCTTTTACTCTCCCTTCTCTCATCTCCCACCTGCCCTTCCCTCGCCCGTCTCACCACTTCGCCATCCTTCGGTGTTTTCTCTTTCTGGTTCACTCAATTTTATGGCAAAGTTGTAGGCAGAAAGAAATTAGTGCACAAATCAAATGAATTAAAAGGGAAGCAGCAGTAGCAACGTCGCATTTAAAATTACTAATCATGCAAAGTTCCTCCCTTTGCGGTTAGGTTTCTATATTATCAGTTGCAGCCCTTTTATTTGCTCTACTGAAAAGCATCTGGTTTCTCTTTTTTGATTAATTGCAAGTAAGTTATATTCAGGGAAAAGTATTTAATAAAAAGTTTGCTAAAAAGTCTTTCGGAGCAACATAATGGCCAGCAAATTTATTCGAAAGATCGTTTTATCGACATGGCAGGAGAGTGTCCGAAGAAAAAGTTTTTCGCCTGCCAACGGAAAGCCTTGAAAGTCTTATTTATATACATAGTATATATGTATATGAAACTTCCTTTTTCTTTGCTTTTTAAAAATACAAAAAGAAACTCATCCATGGGAAAAATTATGTTGCTGAAGTGCGTGACTCAGACTAATCCAACCTTGATGCGAAGGACAAAGTTGAGGAGAAGACGATAAACTTGACAATCAAAAAAAGGAATGCATCATTATAAAAAGACACTCAAGTTTGGCAAGGTAATGTACCCACGTATGGAAAAAAATTTTACCCTTCAAATCATTCTGATGGTTGGATATATTGAATAAAAAAGGAAAAAATGCACCTAACTTTTAAGTTGCTTCGAGAGTTCGCTTCATATAAAAGTTTTGACTTGTGTAAAATTCTATGTTTTCTTAACAATAGACAGGGCTTTTCGTTCGAACAAATTTAAGTTCAACAAAAAATAATCTTTGTGGAGCAAGTTTGCTCTTATTAAGTCCATATGGAAATTTATTCAAACTTCAAATGAAATCGCATGATTAAATCAAACTAATGTGAAAACTTAAGCAGCTATTACCTATCTTTTCACAAGATGCCTTCACGTTAAAAGTGAAAGATATGAATTGCTAAATGACTCATTTTTTACCTTCTTCTGGGTAGGTATTGTCTTTGACTGCTGGAGAGAAGTTGCTATTCCTCTTTTTGTGATTGAAAGTTTTTTAGACCTAGTTTTAGATAAGAGTAGATGCTTGATAAGACAAATGTGCCTTATTTTTCTGAGGACATTTCTGCGTGGGATTAAAGTTTAATTTGAAATAGCAGCAGCAAAGTGCTATAACAAAATTACATCAAAATAAACGGAACCATACCAATCCAAAATCAATCCAAAATCCAAAATCAAACACCAAGGATTAGGCCTTTGCCCTAACTCATTCAAAAGTTTAAGTACCACTTCCGAGCCTTGGGATATCAAAGCCACAATGTTGAATGTTTTGTATAAACAAAATTGATAAACTCTGTGGTCTCCGCTTAGTTGTGTTAAGCGACAAATGATAGTTGTCAGTATACACAACACATAATGTAGCATTAGAGGAGTATTATTTAAGATAAAGCACAGCTGCAAGGACAAAGGAGGATTATTAAAGATGTTGTATGATAGTAGTAGTTAAGGAGTGTTAAATAGCAAATGTAAAGATGAAATATGACCTCTGGGTCACACATTTTTATTTTACTAACAAGAAAAAATATTCTTTTAGAAATTCTTCAAATCAGATGAAGATGCGTTCACTGAAGTGAGGCTGGGCAAAGCGTGGGGAGCTTTAGTATTTCCCAGCAACTATTCTGAATCGCTGGTTGAACGTACAGAAAGTGGTCGGTTTTCTGATGATGCCACACTGGAGACAGCTGAGGTCAGTGTCCGTCTAGACATGTCAAGTAAGTTCCATAACCAAATATCAATTCTTTTTTTAATTAATCTTTCTTTATAATTACGCAGATCAGCAAATCAGCACATTACTCTATCGGGACCTGCAGTTTACGTTCTTTGACTTTGTAGCGGGTATACTTACTGACTGTGATGTTAATTCAAAGCTCGGACGTGTCCCAGTCGATTGGCAGCAGCCCATCTACGGCGACCGTAATCCAAATTTCACTGACTTTGCTGCACCCGGTGTCATCCTTACAATTATATTCTTCCTGTCGGTTGCCATCACATCCGGTGCCATGTTAATCGAGCGCAATGAAGGAATGCTGGAACGGTGCCTCGTTGCTGGCATAACTGGTGCGGAAATTCTCCTCTCCCAAGTACTCACCCAATTCACAGTGATGTTCAGTCAGACAATTTTTGTGCTACTCTTCAGCTTCTACTTCTTCGAGGTGACGCTGCGTGGGGATATCTGGCTGGTACTATTCCTTTGTGTCCTGAACGGACTGTGCGGAATGTCGTTTGGATTTGTGATAGCATGCGCTGTTGACACGGAACGTACTGCCACGTATGTGGCGATGGGTAGCTTCCTACCAATTGTTATGCTGTGCGGTATTATTTGGCCAATTGAGGGCATGTATCCGTTGCTGAAAATTGTCGCATTCTTTTTGCCATTGACTAAGCCAACTGAATCCCTACGCTCAATACTGCAACGCGGTTGGGGCATTAATAATCCTGTTGTTTATAATGGTTTCATCATGATATCAACTTGGGTTTTGGTATTTTTGATATTAACTATTTTACTACTTAAATTCAAAAAGGGTTAAGCGACCAATGATAAAATGAGATCATATTGCTCGCAATAAGGACATAGGAATAAATTTAGTTACGTTAGGGTCGTCTGGATTTATTTATAACAAATGTTTTGTAGTTCTAAGATTAATTTAAAGTTTTCTTTTGTACTTGTCGATTTTTTATTTAAATAAAAATAATGGTATGTAAGTAGATTCATTGAATAAGTTGAATAGAATATTAGTCAGTTAAGCTCCTCAAAAACAAAATGTCGAACAGTAATAAAATGTTGTTAAACAAAATATGTATCTCCTCAATATTGGATTTCTTTTTTACTAAAAAATGGAAAATAAAGCACAGAAATGGTTCAAAGCAAGGTGTATATGAAGTCTTTTATAGGCAGTCCCATTTCAATTATTATTTTAAAATTTGTTATATTACGAGTATGCTCTATCCGTATTCTAAAATCAAGCAAATTCCCTGAAAGGCTCACTTGAATCCTCTAAGGATTTCTAGACGATCTTCTAACTTGTACAAATATTGCTCACACCACTGAGTTCGTACGGCCCACCAAAGTATTTGCCATTACTTCGTAAAATACTAAGCTCAGGTAAGGACATCGAAATGAATTTGGGACGTTCTAAAAGCTTAGAGTTTCAAAACCTTCCGTTACGCAACAATGACACGTATGTAATGTATGTACTTCCATACTATACAACTCTGTTCAGCAACTCTGCTTCAGGGAACAGCGCTTGATTTCTCAATCACAAAGCAAGTAAAAACAAAATGAAGTGTTTTTTGGGTCCTCGGAATCTCGGGTTAGAGACCAAAAATATACAAATAAATTACTGCGGACGTTTAAAGGGACTCATTGTTGCAATTTCACTTGTTAAACTATAAAAAATCTTACATGAGCTTGGCTCGACCCTCGCCCAGTGGATTACCATAACTGAAAATCTCTTAAAAGGAAAAGAATTTCTTCTTTCCCATATTTGTATCAATAAAGGATGTTTTTTAGAGGTACAGAGCAAGAAAACGAAAATAGTAAATTATTTTTATTAGAAAGATCATTCCTTGTCATTTCAACTATAATAAAATTTCTCAAAAATGGTTACGGCGACTGGTTCGGATGTAGGTATAGTCGATTTTTAAGGTCCAACTGCAGATCAGTCTTTTCAGCATTTGGGGTCATTTATGGACAATAACTTGGTGAATAATGTTTTTCAAAACGCTAAACGTCCCTGACTTTATTGGTAGAAACTAACAACTTAACGTAGAAAATAGTCTAGAGGTGTTAAATCGAACGATCTAGATGAAAAAATCAAAACTTTGTTAAAATCGGATACAACAGAAATCTCGCTTCGAGAACGTTCACCCAAAAGGATGTAATACCTGGTAGTCGAGCGGTTTCAATTTTATAGAACTTTGAAATGATTAACCAAACCAAAGACGAATTATGTGTGGAGGATGACAAAATGGCTTTCAATGAAAACAGTGCTAGCAACCTAGAGTCTTATAACTCTGAAATGGCTTAAGTAGTAGATGTGAAAAGGACTGATTGAAGAGATTTGCGTAATTTTGGAAGCTATATGCAGCACTATCTCTATAAATTGGAAGTCTATAGAGAAAAAACTGCTATTTTGGACCTTCAATCATGCCTGAAATACACGTAGCAATGTCGTAAGTAGTAATATCGGTTAGGTTAGGTTAGGTTAAAGTGGGTGTGAACTCGCCGTACACACTTATGCCCGTTGGCTCCATTGTGATACCACGGTGGATCTAATGTATCCTCATACTAATGGAACCATTTTGAGCTTATAATGCAGCGGGAGAGACGATGTGAGTAAGATCACTAGGGTTATTAAAGAAACAGGAAACTAGGTGTATCCTAAGATTGTGTGGTAAAGCGAGGCATGTACAGAGAAGGCGGCTTCAGCAAAAATCGTTTGAGGCGACTCCTAGCCTTGCGGCATGTCTTCCAATAAGACAGTGTCCTGTAATGACACTTATCGTCGCACTAATGTGTTTTCTGTTGAGAGAGATCAAGCCGTTTTCGACCGCTAGAGATTTAGCTGCTTTTCGTTGCATTAGACGTCAAACTTCTCAACCATCAAAAGTTGAGGATGTTTTGTAATGCTTTTATTGTTAAGTCCCAGAATAACATGACCCACAGCGTTAACTAATAAAATTAAACCATTCTAATATCGACTTAAACGAGAATGCTAAGAGTTACTTTCATAAGCCCTAAAGAAATTTTGATAATAGTTTCTTTAGAAGATCGAAAAGATCCAGTGACATCAACTCCAAATCTGCGTTTCGCCCAGATACGGCAATAATAATCAGTTCGATGTTGTCGTATACCCTTGCAAGAAAGGTTTAACACTAACACCCTACGCGACGTCACCGAAAAGAGTCGGTTCCCATTAGAACACCGTAATTAAATTGGAATGAGCGCTGTTAGTGACAAGATGGGGAACCGTCTTGTACTACTGCGTGCTGTTGTCATGTGTTATTTGTTCTATGTAGTATTTGTGTAGTAAGTCTTGTGGTGTATCAGCCAAATGGTCTTTGTGGCCCGGCTGCAAACCCCCTACTCCGCAGATTTATGTGTGGAGTAGGTTTCATGTAAATGTAAATGTAAAAGTCATGTCGATTTCAGAAGCCTCTAAAGTTTTTGCAAATTATGTTAAGAATGTCATTCATACATTCGCATTTGTTAAGTAAACAAACAGATTCAAAATACACGTCAAGAAGAAGAATTATCGAATTTTAAAGATGATATGATCCACGAGTTTTTATAGACTAGGTAGAATGGGCTGACGGTTGATCTTATTTCCGCCACACTTAGATCAATGTGTAGGTTAATTGTGATACCCTGGAGTATTGTTACGTCTTAAAAAGCTAGGAGTTTATGTTTGGTCAGTTTTTAACCTGACCTTAATGGTTAAAAACTGTTTCTTGGAGTGTCTGATAATACTTCTTTAATCTAAATATAAATATAGATATTAGAGAGTTTGACTTATCTTTTATTTAATATTGCTTTTTTTAAGTTATTCTATCGGGTGACAATTTTGAAGCCAATTGCAGCCGGGGCCAAAAGTATGAGGCACCCCTAAAAACTGACCAAAATTCAAAAAGAAGGAAAGATAAAAAGAGACGAAGTGTGCAGAAAAATAAGAAATCCGTTTTGATATAAGAAAATCAAATTTTTTCTTGTTGCTTTCATTATTTTCTTCAACTATTACTATTTTTGAACACTAGTCTAACCATTTGCATCTAACAGTTCAAACAAACTTCTCTTCATTTTGTTTTTAAAAAGATATTTGATCATCTCTTTGGATGTTGCAAGATGCTTTACGTCTTACGTCTTGAAATTCTCAAAAGCTGCAGAACTAAACTTCGGAGAATAGGAACTAAATATTGAAGTGTCTAATACTTTTTGCCAAGGCTGTATTTACTACACATTCTGGTGTTCAATAATATTTAAAGTTGAATTAAATCCAATATGAATTCGTTTAACCTAATGAAAAACCAAAACATGATCTGTTTTACAATTTTGTTATTACTTGCCTAGAGTCATAGTTGTACCTAAATCATTTTTGACCAATTCTATGACAAGAAAATCCAATAGTATGCAACATTTTATTCATAACAATCAACAGTTTCCTCTAAAGCGATTTCAGATTAAATAACTTGCTACTTGCTACCGTAAATTTGTTTGGCATTTTCTTTTATTATTTCACTCTTCAAATTTGCTATCTCAAGATATTTCAAATAAATTTACAGAAAGTAACTGCCTCATTGCATAAAGTTTAAACGTTTGTTGTCTTAAACAGAAACTTTGTTTCACCCTAAAGCAGCCAATTTGATTGACCCAGAGATTTGTATTTCTGTCTGTACCTAGACTGTACATAAATATTTTTGTTATGGTTATTAAAATGCAGATGTAAAACGATTTTCCATAGTAAAAACGAACTTCTCCATTTATGTATGAAACAAGATGAAGAAAGGAATTTATTAAGACATCAATGGAAAATTCAAGACATAATTATTATTGCCATAGGTCTGCGTTTTTTGGGAACGAAATTGAGTAAAAAGTATTTGTCTTATTCATTCCTTTTTTTTCTTTTCTTGAAAGCCTTTTCGAATGCGAAGATCTGTGCCAATCGCATGAAGCTTTTATGCAAATGCATGAAGCAACCAAAAACTAAATTGGGCTGCCAAACTGCCAGTCAAAATTTGCCGACCCTGCATTTACTGAGAAACAGTCACTCATGGAAAAAGCCGGTAGTCGATATGGATATTTATTAAATTGATGTAAACAGAGCCAGTACGTTGAAAAAAGAAGCAGGCAAGGATGGAAAAGTTCATGAGGAACCCAGGAACAGGGTAGGACAGTACTGCAATTTTCGTTTGTGATGAAAAACGAATCTATTTTTCGTTTTAACATTGTTTATTCATTGAACGTAGGTTAATGAAAATTGGGTGGCGTAGCAGATCAGAGAGTCCCTGAAAATAGACCACTGAACCTATTCTCACAGCTATACCTTTGTCAGGAATGGAGGGGGCTTACAATTGGTAGCCGATTCCGAATGTGTAATCGAGAAGGCGCTTTTCATGGCTATGAAATAACTAAAGGTACTTTGCCAAATCCTTGCGGTAGGTGATACCCGTGGAAAAATCTTTTTGTTCCTTTTGAGACTCAATCCTCGAACACCGCACGTAGCAGGCAGACATGCCAACCATTAAGCCAGGGGCACCACATAGATGTAAGAGTGTCTGAATATAAACTTCTATCGGTACGGAGCCATTGAAAGAAATGCTGACAATTGCATGTTAGGTACATTCATAAACTACGAAAAAGAAAATGTCAGCCGCCATTGTCTTTATGACTTCACCCGTAGCTTAAAACGCATGATTGCAAAATCACTAAAACTAACAAGTAACATTTCATTTTCGGTGGGCCCTTTTCTATGTAATATCGGAATTCACTCCGCCCATGTAAATTCTATCTGAAACTTCCCTTTGCCAGTGTTATGCTGGCTCTCCTGAATGCTGATAGAAGCAATTTGTTCTTTTGAATTCGATGGTGTTATTTCGTCAGTTGACTACAAAAAGAACCACCACCACTGGATGCAACAAAAACTAGAACCTTATTCCGCTATACACATTACAAACTTATCCAAATGAAAATTCAAGATCCAACTGTTTTTTGATTGATTGGACGATGAGGAGTTAAAGTATTGGCCAAACTGCTAAATGTCACATGGTTGCAAGGCATCGGATGTCGATAAACCATCGAAAATGCGAAGAAAATTTGATTTGCATGCAATGGGTTGGAGGATTTTGCCAAATCAAGCATTCCATAGCTCCTAACAACCCTCGAGCCATTGCGATTTCAAAGTGAAAGAAAATATTTCAATTGAAATGGTTTTCACGAATAACTGGATATTAATAGAATTCCACTCCTAAAAGAAGTCAAAAAGAAAAATACGAGTCATGCCAGGCATTCTCAGGGTCTCCAGGGCAGCATGTATTTATGTATGTTCATATGTATATATCATTTTCTTATGCCAAAGAGCACACATGAAGCACATTTCTATGGAAATTATGCATAAAACATTTGCTTGAATTCTTTAAATTCAGATGAGTTGTGAAGTATGTATTCTCGTGATGTCGAATTATTTTCCTTTCTTAGCTTTTCTTTTTTGTAAATGTTGATTTTTTAAATACAAAATCAAGAACTAAGTTACGTCTATTATAAAAACAAACCGCACACTTGGGAAACACCAGCACTTCGACGTCTGTGGATACTCGCATTGTCATTAACACAATTATGACTTCAAGGATCATTAAAACTTCGGAACGTTATAATTAAAATTCAAAATTGAGTAATCTAAACAGAGCATCAAAACAAATAACAATGATTCTACTTAACATTTCAGTTCGTGAAAATTATAAACATCTTTGCCACTTTAGATAATCTCATCAGAAAGCGGAACAGACAAATTTTATTGGTAAAAGGTGTATCCTTGCATTGGCGCCCCCATGCCGCGCCGCGCCTCCCCACGCCGTTATATCTGCAAGAAAATTGAATTGCTTTTTAATTCATCTCAGGAATTGTGAGAAGGGAGGTATATACGTTTTTATCGCTTTAATTGACCATTAGCACGTTCTTGGAAATGTAGACACTCTCGTCAATTCTTATTTTGAGTTGTTATTACAAGAGCAGTTCCTATTTACCCGAATGGCTTTATTCTCAATGAAGGTACGTAGATATATAAATTATTTAGAGACATTTACTTTATGAGTGTTGTAGGTTCTTACTTTGAGCCGAAATGAAAACAAGGACAATTATTTTTATTGCAAACGTGATGTTTTAAATCTTGTGATTCCTGTCAACTCATGTTATATATTTCCACGAATGTGGCTGTTTTGTTCGTTGAAAAACAAGCAACTTCCGATTTTATTTTATTTTTTGTAGCTTAAATTACTTCAAGAAAATTTTGTTTATTTAAGGCCTCTTGGAATGCGTGGCACGTTCAAGAAGGTTTCAAAATTTTTAAATACTCGTTTACATTTGTTTGTTGATTTATGAAGAGTTTCTGCTACTAAAAGAATCCTAGGTAAAATACACATGCATACGTATTAACATTAGATATTCTGATGGAAAGTCCATTGCTAGGATGAGTTAAAAGGGCAACATATATTGCAATACTTTCAAAAAGGGTCTACTTTCAAAAATAACAAGTGAAAGCGTAAAGGTCGTATCTTGAATAGTTTTTGAATGGCAGTGTTCTAAAGAGCGATCGCTTCCAGGTACATATAAGTAAGTTGAAACCTTAAATCGGTTTTCCTCAGAACGACATTTTTTAAAATTCCTGACATTATAACTCAAAGAAAAAGACTTCAGATTGAAACTGAATATATTTACTATACAAAAGACTTACGATCTTTTATGATTGTTTGAAAATTGTCAATTTCGCATTCAAAAAACGACAATCTTTTACATCGAAAGACTAGAACTAGGCCATTTCGGCAGTTTGTGATATTCTTCAGCAATTCTCGGTCATTGTATAGGAAATACTTTCAACTTTTTATTACTTTTTGAACTTCTCTGCTTCAGCTACTCATTTGGCGGAAATCATGTCAGCAGTTGGGGAACCTTAGGAGGCACCACATAAATCTATTATTTTTCTATATTTTTGTACAGAAAAAATCTTAAAATATATCTGTCCACAAAACTTCAAGACTTTCTATCGAGTACTTTCTTTTAAAAAATTCCCGAAAATCGCATAATTACTGAAAAGCAAACTTCAGATGAATTAGAGCAAGGTTTTAAATATTTAAAATGGGTATTGTCTGATTTTAAATTTAGAGCGTCTCTAAAAAAGTGTGAAGATAAAATAAATTATAAAAGTGCAATTTTAAGCTTTTATGGCACTAAGGCTGATTTTAAGGCTATTTTAAATGACTATAAATTTGCGCTATAGACTGTACCTTCTTTTAACTCATGAGCTTCCTCAATTTCAAAACAGTTACACCACACTTTATTTTTTGACACCTAGTCTTGAATCGAATTGAAGGCGTTCCCGTTAAACATTCACTGACAAAGACAAGATTGAAAACATTATTTTAGTCTTATGGCTAAGGTTACCTACTTGCGATCGCCAAAACTAACTCTAAACAAACTCTCAGTAAACTTTGATCATAATAATTCATATCTTTAATCAGGCAAAGTTAAAGAGTTCTGAATCCTTTAAAAGTGATTTTCAATATAGAATAAAAAGAGCTAGTCCCTAGTCTATGGCTATTGCGTATCTCTTTTTTCGTTCTTTAAGTGATCGGACTTATTATGTGTTCGATTTTTGGAGGACAGAGTGCTTACTTTTCTACAGGACAGTTTCTTCGCACTTAGTCCTTTATTTAAAGTTTTTTATTTACAAAATGGCATATTCAAATCCTGGCGCCATGGAAATCGTACTCTTAACAAGAATAGAAGAAGTACACACTTACACCTTCCTCTTCTCATTAATTGTCTATTAGTTTCGAACCAACCTTTTTGTGGCATCATACGTTTCAGTATTCAAAATATTCTAGAATATTGTTCTATCTATAACTACTATTACTGCTATCAAACACAGGTAATTAGTTTCAAAATTTCCATAAATTTTTCATGAAAATTTAAAACTAAATCTAATCAATATTGACATACTCGTTATATTTCTATGCAAAAATAAAAGGAAAACAGTTTTGAAAACGTTCCTTCTCAATAACCAATCAAACTAAATAAAATAACCATAACTCCAAACAAGCCCTTAACGGAAAACAAATAAAAAAGCGATAAATGGCAGGCATATTTGAACAAAAAGGGCTGATTCCTTAAACGCTTGGCAATAAAAGAACATAAAAACCAGCCGCTGTCAGTGTCAGGTCAACGAGTTCCATCCACACACATTATTCTGCTTTTGGGTATAATAGACTCGCATCGCCTCTCGCACCAGTCATCATCGTCTTCATATAACCGTCATCATACTTTCCCGACTCAGCCATTCAAAAATATTAACACAAAATAAAATCCTTATACTTTCTCCTTAAATTGAAGGTAGAGAAACCAAACAAAGCAACAGCATGATATGGAAAAAAGAAATCCAATAAAAATGTGTTTTTTATTTCCCCATTAGACAAGGATTGGGGAGAATGTCTTCGAAAGGTGGTAACGAGACAATTTGTATCCGGGAAAACATAAAAGCAAGAAATTTGAAAACAGCATGCTGCTTTATTATACATACTCTTATCTATTATGTTGATATCATCAACTGTTTTGACTAAACGGTTCAGTATATGTGAAGTGAGGTGTGAAATATTTATTTTTTGTATACCAAAACAAAAAAATTGTCCTGCAAAAAAAGAAGAACACTTTTATGAAAGGGTGCTAAATGCTTTTGGTTTTATTGTTTTGGAAAAATGCGTAGATTTTTTACCCAACCAATTCATTTTGTATATTGATTTACATAACATGAATAGAAACGGCATTATTTGCTCAAGGACATACATATACACTGCCGCTCATCTGAATAGGTTCACTGTTTATCGTACCTTACTGTAAAACTCTTTACATACATATGGCAATGACAGGTCTGTGCTATGTATGTAATGAAAGAGCATTATTATGCGCTTACTTTGGGAAAAAAAAAGTTCTCTTAATACTTACCGTTGCTCTCACACGCCTACTAAACTTAATTTATTAAAAAAAAGCAAGTGTTTTTTGGCTCATCTGAATAGGTTCAATAGCAAAAAGTGGAAGAAAACAAGAAAATTACATAACTGTAATTAGATATTTTATTTTCCACGACACAGTAATTTATGTTAATAGTGGGTATTGCCACCTTTCTTCGAAATTGACTCGAAAATCCGATTTGGAATGGAGTCATAGAGCTTCTTTAGATAGGTTAGCGAAATCTCCGACCACGATTCCTTGATTCCCTTGATTAAGGACTCCTTGTCTTCATACTGTCTCCCCGACTCATATACCTTACGCGAAAGAAGTCCCCAAGCGTTCTCAATGATGTTAAGGTCAGGTGAGTAAGGAGGCCATACCAACACGTCTACATTTTGGCTCTGAATCCATTGCTTTACAGACCTCGCTGTATGGATTGGTGCATTGTCATGCTGGAATGACCACGGTATTGGTCCAAAAAGGTTAAAAATTTGCGGGAAGGCCTTTTCCAGCACACCTTTGTATACATTTGCGTTCATTCGCGATGTAAGGAATTGAAGCTCAAAAGTTCCATAGTATGAAATCGCTCCCCACACCATGACACTGCTTTCACAACTATGCAAACGGCTTAAATAATGCTCTTCTTTGCGAAGGTCATGAAAATAGTAATTGTAGCCATCTGGACCCTCCAAGTTGAATTTTTTTTCATCTGAAAATATAACTCGCCTCCACTCCGATTTCCACGACATGTATTTTTTACAAAACTGGAGACGATTTTCCTTTCGCTTTTCATTCAGAGGCGGTTTTTTTTGGATCTTTAATCTTTTTAAATGTTTAGCACTCTTAATTATTCGTTTCACTGTAGCCACACTACACTTAACACCAGTTTTGACTCTAATTTTTGACGCGGAATCATGCGAATTGGAAGCAGCTCTGATGATTGCACGCCTATCGACCATTGATGTGGCCTTATAAGTTCCACCTTTCATGTTTTTTCCGTAGTTTTTAATGTTCCGCAAATAATGGCCCACTAAATTTTGGCTTCTTTCAATTTTTTCCGCGATTTCTCTTTGACTTAGTCCTAATTCGCGAAATGCTTTTATTTTGCCCTTTTCTTCCTCGGTTAAGGGTTTTCCGCGGCCCATTTTTCTAACTTACGGTTTTAAAAAGTTCGATTTACTAAAAAAAACTTAGCCTTAGCTACAAGACCCACGCACATCAATTGAAATTAATTTTTTTGCTGTCGAACCTATTCAGATGAGCCAAAAAACCCTTGATTTTTTTTTAATAAATTAAGTTTAGTAGGCGTGTGAGAGCAACGGTAAGTATTAAGAGAATTTTTTTTTCCCAAAGTAAGCGCATAATAATGCTCTTTCATTACATACATAGCACAGACCTGTCATTGCCATATGTATGTAAAGAGTTTTACAGTAAGGTACGATAAACAGTGAACCTATTCAGATGAGCGGCAGTGTAAGTGCGGTGCTTCTAACAATTCGACTATTCGAGTCTTTATTTACGACTATTTACAATCATAACTTTTCAATACCCAGTTCGAAAAAGGGTATATAAATTTTGTGTTAACGTACCTATGTTCTTATGGAGTCATTTTATTAAACTTTAATTTTGCTTTCAACTTACTTTAATTCTTCTAACTATGGTCGACCATTTGACAATTGCAAAAAGGAAGAAATGTGCATATGTAACTTGTGTTAAAAGGGGGCAACTGAGTAAACGACAGTATTTTTAATAATTCTTTTACGAAAATTGAAAGCATTCCTTTAAATTAGGGAAAGTACATGTTTTGACTGTCGTTATAAGCTATCACTACTATTTTTTCGAAATAAAAAAGAAATGAAGGCTATGCAGTTCATCACAGTTGACGCTTCGAGTTAGCGCGGTGTCACGCCCAGATCCAAGAGATGATCCGTAATCAACGGATACAATTTTTAACATTAAAATATCTAGCTACGTAACTTACTTACAGAATATACAGTGTGTTACTGGGTACTAAAACTTCTAAAACTATAAAAGTTCTTTCAGGAGTACCTCAAGGTTGCCACCTAGGTTTTACCCTATTTAACATCTTTGTAAATGGTATTTTTCGTATTGAAAGAGTCCAAAAAGCTTTCACCAGATTTGTGGAAAAGCAACTTAAGTGGAGAACCGATACTCTTTCACATATTTCAAATTGTGCTTGGATTGGCTTTGACTCTTTAGAAAAAAGAAGTTCCTTGTTTGTTCATGATGTTTTTCCTACCCGAATAAGGTGTCCAGCTATTGTTACCCTTTTGAAATAAATGTATGTACTGTACATGAATTTCAGAGAAGAATGCGTCAGCGTCACTGTTTTCATGCAATAATCGTTTCCACAATTTTAATTTTCAACGATTTCAACAATTAAAAGCTGCGATGAAATATCTACATATCTCTTTTTTTGAAAACAATCAAGCGGAAAACAGTTTAGAGTAGTACTTTTTTTTCTTATTTGTACCATCACTTCTATCCTTGATGGGTTGTATATGTTTGATATTTAAACACTAAGGGCCAGTTTTTTAGAAGAAGATCATCCCAGAACTCGTTTCAGGACCAAACTAGAGTTAACGCAGGAAATTTGGTGAGCAAGTTTAGAGAATAAGTTGCCTAAAAGTTTAATTTCCAGGAACTCCTTCCATAGTACGTACATATACATTATACATACATACAATGTACACAATACACATCATACAAACAAAACAGTATAGACACACACTGCTTTTTTATCCAAAAACCGCCAATAGTAAATATTTCTAATTCACTACTCTAACGATAACTCTATTACAACTCATATTAAATGTAAATCCGAAGTTTTTTATGATTTTTCACAATCATCAAATTTATTATCAATTTTTACATTCAAAATTATTGGGCGAAAAATAGAAATCAAATGTTGCTGTTGTGTATATTCTATTTGGACAACCAATTAGAGAACACATTTCTTGGGTATGTTAACACATGATAACTAGCTGATTTGAAAAGGGTTAAAACGATTCTCGTTACGACCGATGTGGTCGTAATAAAATAAAATTTAATGTTTGGATACGAACAAGTATTCATATGATATTATTTTCCCTGCAGACGCAAACGGTTATGCTAAGAGTTAAGAAAATTCGACACACATGGTTGTATTGTCTATCGTTATAAGTTATTAAAGTTGGTTTCAAATAACACTTTAATATGTATTTTGGGGGCTGTGGAACTGGATAACACAACTTCAATACTATTCACATGCGAATTTGCTAATTTCATCGTTTTGAGTGAGAAATATTTTTTTTTTTTTTTTTTTTCTTTTCATTTTGGAGTGCCAACTTGACCCTGTTTTGGGGGTTTTTAAGTCATTATTTGAAAATATTTGCTTATTATGTTAAACGATTGTGTTTAATTCTTTTACTCTGGGTTATCTTTATGCCTTGAGAAGTTTGGATGTTTTCAGAAAGTTTTATCAATAAAGGGATAATAAAAGCGGAAGCTAATAATTTTTTAAGATCATTTTAAGAGTAATATAAAAGCTCACTTTAATTATATTTTTCTTCTATGCCTGTACTTGCCTACTTAAGTTGATTTGAACTGATTACTTTAAAAAAAGGATACTAAGGGTATTTTCGTGTTCACATTTTTGCGGCAGTTAAAGTATAAAGTTAAGGAATTGCTAAGAGTACCCATTAGGGGTCTGTAAGTTAGCTAAGTTGATACTTGATTCAATTTTATTCATTTTCGTTTGCACGTAAGTTTTACAAGTTTTTGAAATTAAATTGAATTGCAGATGGCGCGGCGTAAGGAAATGCTGTAGCTGGAACCTAACAAACAAATACCTTTACGGATTCGTAGAGAAGTCAGGTAATTGAAGAGCTACCAAATTATGGCCACCAAAATAAAAATACTGCAGACAGAATTCTATTAAAAAATATGTAAAGTTGTGAGGAAGTTGTTACTTTTGGAATATTATTATTTTTCTCTGCTGTTTTTGTTATAAATAATGTTGTTTCCAAAACTAAGTACTTTTTTCGGTCGCAAGTTTAAAAAAAATCACAGACGACCTAGGTACAATTTTATTGTACAAACAGAAAGCAAATGAGCCAAGATTACCAGCACTCACCATGTCTGCTCCGAGTATCTGCAATCTGATACGGGAAAATGCAGGACATTCACAGGGGAAATACCCTGGGGTGTCTTCATCTTCTCTACAATACTCACAGAGTGTGGTATCACTAAGGCCTAACACTTTAAAATGGTTGGCTAAAGGGAAGTGCCCCGCTACAACGCCAATACAGTCATTTCTGCTTTTTTTCTGAGATAGCAAAAATTGAATTGATGGTTCAGTTGATTGTTGGCGGCTTTGAGAGAGATCAGTTCAGCACAAATTTTTTTGAGATCGTAATTTGAAGAGAGGTTTTTTAACTTTTCGGATAAGATTTCGTCGAGAGTTTGTAGTTTTCTTGTTAACGTTGGGGTGCGTATATTTGGTCTATCTGCATCCACGCTATATATACGACTATGCTTTTGACAGGTCCAATCATTGCAGACCAAGCACCTGGTAAGGTTCAGAGAAAGCTATCTGAGATCTTTGCTTCGCAAGCTCATCAGCGATACTTTTCTCCATCAAACCATTCTTCGTAACATAGCCTTTAGCTATTTGAATAGCACACCTACGCCTCCGCTTGGAAAACGCATACTTATGTGCCAAATGAGGTAGTATGTCATCGCTCTCTACAAGGACGCCAGCACCATATACAAAATCGGTCCTGGTAGCATGTGCGAAGTTCCGATAACAATCCCCTCCTCGTTCAGATTATAGAGTGGAACAGTCATAATTTGACGGAAAGTCACACACGAACAGTGTGTTTTTGACGAAGTTTGAGCCTTGAGATCATCGCATCGGACAGCATATCTATCAGACGAGAGTCGAAGGGTATGGTGCTCACAAGTGACATTTAGTAGATGATTGGTGTTATCATAGCCGTATAGGTCCAAATGACCCTTATTGGTGACAGACCACATGTCTTACCAAAGGCTACCTTTGTTTAGACCGAAGAAGCTAATTGTCTAGGAATACTCCAAGATGTTGCAATTAACATGTTTTGAGGTCTAACAATGAACCTTATTATGACTTCCTTAATACAAAAATTTATGGAAATCATTTCAGATATAAGTAAGGTCATATTTATAAAAAAAATGCTACTGTGTAATCATGTACCACTCGAAGTCTTTTCAAAATCATTGGAGCCGTTTTCTAAACATTGACATTTTCAAAAGAGTTGATTGGAAAATGCTATAATTTCAAGACCAACAGATGAATTTATGCTGACTTAAAACATAAGCTATCAAGTGTTTGTAGGAAATCGTTCCAGCTGCATTAGTTGTATAAAAATGTAGATAAACAGACAGAATTGAGGCACATTTAACATGTAACTCAATCTACAATTTTTATTGTTGTCAAATCCGAGTGCTTCTGGTTAAGTCTTCAAATAATTGAAACTTCTGAGCGAGGGCCAAGATTTATCCAAAGATTCCATTGGAGGTTAGATCGAAAATAATGAAGCGATTTGAAGAACAATTGGGGTTAAAAATATTTTGTCTCTAAAAAGTTCAATGTTTAGAAAAGTTAAAATGATGTAGGCATTATTCAAACTCAAAACTTAATACAATCAAAGTAAAAGAACTGATATACCCAAAGAAAATACCTGAAATTTCCGTACTCGAAACTTTTTAACCAACAATGTTACACAATTTGCATTGTTTTTATTCACTTCTTGATGTTTGCGTTCAGTTGAAGCAGATGGCATTTCAGTAATAGGTGTAGTACGCGTAAATATAATAGGCAAACTCCTAGTCCTCACTTTGTTTTCACCAAAAGTTGTTCTTTTGTATTCACAGCCCCAGCGCTTCACAATATTAAACAAAAGCCTGACATAATCACAAAAATTGTATAAGACTTGCTAGCCAAGCTGACAAATCTGCTTACAGCGTTCTTAAAATGTTTCTTCGCTTACATTGTTCTCCTTGTGCATTAAGAAACTCTTTGAAGAATCGTGCACTTGTCACATAAAAACATCTCCATCATCTTGTACTCGGTCTTTTGTTTCTGCAACAAAGAATAGAATTTGATGGCTTATAGAAATTCCCATTGCGAACGGGTTCCATTAATTTTCTACCTGCAACCATATCATAAGGATTTGTATAAGTACCAGCAACTACTTCCTTATTCTCATGGCATACGAAAACAAGGAGTTACTCTGATGCTTTTCCACAGTGAATAAAAGTATAAAAGACTGAAGAAGTAGATGAAGACGCGGTTGACGATGAGAAGTATAATCAGGAAGATTGACTTTATCTGCGTCTATCTACTCCCATATGTCCCATATATTCTCCTCATGAAAGTAAAATTCTGTCGGTTCTTGGTTAAATCTTGAACTTTTTTTTTCGTAAATGTACTTTGCTGCGAGTTGCATGTTTTCAGAAATTGAAACAGGAAAACACACAGTGGTGCTCTTGTGTATATGGTGTGCGCAGTACGCGCCTCAAGGACGTGTACAGCGTTTTAAGTTAATTTCCTGAATGGAGCTGGAGTTGGTTCTCGCACTTTATTTAGAATGACAATAAGGTGATAAAAGTCAGTAACCTTAAAAACAACAGCTAGACAATACTGTTCGTGCAAAAATAACCAAAAATTATGTACTTTGATCAGAGCAAAGGGTAGAATCATGATAGAATTGATTTGCTTAAATCCCCAGAACCTTGGTAGAGATGAAGAAAACAAACATGAATATGAATTCAAGACTTGGGTGAATTTAAAATTCATTCATGTTTATAAAATCAGCTTTGGTTAGATATTGAGAAATCTATTTTTAAAATGAATAAATAATTTAAATGTATACACAAACATATTCCAGGGACGAACTTGCTTCTTGGCAGTTGGTAAGGATTGTTTTTTCTCCTATTACTATGTGATTTTTCACAGACAAATTCTTCTAGCTGGGACTTTGAGTTCCAAAAATTGCCCGGTTTAATTTTTTTTTTTTTTAATCTGTGGCCATTCAATGGGACTATGAACGCCGTTTTTGAAAAACTTATTTGAACCACTATGCTCGGTGGCAATGGGGATGGCGTCTTCAGTGAAATTTTCATAAAGTGAATGTCAGTTTTGAAATACAAGTTTTAAGAATTTTTTTACCCTTAGAAATCTACAGTGCATTTCGACGAAATTATTTTTTTGAAACTAGCACGCGATATAAATCCAATGCTTTCGAAAACCTCACTACAAATTCCTATTGGATAGTTTAAATTACCATTTTTTTTTGTTGATTTATGAAATTGTCAAAGTGCCAAGGTAGAGACATCGAACCCAAACACAAGGCTTTGGTTTATTTAAATTAAAACACAAGGCTTTGGTTTATTTAAATTGGCAAAAAGTGTTTCTCTGCAGGACTTGTCCATACAAATGGAAATGACTTTGTTCGTTATAATATCAATTTTGTAGTGTTGTTCTTATGCTCCCGGCCTTCACGATAATGTGGAAAAACAAAACAAAAAAACTTTGAAAAGTTTCGCAAATACCTCGGAAAAGAATGACTGGGCTGGACATTAAATTTAACCGTAAATAGCCCAGAGGACTTTATTTGACATCAAGATTGGACACCGTTAAAATCATCCTCAAAAAGAACGTTTTTTTAATTAATTGTTTTCTTTTTGTCTGTTTCGTAAATTTTTTTCAACTTACCTTTTTAAGGGGCAGTTTTAATTGAATTCAATTCAACTCATTGTTGTAATGAATGGACAATGTGTCGACTATAGTTTCCAATGGTACTGAAGAGATAAGAAAAGTGTACAATAGCGCAAAGCCATAGGTCAGAAAATGAGGTCATTAAATAAAATTAAATTAAATGGCGCAACAGACCGGGGAGACCCTTGACATGAAGAATTTCTCACAACAATTACTTTTGAAAGAATTGAGAGAACCTACAATTTTGTGCCGGTTCCGAATGGCTAATCGAGAAAACGCTTTTCATGGCAATGAATTTACAATCGAAGACTTACCAATTCTTCGCAAAAATTGATACCCATGGAAAATTTTTTTTTTATTTATGTTGGGATTTAAGCTAACCACTCGCATAACAAGCAGATATAGGTACTTTACTTACCTTTACGCCACGGGCACCATCACAAGTCATTAAATAAATTTATAGACACCACACTAACTAGTGACAGCTTTGAAATGGATTTGGTTAAAATAAATGAAAACAAAGTAAGAATTGCGAGCTCACGTAGGTGAAATGAAGTAGCATACATGCATACCTAAAAAGCAAAAAAAAAAAAAAAATTAACTACTCAGTTGTGAAAAATTGCATTAACTTTGCTTGAATAAAACTTACGTTTTTTTTTTGTAAAAAAACCTTGATTCAGAACTGAAGAAAATATTACACTATCTTATATGTA
This sequence comes from Melanostoma mellinum, assembly GCA_914767635.1. NCBI lineage: Eukaryota > Metazoa > Arthropoda > Insecta > Diptera > Syrphidae > Melanostoma > Melanostoma mellinum. The sequence continues at coordinate 203,935,656 of OU612060.1, read as the reverse complement.
TATATGTAATATCATATAATGTATGACTGATTTTATCTGTATATGGCAAGTGATATTACACCATGCCATATACATATGGACTATTTATATGGCAACAATCTGTAAGTAAATTTTATTTACATTATTTGACAATCAACTGTAAGGCCACTATCCTTGTATAGAATTCTGTGACATTTTAAATATGACAAGCATTGTGTATCCTTTTTTCGATCAAAGGGAAAGGAAAGATTATTTCAATTCGCCTCTTGGTCGCTTAATAGTTCAATAAATGTATAAAAGGCCACTGTTCTTGTTGAATGCTTATGCTTACCTGTGGACTAACAATACTTTTTAAAGACACGGAGTAATTGCCTGTGTTTTTCATCTTTCAGCTACAAAAATCTGTTTCGTCACCTACAAAAAAATAAAACAGATGAAGTTAGGTGTCAGAGTTTCACCCCCTATGAGTTGACCTTGTCGTGGTGGGGGTGCTTATGGACATCTTCTCCAGCAATCCAGCTGCAGAACCTGACCAACCAACATAACTCAAAAACAAAACCTCAATGTTGGAAAACTTGACTGAAAAAACATGGAAAAAGTAAATAAAAGGAATAAAAAACGAACGGGGATATACGTTCAAAAGTCGGCAGGTGTCGCGACTGCCGGCGATGGCTTGGCCTCGAAAGAGGATAAGTCGCCAGTGACAAATTTATTTACGAAAACGAAAAAAGCGATTTGCGGAAGGGCTGGGGAGCCGACTGCAGTTCAAGGAAGGCCTCACAAGCTAACCAAGAAATGTGGAGAGCCCTCTGGTTCTAACGCCCCTCCTAAGGAGGATGCCCAAACCAGTGGGAGAGTTGCAGAGACTTTCTGTAGCACTTCCACTCATACTGCCCGTATTGAAGGGACCCCGGAGAAGACTGTTGCAGTAAGTAGAGGGGCCGAGACTTTCGGTTCCAACGCGAACTGTGATAAGTTGACGAAAGGGCTACCCTCATCAAAACCACTGCCCCAACCTCCCACCTCATCCCATCCTATGTCAAAGGACTCAAGGTCGACCAACCCGGACGGTACGGGTGCCGAGACTATCGGCTCCGTGGCTGAAAGGGGAGGACCTCCTTCGAGCTCCGGAAACACTCCTTCCCTTCCCCAAGTTGTAGGCGTAACTGTGACTTACAGTGGGGCAAACAACGAAAGGGAGTCCAATCCCCCTAACCCCAAAGTTGAAGGCGAAACTGTGACTTACAGTGGAACTGATAACAAAAGGGTCTCTAATCCCCCTAACCCCCTAGTTGAAGGTGAAACTGTGACTTACAGTGGAACTGAAAACGAAAGGGTTCCCAATCCTCCTAACCCCCAAGTTGAAGGTGAAACTGTGTCTTACAGTGGAACGGACAACGAAGGGCGTCCCAACATACCTACATTCCCAAACCACAAAGAAAGGCGGAACGCGGAGAAAATTGCGAAGGTGTTAGGTGCGGTACCCAAACCTAAGCTGGATTCAACGCAATCTGCCAAACTTGAGTGGGCAATGAAAATCATTGCAATAAATGAGAAAAACAGCAAAGACTCAACGTCTAAGCGCCAACGCTCGTTCGAGCAGTCAACCCCGAACGCCAAAAGGCCTAAGGTGCAAAAACCAAGCACCCTCAGCTCCAAAAAAGACATGTCGTACAGTGACGCACTGAAGGACAAACCCATTTTCGCTGTCATTGACAGGAGTAACGCGGATGGTGCGATCTCTTTCGATCAATGGGCGATCATCATGAACAAGCTCCAGGCCTCCTACTGGACTCTTATGATGGAAAACCCAGGGGAACCTGCCATCTTTGAGGACGCAGGATGGTATCAGGGGCGAGTCAGGTTAATCGCGTTTGATGGAGAGAGATCGCGCGATCTGTATAAGCTTGCGATAAGCAGGTTAGAGGGACTCTGGCCTGGTGCTAAGCTTGAAGTCGTGTCAAGGGAGGATATCCCCTGCAGGCCTAGAGCTCGCGCCAGATTACCAGCAGAACTCTCCTGCAAAGAAACCATCATGAAAATGATTCAATTCGGCAATCCAACCCTTCCTACCCATGACTGGAAAGTCGCGAAGCTGGAAGAGCCGGAGGGTCACTATAGATCGGCTATAATAGTCATCAATAAGGACTCCCTAGCTCCCCTGGCTGAGACAAAAGGCATGATTCGGTTCGGCTGGTCAAATATTGCCTTGAAAATATATAAAAAAGATGAGGAACATAACATCGCTCCATCTCCGGCAACACAAAGTGCGTCTTCAGTGGAAGAACCCGCAGGGCAAGTCGACCCTCCACCCATGGAGATAGACGAGCTCGGCACATCCTCTGCTGAAACGTATGACAAAAAACCCTCCACATCCGACTTGGATGCCCAAAACGTCGTCAAATTCTCCGACTTGGAGACTGATGACTCCGATGCCCAAACCGTCGTCAAATTCTCCGACTTGGAGACTGACGACTCCGCTAACGAGGTTTCGCTCAGCGAGGATGACCTTCTTAGGTCAAACTCTGAGAGCGAAACAGACGACGACCTCAACCAGACCGTGGTGGGGGTTAGTCTACTTAGTTGTTCCCAAGATGGTGCAGCTAACTCAGATTAACCTCCAACACTCCAAGCAGGCTTCGGCCTCCCTTCTTCTCCGCCTCAACAAGAGAGGGGAAGATATTGTCCTGATTCAGGAGCCCTGGATCATCAAGTCCATCGTTCAAGGATTAAGGACTCCTGGATATACTCTACTGTATATGAAGGACAAAGGTGAACCCAGATCCTGCATATTGGTAAGAAGTAGCACTAACGTATTTTTACTCCCTCATTACAGCAATCGTGATGTAACCACAATAAGATACCAGACCAGTGACAACATCTACTGGCTGGTATCAGCTTACCTCGGCCATGACCATCCTGGCCCTCCTCCATGCGACTTATTTAAAAGGATTGTCGCTGCAGCAGAACGGCAGAAGATCTGCCTCATCATTGGATGCGATGCTAATGCGCATCACTCAGTATGGGGTAGTACTGACATAAATGAAAGGGGTGAGTCACTTTTTGATTTTATTTTAAGTACTAACCTTATAGTAAGTAATATTGGCAATGAACCAACATTCATCACCAAAAACAGACAGGAAGTCTTAGATATCACTCTTGTCTCCGATTCGGTTCATCATAGGATTACAAATTGGAAAGTATCTACTGAACACTCCTTTGCTGATCATAGATACATTCAATTTGATCTAAATGAGGAACCTCTCAAGCAACCAGTCTTCCGAAACTATCGGAAAACTGACTGGCAAAAATATCGGGTAATTTTGAAAAAGTTTATTAAACCTGAACTTTTACAAAACCCTACAAACAAACATGATCTAGACAAAAAAGTCAATGATCTTACAACTGCCCTTAACCATTCACTGCAGAAATCGTGTCCTCTTATAAAAATAAGAGGAAAACAGAAACCACTGTGGTGGAGCTCGGGGCTAGAACCGCTCAGGAAGGAATGTAGAAAACTTTTCAACCGAGCTAAACAATCAAAAACTTTAATAGACTGGGACTCCTACAAGGAATCCCTCAAAACTTATAAATATCAACTGAGGAAAAATAAAAGAACTTCCTGGAGAAACTTCTGTGGAAAAATAGAAGATACTTCAGAAGCTTCTAGATTAAGAAAAATCCTCTCAAAGAGTCCGACCATGCCTAGCAGTTTGAAAACAGCTGACGGCTGGACAGAATCCTGCGAAGAAACGCTCAATTTGCTTCTGGACACACACTTTCCAGGAAGCTCTAAGAACTTATGCAACTATGATTCCACGGAACCAGGTAGCATAATAACAAACAACCACGATCTGATTACAAGGGAAAAACTAGTTTGGGCCATTAATAGCTTTGACCCATACAAATCCCCTGGACCTGATGGTATAATTCCAGCCGAACTTCAAAAGGCCGCGGACATTATTATCCCTGTCCTCGAAGTAATTCTCATCGGCTGTACCAACTTGAACTATATCCCCACTCAGTGGAGAGAAGTCAAGGTGGTGTTTATACCTAAGGCTGGGAAATCATCCCACGTAAGCCCAAAAGATCTCCGACCAATAAGTCTATCATCTTTCCTTCTTAAAACTTTAGAACGACTGATTGATATCCACCTGCGTACAGCTATAGATCCAAAATTGATATCTACAGCACAACACGCCTACTGCAAGGGAAAATCTGTAGAAACGGCCCTACACACCCTGGTACGTACTATAGAATATTCCCTCCATCACAAAGAATTTACTCTGGCCGCCTTCCTCGACATAGAGGGCGCCTTCAACAACGTCAGCAACTTTGCAATTACAAAGGCTCTGACGAAGCTCAAAGTAGATAATTCCATAGTGGAGTTGATAAATCTAATGCTAAAAAGCAGAAGAATCAACTCTACTCTAGGAAACTTCTCTGCAAAGAGATCTGTCAGTAGAGGAACACCGCAAGGCGGAGTCCTATCCCCCCTTCTATGGAATATAGTCGTCAATGAACTTCTAGTTGACTTAGAAGCTGAGGGATTCATAGTGATTGCATATGCAGATGACGTCTCCATTGCGGTGTCCGGTAAACATGCTCACGTCCTTACGGACCTGATGCAGACCGCTCTAAATAAACTTGTAAAATGGGCGGGAAAATGTGATCTAGGGGTCAACCCTCAGAAAACTGAACTCGTTCTCTTCACCAGGAAATATAAAATTCCTCAACTAATTACTCCAAAAATAAATGGAATCTCACTTGTACTTTCAAACGAAGCCAAATATCTAGGTATTATCCTAGATAAAAAGCTAAACTGGAAAGCCAATATAGAGGAAAGAATCAGGAAATCAACCGTAGCCCTGTTTTCCTGCAAAAAAGCCATTGGCACTAAATGGGGCTTCTCCCCCCAAATCACCCACTGGCTCTATACCGCAGTCATCAGACCAATACTCACATACGGAGTAGTGGTCTGGTGGACCGCTCTTGATAAAAGGACCTACTGCGACAATCTAAGCAAGGTCCAACGAACAGCCTGTCTGTGTATAAGTGGAGCACTGAGATCAACACCCTCAGCTGCACTAAATACACTCCTTAACCTCACACCACTAGATATCTTCAGCAAACAAATGGCCGCCAGTGCAGCCACTCGTATGAGAGCTATCTCCCAATGGACCGAAAACAACATCGGTCACGTTACAATCCTGAATTCATTCGGATCAATCCCTTGTCACTCCGACTACACCATCCCCCAATTGGTTTTTGATAATAAGTTCCAAGTCTCAATCCCACCGAGAACGACCTGGGACGACGAAGAATTTTTGAGAGATGATTCAATTCATTTCTATACAGATGGTTCAAAAACCGAAGAAGGGGTAGGCTGTGGGGTGTACTCAAATCGACTTAACGTAAGTCTCTCGTTCCGCCTTCCAAACCATTGTAGCGTGTTCCAAGCGGAAATTCTGGCGATCAAAGAGGTCCTATCATGGCTAAGAGAAAACGTGATATCCTCAACGAATATCCGGATTTTCTCAGATAGTCAAGCAGCCCTCAAATCACTCGGCGCTGTTTCTACAAACTCAGTAACCGCCCTTAACTGTCGCCTATCTCTTAGGGAGATGGCTGAACAGTTCAATATTCACCTTATTTGGGTGCCGGGGCACAGAGATATCGTGGGTAACTGCAAAGCCGATGAACTCGCCAGAGAAGGAACCGTTCTACCGATCTCAACCAGCAGGTTGAATATTGGTATACCAATCGCTACATGTAAACTTATGCTAAAGCAAGAGGCTATGGATAAAACAAATCATAGGTGGTACAATATCACCACGTGCGCGGCAACAAAACGGATATGGCCAGGTCTAGATCCAAAACGCACAAGACATTTGTTATCTATTGCCAGATTGCAAATTAGCTCCGTAATCAATGTCATCACCGGACATTGTCTGATAGGAAGACACGCCATAAGACTTGGCGTTCCCTCAAATGACTTCTGCAGAAGTTGCTTAGATGAGGAGGAGGAGGAGACAATCCCACACCTCCTCTGCTCATGTCCGGCACTCTCTTCTAAAAGAAAGCGGCATCTAGGAAAATATTTTCTTGATGATCCAAGCGATCTGGCACACACAGATCCCCTGCATATCCTTCGCTTTATTAAAAGCTCCAAATGGTTTTGTTAAGTGAGGTACTCCCTCGCAAAATAACTATGGTATCACAATGGACCTAATATTGGTCTAAGTGTGTCAGTTTGTTTTCCTGACAGCCATTTTAACCTAACCTAACCTAACCTAGGTGTCAGAAATAATGCAAATGGTGCTAACTCGAAATCATTACATAATATGGATTTAAATTTTAGACACAGATGTAATGCATGCCATGGTATTTGGTATTGCACTATGCCATTTATATGCCCCTAAAATCGTTGGCATATACCATATGGAACATACAAATATTGCCATATAAATATGGTTATCACACTAATATGACAATGTTGTGCCGTATCTTTTTCCCAAACTTGTCATATTTATATGCTATTGCTAGTGTAATACTACCTTAAGATTAATTTGAAAATAAATAACGAAAAATGTAAGGCAAATGAGTATATTTGAATGAGTAAGTGGTCCTAGTTTTATAGGTATTGATTAAATGTCCTTTTAAGCTAATAAGAGACTGAGACTTAATTTTAATAGCTAGCCATATAAACGATTGGCATAAATGAAGAACTGCTGGTTACTTATTGAAAATGTGCTTGTCAAATTAAATGTCTGGTGTCCAATCATAAATTATTTAAATAATGCCAGAGCCATTCTTAAATTAAAAAAAAGGTTCTTAATCATAGAAAGGTTACCATATTTTTTAGTATGTTAAAGGCAACCATTCGTCAAATCGACGAAGCGATATTCAACTGAGCTTTTAGACAAAAGCTGTTAACTTATTCCTGCGATGTTAAACAATTTAATTTTATTAGTTTGTTTTAATGAAAAAAACACTGAGAAATGACTAGGTTTACACGAAAAAAGAATGCAATCGGGAAGAGCAGTCAAAAGAAAAATGAAAAAATTAAATAGATGTTCGTCAAATCGACGAAAGTTACCTTTCTAGGGTTAAGGGAAACTTGCTATCTGCCTCGAGAAGTTTGAAACATAATATTTTATATTAAAAAAGTATCTAGTTCAATTAATACAAACCACGTTCTTTAATCAACTTGGCTCTGAATAAAGATTTGCAAAAATTTCACATCCTTAGAACATTAAGGGCAGGAAGAATTCCTTGACTTATTTCGTTTGGAATTAGCCATTCGTTTAGAAAATTGTGTGGTAGAACTAAGGAGTAAAAGAATGAAAGATGTCTTCAAGCTTAAGTGATCATCCAGTTGAAAGAACTAGGTTTTGAAAAGTCTTTACAAACTCATTGAAATTTTGTAGTGGAGAAAGGACATCGGTAGAGTTTCCTGGTATTCTAAAAGCTCTGGTTCTTAGAGCATTTGAATTGAGTTTATTGCTGTGAAAAGGAAAATATTGAGTTAAGATTGGTGTTCAACGTAATTATAGCCGATAATTAATCAGATTTTAAAAATTTGATTGAGTGAATGTAATGTAATTGAATTAATATACGCAATTCATGATGTTAACAACTAGCTCACTTTGAATTATCGTCTATCAAAAGGTTGAATAATAAAAACACAACGGTTGTCTCTTATAAGAGTTATGAATACAAAAAAAGAAAGTACATTATTAAAATTGATAGCAGAAATATTTACACAAGTTATTGATAGCGCTTAAGCAAACCTATCTAAAATCTCCTCAGTCTGCTTTTCAATTTCTTAAAATAGCTTCTGTAAATTTATGTTAAACATTTGTTTTAACTTAGCTTTGCTTGAAGGCATTTGGAAAGGAAACATTAAACCAGCCCATTCGGTGCTAAAAAAAAAGCTTAAATTAAACTTCTAATCATGCAATTAGTGAGAAATTGTTAGAGTCATCTAATTCCAAAGCAGTATTCCTAGAAGCCTGATAAAACCAATTGTATTAATTTCGAAACATCAAGTTATTTAATTACATCCATTATCCTATTCTAAGTATCACATTAAAAAAAAACCAACTCGTATCATTCTCCAAAACTTACGGTTTCTTTATTTATTTACGGAAACAAACACTGCTCTGTAGACGCCAGGACAACAATAAAATTCTTTAGCTATCGTTTTTGCCAATTAAATACAGTGCATTTTCAAGTTACCCCAACCAAAGGCAGAAAAAAAACCTCTTGAGTGTGTGTTCGTACGTGTACCACATTTGCGAACCGAAAATTTGCATTTCCAATTTGAATTCTTTCAACAAAACAGTATCTCTTCTCGTTTTTATTGTATAGCCACTCTCTAATGAACATCGGAAACATCTTCTTGACGTCGCCTAGAATTCGGAAAATTCAACTAAAACGGCCGCTGACAACGACAATGACAGTGAAGCAGCTCTGCTCTGCTTCCACCCACAAAATAAACCCACAAACGCAATGTGTGTGCTTGTGTGTACATTTTGGCAAGGAAGCCCCCGACGGGATGGCAACAACAAAACTAAATAGAGAATGGCATAGCATCCCTAACAACATTAACAGAAACCGCCATACCGCAAAAACACAGCAAATAACCCACTAACCAAGCCTTGGTGGCACACAAAAGAAAATTCTTTCGGAATTTCAGGAAAAAAAACTCACAAACCAGCCACTGAATAGGAAGAAAATTTCAACGGGAAAAGAGGACTTTGTACTTTTGAAACAATAAATAAAGAAGTTGTTTTTTTTTCACCCTGTTTTTTTGTGTGAGCTTTTTGCAATTGGCACATTTGTGTGTTGGAAACGGAACAAGGTGGTGGCGTTGGGGTGACTCTTTTAAACATATATGAAGATTTCACTGCTGCTGCAGGAGAAGACGCACTTCGCCTTGTGGCACAAAGTATTCATAAAACTGTAGTAAATGGAAATTACCGAACACTTCAAATGGATATTCCTTCGCTGTGATTTTTGAAACAATTCTTTTGAGTACGTGCTTGTGAAAAGGATAACAAGATTTGACTTCTTCTTTTGAGTACATAAAAGAATCAGAAAACAATTGGATTTTTTATTTTTAATGCACAGTTAGCGTTTTGTATAAAAGAAATCACATAATCTGCTTAAGGTCAGTCCGTATCTCCGTATTGTCCGTAATCACTTTCTTTATTTGATTGCAAGTAAGGAACTGGGATTCTCCCTTAAAATCTTGCAGTAGAACTTACTCAAATTTAAATTTAAAATTATATTGAGTAAATGCGGCGAAAAATTATTCAAAACAATAGAAGAAATAAACAAATACCTGTCTTGTAAATAAATAAAATCAAGGACTTCAGAATGTTCTCTCATATTTTTCTAATGAAAGCTGGGATTGCTTGCCCCAAATAGGAAAATGATATCAGATTCAAGGTGAATGATTTTAAATTTTAATTAGCTGTAATAAAAATAGGCAGCAACTGCTTTGATTACGTTACGGTAGGACACGAGGTTTTGCTTTCTTAAAGTTTAAAGCATTAAAAATTTTATTGTTTTTTTGTGAACAGATATTAGCGCGGGGTACTTTTACCCCAAATAGGGAGTACACTAATCAAGCTTCGAGATGAAGTGAAACTACTAAATTGATCTAGACTCTATATCAACTTAATAGATTCTAGGCCAAACAAACTATCAAAATATTTAAGGGCTAAAATACAACAATCAACAATTTCATAAAAGGAAGTCCTTTTTTGTAGTACTTAGTGAAAAAGTTCTTTTTTGGTTCCACAGTCATCTTTAATTAGACCTTTGTTTTAAGCTGTTTAGAGACATTTTTTGCCACAGAGTTTGCTGCCAATTGAACTGTTTCATCAGCAAGTATTGTCACTTCATCTAGTTTTGAATGCATTAATGACGCCATGAAGTACACCATTACATTTGCAAGAGTTAACAGCACGGTTGTCAGTTTGGACCAAAGCTGGTAGTTTCAACAAAATGGAAAAAGAAAAACACTTCAGTTCTTGAGTAAAAAAAGTAATTCATACAAAAACCAGTTGTCTTATCGTAGAAAGAAAAAAATGCACTAATAAATTCATTCGTGTAAGTCCAATTTTGTGTTCTTTTTTTGTTTTTGAAAAGGCTCAACTTACTCAAAATATCAAACTGAGTGCTCTCGGTTTGCCATCAACTCGCTCTGAAGTAGATCTAGGTTTTTGCTGTAGAGAGTTCAGGTAACAAACAAGGATGTCAAATGACAGGTTTTTTTTTTTTTTAAATTACAGGCATTTGTGTTGATTTAGTGTTTAAAGCTTTTTTGAGAACCGAATGACCAAGGATACCTGGGTCAACTCTATTCGAACTGGAGTACCCATACAAAATCACTAAACACACAAAAAAAAAATCTAATTGCACTTTTGACACTTCCATTTCAAAATCCCAAAAGTACGTAAGACATTCACATCACTAATTCTCTTTCCCACGCATATTCCCCGGGTAAGCCAATAGCTGTGCAGACTTTTGAAAGACCATTCTCAGGGTGTTGATTTTTGAACAATGTTCTCAAGTATGACTTTAAAAAATTTTAAAAAAGTCTCATGATACTTGGCCTTGCCGAAAGCCTTCTTCGACATCAAAGGTCTCGATGAAATCTTGACCGAACTTGACTGAGCCGCACATGGATTCTCCAAAGTCATTCAGCACACCCCCGTTTTGCCAAGTTTTACAAGAATGTGAAAACACGGGATGGCTATGTACAGTTTTTTTCTTGAAATACTGTCAAACTTGAGTTTTGTTCTTGGTCGTTTTTATTTTCATCTGTAGACACATATTTTTTTGGCAAATGGCAACCGTGGTTCATACATCTCGGATAGCACAAATGCGCTGGACTAAATAGCAAACATGATCACTTTCATATCCACACCCAAGCTACGAAACTCACGACTATATTCGGTAGAGGAATCGACCACGATGATGCGTTTTTCACTAGTCACATTTCGCATCGAAAACCGAACAGCTTCACCCTTTTGAAATGATCATGTATTTTTTTGATATCAAAAAAATTGTGAAATGATTAGATTCTCTAGGGCAACGAAACAAATACTTTTCTGTCAGGACTTAGGTTGCCTTATCAAATATAGCTTTGAGAAAACTATGCCGAAATCATTTACATTCCACGAACACCGAAATGTTGCTGTTAGATGTGGAGAATATTTTTTGAACCCCACTAATACGAATACGAAATGCCAGGAATTGAATTGAATTTAACAAATTCCTAACTTGCTGTTAGCACTATATCAACATATATAACAAAATAATTAGCTTGTTTCAAGAATATGGATGTAAATACTCCGTGTCCGAATGTACATAGGTACTGCAGTCTGGGTAGTATGAAATTATACCGTTCCAATAAAAAAAAAAATATCTAACTAGATATGCACTCGAATCCTGCAGTGACTATAGTTGAGAAATTCATTCTAATTAAACCTACAAATAATATAACCTCAGGTACATTTAATTTAATTTAAAATGTACAGAACAAAAAGCTGTTTATTTCAGACACAACACGATTTTTTGTTCTGTTCAGATAAATCTGTCTTTATTTAAAAAAAAAAATTATATATTTTAATTTAAATTTGAAATGCAACTAACACTGACAATTGGTGAGGCGATTCGGTGCGATGAGTTTTTAATGGTAAACCTATGTAAATATTTACGCAAGGCCATGTTAAAATAAATCACTTTCGCTATTCGCACATTACTCAGTTACCGTTATCAATCTCCAACAGTCATTTTGTATAATTCAAAATATTATCGCATATGTACCTACTCTCCAACGAAAATTGTCACCCAAAATGTAATTCAACGTCAACAAAACAAATCACAACCAGGCACAAAACGGCCGACGTCCAATAATTTGCTCACTAAATTTATTATTTTAATTTATGACCCAGTTGAACAGAGTTAACGAAGATAAAAAAAATAAAACGGGAATAATAATAAAACTGAAAACAGGAACGCAAATGATTTTCCAATTTGCGAGCTCAAAAACATATTCCATATTAATTATATTGATAATCATAATGTAAATCAATTGCTCCTGTTCATATTCGCAGTTCGCAATACTAATTGTATTAGTAATTTCCACAAATCAACACCCACCAGTAGCTATAGTCCGATGGAGCTAGGCAAATATATAGCTAAGCACCAACTATTTTCGTGGCCAAAAATGAGAACACATAGTCGGAGCATCCGCAAATGGCAAACCGAAAAATGATTCCTGAAATTGGTGGTGGAAGGTTGTATCACAGTTTGTAGCATAATCTCTTCAATTAATGGATGTCCATTTCTGTGTTGGCCTGGCGCTGCATGGCTCCCTCCTCAGCTTGTGTTATGCTTTTTATTATATATTTTTTTTCTCCTTTGTATGTAAATGCATCGGGAAACGAGCATTTAAATATGTGTGGTATGTGCTATCAACAGGACTTTCTAGGGCACCACTAAAGTTTGCCTCGTGGTGTTCGTGGCGTAAATCTACATTGGTTGTGAGTGGTTTGTGTCCGGACTGGAGCAAATAAACACCAACAACTCGGTCATCGGGCTATGCATCGAAATTGCTAATGATATTTGCATTGCAAATTTATTCAACCAGATTTACTCGGAGAATTTGATTTTTTTACTTCTTATTGGCTTGAAAAATATTCTTTCCATTTGTAGCGAGGCAATCGATATAGAAGTAAGGATACAAGGTGCATGTGTAGTTAATAGTACAAACTTGATATATGCAATGTAATCAGAAATATGATAATTTTAAACTTTTTAGTTAGGGTGAACTGGCATATTCTCTTTAGGGCATATAATATTGCTTACAAAATGTAGGCTTCACATTGCACAATAGACATTAATATGCGATGGGAATATTCATGTGATGAACAACCATGTCATCAAAATATATCGACAGTTGGTTTCAGAAATTTGATAAGTCAAGGTAAGTTGTCAGTCGTCCATCATTATTATTTTTTTCTTTATTCTATACGAACTCAATAACCTCATTTGAGAAAGTAAGGGAGCAGTAATTGGGGCAGTGCAATCGGAGAGAAAACAATACTTTTCCAATACAGTAGAACGCCGATTATATCCGAACGCCGCGCCGCCGCACAGTGGCGCATTATGACTTTATTGGTTGCAAAAATCGTAGCTCGTAAGCAAGTAAAGATAACTTGATAATCTTTTTAGTTCAAAGGGAATTTCCAAAGCTATAACTAAACTTTGTGAATTTAAAGAAAAAATAATCACAGGGTTTTTCAACTGAAATACGATTTTCTCCTAAAAGGAAATGAACTCAATATTTTACCTCAAAAATTGTCAAAAGTTAATAGCTAGGGTATTTTAGAGATTTTTCGACAGATTATAGAGGTCATATGCTATATGCACCTCTAAGAGGAAAAAAAATACATTTTATAAATATTTACACTTTTGTATGAAAAGCCTTTTTCCATTTTGCTGCATACTAGAGTAAAATATACAACAGTGGAACATTTAAAGTCAAAGATATAAAGAAAGCTTTTAAGGTACCTTAAAATAATAACATTTAAGAAAAAAAAAAAAATGCTTTACAAAACCACAGGGCAGAAAAGTTTGGTCAAAACAAGAGGAAAATCCTATGGGAGGGGGTCTATCTCCCTCTGATTAGGCGGGAGGGGCAATTTTATAAAAAAGAATTAACACAATTTAAAATATGAAAAATCAACTTACTGCCACATATTATAGTGTTTTTAAAAGCTTATACCCTTTTTTAAAATAACATTCCAGTTCAAGTTGCTTTAGGTTTTTGAGTAGTTAAGTTTCAAAGTCAAAATTTTTCAAATTAAATTTTTTACAAAATGTTTGCTTTACTAAAAGTAATTTTTTTTAAATAATCAATGTTTGTATTACTTATTAGTCAAAAAAAAAAAATTTGACGTGAAAATCTTTCCGAGTTCTTAAAAAATTAATAAAAAGTAAAGCACTTTTTCCCAGAAAATCTATTTTTGTTGGTTTTTGGATTTTGAGACTTGCTAATTGTTCATTTAATGAACTTGAACTCAAACGTTTATTAAAGAACGAAATATTAGATTTAAAAAAATTATGGAATAAGATAGTAAATAGTTTATTTGATTTTCCATGATTTGTTTTTGAACTAATTAGATTTGTTATAAAACTGTCCGTGCCTCCCAAACGGAGGGTGATAGACACCCCTCATGAGCGATTTTCTTGGTCTTGAAAAAATTTGTCTGTTCTGAGCTTTACAGCTCATATAAGTATATCTATACGAAGGAATTTCTTCTTAAATGAAGTTTTTTAACATTTGGAGAAAAACCAGAAAAAATTGACCGACTTCCTGTTGTCAAATCTGTCCAGCTCAGCTCCATTCAACTATGTTCAGCTAGATTTTTCGATATAACTTAAGAAAATGAATAAGGATTCATTATCCATTGAGTTTGATTCAATGGCTCGTAAATATCATTTTTCTGATCATCAAAGTACATATTGTAATTTTTTCTTTGGTTTTCGATTTAAGCATATAACAAGTGGTCCCCGTGGCGTGATGGTTAGCATGCCTGCTGTTAACCTAGAGGTTCGTAGTTCAAGTTCCAACTGAGGCAAAAGTGTTTTTCCACGGGTACCGCCTCTCACGAGGAATTGGCAAGTCCTTTAATAGTATATTCATTGCCATGAAAAGCGCTTTCTGGATGATTTGGGGCTCTTCGCTCTGTTGCGCCATATTTATTTGTTAGTTTTTAGAACAAGTACATAACCAAAAAAAGTTATACTTTAACACTTTTCTCCTAGTCCTGGCAAAACACCCTTAAACTAAAATTTTTAACAAAGAAAATTGTTCTGCGCTCATAAACCCAAACCTGTCAAACGAATTTAATAATCTTTTTCGATTTCTAGGCCTCGAAACATTTCTTCAGTGAATTACAACTTTAAAAACTTGGCATTGTGAACCTTCTCGAAAAAAAAAAATGAATTTTGCAAAGCACTGTTGCCTAAATTCTCCAATCGGTAGTAAGCTTAATACAAAAAATTAGAACCAATTAATGTTTGGCCTGATGGGGTGGGTTGCATCTTACTCTGATCGAATTCTATGTGTGACAATTCAGTTAATTCAGATAACCGGCTTTCGACTCTACGTGTGAAAATCTTACAAGCCAGAGACGTTAGCTAAAGCTAATTTGGTTTACTTAACATCCAAATAAAACTGTTACTAAATTATCACTTAAGGTAAGCAAAGAAATCGGCTCTCAATTGTATGTTTTCTTTAGTTTTGAAAGATTCCACTATTGACAGTTTCAAGTCAGATGGCACTAATGATTTAGGGTCAGAGCCTCAGAGCTATAGGTACACGAAGAATAATACATATAAAGCTATACTAATTAACGCGGACTAGCTAAGGGTTAAAAAACTAAATGAAATTTCTGTTAATTGAAGTCTACTAAGTTATTCCACAGAGGAAACTTTCAGTATGGTTGAGGATGTAGTTTCGTAAGCTTTGAGTTCATTGAATTTATTTCACTTGTGAACGTTATTTTTAGCCTTGAACTCGATGTCAATTGTAACGTACTGATAATAAATTTTGATTTCGAAAAAGAAGAAATTTGATCACGGCACCAAACAAAACAAATGGGTTTAAGTCAAAACCCATGTCGAAATGCATCAAAAATAAATTTCCCAAGTTGTAATTTTTGGTAACGTCACTTTACTTTTCCGGAAATAATTTGTTTTTATTAGAAAGAAATTTTAACCCATAGGCTAGCCCGAATTCTATGGTTTATTAAGTCTGTAGAATAAGAGGGGAATAAGAGTTTTTTATTAATAGGGCTGATAGAGAATTGGCCTATTTATCTATACTCGGGCATGTAGGTATGTATATTAAATCGACGGCCTAGCTTCAGCCTTTTTGCTAACCGGTTGGCAAACTGTTTGATGTAAATGGAAAGAAAAATAAATCTCTTGACTGTGCCAATATGAATATTCACTAAATCACATCACATCACATCCAACAGACAAAATATTCTCTTTAAAATTATTATTAATGGAATATCCATCGCTACACATCTGTAATCTGCGGGAAGCAAAGTTTGATAAAACAGTTTGTGGTTTGGTTTATGCAAACTCCAGGTGGTTTAATTTTGCTAACCAAATTGCAGTCGCGACGGTGGCTTTCACTGTTAGTGCTAAAGAGACTATTTAAAGTGTTTTAAAAATATTTTTTACAGACCTTTAAGCTACCCCATTACATGAGATTAAAAATAATATCATTAAATGGAGTTAAGGCTAGTCTAACAAATAACACAAATAACATCAGGTAGAATTTTCGAATGACAAATCCTTTTGAGGTGAGCCTCTATGGTATAGGGTTTTCATTTCAATGAGCCCTGCAATTTGTCTCCATGTAAGTACGTAAGTCAGTGATGTATGTTGTAAATAGAGTCCTTTAAAATATTCCTCTCACAAGAAAGTATCTATACCTGCCATTCAATTTACTCAAAAATTTAAAACTACATATTGCATTACTTTCATGAACCATGGCTTGTGGAAAATATTTGCTTCACATAAGAATTTTATTGAAAGATTAATGTCCGCAAATAGTTAAATTTCTTAAGAACTTCCGACTTGCTCTTGTGTAAAATTGTAAAGGTAGAAATAAAACACCGTCAGCACTTCAAAAAGTCCTCCTCAAAAGTGTTTCACTAGTCAACCGGGTAACAAGAACGAATCCTTCGAGCCAAACATGCTCGTTGGTCGTACAAGGGAATCAAAGAAGTTTGCACAAGTAAAAGTCACTTCACGTGACATTCGAGAAGGTGGCTAGAAGAGAGTATAACTATCACCAAAGTTCCACAAGACATCCTACCCATTGATCGTTTTTTATGTCCAACCATTTAAGCAATCTAAAGGAAATCACGAAAAAAGCAACCAACATAAACTTTCAGGATTAGGGTGTCACACGTCGTTGATTTATGTTGACATGGGTTTTCGACATTTCGTGTTTTTTTTTTTTTTTTCTATGTTTTTTTTTATTCATTTAACATTCCAATATTCTTCTGATATGTGTAACTGTAAAGAAACGGCCGAAATTACATGGCGGAGATAAGAATCCGATATTGGCAACGACAAGACGACATGTGACCCGGAGCGAAGCAAAGTGAAGGATTACGGCTTCCGCATGAATGGTTGAGTGTAATATACAAAGTGAAGTCAATGGAAGCCGATTGGGTCTCTTTTAATCAGATTGAGGGCATTTGTCAAAGGCTGAGTAGCAGACATCAATTGAACGCTTAAATTTGTTTGGCACTTCAAATGTCAGATGCAAAGTCAAATTTCACATGAATTATCTATTAATACAATGGAAATGGATGAATTCAAGCATTGAGATATATGGCTTGCTTCTGTTGTTTAGATAATTCCGATAGTTTATGACCTATAAATACACATACAGGAGAAACAAAAAAGCTTACTCCATTGTGAATGGATTATATATCTATGTAGGTATATGTATACTGCTCGCCAGTTTGGTTTTTGATGTATCGACGTATTGTGCGCATAGCATATCCTTTAGTTGGTGAATTGTGTGAACTATAGGAATATTTTTTACTTAGCTTGGTATTTTAGAAATTCAATTGCGTTTCATTATAAATAAAATGAATCGGTTGCTGTTATCGTTCACTGACGGAAAAAAACACTTCCTTAGGATTGACAGCAACAGGTTAAGAGGTCACCTCGCTGAAGGCAGAGGAATTATCTTTTTCTAAATGAAGTTTACCCTATTGGGAGGAGAAAACACTTTCAAGAGTATATATGAAATTACTGGTACCCTTGGAGTGATGTTTAGCATGTCTGTTTTTATCCCAGAAATTCGTGGTTCGCGAGGAATTGGCAAGTCTTCCATTAGTAGATTAATTGCCATGAAAAGCGATTTCTCTTCTATCCGTTTCGTAATTGGCAGAAAACTGTGTAGGTCCCCTCCATTGCCACTCAAAAAATGGTTGTGAGAAATGCGCTAGGCCCTGGGGCTCCTCGCTCTGTTGCGCCAACCTATTTTTTATTTGTCTATTATATATGAGTTGAATTATGCGTTATGCGAAACAGACATTTTTATTTAAAACCAACCTTATTGATAAAAAAAACTTATTCAAAGCTTTGGGCTGTTGAAACTGAACTGGAAACAACCAAAACATGTCAGTAAGGCCCTCTGGACTAAGCCGAAATATGTTTGAAAATTTCATCAAAATCAGTCCAACCGATCTGAAATCAATAAGGAAAATAAAATTACTTGCTTACGCAGATGATATCAACAAAATGGGAAGAAGGAAGTGTGATGTCATGGGTGCTTTTGCGAGCATTCAAACAGAAGCGGCAAAAATGGGTTAAGTGGTTAATGAAGGCATAGCGAAGAGTATATTACAATGAAACAAGGACAGAGAACATCAACGAATTGGACAAAATGTCATAATATACAGACACAACTCCAAGGTAGTACATGACTCCGTCTACCTAGGATCCACTATAGACACGGAAAACCACTTCAGTGCGGATA
Source organism: Melanostoma mellinum (assembly GCA_914767635.1). NCBI lineage: Eukaryota > Metazoa > Arthropoda > Insecta > Diptera > Syrphidae > Melanostoma > Melanostoma mellinum. Next base: position 203,917,076 of record OU612060.1, on the reverse strand, counting down.
TCAAACGGAGAATGACTCTTGCCAACCGTCGCTTCTTTGAGTTAAGTAGGCAATCAAGAGATAAAAACCTCTCTAACTAAGGTAACCCTTCATAAGACATTGATCATCCCAGTCTTGCTTTACATTAATATAGCTGATGGAAGAATACGCATCGCGAGACTACGATTACCATGGCTAGGAACACGTGGAGCGGATGGATGTCAACTTTCCGGATCGACGAGTTTTGAAAACATATTTTAGGGAAATTGCAGGAGGGAAAGACCTCGTCTTAGGTGGCGCAATCAAGCGGAATGAGGCCTCAACCGACTAAGAGTGCAAAACTGGAGAGAGCTAGCCCGAAATCGAAGATGTTGATTGAGGCTCAGGTTCACCTCGAACTTAAATCCCCACCTAAGTATGTACGCAACAAAAATACAAACAGATTCCGATTGCTATAATTCTGTCACTGTTTAAAATGAATAAATTTGTAACTAAGGACTTTTGACTTTCCACGTAAAAACTACTGAATCTAAATGAATTTTTACAATAATGTAGGCCATGATTTATTACCGTATTACCACGGGAACGGGGACTCAAAAACTACTGGACCGATTTATTCACCGAATTATTTCACCAATGATGTTGAGCTATTTAATATTTCATCAACATATTTAAGGAAACAAGAACGGAAATTCTAAAATTACTGGGCTAGCTATTACAAAAACTTTTCCACCAGTGCAGTGGAAAGCAACATAGACTGTTTAGACTAACAAATATGCAAAAACTCATCACAGTAAATTTTAAGGCCCGAAATACACAAACCTTATCACTTTCCGTCACCAACGTTTTCCTTGTGTTGTCACACAAACCACAGTATCCAATATCGGCAAGGATATGTGTACACATTTCTGGTATGTGTATGTACATAAAGCTGCGTTAATTTATGTAGTGTGTGTGCTTATACCTTCTTTAACCGATTTAGATATGACAGTACACATTACGGAAAACCACGCAATTTGCTAACCACTCTATAAGCCAAAGAAATTATCTCTCTCAGCAGCTACAGTTCGTCTTCATACAGCACTTCCATAAAATTGTATTTCTAACTTTCACTATAACTTTCTCTCAGTAGGTATTCACAACATTTAAAAAGTCAACGAATTAACTAAGAAATTGCTTTATTTTAGAATTATAAGAAAAGGCAAGGGCATGGGGGGTAAGGACAAGAGAAAAATACCAAAGCCAATAAGAACATAGACAAAAGAGCTGAACTTAATGACATTCACAGCGACTCTAGTAATACTAACAGCCAATATTTGCACATGTCCTTTCGAGAATTCAATTAGAATGCATAGCGAACAGTTGAACGTCCTTTTAGCAATTTTATTCTTGTTTTTTTCATTTTTTGCTTAGTCTTTCAATTTTCACAATTTCTATTCAATTTCCTCTTGCATTCCTGCTTAACATACACTATAATATGGGAATAAAATGAACGCGCTTAGGGATGCAGAATGAAACAAAAGGAGCGAAAAAAAAACAAACTGAAATCTTTTTCCGCAATTTCATCTCGAAACGATAAGTATAGCGAGCGAAAAATAAAAGATTTAGAATCTTGACTTTCTCTAAAACCGAATAGATTTGTTCCCCAAGCATATCAACAGACAAAACATGATATTTGCTCAAGCAGCTATCCAGATGAGTTAGGATGTTCGGATACGAAACGCAGCGAAATGAGCATACTTCTATATTCAAATGAACGATTAATATCCAAGATATTAAAGTTGTCGCTGGCTGTGCGAGGATGTGTGGTTGTAAGTGGGGCGGCACCAACGAACACAAGTTCGAAAAGGTAAAGAGGAAAACGGATTTCACATCTTTGAGAAGAAGATTCTATGAAAAACGCGTGTCGATGTGAAAGTTATTCGTTATGCATGTACCTATGTATACATAAAATGCAGAATGCTCAATCGCATAAAGCAAAACGATGTGAAAATTTGGAGCAGACGAAAGCTTTGCCCAACAGGGACTTAAAAATGAAAAAGAAAAAGTTTTTTTTTGTTAAATCAAAGCGAGACTCAACATGCTATCATAACTAAAAGACATTGTTTTCAACAGACACTGTGTTTTAAATTGACAAATTAACAAAATTATAGCAAATGAATCAAAAGACACGAAATAGCAGATTCAAGACTCAAATTTTTTCAGGGCAGGGTCACCAACTCGTCATTTTGTTTCTTTTACTTATACAAGTAAGAGTAAAATCTGTGGTTCAACCTTGTAATCAGCTGTCAGCATGCGAAAGGCGTTGTAATTGGCTTCCTGTACAAGAAAATTTCACTACAACATTATGTTGAGTCAAAAAAAAAGTAGATTTATTTTTTTAAAACTGCAATATTTTAAAACAAAACGGAATAAAATCCGAAATGTATAGGTAGGGTGTTTTGCATAAGATGCGATAAAATCTCAGGACGAGACAAGAAAAAAATCGTCTGAGAGGGGAAGAGTTCAATCTCTCTCAATTTAGGTTTATTAAAAATAAAGTAAGCAATTTTATATAAACTTTAAAACTTATATTGTTCGCTAATTAATATTTAAGTTCAAGCTAATTTAGAAAAATGTTTTTGATTGATCAAGTCTCAAAAAATACAAATTTAATATACATAAATGTTTAAGTGAAATTCTGCACAAGCAATAACAGGTAAAAGATCAAATCTTCATTTTGATGTGTTGAGGTTGGCCCAATATACGACTGACCTTATGGAGCAGGATTCAATCTCTCTGCATCGGCGCAGTTAATAGGTCTCCGTGATTCGTCACGAATGTTTTTATAGTGAGAGTAAATTGCAATTATGACATAATAGTGGAGACCTGCAAAAACCAAAATGTTGTTTTTATTTCAACACATGAGCCATGGAAGAAATTGAAGTTTCTCCTCACCCGTCAAAGCTGCAACGAAAAGTGTAAAGGCGAACATAATAACTGCTTGTAAGATGCCCTCTGTTCCAAAACATAAAAAGTAAATGCCAGCGCCTAGCAGCGCTAAAACACCGATAATCTCACAAACCAGTCCAATTGTTTGAAGAATAAGCCATGGCAAAATTTTTTTATGGGATTTCTGCATGTTAAAGTTTTATTTTTTATTAGAAACAATGTGACTCTTATTTATTTAAAAAATACAAACCTCTCTAGTTCCCACAATCAGTAGAGCGCTCACAACAATAACCACCATACAACTAACCAATGGCCCAATAAACGAAGTGGTAGTAACATTTGTATGTTTTTGACTTATAACAATTCCTACAAGAGCGAAGATATCAAACACACCTCCAATAATACCCAACCATCCGAGGATCTCGGCACCAACGGGGAGGGTAAAACAGCAGCAACTATTAACCTTCTGGACCATGATGCAATAATTTCTTCAAAGTATACGACTGTAATCTGTAATCATAAAAAGTGAATTGTTGGTTTGGTAAATAGTTTTAACGATTTTTCTTATTTTTTTCTTAGTTAATTTAATTTTTTTATAATACTGCCCCTCCCACCAGATTGGAGGGAGTTAGTCCACCTCCCGAAATCTATCGTTGAGTTTTATTTAATGACTCGCAAACCTTTTCTTCCACTCAACTTAAAATTCAAAAAGTGTGCAAAAAGTAGAGTTATTTGACAACTTTCAAAATTTTATAAAAATGTAAACAAGGTACTTAAATTCAGTTTGTTTCGAGTTTCAATTGGGACTGTACTGAAAAATTAAAGTAAAAAATTAAATGACAAAGACCGTGTTGCTCTTTACTTGACTTAATTACAACTGAATACTAAATACATACACGGTTAAAAATCCTGGCGTTAAATTTAATATTTTTGAGATTGCATATATGACCAGTCCAAAATCGTATTTAAATGTAATACTTTGAAAATATTTAATTTTCAAATTCAATAGAAGACATATTGGAATTCAATACTGTTTTATATTAAAAAACAAGTTCGTATTATTTAATAGTAACACAGATAAGTATTAGTATTTAAACCAAAATATTACAGTTCATTACTTCATGTATTGATTTTAAGGTAATTTATATTAGAACCAATTACGCTGGGTATTGAAAACATGTTTTTATTTATTCAATTTCAATATTTTCTTACTTGTTTTAAACCCAAAGCGGGTTTAAATTTAATGCAAGTTTATTAAATCTTAATACTACTTAAGGTTTGATTGGATTACTTTTTAACCCACTTGGTATTGAAAACTAATACTTATTTATTGAATTTCAATACTATTGAAGATTTGATAGGATTACTTTTAAATCCACATAGTATTAAAAAGTAATACTTATTTATTGAATTTCAAAACAAAACCTTAAATCCTGTGAATATCAAACTGTTAATCTTGAACTTTCAAAGTAAACAAGGAAATAATTCTTTTTTAAAAAAGTTATTTTATTGAAAACGAGAACAAAGGAATCTTATAACAATGTAATAGCTTAAGCTTTTGAACACAAATATTATTCACAAAAAAGACTTCAATATGAAAACTTTGAATGGATTTTTAAGCATAATAAATACTATTGAACTTTAAAAAAACCTATCTGGTTCCCACTTACTAACCGTAGGTACTCAGCTCGCGCCGTCACTAACGCCCTTCGAGAAGAGTCCTTGAGCTTATTTGTTCGGCTGTACTCATCTAAAATGTACGCTGCTGGGCTTGTTTTTACAAATGCTTTTAATCCCTGTAACTTTAGGAAAATTTTATTTATACAATTACAGTAAATTCAATATTGAAAAAACTACTTACTTCTTTGTATAAAAGAAGACTGCTTCCAATTGCTGCTCCTTGTTTTGTTCAAATTTTCAGATATTTCATTAGAAGACTCTTCATCAACAGTGCCAAGAACCACAAGGAAGCAGGCACAGCCTGAACAGTGCCGCACTATATCGATCTTTTAAAGTGAATCTGTTCACTAGTTCTTCGTTTTCTAAGACTAAAACAAAAACAAATTTTAAATTAGCACGGTTTGCACTCACCAGGAAATAAATATATATTACACTTAAATTTGCTGTTAATTATACTTACTTGTAAGGAGGATATCTTCATTTCAAACGCCAAAAGATTCAGATGATTCATTCGTCTGATTTTTAGTTTGTTTTAAAAGTTTTTTTCCACGTTTTTCACTTTAGTGTAACTAAATTTTCCATTTGGAACTCCATGTTGAACGACCGACGCGACATGTTGAAACAAACTAACGGAGTTTTCTTTCGACAAAGCTATTCTCGATATTAAAATGTAATACTGAAGGGCTAAGAATTCATACCAAAATATTAAAATCTAAGGCTAAAGGGTTAAAAATCAATGCCTGGGTCTTAAAAATTAATACCTGGTGGGTATTAAAATCTTACATTAATGTGTTCAAAATAAATACCTTAAGAGATTTGTAATACAATCAAATATTAAATTCCAATACTTTGTTTTACTATGCAGTTTCTACTTGAATGTAATATTGAAATACTAAAAATAAATATTATTGTGTATTAGAATGTACTGTTCCATAAGTAAAATAATGTACAGTTTCACGTTAAATAGAAAATTTAATTACAATCAAATATTAAATTTCAATACATTATTTTTGAACATTATATTATGGTCACTTTTATCTAAATCCTCTACTAAAATCAAATAATAAATTATTGGATTTTAATATTTGAAGGTTAAATTTCAGTGGAAAAGTATTAAAAAAGGCATTTTAGTGGGAGATGTATTGAATTTTAATACCAAATTATTTAAAAAAATGTTTAATAAAGTAGGAATATTAAAAACAAATTATTCCTGTATTGCATACGGCTGTAATACGAGGGCCGTATTAAAAAACACCCCAGGATTTTTAACCGTGTACGCAGTACTGCCAAACTCGAGCAAATGATTCATCATCATACAATTGGTTTGAAATTATCATGCCAGAGGGCGAATTATCATACGCGTTCAACGTCGCACTCGTTTTACATAAGTTGGAAAAATATAATTAAATAAATGATTTTTTCTTTATATTGGTACCGTAAAGATGAAAATAGATTATTAAAAAGAACGTGTTAGCTAATCTTCAAAAAACCTGGATTTGATTAAGCCCCAAGGTGAAGACCTTCAGGAGTTTAAATACCACAATATTTTTCAATTTACCGAAGATATGTCATCTAAATTTAAAGTCAGATTAAGTGGTATTGTAATTCACCTTTCAATTCTGCGGAGAGATCTGATGAGAAATTAATAGTTTCTTGTAGTTGGTTTAAAATAGTAGTAAAATAGTCGACCGCTTCTTTTTTAAATTTTTTAGACATATAAAGTTAGTTTATCTGAAAATCTAACTTTTTATGAACACCCTCATTTTCATTGGTAGGAAGAAGGTATTTACATATATGTCCAGTCCATACATACAGATTTGATTTTGGTATCGTTTCAAAAGTTGGAATATTAAAAACTTGTTGAGGGGGGGGGGGGGGCAAGCCGGTGCCCATGCCCCGGACGACAAGTTTAGGGGGCAGTGAGTCATAGCTCCCTAAAACAAACATCACACCAAAAGAACATCAAAACCTTTTCACACTATTCATTACCGGACCCAGCATATCCCGTGCAGGTAACGGGGGTTGCAAGCGAAAAAAATAACCCATTTTGAAACAGCAACTGTGCGGTGGGCAAAGGGAAGCACAGTCAAATCATCACACCGATTGTGCTATTGTTATATGTTATATCAATAAATCTGTCACAGTTCATTCCCTTTCAAGGTTAATTTTCTTATAACTATCCGTGTCCGTCCGTGATTAAGTCGTGTTCTAGTTACACCTAAAAAATCATTATCATTTCTCCGCTCGTTAATTGTGGTGTTAGTGAAATTGTAGTCAAAACGTAGTATAACTACTTTGCGTTGAGTTGAAAATTTTATTATTCCATGCAATGATTTTGTTTTCCGGTCGATTCACTTTAAAAATATTTTTTAGACTGAAATGTTTCATCTGTGAAATTGAATATTTTCGTTCATATAGTTTGTAATTTATGAGCGCGCTAAGAAAAAAGCTATCGGGAGCGGAATATAGGAAAAATGATAAATATAAAAAGATGCAAGGAAAACAATGTGCAGATAATATGAAAAATTGGCTTCGAATAGGGGGTGACCCGTTAGTATCTGTTGCATCTTCCGAAGTTGATATTGAAAAAGAGGATGTCTCTCGCATGTTCTCGAGCAAGATCAAAGGGATCAAAATTTTTCACAGTCTGATTGTACAATGCAATCTTCAACATCTTTATCTGTTTGCGAAGAACAGCCAGAACTATAAAAAACAAAGCCAGATTACGAAGGATCTAAGTCCCCGCACTCGGGTTCGGATGAACATCAAAAAACCGGATTTGATTTGACGGACCCAGGCAATTTAATTTGCCAAGAGTGGAAAAATTATTGACGAACAACGATCTTTCTTAGGCAATCGGGCTGTATCATATTACCAGAAAATCACCCCGAAAGCATTGAACTGCAATTTTTTTTTTGTTTTTGTGTTGCAAGATCTACCAGGAACCGTCTTCTACTACCACATCTGCATTGTGTTCTCAGAGGGTTTATTAATTGTAAGAAAGTTTCAGAGAGACTAACCGAACACGAGGTAACTCAAATGCATAAAATAATCAAGTGGAAAACACGGGTACTGCCAATGAAATCATGGCACGGTATTGATAAGGACATTGAGAGATTAGTTCACTCAGAGAAAGAAAAATGAAGACAGATTCTGTGTATTGTTATGGATGATTTATTGTGTATTCACGAATTGCCTTTCTTTTTGCGGGTACCAAGAAACTCCTTGCAATCTCATCACACAATGTCCTCAGCCTAGCTAAGGTTACTTCTTGAACTTAATTTCTCTGCTCAAAATTTTGAAAAAAAAAACATAATTTTTTTTTTTTAAACCACTTTTTTCCAAATTTTACGTAATTAAGTAGTATTTTTCTGGCTTATTTTCAATGCTCTTATTTATTTATGATCAAACACAAAAAACCGGATATCAAAATAACCTGTAGTTTTTGAGAAAACCAAAAATTACAAAAACGACTTTTTAAAACTTTTTTTTTTTAAGTTTTTTTTCGTTATTTAACTTTTTAGTGAATTCTCAATAAAAAAAGTAAAGAGAAAATTCATCCTTTATTTCGTAAGTTCACTTAAGAATCCAATAACGAAAAAAAAACTTAAAAAAAAAAAAATTTACAAAAGTCGATTTTGTAATTTTTGGTTTTCTCATAAATAAATCATAAATAAATAAGAGCATTGAAAATAAGCCAGAAAAGTACTACTTAATTACGTAAAATTTGGAAAAAAAAGTGGTTTAAAAAAAAAATTATGTTTTTTTTCCAAATTTTGACTTTGAAAATTAATATTTCAAAAACTATTTATTTGAACAACTTATTTTTAAATTTAAATTAATGTATAAGTTTTTGGCTTTTCAAAATGCTATAGCACGACTCTGTAGGTATTATCGTTATTTTTAAATAATTTTTTTACCATTTTTAGTGGTTTTTTTCTTAAATTGCCCCTCCCGCCTAAACGGGGGAAAATGGACTCCCCCTCCCATACGATTTTTTGCTTGTCTAGGTCCAACCTACACACCCTATCTTTTTGTCACACCTTATGCGAATCACCCTGTATATATGGAGGGATTTGTATGTCTCCATATATATGACAATGATTCTAGAGCCATATAATATATGGTGTAGTGTAATACAAAATCATAATTGTCACCATATAAGTATGTTCGTCTTGTGTCAAGTCGTGTAGAAATAAAGGCATATTTTTTACTTTTTTTTGTATTATCTCTGTCACTTTTTATTAAAATTTACATCTATGTATGTACGAGTATGCATGTGTAATTAAAGATTTAATATAATCACTCCGTGCATTCAACGTACAAATAGAAATAAATAAATAACTACAAATAGAGAAATAAAAATAAAAAAACATAGGATGCCGATTGTATGACAAGCGCAAGTCATATAAAATCAATCGATTTATGTGGCTAGTTCGTTATATTCATATTTTATACGGTACAGGTTGCCATATAAGTGTGATAGCGATACTTTTCTTTGTCATATAATTATTGCTTGCCATACAAATTATCCATATATATATGGCATGGTGTAATATCACTTGCAATATTTACAGAAAATGTGCCATACATTATATGACAACAATGAATGTGCCATACATTATATTCATATATGTACATATATATGATAGTGTAATACCGAATAAAGTAAAGTATTTTTTTTTACTTTTAGTCAGTTTTTCATAAAATTGCTCCCCCTGCCCAAACGGAGGGAGATAGACTCTCTCCCACACGATTTTTTTGTTGTCCTGACCAATCCAAGCTATTTGTCTTGAATATTTGTCGCATCTTGTGCATCTTGTTCACCAACTTTTGTGTATCCTGCTTGGAAAATAGATTGCAGGTTGACGTGTTATACACTGATTTTGTAAAAGCTTTCGACAGGGTGCACCATAAACTTCTTTTGATAAAGTTAGAGAAAAGGGGTTTTAAATCTGGTTTTCTCAATTGGTTAAAATCGTATTTATCTAATCGAAAACAGATAGTCAAAATCGAAGGTGAACATTCCTTTTTATCAATGTTTTATCGGGCCTGCCTCAAGGAAGTCATTTAGGACCACTTCTTTTCAATTTGTTTGTCAATGACATTCCAGAATGCCTGAAGTTTGCAAGTTGTTTAATGTTTGCTGATGATTTAAAATTTTATTCTCAGATATCTCTTTTTGATGATTGTGTAAAATTTCAACAGGATATAGATTCTTTTTTCGAAGTGTAAGATATTTAGAGGTTTTTGGTTCTTCGCTTAAGGTAGTGTTTAATTACAATCTAGGTAGCGAAAGCCTTTCTTCTGTCAGTGAAATAAAGGATCTTGGTGTTATTTTTGATACCAGGTTGTCTTTTTCAGCACATGTGAATTATATAACATCTAAAGCGAATTCGCTACTGGGTTTCTTGAAGCGTAACACAGAAGTATTCAAAGATTGTTATACTTTGAAAACGATTTATACATCCTTGATAATACCAATATTGGAATATTGTAGCGTTGTTTGGTCTCCTTTTTATCAAAATTCTTCTGACAGAATTGAAAATATTCAAAAAAGATTCACCCGCTTTGCTTTAAAAAAATTGAGGTGTACAGATGGTTTACCTAGCTATAGCTCTAGATGCGCGTTAATCGATTTACAACCTCTAAAAAATCGAAGAGAAACTCTTTGTGTTGTTTTTATAAAAGATATAATCAACAACAAAATTAAGTCTCCAGATTTATTAAATCTTATCTCTTTTTATGTTCTTGAGAGAAATCTGAGAAACAGGGATGTTCTCTTTTTAATTCCAAGTCACAGGACGAACTATGGACTATATGAACCCGTAACCCGTTCTCTATCACTTTTTAATTTAATTCATAGTGAAGTCGACCTTCAAATGAATAAAGTTATGTTTAAGAGCATTGTTTCAAATATTTTTAATAATATTTAAAGATAATTTAATTTAAGAATTAGATTAATTATAGTCAACAGATTGTGTATCCATTGATGAAAATAAATAAACACTATACACATATATGCATGTATACGCTATAGATATGTATATTAGGGTGGTCCTAAATAAAAAGAAAGTGGGGACGCCCCCCAGATTGGTTCTAAATCAGGAAAAAAAATTTCCTAATTTTTAAAAATTTTTATTCCAAACCCTTCCTGACCCTATTTCATTAAGAAGCTTTTGTTTTTTCAGAATAACTTTTGAAGGAGTGAATTTGTCGAAAAATGATAAAACACCTTTTTTGTAGAACAATTAATTTTCTATAAAAATATTTGCCCTAAGCGAATGATTTTATGATTTTAAGTGATACATTTTAACATTTTGTCAGATATCAAGAAAAAAAAAATATTTGTTCAAATTTAACCCTGTATAACTTTTGAAGGAGTGAATTTGTTGAAAAATGATAAGAAACCTTTTTTGTAGAACAACAAATTTTTTATAAGAATATGTATCGCTCATCTCGGCACTTTGCTTCTAGACCGAAACATAAAATTCCAAAAATTATATGTTTTTTTTTTTCATACAATTTGTATGGGAAATGGAAATCTGCGATGAGCGAACTCTAAATATAAATTTTTCGAGCTCAAATTTTAACAGGCTTGTTTTTACTCCTACTCGAAGGTAAAAATCGATGTGCATCGAGAAAAAGAAAAAAGTCACTTTTTTTGAACCGGTCTAATGTATATGAAGTACAGAAAGTCAATATCATACCTCCACGGAACGAAAAGAGTTCCGATGTGCGATGGGATATTTTCTAAAGTGTCTGCTGTATCCCAAACATTGCATTTTTTGAAAAGGAAATTTTGCCGAATGAATCACCCACCGCTATTGGCCGCTTTGAAGCTTCGATTGTACCCTGTGTTGTCATTTCGCGCCTTATCGGCCATATTATTTATCAAAATTGTTGAATTAGGGAAGAAGAAGAAGAAGAAAAATTAAATAAATTCATTTCATACTGAAATGTCTTTTAAAAAGCACGTCTTTCATTTTTTGTTATTCAGAGGAAGTTAACTCGTTTTTGAATCGAAATTGTATGATCCCAGCTCCAAGAGCTAATTTCCAAAAAAGCAGGTTAAATTTTCATTTGTGCTTTTTTGTGGGGATCCAAGTGAAGGGCCAATGTTATACCAACAATCCGGAAACAATCCAAGCACTCAAATTATGAACATCCAAAAAATTGTTGAATTACAGCGCAACTAGAGCTTGGAAAATTGGAGTGATGGAATGTTCTACTGCGAAGCCAGTCAGTCACTGGCAGTGACTTGAAAGTGTTCTTGTGCGATAGTTAATAGGACAAGTGGCTTTACCCATCATAAATTTAAAAAAAAAGTTTAATTTGGATCATTTAATTGCCATACCCAAAAGAAATAGGTATGGGTTTGGGTCAATCCTTATATATCAAAAAAACATTTCAACAAAGATTTCTCTGATTTTATAGTAATTAATTATTCCAAAGTTAAAAACAAGCTGATTGGTTAAATCTTTAGTATTTTTATTCCAAAATAAAGCGTTAACATAATTTTTCTCCCGCATGTGGGTGATTTAAGCTTCTGTTGCAGCAGTGCGACGCTCTCATACCATAACGCACGAAGTATTAACTCTAGCACAACTTGTTTGATATAAGTTACATGAATTCAAACTTTATTTAAAACTTTTAAAGCTTAACAAAATACATAGCTAGTTTCAATCTATAATTTTTGTGCAAATCATCTTTACATACATAGGTGGTTGAATTGTCAATTGGAAAGGACGAAACACAGCAGCCCTGATGGTCTCAAAGCATTAAAAAAATACAATCATCTAAATCAACAAAAAGCTGTGACTTATAAGCAAATATTCGAGTTTTAAATTTTTAACTTAATTTTTATCAACCTTTATATAGAATATTCTTATCAAAAAGAAGTAAAGAATCTCTATTCCACTCAAAATACTTGCTCCCAGAAACAGGCCCAAAATACCACCTATTGTTACGACAACATCCAACTGCGTGCGCACGGTTTGCCTGCGGTATTTTTGTGATGACACCGTTTGTGTGATTTCAATTCGACTCGTTTCCGCTTCAGAAAAACTAATAAAGGAATAAATGTGAATATATTCCATTTTATCAAAGATATTTTATTAAATTACTTCTGACTCGATTCAACCACTTGGATTTCATGTTCCTTACACGAAGGCAAACAATCACAAACAAAATCATTCGAAAGCCAAGGTTGCATTACCTTGTTTTGTGGACGTATAAAATCTGCTTTATCTAGGCACATGGTTCCATTATAGTCACACACTACACTTCTGTCATCATCTATTTTTTGAAACAATGCAGTCAGAATAAGTTCTTATGAAAAATAATTAAAGTCTTGACCCTTTATCATATAGCCAATGCTGTTGCAACCACAAATTTGAAGTTGAATTTGTTTTATGCAGTCAATTACACAGGTTGTGAAACTGTAATACTTATATGAAGAATTTTTTGAATTTTCATTTGAGAACTTGCATCTTCTATAATTTGGAGATATTTCATGAACATCTGGGTCGTTGCTGATACTCTCTACTCTCAATTGCAATTGTTGAGTTGCTCCGCTAGTTATTTTGGTTATGAGCGCTTGACGGAAATTTACGGGTACGTCTTCTGGGTTAAGTAAGTGTAACTGGAAGATAACAATTTAAATATTGAAAATATTTTTATCTATAGACCCCAGACCCCACACTGGCCGGTCTTTATACAATTAAAAAGAGAAAAAAGGGTACCGATGTTATGAATACACTTTTTTTGGCGTGGTGAGAAGAGAGGTAAATAAATAATGGGCTGAAAATTATAGAAATAAAATCATTGAAAAAAATGGTTAACATGTCTGCCCCTTAAGTGAGAGTTCAAATCAGAAATTCTTTGAAATGTTTTCCCACAGACATAAAATTTCGACAGAAATTCAATATCCCTCCGAGCACAACTTCACTGTCATGAAAAGCAATATCTAACTTAACCTTTTCCGGCATACAAACAATCATTGTAGGTTCTTCAAACACGTTAGGCCCGAAGTTCACCAAGCTTTGTTGCACCAACCTAATTTTAAATTTAATTCAACGAAATGTCTGTATGGTTGTGCCCGCATACTCGATGGCATATCTCACTGAAAAGTTGAATCTATCTTTACATTGTTTTGGTGAAAGTATGATTATTGCGCTTGATATTTCTAAGACAGGAGTTTGGCATCAGGCTCTTTTATCGTAAACGCGTGCTTTTAGTACGTTCTTCGTTGGATTGGAAACTACTTTTGGATCATTTTACGTTTCATGTCTGATACCCACTTTATAAATGCTGATAGGCCCCAGGGCTCCGTTTTGACTCCGACTCTCTTACTGATTTCTATAAACGATTACTTGTCTGATACTTTTGATCGTCTAAACTGTTTTGCTGACATTACAAACTTCAGCTTTTCATACTCGTTTCCAATTCACGTCCCTACTCTTTGACTTACTTCAATTGTATGTGTAACTTCAAATTGCAGTTGTCCAAATCCAACATCTCGTCCAATAACAGTGTCCAGCTTTTTAGTCTTCTTCCTACAAACACAAGCAATCACAAATCGGGAATAAAGATCCTTCACAATACTGAAACTTGTACCTTTTCGTTGTCTGTTCGGAGTTGAAGATGAAACAAAGTCCTTCAGGCGTATGTAATGGTAAAAAATAATCGCAACAATTGAAAGCCTTCCCATTCCAAACACAATTAATTATTAAATCTGAACAGTTTGTGCGTATCTGTAAAAATTCATATCTGTATGTTATATTCTTTCAAAATTTTTATTCACATACTAGATTTGCAAGTTTCTTGTAACCCGTCATAGGACACTGAACGCAATCCTCACAATCAAAGTGCAGCGAACAGTAATCTCTCAACGATCCGAACGAATACATATTATTAATATATATGACACGAACCAGAAAATCCTCGATATCATAAATACTATCGTGGTTTTTATATTTTGCTTTCCACCTTTAAAGCAGAAAAGTCACACCAAAATTGCGATATTCGAGTGTAAAAATTTATCTTACTGTTCCATGAACTCAGTCAGCATCGGGTAATTCAGTTTAGCAGAAAAGGTCTCACAAATGCCTACTCCAGTAAAATGAGTTTTGTCCTCTGGACCTGCAGGTTCTATGACCAAACTGATGGCCTTGCTTTCAAAATCGTTCTGATATTCTTTGATGAGATAGTATGATCCACCAGCTGATATAACCACACAAATAAGCCAGAAAATTCGTTCTGTCAAGTGAATTCTAATAGAAGCTATAAAATTTAACTAAAATTCATTAAAGTACACATCTATATATACTGACTTTTGGTTAGATATGTACGCCAGACCGACCAAACTAGAATTTTCGCAGTAATCCCTGAGAATTGTCGATCCTTTTCTTGGAATATTCATGTCCAGCTTATTAAATTTTTATATTCTTTTCACTTAACTTGCAGTTTCGTCCAATGCATAAAACCTTACTGCCGCATTAAAACGCAGAAAGCTATTACATTTACTCCGAGCATTTATTTTCGTTTTCACTAAAATGTTGTCGGATAAATATTTAATTAGTGAAATGTACAATCGTTACGTGTTGCAAAAATAATGATTGCGGTCTGGTTTCATGAATACGGGCTTATAACTTACATATAGGTGGCGGGCGCACTGCAGCTGAAATAAACAGCAGGAAGTGGGAAACACAAACCGTTGGTATCCGTTGGATATTTCAATACTACTCCTATGGAAGAATCATAAGTGCAAACTGCAGTCCTTATGAATATTTAACTTGTAATTTCGAGTTTAAGTATTGTATGCCTTTAGTCTAGCGAGTCTTTCTCTAATTTTGTTCTTAAATTTTGTGTTGATGGTCAATATCTTTTTTTTAATTGAAATTGAGTCTGTGTCTGTGAAGGAAACGAGTTTTGGCATTTAAAATGTGTTGGTGTCGCTTTCCTTGAAAGTAGCTTTTAGTAAAACCATACGAGACATATAAATAATTAGTCCCTTGAGTGAGAAATGTTGAAAGCAAAATTCCTCCTACCTGTTCATGGAACCATCAGGGTTTCTTTAAACCCTTCAGTAAAATAGTAAACAACACAAGCATGTATGGCCTTCAAGGGGTAAAGCAGTCTTTTTGGGACAACTTTTGAATCCCACCTGGCAACAAACAATTACTTTTCCATTTTCTTAAGAAATAATAAAGCGACCATTTATCACAAAGTATTTCCCAGACGTCATGTGTACAGTGTACAGTGTACACAAAATTCAACCTAAGATCCTACATCAATTTCAAAAGCTTGCTGCACTTAAGCCCAGCCATCTAGGGAGGAGTGTGGGACAGAACCCACTTTTATCGTACACAAAGAACAAACCACGATTAAATATTATGGTTCATCTTTGAACATTGCTTATGTATGTCATGCAGTTCGAAAAATATAGCAAATCTTAACACAGCACAATAATGGGGCACCGCATCAACCGACGGACGAAACTTTAACAAAATAACTCAAATAGTTTCCTATACCTACAACCAATTACTATGTATATCTACCGATAGTTTAGTAAAATAGAAAAATTAAAAACCCTGGCAACAGTTATTTTCGGCCAGTGTCATTTATCAAAAGATTATTTTGTCGCAGAAAGTTTTGAGAAATTTTTTCGCCCGATGATGGACGATGACTTCAGCGTCGAGCGATGGAATTCCGGTATACTGTGAAAACTTTGAACCTTCCTAGAAAATGTTCTCTGGCGACAAGGAAACTTCTCTCTAACATTTAGTACTCTCGAGCAAACCACCGCAATGGAACCCATTATACCGCTGGGAGAATGTTTTACTGTATGCCTGATTTTGCGGGTAAAGAGAAACATAGCTTGAGGGATTTCCGGAGAAACTTTCCATAGAGACCCTTTTAACCAAATTCCAATGTGCAAGGAAATTCCTTTAAACTCAACGAAGAGGTTTTACAGGGGTAAACCTGAATTCTGCCACCAACATTCGTTTCTGCATTTGTACAGTGTATTTTTGAGTGTTTCCAGAGGTCCTGTCAAAGTCTTAACTATAGTTGGAAATGGCATTGTGTAAAATAAATAACTTTAATTCTCATCGGATGCATTATTTTTGTCGTCTAGCTAATTTGTTTTACTCCATTTACCTTGCGGTGTTCTATGGAATTCATATGAAATGTTTAACTTTCGGAACATCCCATGGGGAAACTATATCGTTTCAGAAAATTTGTTAAATTATTTAAATTCCCGAGTAGATAATACAGTTTGCCTTTTTCATTCTTTAAATGGCTAAAAGATGGATACAGAAATTCATGAAGTTTAGTTGTTGAATTGTGGACTGATTGTGGAATTGTTCATTCACAGTTTTTTTTTTTTTTTTTTGTTTGAGGTGTAGAACAATCAGTGATACAATTTGTCCTAATTCAACTAGTTTGTCGAATGAAAAGGTTTTTAGTCAAGAAAATGCTAAAATGTCTTTCTTTTTAGTTCCTTACGTTTTGGGGTAACTCCAAGCATTGGGACATTGAACGATCAACACCATTGTGTTAAGATGGTTTCGTTTCACTTGAAGTTTACAAAAGTCACTGCATAAGACACTAATAATGATAACAAAACGAGTGTTATAGACGTAAACTTATTTAATCAATTTCCTATACATGTATACAAATGAAGAGCAATACTTTAACAGTCGAATTTGCTCTAAAATCACATCTCATAAGTCACAATTTGTAGACCACGGTGGCCAGCTTAGTCATTTTTATTTGGTACTTATTTTTTCACTTCGTCACATAATCATTTTTTATTCTATTTGGTCATTTTTTCAACAAAAAGTTTTAGGTTTTCAAAAATGAAATTTATTCATAAAGAATTTTCTTTATCGTATGAATGTAAAAACTGCATTCATATATTCATTCATTTAAGCCCAGGGATTGCCCTGAGGTAGCCATAATGAGTTCTTTGGAAAAACCTCAACTTACCCTAAATATCAAGCTGTGTGTTTTCTGAGTTCTGAGTTTGCCATCAACTTGCAGTGAAGTAGAGATAGGCTTTTGCTGGGGAGAGTTCAGGTAGCAAGGAGTTATGTCAAATGTGTGTTTTTCTTCAAATGACCGGCATGTTTGGTTACTTCGCTATTAAATGTTTTTCAACCCTTCCGGAACGCAATTCAGGTGATAAAGTAACTGTAACTTGCTTTTCGGAATGAGTAAAAGGTTTAAGTAAAAGGTTTAAGTGTTTACGATATGAAGAGTCAATTCTAGGGATGTTTCCACTTTTGCTGGTACGAGTATATGTGTGTACCACCCTTGAAAAAGTTAAGAACCGATAATCAAGGTTTTTTTTGGCAACTAGACATGACGCTGCACAGCTCGTTTCTGTCAATTCTGTTGTACGCGTGTTTTTCCAAGATCTCCCGTGTGCTGTAAGAATTTGTTGACGTTGGAGGTTTTCAGACGTTCACGTAGACAAAACAACAGATGCGATGTTAACAAGGCGTATTCCTCTATAATTGCGGTGCAACCATAACTTTTCCCATTGACTGCCGTCTCCTTTCAAGTTAATCTCTAGCTGCCTTGAAAATTTTGGTGCTGAGGCCAGCTAACATACGAGTTTGACAACGCTAATTTCTTCTAGGTGTAGAGTATGGCATTCTTCATCACCATCTAAGTTGAGTCTGCACTGTGTTGGCTTGGTGGTCTCTATGGGCTTGGTTCTAAGTTTTCCACACGGGCATACATTTTTTACCCAGTGTTAGAAACTGTGAAGCTCATACCAAGTATGACATCTCTCAATGTCGTCAAAAAAGAGCTTCTAATGCTGCTTTTCCGTTTGAGAACTAGGTGTTCTTCCCTTCCTCTCTCCTTCTTCATCGAATTCAAAAATAATTTCGTTCTTTTCAAGCTATGTTTGGTCGTTTTTTTCGTTTTTAAACACATATTTTTTTGGCTGGTGGCAACCGTGGTTGTGACCTGCTGAGGACTACATTCCACATCATAATTTGAGTACTAATGTGGAAAGTTTTGGCTTGACAGGAAAGTTGTGATTAGTGAGGTGTCAGCAATGTCGGACAAAATTGAGCTTGTAGTCGTTAGTGACACTCTCTTTTCACGGCTTTTCGTGAATCTAAAAACGATCAAATTGAATCACAAATTTAATTCTTCTCTGTATACCTGTGTACCAATCCTTTGTTTAAGAGCAATGTGCTTCTAAATTAAAGTTTGGGGCTGGATTTCCAGTAAATTCCAAGCCCTTAAACGAATTTCTCTAATTGGCCAAAATTCGGTAAGTTTTTCAAGAGCAATACTGTCATGAAGAGTTCCTTCAGAAACAAAAATGGTTGAGAGAAACCAGAAATGGTTGAAAGACAAACACTAGGCTCTAGTTCATCCTGAACTGCTACGCCCTAGATTTATAAGTCATTTTTGGTGGCTTTTGTGCCATATGCACGACCTTTAATTGAACGAGAGTCCTAAAGGTAGCTTTGCCTAGAATGCACACTATTCTAAGTCCCTAACTGAAGTTTTTCTCAGTAAACCTATATTCACGCTCTTGAGAGGCCAGCACTATGGAGTTTCCAAATTATAACCAGGATTTCTGATGCGAAATGGTTCTGAGGGTTTTCATCAATTGTAACCTCTTGTATTAGACAAAAAACAAAAGATTATCCTGATCCGACTGAACACGAACTGTGTTTATTTTATAAAGGGAAATTTGATAGTAAAATAAAGAGTAAAGGAGGTTCTTTACTCCTTGAACATTTTCTTCCCTTCAGTATTTATTTATCTTTGAATTTTTTATATTCACCTTGAGGCTCTTCTTTGCCAAAAACTTGACCGTATTAAAATTAAACTTCGCAAATACCTTTCAAGCAATTCGACATAAAGCCAAACATAATATCTGCTTCTAAACAGACTTGTTCAACAAATTTTGACAAAAGAAATTCATCAAATAAAATGCACAAACCGCTCAGGCAATATCCATGCCAAATGAAGAAAAACTTTGAGTAGGGAAATGGTAAAACTTATCTTCTAAATAACTGTCCCACTTTCCAACTTCCCAGCGATATCTTCTGAGAGATAAACTAAAAAATTTACCCAAAAAAAAAACCTTCAATACACGGGAGGAGGTACAACTGGCGAATAAAAAAAAAGAAAACTCAAAAAATGAGAAAAACTATTTCTTTTATGTCCTCTAGGGAAAAAGGAAAGGGAGTAAAACTACACAACAAAATCATACAAGCGACTTCTTTTTTATTGTTTTTGACGAGATGGATCTGGCGATAGAACGAACTTGCCAGAAAATTTATTTGATATGCCTTGTTGCTTTATATAGTTCTAAAACAGTGCACTTTTTCAAAAAAAAATCCATTTTTTAAGTTTGAATTTGGTATAACGAGAAACTTTTTAAATGAAAAAACCTCCAGGCATTCGCTTTTCAAGGTTAGAATCCTTAGAACTTTTTTACGGACCAGGCGAGAGTAATTTATGTGCCAATAAGAGAAAATTATAGTACATGTTTGCGAGCCTTAACTTAAAATTTCGCTTGTCTCTCATTGTGATGGATTGTACGGTTTATAAAACACGAATATAAAAATAAATTAAAGAATAGTTTTTTTAAGTCACATGCCTTCTCGAATGCAACTGGGTTGCGCGACACTTGTTAAGAAGAAGGACAAAGATAGGAATGATTGTTTTTATGGTGCAGTAGATAGAGGAATAGATGTTTTTTTTTTTTTTTCTTATCGTTGACTCGGCGAAGCACTGCTCGCTCAGCTAAGATATAATGAAATTTGTAGTAATTAAGATAATTGCATCGCATTGAAAATATATAAACATGAGAAACGAAAAGTAATTCAAGTAAAAAAACTTCCTCCAAAAGCTGAATATTAATGAATTTTTTAGTTTCAATTTCAATCAAAGTTACTATTTTAGAGTATGTACACGAATAGCTTTGATTTTTTTCATAACTTTATATCTTATTTAGAGCCTTTCTAATTGGAGTTATCGGAAGTAAATAAGTAGTTAATAAAAGACTTTCTTACTCTTCTTTGTTTATTTTCTTATTTACAAACAATCCACTTGTATTCATTGCAACGCTGTTCAATTATTATTTTTTCTTATAAACACACATATTGATGTTCGCACTATATTCAGAATCTTTTGGGCATTCACCACGAATTGGCCTTTCAGCGGTACATTGGTTTCCCATTTTGTTGAATCCAGAAGGACAAGATTGGCCTGCGACAATGGCTACCAAGGCCATTACAAAAACCAACATCAAATAGAAGTTCATGCTGTAATCCAAAAATTAATTAATAATAAAAATAAATAGAAACTCAAAATAATTTCACTATACACACTTTCTAGTTTTGTATTGAGACAATATGATTTGGGTACTGAGTCTAGTGATGAACTGAATTCGAAGCGAATATTTATAGGCTTCCACATCAAACAGATAAGAATAAATTTGCATTGGATGATTTATGATGATGCATGATCTCAGCCCAGCCCAACTGTTATCAGAGCGAAGGTTATCGAGAAGTTCTAAGAATTGTTGCGGTAAGACAAAGATCAATGAAAATATTAGAAATATTTCACTGCATTGATATTTATTGAAATTCTGGAACTTAGATTGCAGATTGAATTCAATTCATTTTATATGCACGGATGAGTGTAGGGGAAAAGGGGTCGAGATAGGCAACCGATCCTCTAGTTTTAACTTACATATATCGATAAATTATTTGAAGAAAATATTTTGACTAAAGAGACACTAAGGTATGATGGCATAGAATTAGAAGATATCTACACAAATCTCAAAGCTTTTAAGGGACTTCCACACACAAATTTGTGTTCTGAAAAACCAAATTTTGACATAAATTATACAAACAAATGTTCTTCTAAAAGTAGAGGAATATGAAAACATGGATAATAGTCGCTGCCTCACGACATTCTAGACTTCCAATGTAATTTCCGATAGCTGGATCCTCCTTTCACTTCACCAATCAAAATCTGCCTTCATAAGATGAATCTTTACAAGAAAAAATTTTGTGGCATAGATAAGATTTCAAATGTTGTGTTGCGCAAGTGCCAACATTAACTTGATATCGCGCTATAGTAAAATTTTAATCATTCCATAGCGACCTGTTACGTTTTTATTATATGTATTGATGTATTGATGATATTGAAGAAAGAAACGTTAAACATTCATCCCAAACAATTTGGTTTCAGAAAAAAAGCAACTCTACAAAACATTCACCTGTTGTGTTTGACAGTAAAACCACTCAAATTCTTAGATTCAAAAAATGTTCGGTCATTCTAGATATATAGACCTGCAAGCGGCATTTGATTCTATTTGGCATAAGGGTCTTATATATAAAATGATTACATTCAATTTCCGAGTTTTTTTAACACTAAAACTACCGACATTATATACGTCTTTCTACCGATGGCGGTCAAATGTCCGCTTTGAAATAAACATTATAGTCTTTTCCAGTTAATTGTAATTAATACAGAATTTAGCACAAACAATAAACACATCATAACTATTATACATATGATAATTAAAAAACATTTATTTACTTAGTCTCAAAAGCGATCAAATCGCTCTGGTAGGTTTAGTGTTAATACGGGTAGTAAAAAGTCTTCTAAGCTCTAGGCGCGCTTCAGTCCGTATTGCATCTGAATATTTAAAAGAATTTTCGGTTAAAGAATCACTGTTCGGTCCGAAATTGTTCAATATTTACTAGAGCAACTTCCCAATTTATATTAACCGTACTCACACCACGGGTAGCATGTTTGTCAATCACGCAAGAGGTTCGTGGTGCGAATCCCAACCGAAAATCCGATAGTAAATTCATTGCCATGAAAAGTACTTTTCCTTCAACCTTTTGCTTCTAAGCAAACTTCTAAGAAAACAAAAATTTTGATATACAAGACACTAGTCAGGCCTATTTTGACCAAGGGTTTCTTTTGGTTGCTTTACTATATCTATATTATAGTATATCTATACTATATATATCACCAACAGGAAGGTATGACTAACCATACCCAATTTGTATCAATGACTCTGTTGGCCCCAGAAAAAGGTAATGAGGTTGATGTTATTACTACCGATTTTAGTAAAGCGTTCAAAAAAATTAGTCATCAAATTATTTACCTCAAAGCCTTTGGCTCCACTATTAGTTATCGAATGGATCAAATCATACCGAGAACCGAGTTTTGCCTCTTCGGGAGTTCCCCAGGATAGCCAACTCGGTCCACTCCTGTTTGTGGTTGCCATCAATGAAGATAGCCGGTAAGTTTTTGCTCAGATCTATCCATTTATGCCGACGACATTAGAATAATAAAAGTTGTCTCATCTGCTCATGACAACTCCTCCTTCAATTTAGTGCAGTAAGCCTTTCTTGAGCTTAATGTTAAGAAATGCCAAAGTATGACTTTCTCGAGTAAACGCTGGCCTTTTAGTCTTCGAATTTATTACTTCCGTAACATGCCTGGCTCTATAGTTTCGTCTATTCGCGATCTTGGAATAATTTGTGACAAAGAGCTTAATTTCCAATCTCACATTAATCATATTACTATAAAAGTAAATTCTTCCCTAAGGTTTACCAAACGCTCGTCTAAAGAGTTTTCCATGACGCCTAAGCAACTGAACCGATTTAAATGAAATTTGGTACAGAAATAGACTAGAGTCTGAAATAGGAAAAAGGTTGTATTCCATCCCCATATTTTTATGTGAATACATAAAAGTAAGTATCAGCATCTACTTATAATAATGCTAACTTTTATAGATGTAAATTAAACATTACTATGCGTCGCGTAATAATAAGTCTTGAAGTCATAATATTTCTGAGACGGTCAAGAAATTCACAATTAAAAGAAGAGCAGGACTCCAACTAACATCAATGCATTCTTGGGGCTCCGAAGTATTTGTAAATTGTAACAACAGCCCGGCCACAGCAATTTCATTCCAATGGGTATTTTTTTTAGGCATGTGGTTTTCAGCATTTTAGAGTTGGTCTTTTTGACAGCTGTTACTAGTTCCATGCTCAGTTCGGTTTACCATTTCACTGTGCAAGAATTTGTGCCGCACGACCACTGAGCACTGTTCTCGAAACGAAATAACTGTTGATACCGATTTTTACATAATTTCGAATAAAGCTTTGAGTTAACTCCAAGATCGGGAGATTTTAAGACTGCTGGAAAATTTTTTGTGAAGTGAAAAAAATGGTCGAAAGTTGGAACTCAAGGCTTTGAATATATTTGAGTCAGCCACGACGTGACGCGGCGACCACTTGCGCGAAATCATTAATATCGCAAGGCTCGTCATAACAATTTTGGACTACGAATGCCGAATGTAAAGTACTAAAACATCTTCACAAATGAATCTCTTGCAACATATATTTAGAACTAATTAGGCAGTTTATGAGCAGTGACAAATTTCGTGACTACAAAGGCCTATGCATACATATATATGAAGCTTAGTTTTTGCCAATCGATTGTTACCACGGAGCTTATGATAGGAGCCAATGGCGAACCCTTATCCTTATTGTAACGTGAACCCAACATTTTATACCAATTTCCTAATCGAAAAACGTTCAACCGAAAACACAACTGGCAACACTTTAATGGAATGGTATAAATGACAGGCGTTGCTTGTAAGCCAGTGTGTGTGAGTGTATAGAGAGACAGACAGACAGAGAGTAGACAGCAAATGTGGAGACAATGTAGAAGTTACTGGAGAGTTCTAGATGGCATGTCATTCGATATAAATAGCCCGCCCGAGGCAACCAGAGGGCAGTTTTGTTTATAGAGTGATAAAGTTAAGAGTAAATACAAGTGATAGTCCAAAAGTCGAGTTGAGTTCGAATAAAGTGTATATCGAAAGTAGATACTGAATAAAGTGGTAGAATTAAATTGAAAGGTAGAGTTTTATTTTTGCGAACTAAGCGCACGTTACATTGGTGTCAGAAGTGTAAATAAAACTTATTTGACTAGTAAAGTGTAAAAAAAAAAAAAAAAAAGTAAAAAGAAAATAATAATTATATACAGTGAAAATGGGTAAGTTGTTAGAAGAGCTCACTTGCATTGAGCTTAAAAGTGAGTTAGGTAAGCGAAATCTTTCTAGAGCGGGATCGAAAAATGAGCTCGTCCTGCGCTTGCGTAACTATTTGGAACAGCAAGGGGAAGACGTAAACACTTTTGTTTTTGAAACAGAAGTGGAAGAAGAGGAAGTAAGTGAGAATGTAGATTTTTCTAGTATAATGAAGCTTTTATTAGAACAAAGAAACGAACAAAAGAAAATGATTGAAGAGCAACGAAACGAGCGAAAGAAGGAACAGCAGAATGTTCTCGAAAAACTGGAAGCACAACGAAACGAACAAAAGAAAGAACAACAGAATATTCTCGAAAGACTTGAGGCGCAACAGAATGTTTTAGAAGGTCAGAAAAACATTCTAGAAGGTAAATTGGGTAACATTGAGAAAAATGTTTGTGGCCTAGAAAAACGCATTGAATGTGTTGAGAAACGATTTTCCAAGCTTGAGAGTCAATGCGAAAGTCAGCTTGCCACTTTGGAGAAACGAATCGAAAACATGGCTAAAGAACTAGACCAGATGCGGAAAATGGAGCTACGGAAAACTTGTGGAGATTGTCTAAAGCAAAGAGAAGTACAACCACCAACATTCGACGGACAGTCGTCTTGGTCAGTTTACAGGAGACAATTCGAGGCAGCTGCGACAGCAAATGGCTGGGATGACGAAGACAAATACATAGCACTGACTCTTGCTCTTAGAGGACCAGCAGCTGAATTACTTCAAACTGTTCCAGCTGGTAAGAGCTACGATTTCAGTTCTCTCGTGGCAGCTATAGATAAACGGTTTGGTGATAGCCACTTGAAAGAGGTCTTCCGAGTCCAACTCAATAGCAGAGTCCAGAAAAGGGGTGAAAGTCTACAGCAGCTCCAAGCAGACGTCGAAAGACTGGCTCACCTGGCATACCCGGATGCTGGAGAAGAAATCATCAACCATCTGGCTGTTGAGTCCTTCGTTCGTGCCATTTCTGACAAACATCTTCAGAGATCTGTGCGAACTGCTAGAACACGAACTCTTTCTGAGACTCTAGAGTTTGCATTAATGATGGAAGCATCTGAGCAAGCTTCTCAAATGGTACATTGTCAAAGAGAAGCCATATTCGAGGCTGGATCATGCCCAGGAATTAAGCTACAAAGGAACCAGCGGAACGGACTTGCCAGATGTTGGAATTGTAATAAGACGGGGCACTTACAGCGACAATGCCGGTTGCCACCAATTAAAACTGAAACTGCTTGTCGACGTTGTGAAGTCCAAGAAAATCAATCCGCGAGCTGTAGAGTAAGACCGCAGACTTATCAATACCGAATTGGACATCAGGTAGAAAACCCCCAATGGAATTGCTGGCGGAAAGTAGAGACCAAGACTCAGCGGATGAGAGTGGAACCCATATTCGGATGGAACAAGGAAGAATTGAGGTCTGCTCAAAAGAAGGATCCAGACATCGGACCGATTCTCAAATGGAAAGAGAACAACACAAAACCTGTCTGGAATGACATTTCTGACCAAAGCCCTGTTGTCAAAGC
Organism: Melanostoma mellinum; assembly: GCA_914767635.1. Taxonomy (NCBI): domain Eukaryota; kingdom Metazoa; phylum Arthropoda; class Insecta; order Diptera; family Syrphidae; genus Melanostoma; species Melanostoma mellinum. The sequence continues at coordinate 203,890,858 of OU612060.1, read as the reverse complement.
CTATTGGGCACAGTGGGACTCGCTTCGCGTGCAAGAAGGCGTACTGCAGCGCAAATGGGAATCTCCTGACGGAAAATCCTTTGTAATGCAGCTTATTGTTCCTCAATCGAAAATCAAAGAGGTTTTACAAAAGATGCATAGAAGCCCTACAGGAAGCCACCTGGGAGTCAACAAGACGCTGGAGAATGTGCGAAAACGCTTTTACTGGCTGCATGTTAGAGGTGACGTGGAGAAGTGGTTCCGAAATTGTTATGTCTGTGATTCAAACATAGAGGTGGGTAGGCTGACAGATAGACCTAATAGAACAGGGACATGGGCCACAGTGTATGGCGACCGGATGAAGACTCGGTATGACACAAAAGCGAGAACGGCAGGATTCCAAGCAGGAGAACGTGTGTGGCTTTATAATCCTCATCGTCAAAAGGGATTGTCACCGAAACTTCAGCAAAACTGGGAAGGTCCTTATACTGTAGTCACGAGGATTAACGACGTGGTTTACCGCATCCAAAGAGGACTAAGAGGCAAGTTAAAAGTAGTTCATTGTGACAGGCTGCATCGATATAGTGGCGAGGCTGCAGATGGAATTATTCGGGACGAACAATCCTAAGGAGGGGGCAGTGTAACGTGAACCCAACATTTTATACCAATTTCCTAATCGAAAAACGTTCAACCGAAAACACAACTGGCAACACTTTAATGGAATGGTATAAATGACAGGCGTTGCTTGTAAGCCAGTGTGTGTGAGTGTATAGAGAGACAGACAGACAGAGAGTAGACAGCAAATGTGGAGACAATGTAGAAGTTACTGGAGAGTTCTAGATGGCATGTCATTCGATATAAATAGCCCGCCCGAGGCAACCAGAGGGCAGTTTTGTTTATAGAGTGATAAAGTTAAGAGTAAATACAAGTGATAGTCCAAAAGTCGAGTTGAGTTCGAATAAAGTGTATATCGAAAGTAGATACTGAATAAAGTGGTAGAATTAAATTGAAAGGTAGAGTTTTATTTTTGCGAACTAAGCGCACGTTACATTATGATAAAGTTAAATTCTTGGATATAACATTAAATTGTATGTGTTTTATTTCTCCCTGAAAACCACACCTGTAAAAAAACACCCTTTATGTGCAAAACGGTATATTAATCATGTTCGGTGAGAATAAAACAATTCACTCGAATCTAATTCAAGCTTGGGCAATACTCGACTCTTTATTTCTTTCACTGAATCTCGGCTATTTTCTATGTACTATGGACATAAACACTCATCATTCGTCACACGACATTTAAACTAAAACTTCAATTTGATTAATTCAAATTTAAATAAATTTTACTGAGTGATACTTCCCGCTTTCTCTTAAAACTGAACCCACAATCATTAACACCATCAACTCCTATAATTTGCTTGAAAATTGAAGACATTGAATAGTCATTAACGCTACAACAATTCCCTGAAGCAACTAAATTAAACGCTTATAATGTTATTTTGTTATTTTTTGGCAGGCCGTCTTTGGTGTTAGTATGGTTGCTTCACAGTGTGTATATCAATGGGTGGTAGTTGTTTAACTAAGATAACAAAGGCTTAATTAATAGCTATAAATTAAGGTGCCGATCCTGTTGTTTACAATTTGCATATCAAATAATCCCCGAATTTGCTCTAGGGCTACACCATATCCGCCATCTGCTGTCCATTTTATACCTTGCAGCATTATATAGAATGACATTAATGTCTACATGCGCCATTTATTTTGTTCCACGTACCTACTTCGCATTTGCTTTAAAAATCTTATATGGCTTATTCGACATTCAAAGAATCTTTCGACTAACAGAGATTTATTAAAATTGCATTTGGACAGTCCTAAAAACCTTTCAGATTAACTCTGACAGCTTTTACATCCTTAGTTCCTTTCATCTAAGTAGCCAAAGCTTAGTCAACAAGAAATAAAGTGTCCAGGAATAAGATTTCTAAATGAGATTTATGGGGGTGGATGTATGTAACTCTCTAAGGAAATGAATCGGAGATTGAGAGGCAGAAAAGAAATCGAAAATGGAAATGAGTATGTGTTAAAGACGCAATGATGATGTGGATGTTTCTATCCATTGTCATGCATCACGTACAGAAAGTGATTTTAAAAATTATTTGTAATGCTCCCATCAGCCTCCTTTGTGTGTTGATTTGAATGAGACATCAAAGTGTGTGTGCATTTGACTATTTTGTTTCAGTAAAGGTTAATAGAAAATAGACATACATAAAGGGACATAATATGTTAATTAGAATTTGGATATTAAGAGGTTAATATTTATAAAAACAAAAAAAATATATATATATATAAAAAATATAGATTTACACAAAGCTATGGTGCATCTTAGTGTTTCTTTCCAAGATCATGGAAACGTTGATAAACCGTCAACTCATGAAGAACAAAAGCTTCTTCATGACCGACAGTACAGCCTACTTAGGAAAAGGTCCTCTGGTCATTTGATGGCTTATCTCACCTAGAAGTGGAACCAGTCTGCACACTGTTTTGAAGATAGCAAGATTATGGCTTTTGGTATCGATGAGTTTCTTCTTCGTTGGATTAGAAACTTCCTTTCTGAATGTCAATACAAGTTGTTTTTGATGGTTTGAAGTTTGATACCCACTTGAAATGCTGGTATGCCCCAGGGCTCCGTTTTGTCTCCTCGACTCGACCCTCAGCTTTTCATATTCGTTTCTTGTGGAAGTGGAACGCCTACCTATATTAAGCTCATTGAATTCTGACTTAACAGCAATTTAAAAAAGAAAAAATACAGCAAAATTTGTACATAAGGGCAAAAATTCACACTCTATAAATAGTGCAAATTAATCTACCTACTGATCAGCTTAATGCTTCATCCCAATTTGATTACCAGCAAATGAACTGAAGCAGCTAATCCGTACTTGCTGAGTTCAATGGTTTGTCAAATTATCATCAAAACATGAGAGAAAAAAACTTCAGTGCAATGAAACATCAATAACATAATTATTATAATTGAGCAACCGATTATAATGCTATCTCTAGCCTACCTGTATTTAAACACCTTTCAACAGATTGAACGTTTTGGCATAACCATTGAATTTTTATTTCTAAATCGAGGAGCCATTACCTCGAATCGACGATTTTAACCAGCCTTTGAGCCAAATGTCTATTTCAAGTAATACAGCCATCGAAGTAATGAGACGACTAGAGGTACATGGCGTCTACTAAACGTCATCGTTTAATTGAAAGCCAAACCGTGACATGTATCTTAATTTAACACTTGTTGAACTTTTCAAAATTTAATTGGCTCGTGTTGTATCCACGGCCTTAGAAAATTGCATTACACCGTTTCTTGTGTAGTTAAGTTCACTTGTATAAGAGTGTTTTGATTGGCGCAACGCGGCGAACGATTTTAATGGAAGCTATAGTAGTTAAATTGTGGGTGAGAAGACTTTTTTTGATACTTTGATCACACGCATTTGGTTCGAAAGTATGGAGATATATGAACCTATAGTTTCGGTTTGTTAGAAACTTAAATGCCCCATACGAGACATACGAGTATAGGTATATGTGCATCGATTTGGTCTGCGTGTTTTACACAAGAAAGACGGTAATGACACCGGGTATACTAAATAATGTTTTCTGTTTCCTGTTAATGGATTTACACTGTTAGATTATACAAACACTGTAATTAAGGCTGATGAGAGACCATTTCTTTCATTTAATTGCTATTTTATTTTTATTCTTTTAAAAGGACAACAAAAGCTTGACCATGAAGCCAGTACCTACTTATTATCGAATATCGATAAACAGTTTCCAAGTAACTAAAAATGAAGAGGATTTCAGTTCTTTGGAATGTTCAAATACGAAAAGAACAAGCTCAAATGTCCTTTATCCGAATGCTTTGGGAAATTTAAAATCAGCTCAGTTCAAATCAACGCTGAGAAAAAGTATGCAGTAGTTCAGCTCATCAGCTTGGTTTTTACAGAAACCATTTATTTTTATGAGCACTAGGTTAGGATATAAAAAGGCAATATTTGTTTTGCATTACTGAATCTCAAAAGCAACAAAAGAAATAGTCCTTATAAGCTAATGAGTACCTAATGGAATCGAATATGAGTTTGCAGAGAATCATTTATCCGCTGAAAATGAAACTAAATTTAAGAAAAACCCCTCAATTCCGGCCGATGTCCAATTCATTGCCACAAAGCTTCCACCCAGCGTCATACAAAAGTGATAAACGGATCCACCTTAGTACCTACCTATTCCTATACCACTTGAGAAATTGGATAAAAATTTTTAAACTAACTTCTTTCTTGTGCTCAATGTCATGGTCTCTAAGAAATACCCATGGCAAAAGCCACAACTTAAAGGTCAAAAGAATAGGTACGTATATGTTCTTAGAAAGTGATGGAGATCAATTCCTCAAAGTGTTCAAAATGATATATTAAGAAATTTTATTGCATCATGTCTGATGGGACTTCACATTATGAAAAGAACTTGCTGACTCGGTAAACAGCTTTTTTCGTTTCATGTTCTCCATCAATAAGTCATATGACTTGTTATTACTCGTACACCAATCCACCAAGCTCATACCCCCCACAAAAAAAAAAGAAGAAGAAAAGTATCCTCCAACTCATAACACTTTCAAAAGTGCAGTCATTTTCCTGAGTGTTTTCCCAATTTGGACTGTCTCCACAACATTCACCCACCAACCAACCAAAGCATTTTTCGCATAGGTACCAAATATGTATCCACCTTGTTGCAATTCAGGCCCGCAACGATGCATTGCGCTTCTTGGATATATGTTACATGACAATCCAAATTTGGTAAACCAATAATTATGGCTGTCAACTGACCACCAAAAACATATACGGCCGCGCATGGTTAGTTAGACCTTCGGGTCATTTTAAATCGAAACCCATAGACGTATTATTGAGTGGAAACTAATCTTTACAAAATGTATACGTACAAATACTAAGAAATTCATACCCACACAAAAAAGTTGATCATTTATAAAAGAATGATTGTGGCGCCAAGTACATCACAAATGGATGTGCGAAAAAGTCAATGATGACCTCAATCTCGAGTTTAGTGGAAAATTTTTCTTTAAGACAGTAAAAAGAAAAGAAAACAAATTGAAGTGAAGTTTGCTTTTCTTGTAGTATATGTTACTTATTTTAGTTTCATTTTCACAAGTCCGGTCCTTGTTGTCTGCTTTGTTCAGTCGCTATATTTCAGCTTGGTTTTTGCGTATTTGATGGTGATTAGTAAGAAGAAATTATTATTATCGTCCTAATGCACCTCCTTAAGGAATCGAATACCTAACTTCTTGTGTTAATGAAATTATTGAAAACATGAATTAAAACAAAAATCAGTCTATATTGATGTTTCTGCCACTTTAAGAACGCGTTTTTTTTTTTTTTTTTTTATACTGACTTAGACTGATTTCAATAAAATTTAGAACACAGATGGACTAGTTTGTGCCTGAAAAATTTACAGCGTTCAAACCTTGCTCTGATCTGAGCAAATTTGTTCCACTTTTGAAGAAAATAAATTAAATTTGCTCCGTCGTCGCTCCGCTTTTGTTGGAATTTACTTGACTTTTTCGACATAGAAAATTTTGGATACATAAACTCCAGACAACCGTGGATTGAAATGCTTGAAATTTTAAATAAATAAGTAAAAAGGCGATAGGGACGCTCCAAACCGTGCGGCGAGCCTCGCGACCTAGTGCAGTTCAAGGACCTACTATGCCAAGTGCGAATTGTTTATTGAGTTAGTGCTTTTCATGGCAATGTGGCTCTTTTGGACTTTGCCAGTTCTTCATAAAAGGCGATACGTGGCTTAATGGTTTCCAAATTGTTGACATAAATAACCGTGCTTCACAGACCCTACAAAGAATTGCAGCTCTTAATACTGCCAAAATGACTGACGATTTGACAACTTAAAGTGCAAAAGATTGAATGCGGCATAGCAGGCTGTGTGGCACTATTCAGCATGAACCAGAGCGGTAGTCCAAGTCGATTTCACAAAGCTCATTGATAAAGTGTTCTTTGATTGAATCGCATACTCTCGGTATATATTCTGTGTGTATACTTTGGGAGCTATCCACTAGCATTACATTTTGCACATTTGCCGATTTGCTACAGCGCACTATGAGACGAAATGAGCTTTAGCGTCTCATAAATGGTTTTGAAAAATTTTACAATTCGAAAAATCTAAAGATGAGGCCTTAAACTAGAAAACCAGCTCTTTTCGAAACAGTAACTGTTTTTTTTATTTTTGGTACTTAAATTGCTGATCAAACCTGTCACATTAATTTGATTATAATTTCCCTTTAAAGAGTACAAAGTTTGAAGTGAAATATTTTGTAGCTTCCAGAATATAAGTAATTGATGTTATATAGTTTTGGAAAGGTCGTTTTTTTTCTTTATAAAACAGTTGTTCTCATTTAGATTTTTTCAATTAAGGTTTTCTTTGTTACCTCCACCTGCCTCCACCTCGGGACCGATTTTTTTGAATTTGCTTGTAATTGTAGATTCAGAATCAAAAATAACCTCGTCCGCATACGTCCGCCCTTTTTTTTTACAAGCAAAAATGTGTAAAAAGTGAATTTTTTTCTTTATGATTTTGAGTTTGTTGCTCTTTAATTTTCATTACAATGATAGAAAATATTTAAATTCTACTCATGGTTACTACCTAAGTAGTTAAAAATGAATAATGGTTAAAAAAAAACATACGAAATGGTTCTCTCCTTACACCATACAAGTCATACAAGTGACATAATTATTACTAAATTTCATCACAGTTTTTTTTAACGTGTTAGCTCCAAAACAAAAGCGAAATAATTTTCAATAAATAAACTGAAGTATCACTTTCCTATAATAATAGCCTCCTTTCAACCTCATATGAATATACTTAAGGTAACCATACAAACTGACTTGTTTTAACAAGGCGATAAGAGAGAAATTAGTCATCCACCGAGAAAAAGCTCTGAAAAATGTTCACGATCAGCTCCTTTCATTTCAAGTCTATGAAAAAACAGGACATGTTGTTAGATGTAGCTAAATTGCTTTTAGAAACAAAGAGTTAGATATTACTGCTTCCTAACCTTCTAAAAGCTTTACGATTCGAAAAATTTCTTTGGTAGTGGAAAAGTATGTTGCAATAGGGACTTTCTTAGGAAATGACAGGGTATTCGTTTAATATCTAAGTTTGTACGTTCAGTTACAGACACTTCTGTGATACTTTTGCCATACTAGTACTCTGTACGCGTCTGATACTGAACATACAAACTTAGATATGGAAACGAAAACCCTCTTATTTCAAAAAAAAACTCTCTACTCTCCTTATAAACCAATTATCACTTTGCTACGATGACGGCAATCCGTGTCGACTTCGTTCCGAAAAATATTTTTGTTCATTTGTCGGTCGATGGTTACCTAGCTTAACTTAAACAATCTCAAACTGAATTTTTTTTTTAGAAATAACTACGTGTCTTACATGAAATAGAATTAAAGCAACAGTTGAGAAAACCTCAAAAATCTGGGACATCCTACTACATGTACATTAAATTTTCTAGTGGAAAGTTGTTGGTTCATGGAAATAAAATAAAAATGAGGTTAAAAATGACTCTTGAAAAACAAGTTAGGATATTTATATATAACCCTGGGTTCAAAGGCCGAAGAATTTACATTTTACCAAAAAAAAAAATTTTTAACAAAAAAAAAATCAAAAGGAAGCTATGGCAACCCTACCATATCAAAGATTTTTTCCTTTATTAATATTGATACTGCCTAGAAAATAAATAAAAGGCTTTCTTTACATTAATATCTTCTTCTGTTTAAAATTTCAATATAAAAATCATATTTTATCATTTTGAAAATTTTTTTTATACTAATGACATTGGCGAATCTCAAAAAACTTTGTAAGTTTATATTAACTATATATTCAAGATGATATATTTCAAATTTCACTTAAATCGATGAAGAAACAAAAAAGTTACAGATTTATGAGACGCTCAACCTCGTTTCGTCCCATAGTGCAGCGGTGCGAAATCGGCAAAAACATCTGTTAAAAATACGCACTCTTAGGTTCCGATATTGACTTTTTGTCAACAGTTCGAATGGGAACCAGCTGTCAGTGTCAAAATGGGCTATAATTTGAAAACTTTTTACTTTAATTACTTTTTTTTTTTTTAAGAAAAAGTAAAGGTTTCAAATCTACTCCAAATTTTGGATTCACTCCAATTTCTTCAAATTTGCTCCGAAATATAATGACTGAGGTTCGAACTCTTCTGAGAAATGACTTATGCTATATTTCATCCCCATATTCTTTCGGGAACGGAAGCGGAAACATTTAACGAAAATTAAGAAACTACATAACCAATTTAAGAATTTCTCCTCCGTTAGAATGCTGAATCGTCCGCGAGTAAGGAGCCAAAATATAGCGATCAGGAAAAATTTTCAAAAGGAATAATAACTATGTTGTCGTAAGAATTGAATAATTAATAGAAAGGGTCCCTTACCGATTCCAAGAATTAAAACGGCGTGTTATTCTGTTGCAGAAAAAAAAGAACACGGCGAGTGGTCTATACGCAATCAAATGGTTTGAATTCCACCACTCTTCAAATCTGTATTGAAAATCAATCACCAACAAATTATTATTATTATTTCTCACTTAGCTTATCGGGTATCCTTTACAGCCTTGTGTTATTAGATATAATGAGCATCGTGTCTCTATGGTTGATGAGTTCTCGGCATAAGGTGTCGGGACTGATTGAAAAATATATCGACATAAAATCATATACATACAATAACAGTTAATTGCTAAAAGTTTCATGTTTCATCGCCTTCGTATTCCGTTACACATTAGCTAATTATTATTATCAAGTCGTACTTTATTATGAAAATATTGAAAATCTGTTGTTGGAATTTTTATCAAAGCAAAAAGTTCTGGTATTGGCAGATACTGTGACATGCATTGAACATCAAATCGATACAAATGACTTACTTCCAATTGGAGGGGAGCGTAGTTCATTGGACTCATTCTTACTTCTATGCAGAAACGGGTAGGTATAAAAAGCCAAACAATTTATAAATAGTGAAAACTTCTCATCATCATGTCCTCATGCCTAGGTACAAAATTCAAGTTTTAAATATTCCCATTCCGCAATATTTCCTTCTTTTTTAGAAGGTTCCATTGTAAGTAAGGTAAACAACCCTATTATACAAAATGAGAAAGTAGGGAATTTCATCTTACTCCTGACGTTCTATCAAAGCATTCCTTTTGATCAGGAAGTGAGCCAGACGGCCAAAGCCTGAAAGAAAAAATTTCATGGAAACCACCACAATAATTCTTTTGTCAAAATGAAACCACGAAACGATAAGAACTTGAAGTGCCCTTCGTTCCATAAGTGTGATTTATTTTCCTTCTAGTTAGTTTCTTTTTTTTTCTCACTTCTTAAGTTCCTATTCAATCTCGATGTTGGCCTATCTTTAATTCAATAAAAACACTCGTTCCTTTTCCTGTGATTTATTGTTTGCTATGTCTGAATAACCTAAAGAGGGCTAAAGTGTCAGTTAAAAAAAAATTGTTCTAAAGTACCTTGGCAACTCTCAACAAGAAATACCTACTTGGGATTGAAATTGTTCTTGCATAGAGAATACTCGTAAAAAAATGTTGACCAAGTTGATTTATTTCAGTTTAAACGTTCAATTCTGACAGCTTAAATAAACCCAAATAATATCTTTATTGATACGCGCCGTTAGTCAAGTAAAAGGCATAACATACTTTTGTAGGCGCCACTAATTTTTATTCGACTCACATTTCTGCACATAACACCGCAACCGGGCAATCCATATACGGCTTCCACTGACTCAAACGATTAGAGTAACACAGATATATAATGGATAAAAGAGAAAAAAAATATCTCTTCTGACCAATAACAAATTGTCAACTAACGAAACGACACATAAATATAAAAAAAAATATTTAGATGTAAAAACAGCAATAGCACTGACAAAGTTAACTTGAAGTATCAGATATAAGCTGCAGTGGAAGTCGTTAGCTTTTTGTTTCTTGTCAAAAAGTAAACCGCACCGCGTGTATTACTCTGGCAAGGTAAATTACGCCAGTGCAAAAGTGAGTTAGTTTTGAAATCGAAGTTAAAATAGCAGCCACAAGTAACGAAGTAAATGTTATTTTTTTTTTGTACTTTAAGCTATATGAACTGCTTAAAGTTGAAACTTCAAAGGATGATAGGCAATCAGCGAGTTAATTCAACTGCATTGTAATGTATCTTAAATGAAAGCTTATTTCTTAGGCAGTGTCTATATGAACCTATAAGGTGTAGGTCGAGTTAGGTTGTGTAACACGAGATAGTATCCTATTTGAGTCATCACTGATGAAAAAGGTTTCAAATTGGTCAATGTAAAATGAGCTCTTTGAGTTGAAAACTTCCTATAGTGCTGCCAGATGTTGGGCGAATTTTAGAATTTCATCAGTTGTGTTAACTTCTTCTACTTCCTTTTTCGTCGTTACGAGCATCGTGAATGCGAAGGTATTACAGCTCTCGTGCTTAACTGCTACACATTAGTGATCCGCTAGATAGGTACGCTACGTTGACCTCAGAACAATCGCAAACTTCCCGGTGTTGGCTTGTTCCATATCTGAGGCCAATTAACGGCAAATATCCATGCATTTGTCTGTAAAAGAGAAGTGATTTGGTCTACTTTGGTCTACAAAGGACCAAATTTTCAAATTACGGCAGATCTTGGAAAAACCCAATAGTATAACATCGATAAACCCTTTTTTTGTCAATTTCAATGCCTATGACTTTTTTTCGGAGACGATCTGGGGCTATGTCTAATTTCGGAATCCCTACAAAATTTGTACGACTATGTAGGATGACTTTGGATAACTCACGCTGGTCCGCCAATACAGAGACACAGAGACTTTTGATGTTGAAAGGGCTTTCGACAAGACGACAAATTGTCATGTGATTCCTTTAGCTTCATACTTGAAAAGTACTCCAAACTCCAAATGATCATTGGTCCTTTATGCGAAGACAATGTGTGGAGAAGAAGATGCAATAACGAGCTGTACCGCGACATTGGCATAGCTAGAAGAGTAAGCTTCGCAAGACTACGATGGCTAGCCCACATAGAGTGCTGGAGTGGATGGTCATAAACACTCCGGCTTAACTGGTTTTCGAAATCGCATTGCAGGGAAACTGCAGAAGTGGAAGAATACCTCAACCGACTTAGAATGTGAAACTGGAGAGAGCTTACCAGAAATCGAAGCCGTTATCGAAAGATGTTGGTTGAGGCTCGGGTTCACCCCGAACTGTAATGCCCACCTAAGTCCACCCTAGTCTGGCTCTATGATTGATGTTGTCGTCACAAATTAAAATCACTATTGATCATTGATCACAGATATTTAAATTTTTCACACTTCGGTAGTAGACACATGTCTGGATCAGAAAATGGTCAACACAAGTACTTAAACGTTTTTGGAATATTACGGTATCCACTACCTTCTAAGACTTTTATGTAGGATTCTCACAAAGGATATCGTCAGTAAAGACAAGATGATGAACTTTGGTGTACTGAGCCTTATCTTCCACCTAGCTTCATATTTATTAGACGTGTCCGCCTTTCTTAATAATATCGTCCTACGACTGACACAAATACCGATTGGCAACATTTTCTTACATGTTATTGTATAGTTCATAATTTCATTAAGACAATTTTTCTGGGCCCGGTCCCTTGCTATACCACAAAAAAAACTCAACATTTTCGGGTCAATAGATAGCCCTTGCCATAAATAATTTGTATTTCATTGTGAAAGATATTTACTCCTGGGAATCAAAGTTTTTCCCTTCATAGAGAGTTATTGTTAAGGAAAGTTTACTTTTGAATAACCTTTTATATGATGAAGGTGATATTCACCTTCGAACTTTATACAACATCTCAAGCAGTAGCCCCCAACAACTGACGACGGATGCAAAAACTTGTAATATTGTAATTGTAATTCAAAACTTAATTGATCAAGAAAATTGCTTTCAAATGTTTACGACAACAGATAATTTTGATAAATTTTATTGACCACAACTGACTTGTATTCCACCTGATGCTAATATCTAATGAATTGGTAATTGTTTGCTCTTGCACCACCCAACAGCCAACACACCTCTGATTGGTACGCATATGTATCTATTTATATCTGAATACATGTTTTATTTATTTAAATTATTTATCGTTGTGGACTGAAGAAACCAGTGGAGATAGCGACTGAAACGAAATGTTGATGTCACTCTTCAGCATTTCAAAGAGAAAATCGGACAGATGAATGACGACATTGATTTGTCCAATAAGAAAAGCTTGAGGCATGAGCCAGTCTATCAGATACGAAATAAGATGCGATGGTAGGAATACGAACTGAAATGAAGTTTCTATCGATGTCAGAACCATTATAAGACGAAGGTCGTCTTACATAATTTATTTCATTTATTTATTATTTAGATTATTAAACTGTTTGTTTTTCGAAGAAGGTAATTTATTGAAAATATACTTGGGTTAGAAAAATAACAAAATCAGTTCTCTAATTGATGGATCTCCAAGAGGCATTATTTTCGCAGTCATGTGTGTGATGTATTCCTTACGAAGGAATATGTATACGCAGTGATTTTGGCTTTAAGTGACGTTTCAAGAGCAGGAAGAAGTATTTTTGTTTTAATGATTGTTAAATTTTGAATGAACTCAATATTGCGCCTTCCTCTTAGATTGAGTTTTCTCTCGATATTGAGATTCAAAAGCATTCAACGAAATGAAATTAAGACTTAAATTATTCAGGCAATATTATAAGGTCTTTAACGTAGCACATAAAGTGTCAGTATTAAGTGATTTTGTTGACTTTCGTCTTAAGAACTGAAACTCTTTAAAAGAAGGGAATATTTGATTGGCACACTATAAGTGAAGATAAGTTTTGGTATATACGATGTTTGGGTGGAGTGAGTATAATTTTCGATTTACCGTCTTCCTATTTATTCACGCCTCAAGTGTCAATCGATAAATAACAGAATTATTTTTAACTCTGGTGTATTACGTTCTTTTGATGTTCTCTTCATGCCTAGTCATTAATTAAAAGCTACTAAATGCTGTTGAAAGGAGACCTTAAATTATGGGCAAGTACATATACCAAAGAACAGTATTAATTTATGGACTGCCATTATATTTAAGAAAATGGATAAGGTATCGTATAATCGAATTTCTCAGAATCATTTACTCAGATGCAAATACTGAGAATTTTAATTACAAGAGGAAAAATACATATTTATAGGTATTTGTAATACATATTTATTGTATTTGTAATAGTGAAAACACAATGAGACGTCAGAGGCGCGTCAGCCTCCACTTTGACAGATATAAGTTCAACCATACTAAATCTGTAGAGTCTCAAACAATCACTGGTTCTTTTCAAGCGCGTTGTTTGACAAACGTAACGAATCGTAACGAAGCTACCATCCATAAAAAAAGGTCAGCTTAGCTTAGGCTCGTTTTCTGACAAATTCCTCTTTGAAAAAAATAAAATAAATAGGGTGACGCAACAGAACGAGGAGTACTGGTGCCTAGCGCATTTCCATAATCACTGCCTTCCTTTGTGAAAGAATGAAGGGGATCTACAATTTTCTGCCGATTCCGAACGGCTTTTCGAGAAAGCACTTTTCACGGCAATGAATTTACTATTGGAGAACTTGCTGATTCCTCGCAAAAGGCGATACCAGTGGAAAAACCTTTTGGATTCTTTTAAGACTCAAACCACAAAAGATGGACCCCTGTTCTGTCACTATCACATCATAGTGCTTCTGTAACTCAAACAGTCAAAAACCTCATCAATGGAATTGAATATGAATTGGAATATCCGTTTTCGTATTTTGGGAAATCGATAGCAAACTAACAAATCGATAATGACTTACCAACTTTTTAGTTTTCCTTTTTTTTTAATGAAAGACTTAACCGATTGCCAATTGTACCTACTATTGCTACAGAGATAAAATAAGACTTCTTGAGGTTGTTAAGAATCACTTGTCATTCGCCTCAACAGAGCTCTTTGAGGATTATTCACGTAACGTGAGGTCTACGTAAAGTCAAAGTGCCGTGACGCTTCATTTTTGTTTCACCTTAACTAAAAAAAACCTGGAGTTAAATGAAAGCCATGCTGAGTCCAAAGTTCACTTTGCTTTTTTATGTTTTATTTGTCTTATGTCGCTTTCCATTGGTTTCACTCGGGGAAGCACTCATATTAAAAACCAATGGAACGGTTTGAGAATGCTCCTGATGCTCTTGGACGGTTCTTTTCGTAATAATTTTTTCTGATTGAATTTAATTTTAAACAAGTGTTCAAGTGCACTCAATTCCAATCTAGTTTTTGTAAAGGAACGACAATAGCCTTATTGAGCTTAATGCTATGGTAACACATTCCTCTAAAAACATGAAATTCACAATAAATTATGTCACGAAGCTAAAGCTAGTGAGGTTCAATCACAACTTTCACATTTTCAAAATCCATTGATACCATTCTACAAAGTTATTTAAGGTTTTTAAAGGTTTTCTGATATTAATCTGCAATATGGAATTGTGCAAGTCTTCCGATAGTGAGTTCATTGCCATGAAAAGCGCTTTCTCGATTAGCCGTTCGGGACCGGTAGAAAATTGTAGGTCCGATCCATGCCCTCATAAGGCATGGTTGTGACTAATGCGCTAGGCCCTAAGGCTCCTCGTTCTGTTGCGGCACCTTGCTTATTCTTTTATTTACTTAATTTTAGCTACCCTAAACAACATCTTAATTTCCTTTCACTTTCTTTTAAAGGAATCGGTGTAGTTCTCTTGGAGCTGTTAGCTCTCTTCATCTAGCCTTGTGCCTTAATTAGCGGAACCCACACATATTATTCTGATCTCTGATTCTGATTATTTTTTTTTGCAAAATTAGACCCTTAGAGTCCTTATGCGAAATCCACGGACAAAGTGTGGCATATTCAGTGGTGGATTTACACTAGGGGCAGTCGGGGCTAGTGCCCAGGGCGGCAAATTTTCTAGGGCGGCTAAAGTTAATTTTTTTTTTTTTTGATATAATTACCTTACTAATTCAAGAAGTAGTATGCGTCCCAGAAGCAGAATAATTCTTAAATACAATACAAACTTCATACAACTTGCATCGCCGCATCGCTGGGAAGTCTTACAGTCTCATGCTGAAAAAATAATTGCGTTAAAACCTTTGTCTGCCAGATGGTCATCTCGTTATGAAGCGGTTGAAGCACTTAATCAATATTTTGTTTAAATAACTGAAACTTTGATTATTCTTGAAGAAGATATCGAAGAAAATACAATTACACGGCAAGAAGCTAAAGGTATTCGAATTCAGTTGGAGCGACTTGAAACAGCATTTATGCAGATACTTTGACACTTCTTACTCTCAAGATTTAATGCTGTAAGCCGAAGATTGCAAAAAATTGATTGTAGCATCGTTGATGTAATCGATGATTATCATACTTTGATGAAAGTCGTTGCTGATACGCGAAATGAATTTGAAAAAATGAAAAAAATGCTATAAAAATTTCAGAAATTCAAGATTTTAAAATAACAGTTTCCCGTCAAAGAAAGAGAAAATTACATGCTGATGAAACACGAGATAGAGATTTGCAGCTGTCAGGTCAAGAAAAATTCTCGGTTATCATTGAATTTGGTGATTTAGATAATAGGGAAACTCGTAAGCGAGCTAAACGTTTAAGAGAAATGTATTGTTCAGATCTTGAGTTCTCGCTAGAAGACGGATTTGTGCACTTCGATGCTCATTGCACCGAAAAAAAAAGATGGAAAAAATTCACCTTCTGATCTTCTGAAACTTTGCATTCAAACGACCTCTACACCGATTTTCCAAACGTAGAAATCGCTTATCGTATTGTAACGCGAACCCAACATTTAATACCAATTTGCTAATCGAAAACGTTCAACCGAAAACACAAGCGGCATCACTAGTGTAAGTGTAGAAATATACCATGAGGAAAAATATTCGACAGGAGTGGAGAGTGGAGACCATGTGGAAATTACTGAAGAGTTCTAGATGAAATGTCATTCGGTATAAATAGGCCGCCCGAGGCAACCAGAAGTCAGTTTTGATTATAGAGAGAAAAAGTTAAGAGTGAATTGTTGTTTACAAGTGATAGTCCAAAAGTCGAGTTGAGATCGAATAAAGTATAGATACTGAATAAAAGTGGTAGAAATCAATTGAAAAGTTAAGTTTTATTTTGCGAACTAAGCGCACGTTACAGTATATTCATAATTTTAGGCGTAACATACTGCAGCGCAGAATGATCGTTTTCTTGTTTAAAACGAGTTATTTGCTGTAGAACGTAAATAATTTTATTTAGGCGAGTTTGCCTGTGAAAAATATAATGCAATACTAAAAAAACGTTCTTAATTCAAAGAAAAGTACAAATATTTTTTATTTAACTATAGTATATAATAAATAATATGAGTAAATTAAGAATAAATATAAATAAAACATAATGTATAATAAATGATTTATAAAACATAATAAATTTCCTGCAATCAATTAGTTATTCTAATTCTTAAAAAATAAGATTTCAAAACTATTAAAATTAAATTTAAGTTATAGGGCGGCATTTTCATCAGTGCCCAAGGGCGGCACATGTGTAAATCCGGCCCTGGGCATATTTGTATATACAGGAAGTGTTTCCAGAAGTAGGATTTTCTATCATAGGGTGTCAGTTCTCGGGAGCCGTAAGCAAAACGCGTGCTATGAATTTAAATTGTTGAACCTGTACTTGTTATGTACTTTTTCGGCCGAGTAATAAACCTCGAAGTCCTTTCCGAAACTCGCAAGGCCATTTCGAGTTCCTATTTTCAAATATTTATTCTTTCGTTCGATGAAATCAGAATCAGAGAGAACCGCCAGGGCAACAGAGGTTGGGTGTTTAGTAGAGTATATCAACTTTACTTTGCTTGTCTTGCGTTCAGTCTGCACGAACGCCCGACGCCCTTCAGCTTATAAGTGAAATAACAAACACATTATTTTCCAACTACTGCGCCATAACAAAAGAAAGGGTTTATCCTGGCACTACAATGGACTTGAAGTTGGTCCTCCAGCTCCACACGAAAAATCTGATTTTTGCTATTATTTATTCAAAACTGACGAGTTTTCAGCTCTTTGATGTTATGATATCAAGAGGCTTTTTCAATTGAATCCAGACATCGCATTGAATTGAATAATCGCTTCATGTGCGGTAATGTTCCCGTGGGCACTACCTACTCTTCTTGAGGTACATTTTCGAGTAAGAAAGAAAAACAAACACTACTACTGTCCCAAGAACAGTTTCTCATCCCTTTGAGTACTGAACAATAGCAAAATTAGATTCTCTGGAACATGTTTTTTTTTTGGTTCTACCAAACTTTTCACGCTCAATGAAATTTGCATATTCTACAAAATAAGATAAACACTAACAATACCTATCGATTTAAGCACTGCTTGCAAATCGATTTCCATAAAATCCATTAGAGCTTTGTTATTGACTTAAAACAGTACGTCCTATCGCCTAAAGCTGAACTGGAGGATTTTATCTTTCAGTGTTATTAACAAAGTTAAATTAAAAATATGCATTCACTGATCAAAACCTCTGGGCTTCGAATGTGTATAGGCGTCAACACAATGGTTTCCGTTCATAGGAAAATAAGCTAAGCCTTTGTTTCGACCATTGCAATTCCGTTGAACACCACACGTGGAATGTGCTAATGGATTTCAGTCTGTAAATGCATTCGAAAAGCTATGAATACACACTGGCACTTTGTGTCTGTTCACTTAAGCCCACAACCTCACTTACAGAATCGAAAATCGAATTCATCATGAAATACCTACCGTCTAGCGCTTGAGATACACGACGTTCGACGGGTGATTTTAAAGAGCTCAGTTTACCATCTATTTCCAATTTCACACCCTCAATCGCAGTAGTCTATGTTATGGGTGCACTCGTTTTTCAAATCTTAATTACAAGGCATTATTCAAGCAAGCATTCCATATGCTCTACTGGCTAAGGGACATGATAAATAATAAACTTTGCCCCAGAGTAGTATACAAAGCACACAACAGTTTACAGACTACAAAAATTTTTGATAAATTATCTAAAATTTGTCACTGTTGGTCTTTGGGAGCAGGTGAACTGGTAAAGCTAACCCTGCACCCGCACCCGCACCCGCACCCGCACACTATACTTTCCCTTTTTAATAATTATTTATTCTCAGATATTTTTGAGTGGACTTTTTAGCCTGACGCACGTGTACAGCTTAAATAAACACCTGCAAAAGGGAGCTTACCACTGCTTGACAGGACGCCCTCTGTAATCAAACTCTTGGTATCTAAACACTCGGATACCTACGACGATGGATACCAAAGTTAGAAAGTAGCTAACGTATGCGAAAATGGTAAACAGTTTGCAATACGCGCTCTTCGAAGCCTTGCGCTCATCTTTCCTTTCCTGCTTAGACAAGCTATGAGTAATTGTGTGCTACGGAGCACGTGTATAAAATTTTTTTTTCCTCCTGCATTATATTTAAGGTTTGCTCTTGCTCCATGGACCTTAAATTGCCACATCAGTCATTTTGTGTTGATGACAGGATTTGATGTCTAGATTCGCATGAAAAGTCGTGTCGTAATATGGTTTTGTTTTTGCTTCAAGCAATGCCTAACACATATATAATTTAGAAAGATTTGTAGGATTTAGAGGTTGTCAGCTAATGTCAATCTTTCGGCCTTAATATCCTCACCGTTGGGTAATGATAACTTAAAAAACTGCTTTGAATGAGATAAATCATACAGAGCTAGAAAAATTGTTTAAAAAAAAAAAAAACAGGGCACAGCAAGGACACTTTTAAATTCAAATGTTTGGAGAAAAAAATATGGCATAGCAAATTTTGGAGAAATAAAGTATGTACACACATACACGCATGAAAAATTCTAAAAATATTCAAAAGCAATACCGCCCTTGCCCTGCTATAACGTTCCTTTTGAACTCCCGACAGTAAAAATAAAAGAATAAAACATCTTTCAATTGATTCTTCCATGTCAGCTCCGGATACATGTGACCGTCTCTACTTCAAATAATTGTATCGATGTAAACAGTCAACGAATATAAGGGATTTGAAAATCCAATCGAAGCAATACCGTTAACAGATTGCTAAAATGAAGACACAGTTTCCTTAACAAAAACTTTCTCTAAATCGTTCTGACGTTAGGGACAATCTTATTATTATGATTTTATTATTAATCTACCAAGTTTAATTGAAATCTCAGTGTCAAAAATATTTTCTTAGATATCATCACTTCCGGTTCGATGGGGAAAAGCAAACCTTGGACTTCCTGTTTTCGTTCGTCCTTTTTGTAAGAAGTTCTTTTTAATGAATTTACTTTTGTTGACATGGCTCTCCACGAAGCTTCTGTGCTGTCGTTTACTCTTGATCACCCTTCAAGTGTTCGAAAATCCATTTAAATCTCCTCTTTTACACAAAATTTTAACATCTGACATTGCAGTTATGTTGTAGTTTTTGGCATCCATGCGAAATTACTTTAGTCTTCGTTCAACTGCGTTTCACTTTAGCTTTCGTCGTATTCATTCCCATGATTTTCACTCTCGTTCATGCGATGGGCAACGTAAAAAGACCAAGGGGGTGGACGCCGCGGTGGAGAAAGTATTATGTGTTTGTGGCCCAGCATCGTCGTCAATCAATAGTTTCTGAATTGTGCTGTGTGATATCTGAGCTTTTGATGATTTCCTTAATAAAGTTTGTGAGTCTGAGTTTTGATGGGAATACTTGGGTTCTTAAAAGTATCTGATAAGGACTAACGTCCTTTTTGAGTTTTCTCATCATGACTTTACTTTTAAAACTGCCAAAAGATTTAAGACTCAAATGTGTAGATAGTATCGTCATTTTTTTTTTGTTTATCAAAAACTCAATGCACGAAAGTGAAACTCTGCAAACACTAGAAAGCCTTTAATATATGAGAAAGGGTTATTTTCAAATTTATATCATCCGCCGAGAAATTAACCTTTTTGAAGTATGTAATTAGCATCCACTATACGCAGTCATCAAAAAAGCTTACAATTCCAAAAAAAGAAGGTAAACCTTGCCAGCCTTATTATGCCAATAGAACACAAACCCTTTACAGATATTCTCTCTTTTGTACAAGTAGATCAAGATTATTTTCACCTGGGAAAAACTTAATAGTCCCTACGTGTGGATGTACAATAGCGCGACATGATGTAAAAATTAAATTCTTTCATGAAAAGAACACTTAAATGATGAGTAGCTTTAGGCCGACATGAGAGAAATTATCCTGACTCAACGGCATGTTATAATGGTATGAGTACCCATGTATCTTCATGCTCTCCTAGACCGAAAACATAACATTCTCAACGCCAGATATGCCAGACGAGATAATAAAACAGCTCGGTGGTCCTTCAAAGCTCCATCATGCTACTTCAGTGGAATTTATTTCAAATCTAATTTAAGTTTGGGTGTAAGCATTCTTACAGTGAAGTTGAAAAATCGACTGACGTGACATACCAGCACACTATCACTAAAAAAAAACATTATTTTTTTGTAGGATTATGAGCACTGAACAGTTGAACAGCATTACCTTCAATCTTCAGGTTTCAATTTTAATTAATAATTTCCATTTCGAGGTTTGACAAAGCAGTGTGACAGCATTTACAGCAATCAAATCAAATACACATGTGTTCTCAATGTACCTACAACAAGACCGAATTGATGTTTATTGACTCAAAAGGAAAATGAAACAACGAGTGCCAAAAATATTCTTCTTTGCAGAAAATCGATAGCAGCACAGGGGAGGGTTCGATAGTGGTGAATGAAAATCTATCACGCCTATTAAAAAAAATTATCCATTTCTAGTTTGATAAAAAAACGGTTTTTTCGGAATGACAAACAGTAGTTTTCACTTTATTGGCTGTTCGAGCTTCGAGAATGTAAACACCTCATAAGTACAACAAGCTCAAATTGTCCTTCACTATGTATATGTATAGGTAATGCTCACGTACATTTTTCTTGCCAATAATAATAGGACTTAACCTATAACGCTACGTTCGCATTTTAAGTGCCTTCACTTACATTACACGTAAACGGTCTGTCGGTTGCAAACACAGTTAAATAATTACAGGATTACATCGCGCCTGTCATAAAATATGTGACACCATGGCTCTGATCTGAAAGGAGGTGAAAAGCAAACTTATTGTTTTAAGTGTTGTATAAGCTTTCAAAAAGGTGTTTTATTTAACGGTAGTCACGACAACGATGCGACGTGCCATTTAGTCGTTAAATTGATGGATTTTATAGAACGTTTTGTCGAATACCATTAAAAATCGAAATCAGATTACGGAACGGAAAAGATTTTTGATTTCAGCACCATGAACAATACCTACATGCATTATACATGGGCATATAATGATTTCAGGGGTTTCCCTAAGGCAGTAAAACGTGGATTTCATAAACAATTTGTTAAATTTAAAGTAAAAACAATCTTTGAAAGTAATCAAATGATCAATTATTTGTTGAGCGAGTAAGATAATCGTTGGAGCGTTTATAACAACGAAATTAATCGTTCACACTTTAGTAATTGATTCTTTCGTCGAAAAAAAAAAATCAGGCACACGCACAACAAATCGATTAGCTCACCAAAGTTTTTTTTAATCATAAGCATGTGAATAAAGTGAGCTTAAGCCAAGCAAAAGGTCATCGCTTCCGGTCATAATATTCAAATTATAGAAGAGCAAAATAGATAGTCTTGATCAATCATTTTCCCCGACATTGCGTGATTCAGACAGTTATTCTGAAGAAGCTACAAGCTAGATATTCGTCATCAAAAAATCTGAGAATGTTTATAAAAAAAATTTATTCAAAACGCAAGCTTCCGGTGATCAAGGCAGCGAAAAATGTGACGGTTACGGTTATACACCTTTTGAAATAAATAACAACAATAACACATTCAATATAAAAACAACTTTATTGGGCAAGGTGTTCGAGTTGGCTGTCGCTTTATACCGCGAGATTGCACCAGAAGGTCAGCATCCGTGGGACGAGCTTAACGACTTGTGCGGGGGTAGAACAGCAAAAGTAACTATGAATGAAAAAAAGAATGAATGAAATTCAACCAAGAGCACTTGCGACCAGAATTACAGTGGAGTGGAAATAATGTTTCTTATACCACACCACTGCGCTCACTTTTCAGTCAAAATTGAGGCATACTGTTGGATATACCTACTCGTATAAAATATCTAAAGTACGATGTTGGAGACTTGCAATGGCCTCCTACGTATGATTCGGTAAGTGTACTGCAATTCAGCAACAGACCACGCATTTCTTGTGCTCATTGTGAAGTGTTCTTGTTTTAAAGTAATACCGATAAGGTTGCACTTGGATGGTATGTCAAAGAGAAGGTAAAGATTTGGAAATACCTGTTTACGTTGTCGGTTGACAAAAGAAGTAACAGTCATCTGTAAGTTTCTGGATTAAATCTTTTTTAAAGTGAATAAAATGATACCTACACATCTATTTCAAACTATTTCGCGGCTGATGATTATTGTAAAGATAAGAAAATCTTTACTTTTCCCGACGCCAACGTTTTGGATAGATTGCCACATTCGTAGACGTCGAATTGAACTGATGGATGAAGTCCAATCGAAAAGTCGGGAATAATAATTCATTTTCCGAAAACTTGATTTGGAATCTCTTCCCCTAAAAGTATGTCAAAAAGTGTCAAACTAAGATCAAACGGAGGCCTAATTTTGGCCAAAAACTACTAATTTCGATAAACTGTCAAAATTTAAAAATATGTAATGTGAATTCGACTTTTGATTTGCTTATACACATTGCCAAATACACAAGCCAAGGGACTTTTCCACAGATCATACATCACATACAAGGTGTGATTTAAAAATGTATTTTACAAAATTCTCTTCCACAGAAATGTTTTATGACTGTTGTCATTGATTTCGACTGGATTATTTACAAAAAGCTATTTGGTGATAGTAAGAACGTATGTTGAAAATGGCAATCGATTCCAATCGCATCATTTATTTTATTGTTTCAATTCAAATTTGACAAACGGTCCCTTGCCTATGGACAAGTATCAACCTACTACATATATATATATCCCAAAAAGGGGTTCAAAAACCGAAAACCCCTATTTCCAAAACTCGGCTTCAAGCTCTTGAAGACCAAATGAGAAACACAAAAAGCTGCACGCAATAATGGCATTTCTGTGAACAAGGATTTCAACAAACGCAGCGCCGTCATCATCATTGATAATATCTTAAGAACTAAGGTCTGTTCAACAGGAGGTTTCAGACATTGAACACATTCTTTCATTTAAAGAGCACGAAAAGAAAGCATAATGAAGTGACATTTCCGGCGGGAGTTAATTATTCAAGGCTTATTGATGGGCACAGTGGGACTCATTTTACGTGCAAGAAGGTGTACTGCGAAAATGAAAATGGAAATCTCCGAAAAATAAAACAATAAATCAAATGTGATGAAATTAATTGTGCTTCAAAGGAAAATCAATAGGGTGAATTTTTAAGAAACTATTTGGTACTCAACTAGACGCTTCAAAAAATGCGACAGTGGTTGTGCTGGTTGCATTGCAGTTTATGCACGCTGAGATCCCTGATGGTTGCTTTCCAGGGACTACACGGTACTACAAGGTCTTCATGGTTGCTTTCCAGGAACTACACATAACGTATGTGATGAAAGGTGATATGTTCAAGGTTTTCAGGTCAAATCAATTTTAGTCCTTTTCTTGAAACCAATGCTTGGCACATACCCATTTTGGTTGGTTTTCATGACATTAGTTTAAAAAGGTGTTCTTAGAGGCATACATGCAAATTCAGTACAAATGAAATAAAATAGATATGCAATTAGTGCTCAAAAACGATGGACCCCGCGACTGCCTCGAGCGCGTAGTCGGGAAGTCCAATTTTCGACAACTTTTTCGAGCATCTAATATATCCGCAATTAAAATTTAAGCGTTTGTCTAGAGAAAATCTTTTCACTTTCAGTCACTAGTGTGCTGACAGTTTAAAAACAAACCTCTAAAAACACTTGGTACAAGCGTAATCGAGAAGTTTGGCGAGCTGAGCCATGATTTTCATATGATAAATTTGCACAATTGCAAGCGTTTTTCTGAATTCAGTTTATTCATTGTGAAACGGCTAAACGGTTTGACCACAAATATGCCGTCAGTTGTCATATTGACAATCATTAAAACAATATTGCCAATTTAAAAATCAAACCTCTGAAGCATGTCTTTTATTATTATCTTCAAGGAATAACTGGGACAAGTCTCTTGGCGCATACAATTTTATTGAATCGACCATAAATAACAATCAGTACCTACAATAGGATGATATATCGCGTACGAAAATGATTGAAGATTTCTTGCAATCAAGGAATGAGCTCCCCACAGTTCTCGACTACTAATCCTGTTTTAACTCATTTAAGACTAATTTTTGGAGAAAACAGCTTCAAATATATAAACTAATGTTTTTAATTTCGAAACTGTGCTGCCTAAAGTGAAAAATAAAGAAACATTCTATTAAAACAGAAAAATCTTACCTTTACAAAAAGTTACATACATTATATATATATAGGTGATCCAGCGCATTTCTCACAACAATCCCTTGTGATGAAAAGGAAGGGACCTACTTTTTTCTGCCGATTCCGAACGGCTAATCCAAAAAGTGCTTTACATATGGCAATGAACTTAGTATCGTAACACTTGCTAATTCCTCACTAAAGGTGATACTCGTGGAAAAAAAATTATTATTTCAGTTGGGAATTGGGATTCAAACCGTGAACCTCGGGCAAAACAGCAGTAATGCTAACCATTATACCACGGGAACCACCAAAAAATTAACAAAATTAAAAAAACACTACAGCTCCATAAATGAGCTTGCTGCTGCAGCCTCTCTGCTAATTACATACACTACCTCACACAAATTATCTTGCCAAAGTCATTTCCCTCACCCCTAAGCCTTCAATAACACTTGAAAGGCATCTGTCAAGGAAACGATTTTAAACGACTTGTAAATTTTAACATCTCTGAAATTTATCGAGGCTCATAACAAATACAGGTTAATAGGAACTCACTATTTCATAAAATTTTCAGTGCTCGTTTCAATCAAATGGCGAGGTGTTAATTTCCAATCTTATTATCCACTCGAATTCCAGTCCTCATAATAAGTTTTTAATATTTTGTTAATTTATTCTAAATCCACACCTTTAAAAACGCCACGTGCGCAGCATTCTCGTTTTATAATTGTTGCACGAGATTTTACAATCCTTTCGTAGGTACCTATGATAGCTAAAGTTCGTATGCCATGTGGCTGTGCTATCACTTGGCTGTCATCGCTATGGAACATGCTGTCGTAAATTATTATCCTTGTAGCCTCAACCCCCAACCACTAATGCACTTCACCCATACGTTAACTCTATAAATTTATGGGCTTTGCCATAAGAACGTGTCGCATTAACTTTCAAAATCATCAGAACAAAACTGTAGAATCTATGAACCCTCTCTAATGAAAACTGCATGGGTGGGAGTTAGTTTTGCTTTTTTTTTGCTAACTCATAGTCAAAGATTCCTTTATAATGTCGGCTCTTAAAAATGCCCTTTCCTTCATCTGCTGTGTGAGACAACTCTTGTAACAGACTTGACAGCAACAAAACCATGAAAACTATAAAAGAAAAAATAACATACATACATTAGGAAGCTCTGTGATTCGTATAGCAATTCTAACACACATTTAGTGACGAGAAGTATGTAGAAGAAAAAGAAATGCAGGCAGCTCCAATATAAAGTCAAGCCAACTAATTAAACACTCAAACCACGTTCTTGGTAATTCGCTGCTCTCGGTTTCAGCAGTTTTGTTCGGTTGCCTTTGTTGGATGATACAAAATTGCTGCACCCGCTTACCATCATCTAGCAATTCATTCTCACCATCCCCTCATCCCACTTCAAGTTGTTTCAACAAAGTGGTCTGTAGTGGCCTCCTTGTGTCGGTGGTGATGTTGGTCTGTATAATATTTTTGTAACCTCTACTTTACAATAGTTGCCAGATTCAAATATATCTAAATTCTAAAATCCAACAGGTTTTGTACTTCCATTGAGGTAAGCCTAACTTTCCTCACACTTTTTTCTCTGCGAGTTTTTTATGATTGACTCTTTTCTCAGATTTGTTTTTGAAGCAATGCAAAACTCTCCTCGAAAGTGATTGTATGTGATGTTTCAATACAGTCGTCTTCAGTATTAGATAACACTGTATGGCAACTCCTTAGACGACGGATTGCGATGCGAAGCCACCCACCCTCCAACTAGCATTTGCATGCAATTTGTGCACGTAAAATCGTTGTAACACATACAATGAGTCCCGCTGTGAACTGAATGTCTAAACAGTCGCAAATGGTATAGATGACTTTGGCAGGAGAAATATAG
Organism: Melanostoma mellinum; assembly: GCA_914767635.1. Taxonomy (NCBI): domain Eukaryota; kingdom Metazoa; phylum Arthropoda; class Insecta; order Diptera; family Syrphidae; genus Melanostoma; species Melanostoma mellinum. Next base: position 203,864,284 of record OU612060.1, on the reverse strand, counting down.
GATGATGAAGCAATTGAATGGATTGAGTTAAGCTGAGTCAAGGATGAAGTTGGCGAAGCGACTTTTAGAACAGAGATACTTCACATTTTGACTTATGGTGGTGTACGGTTACAAAACCGTCACTTTCCCATGAATAGATACATAAGAGATCTATGCACGAATCAGTAATTGAATCCCATTTTGTCGTCCTAATGTGGTCAACATTAGATTTCTATTTCGTGCAGATATATTATGTACGCTTTTTGATGTAAGGAGTCAAAAACAGATTCTATTTGGAAAGAATTAGGTGGTTATCCAACATCATGGCATGTAATAACTCACAAAATGAGATTTTCTTTGGCATTATCAAGAGTGCTGGGTAAAGAGTAAGAAAGCTAAATGTTTCTATTTAGTTAAAACGTTAAAAAGTGTTTTCTAAGCACCACTTTTTTTCACTTGGTAGTCCAAAACTTTCACTTTTTCTTATGTGCCCATAAATTATTGTCATGCTTATGTCAAATCACATTTTTAACCACTATACCTAATCGTACATAAAAATAAAAATTTAACAATCCCACAATAAAACAGAGGACAAAAGATGCATGAAATAAAAAAAAAGCAATCCTAAGGAAAAGCTAAATATGCAGATTCCAATAACATTCCAATAACGACGCCTTCTCAGGGTTCGTATAAAAGATCTATGATCTAATTATCACGAAGTTCATTTAACAGTTACCTTACTATCATTATATCATATCATCACATCGAAATATCTAGTCACTTATTACTAAGCTACTGCTTATCTTTCTTTCCCCACCAGTGGTAAGGTAGTAAAAGTGCAATCAACATGGCTGACTGTCTAGCTTCGTGAATCTGGAATTTATCTGAAAGATGTATATTTGATTTGTTACTCCCCAAGTTACTTTCGATAAGAACTTCCAAGTCACCATCCCACAAAGAAGCATATGGGACGATACGGATTTCCTACAAAACTATTTAATTCATTTTTACACAGACAGACGGCTCGAAAACTGAGGACGGAGTAGGAGGCGGAATGTACTCAAAAGAAATAAATATCAGCCTATCCTTTAAACATCCTAACCATTTTAGCGTGTTCCAAGCGGAAATCCTGGCGATCAAAGAGGTTCTATCGTGGCTCAGAGAAAACGTGATATCTTCAGCAAATATCCGTATTTTCTCGGATAACCAAGCAGCACTTAAATCACTCGGTAATGCTTCTACAAATTCTGAAACCGCCCGCGAATGTCAATCGTCTCTTATGGAGATGACGAAACAGTTTAACATTCACCTCTTTTCGGTGCCGGGGCATTGACATTCCATAGAGACTCGCCAGGAAATGAACCCTCATGCCAATGTCACGAAGCAAACAATTCGAATGCCTATTACTACGTGTAAGCTTATGCTAAAGCAAGAAGCTATAAAGACAACGAATAACAGATGGACAAACACCACGACTTTAATGGCTACCAGAAAGATCTGGCCAAAGCTTGACTTAAAACGTACGAAAAGTTTGTTATCCTTAAGTAGATTGCAGTTTAGCTCCGTAATTGGCGTTTTAACCGGTCACTGCCTCATAGGTAGACATGCCGCAAGTGGAAGCTGTGCATGGATGAGGAAGAAGAGGAAACCATTCCACATCTTCATTGTACATGCCCTGCCCTCTCTCAAAGACGCAAAACATTCTTGGGAGAGTACTTTTTCGACGATCTAAGTGATCTCAGAAACATAGGCATTCATAGTGTTCACCACTTTGTAGAAAGCTCAAAATGGTTTAAACAAGAAGCAATTTCTCAAATTTCTTGTGGTATCACAATGGACCTATTTTGGTCTAAGTGCGTCGGTCGTTTTCCCGACAGCCACCTTAAACCTTAAACCTAACCTAACCTAACGTAACCACTAAACTCAAAACGTAACCATTTTCATAACATACTAAGTTCAAGTTGCGTCGAAAAAAAAATGTTTCAAAAATGTTTGACTAAATACGGGAACTCACTTAACACCCTTAAATTTTTCCAAAGTATCTCGAAAGCTTTCGGTTGAATTCTAAATTTAACCTTGCCAAAGAATTTCGGCCCCTCATAAAGAATGTTATGCGTAGAAACATTTCTTTGTTTTAGAACGCTCTTCCAAAGATTTTTCAATCGGCATGGAGAAAATCCAACGGATGTTCTAAACGCAGCAGTGAGTAGGTACTTATACGAGTTGGTATATACTATACACCCATCACTCTGGGTAGTTTGTTTTCTCTCATAGAAATGGAAAAACGATTGCAGCACAGAATATTTGTTGAGCAGGACAAAGACTTGGACGATGGTTCTCGCTGAACAATGAAATTTAAAGCACTGAGTTGTTCGCACTAAATGCACAGAAAGCTCAGATTTGTGTAAGGACGAGAAAACTGAATGGAACCATCGGCACCGTGAACACATTCAATAGTTGTTTGTGAAAAGAGAGTTGTTAAGTAACGTATTTGTATATACCTACCTACCTAGTCGCAAAACGTTATCTTTCAGAGCAAGCTATTAAAGAACCCAATTCAATTTTTTTGCATTACACCAGAGAAAGAAAAGAACCAACGGTTATCAGTTTTTATGGAAATGGTAGGTAGGTGCTTACCACCATCAAATGCAATTTTTTTTATTGATAAAATTTTTGCATTACACCGGATTCGAATACCTATGTTTTTTAAGCAGCACAAGCACACCCTGTCTGGTGTCTGCTTTTAATTTAAGTTGTAACTTTGCGATCCTACTCACATCGTTACAGCTCTAATACGATTACATACATACATGCAAACACCAAGCATCGCGGCTTTCATTCATGAATCAAGTTAAAATAATTGATTTAGTATGCAAGCTAACTGCGCTGAATTCATTCATGAGTTAAGTAGCTACTCCAGTATTTACCTACCTTACTGCCAAGTGCCTCTGCCACCGCCCGGCCCGGTAACAGCGACAGCCGACAGGTGACCCTTGCCATCAAGACGAGAAACAGAGACAGGGAGAATGTAGGCGCATGGCAAATTTATCGGCATGACACGATTTATTAATGCATTAATTAAAAACGTTTTGTTGCCGCCAACAGGTTTTTACTTTGAGCTCACTCCGAGACAGTCATCGCCGCATTGTTATAAAATTAACACAAATGGTTGCACTACTGGAATAAAAAATGATGCAAAAAAATCATCTCGAGAAAAAATAGAAAACCAAACGTTTAAGCAATGGCCAATGGCCCTCTATAGTAAAAGAGTGGGTGCTATGCTGACACTTCCTTGCTTGGTTTAGTTTATGGCACTCGGGACTACGTTCCAATGCTAAACTAATCGCGTGTCAAAGCGCTAACAAGTGGGCTGCTGCTGCTGCTGCACACCATGAATAAGTGTGTCCACCACACGACGACAGTGGACTGCATATAGAATTTGCATATCTCTGTGGTCATAATTAGGTTTTGTTTCGGTGCTCTGCCATGCACCATAAGCATTGGGTAAACCAACAATGTCACTACTAGTATATCTAATAAGGAGCCATAAAGCTTCTAATTGTCACATACACGCCCGCTTCACTAAAAGGATCGATTACGGTTGTTTGAACAAAGTGAGGATGGATTTACGTTGACGCTGTCGACATCGAGCGACAACGACGCCGATGACTGTTCGTTCGCAAGGACATTTCATAAAACTGTATTTTGTGGTAAGCGGTGTGTAAAAAAGAGCAATAACATGCTTCTAAAAAGCACGAGAACATGAGAAATAGGACAAAGCAAAATACCTCGGCTTTAGTAAAAAGGAACTGGCTATCGTTATGTTTATCTAGGTGAACGTATAGCATTATTTCCACAAATGCTACTTGCTACTTGTTTCTGAAAGGATTTCAAGGTCGGTCTGAGAGTAAAATATTGCTTGGGGCTCTAGAAACAAACAAAATTGACATTGTTTTATTTCTCTTGTAAACACTCTTCAATCCTTTTTCAAATCAAGCATTTGAAGCAAATTATCAGGATTAATAATACCAAGGACACGAGTAAAAACTTCCTTTCCTCACAATGAACGCTATTGGGCCTTAAAGTTCCAAGTCCAGTCCTGACATAAAATTGTTTCTTATGCTTGTGTGGCACATTTTTGAAATTGTGTTTTGTGTTTGTTACAAAAATTTTTCCTAATTGTGGTGGGTCATGTCATGATATACAACCAAGTTAAGCTACCAACTGTGTTTCATAATTAAAACATTAATCTTCAGCATAATGAAAGAATTGCATGAATTCAGGTGTAGTTAAGTATTTGTACGCAATGTTTAGCTTCAAGTAAAGTGATTTAATTAAAAAAAGTTTCAGGAGTACGTAAGTAACGGCAAGTATCCACATCAAAGACGGCCGAAGAATAGGTGAAATACGTTCGCAAAACTATAAAAAGTTTTTATAAAACAGCAAGAGAATAGTTTCACAAAGAGAAGGAGCCTAGTTGTTCTGCAAAATATGGTTGGAACCAGTGTTGCCGATGTGCACTTTTGGAACCTTCTTATTTTAATGGCAGTGTGACACTCAAGCATTGAAAGTGGCACTCTTGTTGCATTCAAATAAGTCAGACATCCTTTTTAAAGTAACAGTCGGTCCACTCACAGAAGCGAGTTGAACGGATTCATTTCCCATAATCTAGACCAGATCATTTCTGAGGAAAGCAACTAACTGAACTCATCTACTCATCTGTCAAAACCCTTTAAAATTTCTTTGGCAAACCAAAATATTTACTTTTATACTGTATTTTGAGATCCTTAGATCATTTCTGCCTTCCTTTCAATGTGAAGAAGTTTGAACTTTAAATACCTTCTATTACTATTCAATTTCGTTGGTGACACCCAGTGGTTTTACACTTTTTGCTGTCTGTTCTGTCACCGTACACATTTGTTTACCGGCAACACTGGTTGAAGCCTTTTTTTAAGAATAAACTAAAGAATTATTTTAGCTTCTTAATAACCAGCATAAGTTTCAAAATAAGTAGAAGGTTTTAATTTTTTGTCTCAGTGAGATTCCTAGCTGCCAGTTCCCTGTTCCAATTCTAAGTCGACTTATTTCCCAATCTAACTTGTGGCAAATCGATGCTTTCCCCAAATTGCGTTTTTATTTATAGAAAATAAAGAATGACAAAACGAAGTAGGTACTCTTAATTACAACAAAGAGTGTATTGAGGCGTAAAATGCAGTCACGCTACGCACCATGCGCCCACTCCTTTATTTGATTGTCATTTAAGGCTATATGTATACTTTCTTTGAGAGATTTTACTGTGTTTGCTTTTGTATTTTTATGCTTAAAAATCTGTGGGTCGTCTAACTTGTTTTATCGTGTATACACTTACAATTTGTCAATAAAAGTACAACCAGTTCAATATTGCCTTTTACTTTTAACCAGAAAACAAGACATACCAATGCACCTACGACATTACCCACAGTGACGACGGACGATAGAATCTCCTAAAATATTCTGAGGGAAGCAAGTGGAGTTTATCGCAGCCTACGACCCGGTGTCTAGGGTAGGGATTATGAATTATAAGTCAGATACTTTGGCATGTGACAGTCTTGTGACTGATAAATTTTCGTTTATTTACAGAAACAAAATTCAGTGTGGGTTATTCGTGTTAAGACATTGAATTATTACATAGCTTTTCTTGTGTGGAATTATTTTGAGGGTCAATGTGCAGACATTCATGTTGAGAACTACTTTGACCGAAAACTAATGGAGAGCACGCAATTTTATAGTTAGTTATAACTTATAAGATATAGGAAGAATTAGTAGTGGTGCGAGATGCGCAGAGAGAGGCAAACTTGCAATTGTATTTGTTAAACACATGTATTGGGGTGAGCGATCACACCTCTTTCGAGGCTCTGGCAAGTCAAAAGAACCACACTGCTATAGTGGTAAAGTATCGCACTTAGCACTTTGAACTCGACATAAAATTGTAGGTCGTTGAAATGCACTAGGCTCGGAGGTTTCGAGAATTTTGTTGACCCCACCTATTGTTTTCTTACTTATTTATTTATAATTTCAAACATTTCAATCCACACAGTTTAGGTACCTACACAAAAATGTATATGTCGAAAAAGTGGAGTAAATCCCAACGAAATCAGAGCACGGCGTCGGAGTAGATTTTATTTTTTCTTCAAAAGTGAAGCAAATTTGCTCCGATCGGTTTTTGTTTTTGTTTTTATCTTAAAGATAATTTCTTCAGCTGTATCCCCTTCCAATTACCGTCTAATTGCAGTTACATCCCTTCTTTCCAAGGTCATGGACACGTTAATAAATGACCGACAGTACGGCTTTCGTAGCAAAAGGTCCGCTGGTGATTTGATGGCTTATCTCATCGAAAAGCGGAACCTTACATCCTTATCTTACTCCTTACATTCCTTTGGAGTAAGTTAGATTATTGCGCTTGACATTTCTAATGCATTGAATAGATTTTCGCATCAAGCTCTCTTATCGAAAATAAGTGCACTTGGAATCGACAAGTCTCTTATTCGTTGGATAAGAAATCACCTTTACAAATTGTATGGGTCGTTTCAAGTCTGCTACGCACCATATATGTAAATTCTGGTGTGCCCCAGAGCTCTGTTTGGTCTCCGTAACTCTTCCTTATCTTCATAAATGATCTTTTTCCTGAACCTCTAATCCACTAAATAGTTTTGCTGACGACTCTATTAACAGCAGTTTCTCATATTCGTTTGCAAACTCACATCCTCGCTCTTTGGATGCTGCAAAATCCTTAGGATTCTTAAAACAATGCAGGCAATTCTTTCACAGACTGTGCCCTAGTGAAGTAGCCAGTTGCATTGCCTTCAGCTCAGTTTCGGTCGTGCATTTAAGTACAGAGACTCATATTTTAGTCGCTCAACCCGGATATGCAATGCTTTACCCAACTCAATTTTCATAAGTAAATGCACCGAAATTCAAAAATAATGCGCATCGGCATCTCCTTGCATGTCCTTCACTTATTTCCGAACACCCACACTGTTTTTTAAGACATCGATCGTAAGGGCATCAGTCACCATCCCTTTAAGTGTGCGTGAATGGTGTAAAAAAAGCTTTTATATCTGTATTTACTGTTTTAATGCCTATAATCTTTTCATTTCAACAGGGCAGTTTCAAATTTCGGCCTACGAACAAGTTAACCTGGAAGTCTCAAAAAATGGAAGGAAACTTAATACTTATGTGATGGATTTTCTTGGGAAAAAATTGGCCCAGACTAAAATAGAAAAATAAATAAATAAATAGTGTTGCGCAACAAAACGGGGAGCCCCATTGTCTAGCACATTTCTCAAAACCATTGCTTTGTGAAAGAATGAAGGGGACCTACAATTTTCTGCCGTTTCCGAACAGTTATTAGAGAATGCGCTTTTCATGAAAATAAATTTTAAATCGAAGAACTTGCCAACTGCTCGCGTAACATTTCCTGTGACAAAACATTTTTGCTTCTATTGGGATTTGAATCACGAACCCTCCGGTTAACATGCAGAAATACAGACATCCTAACTAACCATCACGACACGGGTACCACAGACTAATGCTTTGTAAAATGTCAAGTTGTGTCTTGGTAGAGTTCATCTTCTCTAATTTGCATTCTCCCGTGTCCCCAAGGATCGCACAAACGCACGTAGCTCACTTTCTTCATTCATCCTATTGCAATTTTCATATAACATTTGTAATTGCGCAGATGAAATTGAGTTTTTGTAGATTTTTGTTTCCAGAAGAATCTCGATCGTTTCTCTATTTGATGCTCAAATGTGTCTTCGTTGCGGAACGAGAATCAAGCTAGAAGAGTATGAATCGCCGGATTAAAGCGGCTTTGGGACGGCATGTAGAGCAAGTGTACACCTACGCTCTGGCTCGAAGGTTCTTCCCAAACTCAAAAGACAATGGTACTTTGTCAACTACGAGAGCACATTAGATAGCTCGCAAAGTATGAATATGGTAGTATACTCTGCACTCCTAACAAAGTAAGCAATTTAGTAGACATAAATATCTCCTCGATTATTATCTTATTCATATCTATACATTGCATTAAATGAATTACTTTTTTTTCGAAGCGATAGCGTTAACTTTAAATTAATTCCCAAAATTAATTAATATCAATCTAATACCACAACTTAAACTACTTTTTTTAATGCACATATTCAATAATTACAATAAAAAATAAAAAAGAAAACCATCGCATTGTAGCAATAAGTAAAATCGATAGATTTACACTTTTCATTTTCACCTTCTCATCGTGTCATTATTATAAAACGTTCCACAAACAGGCTAAGCAAATATTTATATTTGTTTCAAGTTTCAACCATCCAATTTCCCAAAGTTCTTAAAAATCTTCCGGCTAAACAAACACAAGTAAACAATTAAAATGCCTTTAGCTACTTGACTTTTATTATAAGAGTATGCCAGTGAGTAGATAGACATAGTCAACGCGTCAGAGTTCCAATTTCAGTGTTGACCATTGTCAAATAAAATTTGAAAAAAAAGAAACTAAAATAACCAACTTTTAAGATTGTCCATTTGCCATTTCAAAATTAATTGATAATGCGCTGAGCCATACGCGGGTATATAGGGCCCGGGGGAACCTCTTCATATATAATAAATCTTCTGTACAATCAAAGAGCGTGTGTGCTTTCAGCACATTTCCTCACGACAACACACCACACGACGCGCCTAACCAACGAACCTTTGCTTTCAACGCAGAACGTGATGGTGGTCAGACTTACACACTTTGCGTTTATATGGTTATTGTTATTGGACGGGTCTACTTTTGATTTATGCGGGTGTTTGCGACGAAGACGGGCGCAACAACGGTGAAATGACAACAAATTGCCAAGTAGCTGTTACAATACCTTTTGTTGCCGCTTTGCTGCTCTTTGCTCTTTCCATCTCCGGTTTACATCAGCAGAGGGGCGAATTATCAATTTAAATTTTTGGACTTTTCTTCGGATCAATATCGGGCGATTGTTCTTCCTTTTCTTGTAAACCAGCAGCACTTCACCTGTCAGTATAACTTTAAATCTCGATTGTTATAAGTAATAGCATGCCCCTGATGTTGGTTACACGTCAAGTTGTTAAATTGGTGCATTGTGCAATGAAAATAAATTTTTGGTGCACAAGTTGCCCGACTTTTTAAAAACAATGGTATCGCACTTGTCGTTTTGACCAAAAGTTTATTGGTTTTCTCATCCCTTTTATGGGTACCTTGCTTGATTGGTGGTTATGTGAGGGAAATTGGTTTATTTGGTTCGAAAAATTCAAAAGAACTGCTCATGTGCAAATGCATTTCTTTTTCTTTTTTATGTGACATTTTGAAAGTTTTGTAGTCATCAGAGATTTTGATTTACTCGAATGTTTTGAGGCATACACATGGGTATGAATGATATTTTTGGAAGCATACATATTATAATGAAGGTTGGCAGTGTAGTTTTAAGGAAGAAGGAGAGTTGGCCTACATTGGGGGAATATAGGTTTCGATGCAAAACTTTAATTTATTGATCTTATTGTCGTTTTTGTTTTAAAGAAAGTTTTGTTTTTGGACAAACTCAAATTGGATATTTGAATAAAAGATAAAATAAATTTAAGGCAAGGAAAAATAATGAGAGTCGTTAATTTGTTTGCCATCTGAACTTTTGAACTATTGAGTGGGAGGTTTGAGTTTGCATCTTAGTTAAATTTGCAAGTTTTTGTGTGAATAGGTCATGTTGCCTTAAACTGCAGTGGCAGAGGTTGATTATTTTACTGCGAGTATCTTTTCATAGAGTTTGCATTGACTTGATTTGGAAAGCGATGATAGAGAATCGAAGAAGTCCTTTTTTGTCGAACGAACTTGAATTTATTTTTCCTCAATTGTCTATTGAATAAAAGTTTTGAACTGCTTGAAATGTAAGCTTTCTAAAGAAGATCATTTGTTGCTAGTGAGAGTAGGTACATGAGTCCACGTTGTTAAAAGACTACATTCCCAGGTACATATAAGAGATACCCTATACCCTTTGACATCGTCACCAGAGCCTAAACGAAAACAACCTTTTGGGATTTCCTATCCAATTTTTATTCTTCTGTTGCATCTGCGCACAAGTCTCAGTTCTAATAATTTGAAAAAAACCTTTCTTTCATATCAGAGCTCATACGGTGATTTTCTTTCTTGGTCATGTTTAGTTGGTTGGTTAGGTTTAGTTGAGAACAATTACTGCTTCCGCCCAAAGCTTCACGTCTTAATCTCTGTCTCATATGCCATTGTTTGAGCTGCTTCAACGATTGTCAGTATTTGACACAATTTGCTTCCAATTTGGTTCCATAAGGAACTGCTTTTTGATGAAGGACACAAATATCCGACGTCAAGAAATTCTGGACTCGTTGATTTGTGTGATCACAGCCATCAGATCACAAAACCTAAAGCCTTGGCCCAGTTTCAGGCTAAAAATGTATTAAAAAAAAACAAAACAAAAAGAAAACTGTCCTTAATTCAAAACATCGTCGTCAAAAAGAAGGAAGTAATTGAATCTTCCTACAGAAATACATACAAAAATGAAATTCCACAACGCAACTCTATTCATTTTCACTGATGAAATGAGAAATTACACGACGTTTTTTTGCCCATTTGTATTGACAGTCCTCATTAACGGAATCATCTTCATCTTCAACGGGAATATTTTTATCCTTTAAATTTTTAATTTCTAACCTGAACATTATTTTACCATTTTCTATCGAAAACTTCATCTTCTAAACTTTACCACAGATTGTTTTAAATAAGCTGATGTAAAACTACATACATATATCGATCCTCTCATTGACATAAACTAGAAAAGTAATTTGATTCTCCAATAAGGATTCGAACCTCAGTCATTAAATTTGGGAGCAAAGTGGAGTAAATACAAAATCTCCAGAGTATATTTCAAACAGAAAAAAACCCTTACTTTTTCTTCTAATAAATTTTATTCATATAAAGGTTGGCCCTTCAATGGCCTCTTTTCAAACTATAGCTTATTTTGACACTGATATAGCTGTTGCTGTTCCATCAAAAAGTTGTTGAACATTCCAAAGCCATCAATTGAATAGTTTCTTTTTTAGGACCATGACAGACTTACAAAATGATGTTACGGCACGTCGGCGATTATGAGTTGTAACTTATTTTAGTACAAGGAATTTATTTGTCTTAATTTGTCACAGCATTTTTTCGATAGGTTTCACTGTCGAAACAAAAAAGGATTGCGCTTCCACAAAAATGTAAATTCAGCTGTTTGCTGTTGCGAAAATCGAGAACGTACTGAAATGAGCAGCGACATGAGTAAAATAAGTCATCGGGACTTACTAAAGTCATCAAATCGGAAAATGGGACTGATTTTGGGAACAATTTTTAAAATTTCTTAAACAAAAAAGGTATCTAAATAAAAGTAACTTAAATTTTGTGTTACAATTTTTGCTCCTCACTTTTTTTTATCGTGAGTCATCAACATCACCAGTCGATAGAGTGTGGGGTAAAGCAGCGCTGCATTTTTTGTCCGATTTTTTTTTTTTTTTTTTTTGTCATTTGTATGTAGCGACAAAATCCAATCCAATTCTGTTCAGCTCATTAAAACTAACGTGGACGGTATGCCAAAGACAATTTTGTGATCCAAATTAAAACCACTAAAGAAAAACGAATTCAACTAACATCCTGTCGTTTTAGTGTCTCTCCTCCACCATACACACCCGGTTGCAAAAACTTTGGTAATCAGCATTTGTCCATTAAAGTTTGCGTGTGGGTGACACCTACACTCACCTGCCACAAGTCAGTTGCATTTATAACACCTCTTCGTAAAAAAAATTTGTGGATTTTCGAAAGTCATCTCAACGTTTCATCTCCACGCCAGGCTATTTACAGTAAATATTATTTATTTGAAACCAAACAAGATTTCACTGTGCAACAAAAACAAACTCCTCTTCAATTTCATGATAAACCATTCGGCTATAAATTATTGTGCGGCACTTACCCTCTCTTTTGGGTAGACCGGTAGAGGGTAGACATGTCATAAAACAAAAGAGAGGCAATGGTAATTGGGAAAACCTTTTGTTTTAGCGTGTCTAAGCGATATTTTGCATGTAAAAAACACTCAAGAGCCTTTAATCCCTTTGTGCCGAGAAAGCAATGGTAAGAGCGTTCAGTAGCTACTAATTGCTTTCATGTTTCACTTTGTGAATGAAGTGCTGAATTTATTCACCAGCCACTATTATACTTTTCTTTCAAATATTATTGAAGCTCTGCTGGTTGTTTACTTTTCGAGTATAGGTACAAAGTTTGTCGGTGGGTTTGACGTTGGGTTATGTTTTTGATGCATGGTTTTAATGTTCCTACGTACTACAGACTGAACTGTACATACAAATACATTATGTACAGGTGGATAAAGACAAAAGATTATTTCTCATTTATTTTCTGTGAGGTTTTCCAACAAAATTATTAAAAGAAATATCAATTTTTCCAAAAAGATTTAGAAGCTCAATTAACGATTGAGTGATCATCATTTGCTTCGTGGTTAGGGAATTTCCATGCTGCGAGGAAAGCATTTTAGGGTCAAAGGAATGCACATCAGTATTGGCCAATTCCACTAATAAATACTTTACACGTTATTTTACTGCAAATGACATATCTGATTTTCTCTTCAAGATTGAAACAAGTAGGTAGGTACTAAAGAACTTCTCAGCATTTATATTCATATTTCAGGATGTTGAGAGGGAATATTAGCTCCAGAAATATTCTCCTCCAACAGCATAACCAAGCGTAAAAAAAAAACAAAGGCCTTCTTTCTTAGCGTGTTGAAACATAGCCACAAATCTCAAGGCGTAGTTTGAAAACAATAAGTAATATGTTTAAAATTATTCCTTGAGTTTTAATTTCCGATTTCTGTCTGCGATCTGCGAAACACCTGCATTAACTTTCTTGGCCGTTGTGATTGCAAAACTCTGCAAAAATATCACTGCGCCAAGCTTTCAATAATAATAAAAATAAATCCAGATCACCTACGCATCTCGAAACAACCTTCACATATCGTCATATTCTCCAATAACTATATCCATACAGTAACTCAAGCTCGATCACTTGTTTGCATTTGAAATAAGTGTTTGCTTGCGGTATACTTAGACAAGAAGCATTGCCTTTCTTTGAAGGAAAAAATAAGAAAAAAAAAAAATATTTTTACTTAAAAACAAACGAGTACTTTGGTATATTACGTCAGATTTTCATCGTCACGCGCACCACCGCGAGGCTCCAACCAACAGCAAATATAACACACGAGTGCGTATAGTATATGTTGCTTAAAAATTGGTGGTGCTTATTGCATGATGGCGGCGCGGCGCCACTATGCGTCCTTGTACCGTCAAACTCCACTCCAATTGTGGAGGATTTTCTAATCGAATGGTGGTGCAACTCTCTGGCGACGACTTAATATGGACAATTGGACAAGCGTTTTTCATTTGAGATGCCATAACGAAATCGCTTATTCAATCGGGCATTGAGCTGAGAATTGAACTTATCATTTTTCAATACACGAAAAATGTGGAAAATTCAAAGAACATGTTTATTCCGTACAAGGCAATGTATTACCGGGTCAACGTTGTTGATTTGATAATATGTCATGGCAGTATTAACTTTTCTGTTTTTATTTTTTGTTCGGTAGGTACCTACGTTTATTGTCAGTTAGTTGGTAGTCTAGTTGAATTACAAAGTATGTTTTTACTTTTCCTCAAAAAAGCTGCAGACTATCTCAATCAGCCTATCAGGTTAGTATGACTTGTTATATTACAATGAATTTACTCACTAAGCAGCTTTTACGCATTGTTCTTTCATAAAATGCATTAAATTATTTTTTCAATTTAGACAAATTCATTAATATGATACAATTTGCATTTTGTTTTGTAATTTTTTGAAAAAACACTCCATCAATTTTATTAAGTTAAGTAAACGAATTCCTTATATTACAGGTAAATAAATAAAACAAAAAAATAACGAGGGTGGTACAAAGGAGCACAAAGAGCCTGAGGACTGACGAATTTCACTCAGTCTTACCTTGTGAGGAATGAAGGGGACCAACATATTTTTGTCGATTTCAAAAACTAACTGAGGAAACGCTTTTAGACAGTGTTATTTTCTCTTGAAAGGGGATATCCGAGTGGAAATACAAAAGTGTTTCTGGCAATTGAAACTTGAGGTCTCATGTCACAGGAAAATATAGGAACTAACCATTAAGACACGGACACCACCTTACAAGTAGATTGAATGGAGGTGCAGCTTAAAGCGGCAAAACCTCACTCGGAATTCAAAGGATTTAACCAAAGCTAGGAATGCTCATCAGTTTTACCTTGAGCTCAACTTGTAGTGAACAACAGTGATTCATATTTTAGTCGCACCACCCGAATGTGGAATGCTTTGCAAGACACTGATTTTTTCCGGTATTACGATTCACAAAAATTCAAAGGCAATGTATATCGTTGTCTTTTATTATTTCCTCTCATATTTTCCTAAATTCTCGCACTGTGTTTTATAACATTATTCATAACTCTTGGATGTGGGCGCTTATTATAAGAAAAAAAAATAGACTTTTCGAATATTTATTTCTACTAGGTTTTAATTACCCCACGTAACGATGCTGTAAAGGTGAGAATTCAATGAACTTATCATATGTAGCCGTTCCAGTTCCACTTCCAAAGAGCATAGGTACGTGAATTTGCAAACAAATCTGAAAATCTGAAACCTGAAAGTCGAATAGTCATCAAAACAGTCAAGAGGATTAGAAGTTTTAGAAAAAACATCGTTGATGAAAATAAAGAATAGAGTCGTAGACAAAACGGAGCCCTAGGGCACACCAGCATTTATTAAGTAGCTATCAGCCTTGAAACCATCCAATGCGTTAAAAAATCTTTATCACTCCCTTCCGCAGAAAACATAAACAATAAGAAGACCGAAACCGTACGAATCGTGCGCAATTTGGTTTTTCTCATCTCTTCCTCGTCGTGGTATCTTCTGCAGAAATGAGATGAGCTTGTGATCATTCTAATTTTATCGCTACCCATTAAGTTGTGACCCTTGGAGAATTAACAATCAATTGAAAACGGAGAGAAACGTGGTCTACTTGGTTAGGTCTGGCTACGCTATAGGCACCTGGAAACCCGACCAGTTTCTAAAAATGATAAATTTTCGTTGTCAGTTTTAAGAAAGTTCTGGTGAATTATGTTTTTTTCTTGCAATAGAATGGGGAGACTCGGGGTCCTACGCATTTCTCACATCCATACCTTGTGAGGAATGGGGAGGACCTAAATTGAAAGGCTATTCGTGAAAGCGTTTTTCATGGCAATGAATTTACTATTGGCGATACCCGTGGAAAAGCATTTTTAGTTCTCTGTTAAGGTGCATCCACAATATGCTGACCGGTATACGGATCCATTTCATTCGGTTCGAATTCGGTTCGGCTTTTGGTAAGAAGAAAGGCCGATCGGGACGTCCACACTAAGCCGGTATTGCCGATCGGCATGTGCCGATTGATGCCACTTGGAATAGTGTAGACACTCCTTTAGGATACGAACCACGAACCTTCCGAGTAACAGGCATAGACATGCAAACTATTACGCGATTGGCTCCGCATATTTAGAGATGTTTCAGATATTTCAAAAATAAGTGAAAAAACCGCAAAAATGAGCTTCACCTCCAGAAAAAAAATTTAATATAGTTTTTTTTTAGCTGAACCAGACTTTAATGATCAACGTAAGGCTCACTATACATTTTTGTAAGCTTGTATCACTTTGAATGAAATGGATCCCAATCGGGCACAACTTTGACAGCAATCTGAATGTCACTATCTCTATCTATGAAAAACCTACTTATGTCTGACTGAACATGGCTATTTGAGATATCCAAAATCGAGATAGTGAATTACTTTACTCTTTTATGAACAGTTTCTAAAATAACACAAACTATAAACTGATTCTAACTTCATTCACATTTATTTTGGAATTATATAAATTACCTCTGCCAGCTAAAAACAATCAAATGCAATTGGTTTACTATAAAGTACTTACAGCATCCACAAGCACATGATAACTCCTATCGAAACAGATATCTTTGCTGTATAGGACTAAAACGATAGTGAATATGAGAAATTAAACAACAACAAAAAATGATGGACGTGTTTTGACTTCAGTAAATGCATCCTTTTCAAAACCAATCCCATGACTCAACCAATCATCTAATGTTCTAGATTCAACTCATCACTCTTACCGACATACCCATATAAGCACTTAAGATTCTTAACATTTACTTCGAATGATAGACAATTGAAAATTGCCTTTCAATTAATTAATACAAAAACCGATCGATTTTCAATTAGATTTGTTGTTGATGCTTTCGGGCATTACTGCAATTCACATCAGATCACACACCATAATCTATTGAGCCTCTGGAAAATGCACTCACCCCACTCCAAGTACAATTACATCGACCCACGTCTGGGACTGTAATTTTTCTTCTTTTTTTCTGTGTCGTATGAAAGAAGAAACACTCGACTAAAGTGAGATAAAAGCAAATCTTAACACCAAAACCAAAGTCTCACGACAAAAAACAAAGACAATATAGGGAATGGCCTAGAGACTCTTTCGGCATTTATAACAACAACAGCAAAATCCAGTCCGATTTGAAATTTTAATTGTTGCTCATTTCTTGTTCTTTATAAAGAAAAAGAACAACAAAAACCATAAATATTCATTGAAATAGCGTGCCAAAGCTAAAACAAAGAAAAACAAAAAAATCACTCAATGAAACCAAATCGAAACAAATTTAGCTCAAAGCGCATAAAAACATGTGTATAATTTAATTACTGTCTGCACGGCAGCCATGGCATCTGAAATTTAAAAATTTTTATTCATCATCTTGTTAATTTACTTAAAAAAAAAAAAATAAAAAGGAAAAAACAAAATAACCGCTGTTGGAGTTATGTATCCAAGTTCTTGTTCAGTTTGTTTTCTTCTTTTTTGCTTCTTTCTGCTTTCCTATTTATTATTTCAGTCACGGAAATGAATTTACTACAGCCATAGCAAGCTGCGGTGTATGTGGGTGAAAAACGGAAATTCTTTTAAAAGGTATTGTGGGTGGAGTTTTAGCCCACTATCCGCCTACATTTCACCTGGTCGGATTTATTGAAAAAGAAGTTTCATTCTACAAGTGGATGGCTGATGCTGCTGCTGCTGCTGATGCAAAAATGCTTTCATACAAACCGAAAAAAAAAAATGAATTAAGACAAAATCGTTGGGCGTTTGCATATTTTTGGCTGTCATTAGCGAAACGCGATGCGAGAGTTTAAGGACATTTCCCCTCTATCACTGTTTTTTGACATCGTTAAAATTGAGCTCTGCTTTTAAAAGGAATTTTTTGGCAACATATGAGCCAACATCGTTGGCGTAGTTGGAGGGTTGCTACTTGCTACAAAGACAACAAACATCGCCCATACAATTGAACCCAATCATTCTACTTCAATAATTCAATTAAGAAACGAAAATAAGTCTCGCATTTAAAGGGAACTTTTGTAAATTCGATCAATTTAATAACACTTAAGTAAATTTTATCGTTGTCATCAAAACAACAGAGATACATAGATAAAACAGTTTTGAACGGGTACTTAGTAGTTTACTTAGGTTACATTACTTTTAACTTGAATCCTATTAATATTTGATATTGCCATTGTTGTACAAGGCCGTTAATTTACTTTGTGTTCAATGACGTCTTAACAGCTTACTCTGCTTCACTTGACCTTTTCACACTTGGCAAGCACCATTCCAGCATTATATTAATACATAGCACAAAACAGTTAAGTCCCTTTTGTGGGCGCTGTATTCAATGTTTTGGCATAAAACCTACTTGGGTGGAAATGTAATCGCTGTGAGCAATGGGAATATAAATTTTTATTACATACAGAGAACAGGTAATTAAATGGCCGACTTACGACCATTTGACAACAAAAGTTCAAATCTATGCAATGAATGTAGGTATGCCTAGAAGTAATTGTTTAGTTTCCTTCGTTTCGGCCATTCAATATTATTGTAGTTCTGGATTAGGGAAGGTACTACTTGCTGCATCTTGTGTGACGGGGTTTCACAAAATTCATTAAAAATGTCTTCAACATGTGTATACGAATGAAAGCGTGGATGTTTGATGTGTATTTTCGTGTAGCCAAATCTGTGTGTGTTTTTAATCCTATAGCAATTCCTGTTTGCTTCGAATAGAAAATGTACATATAAGGACATGTGGCGAACCATGATAAATTTTCTTGTTTTTGTACAGTGGTTGGTAGGTAGTATACCAATCCAAAGAATTCCCAGAGTAAAAGTCTGCATTTGTCTCTGGGGGTGTACTTAGTTGTTCTACACAAAACTTGCTTAGATTCTTAAACATCCTTTTTTTCCACTAAAAATAAAAGTCTCGGGGTTGTTTCAGATAAGAAGAAAACACGTCAATCAGAAGGAACACAAGTGGGGTCTTTTGTGATGTAAAGGGAGTTTTTGATGCGATATGAGGCCTTCCACGTAAAAAATTACTTATGGATCGCAAGATTCTAATAAAACCATATAACAAAAATGTTTTTACGGTGTTGAATGCTTCTCTGGATTCACTTAACTTTTCTTCTCTCTCGCAAATGTAAAAAATATTTGTCGCTTTTCATTTTCACCCACGCATTGATTTCCGTTCTACCAAATGTAAGAGATGTGAGTGACAGGACAGGACAGCAAGGTTCGGTTTAAAGCTTTGAGGATCTTACAACCATGATACAATACTTAAAAAGAGAGCGCCGCCACATTGTTTTTTCAATGGCAGACCAACTTTATTTTTTTTAAATTAAGTTCCGCTAGAAGGTGGAAATTTATCACTGTACGTCATTATTTTTTTCTCGTTCTGCGCATGTAAATCATAAAGGCACACATTTGTATAGCATCGCCATGTGTGAATGATGAAAATGTGAGGAAATGGAGGGGACCTTCAGTTTTCTGCCGGTTCCGAACGACTAATCGAGGAAGCGCTTTTCATGGCAATGAATTTACTTACGGATGACTGGCCAAATCCTCGCGAAAGGCGATACCGGTGGAAAAACATTTTTGCTTCTGTTGAGATTCGAACCATGAATCTCTCTTTTAACAGGTAGACATGCTAGACATGCATACCACGGGTACCATAGCATGCGCTACTTTTTTTATGTCTCACATCAGCATACATATCTTTTTACGCGTTTGTCGTGTCTAATTGCCTCGGATACAATAAATCCGAACTAGGGAATCTTCCAAAATTTTTAGCGAAGGTTTAGTACACGACGCGTCTGTCTTCCAAGCGCTGACGTTTGCACTTGCTTATATTATGTCGCGGAAAAGAAATCTTCAACAATATAGAAATCCGTCCATGTTTGCAAAACATCTTTAGAAGCGGCTGGAAGACTGGATTCAATAAAGCTTTATTTCTCAAACCGACGAAACTGATGATCCCCAACGTTAATAAAATGCAGCAACATTCTTGCAATCTCTTAAAGCACAAACGACTGGCGGAGATATGTTGCATATGATTTCCTTTGCTAAGAATTAAAACGTTTAAATTCCGCAAAGAGTGGTTAGAGCTGGTAAATTTAAGTCCTCATCAAAGCAGAGTACACCTGATTCGCAAGTATAAAAAGAAACGTTTAGATGTGAAATTAGTGTCGCGAAACTAATCCTTCCAACTTCCGACCATCCACGTCATATACTACCTCGATCCAACTGGTTGTGATTTAACCAGATAAAAGCAACCAAAGATCAATCATTGCGTTTTTACAGCGTTCGGTTCAGATCCGCCTTATCTGGCTGGCTTCATCCGGTGTTCCCCAAGGCCGCCAATTAGGCCCTCCACTTCATTCTTAGCATTAATAACATTGAAATGATCGTCAAACATTCCTCCATCTCATTCTACGCGGACAACTAAGTTTTACCAGGTCATTTCTTCTTCTGAAGACTCTTCCCACCTCCAACAGGATCTCGACAATTTTTCAATGAAATCGAAATTCCGCCATCTTCTTTCACATAAAATACTCCGTAAGCTGACCTAAGTATGCAGATGCTTCGTATGACAGCGGAAGCAACAATGCTCGATTGTATTAGAAGTACGAAGATCCTTGAAATCCTTCACATCAAAAATACTTCAATAAAAAAATAGAGCAGGACTAGCTTAATTCATATTGTCATGTTCAAAGAAGAGATCTATTGAGAAAAAAGGGATAATGTCATACAACATTCAGGAACGATCGCGATGAAACAAAATGAAAGGCAGACCAAAACACGAAATCTATATTTGGACACGAAACAATCCAAAGCCGGGAGGTTTGACAACACAACGGATCGCTAGTATGAAGCAGTTAAATGGAAGAGCTATGATCTCTTCCACATCACGATGCTCGTAACGTCGCAAGGAAAAAGAAGAAGCAGAAGAGTCAACCAAATTAAATCCGTTAAATAAATTTTGACACGAGTCTAGTCTTATTTTGAGCGAATGAATTCTTATATCACTTTAAACTTTGGAATTTGTGGTAACTTCCACTGAATTGTTACAGATTATTCAGGACCAATTCGAATTGAGTAAAAACTACAAACTTTCGATATGAGAATTTTTCTTACAGCAAAGGAAAACCTCCCTCTGTCGATCAGAAAATCAACATTACTTAAGTGACCCATCTTTAGGCATGATCGCGATGTAACTTCAATTGAAAAATAAGTGAAAAAATTAAATCATAGTTAAATAACGCTGTGAAACCTGTGGCGTAATGGTAAGCATGTCAAACTGTTAACCCAGAGGTTCGTCGTTCGAATCTCAACAGAGGAGAAAATGTTTTTTTCACGGGTATCGCCCTTCGCGAAGAATTGGCATATCCTCCATTAGTAAAGCCATGAAAATCGCTTTTTCTATTAGCCGTTCGGAACCGGCAGAAAATTGTAGGTCCCCTCCATTCCCTCACAAGGCAATGGTTGTGAGAAATCCGTTAGGGCTCCGGGGCTCTTCGATCTGTTGCGCGCAATTTTTTTTTTTTTTAAATCTGCTATCAAATCAGAGAGCAAAAGCACAGGAATTTAAAAACGCAAAATCTGAATTAGAGCAAATATCATTTCCTCCATCTTTTCAAATCTTCTTAAAACTTTTAATTTTTCATTTTCTTGTTTGAATTACATATTATCCTGGCAATTTTCATAACATTAGTCGATCTATCATCATATTGTCAAAACCTAATCCATTCCTACTTTCTTGTCAAATCGATTCAAGTCTTTTGGTATTCTTACAGGAGTTAATGGAGCTGAATTTAGCTTCACAAAAAAGTAAAAATGTAATACCCATTAACTAATCTTTTACTCGAATATTGTCAACAACAACTGATCTTCGTACTGATGAATATAATACATATAACTGACTCACTCATTCAGACGCAGTGATTAACCTACTCTACTACCAAAAAGTAGTCTTGCCATTTTTGTTAGGAAGGTGATGCGAGAAACTATAGTGGGCACTCAGTATGTACATTATAATCATTCAACCTACCTAATTCGGCGAAGTGTAATCGTGTGGGAATGGCACGGTACACGACTACGACTCCGACAACCGACCGATCGACTGTTACCAAAGCTGAGAGCACGTTTATTGATGTTGATCTTTTTTCATTCGTCTAACAGCCGAACAAAATTTTACATTTTGGTTTTTTCATTTTGATTTTGAGTGGATTTTGAAGAAGCATATGATGCCTGATCGAGCATTGGAGCGAACGTTCAGTTTAGCTCAAAGAGAAAAGTTATCTTTTTCCCCACTCAATACAACACTCTTTTTCATTTCGCTTTTGCTTGCTGTGGAGCTGTGGTTGTCCGTCCATATAAAAAACAATCGACACCCACATAACATAAATTAAAGGTTTTCCTGTAGCTCGGTGTGGGTATACTTGAACCACTTCGAACGGCAACGTGCGTCTGAATTTTCGCTTCAGTGAGGCTGTGCAGTGCTGTATATAGCAGTGAATGATGGCTTCCCTATCGCACCGTGCAAGACATCTATCCATCTTGTGTGAGGCTTTAATATAAAATATCGCCTCCGCGACTTCGTTGATTCCGTGGAGCAGCACTTCAGAATTATTTTTCTCTAAAGGTGTTTTGATCGAGATTTCAGTGTAGATTGGTCAATTGTCGCGAGAAGACGGGCTTCTATTATTGTAGTGATCAAAGGTTTTTTTATATTTAACTTGAGACTGAAATCGCACACGACTGACACAGAGCACACCAGACTCCCTTTATCAGGACAATTATTTTCTGTTCTTACTTCTGAGTAATGTCAACGAGTGACGCGGACATTTATTTTTAGACTGTGATTTAAAATACTCTCTGCTTTACGCATCTAATAAAATGTGTGCCCTCTCTTAGATATATTCTTTAACAACCGAGAACCGAACCAATTTTTCTCTTGATAATGTGCTGATGATATTGCCTTATGGCTCGTGATGATCTGCTGCTTTTGCATCGTCGTCGGTACAAAAATATTCAATTCGGGAAAATATTTATAGAGTGACATGAAGTATATTCATTCTTTTGGCGCTCAGTGGGTGGGATACTGTGAAACAACAATAAAAAGTGATATTTGAGAGGATCAATTGTCTACAAAAACTTGTGCTGAAAGTTCGTAGTATACCTATCTTATTAATAAACAACAAGAAATTAAAAAAAAAAACTTTGGATTACTTAAACAAGTTTTTATTGGAAAAAACAAAAATTAATTCAGTGGATCTTTCAAAGGTTGGTAGATTTTATTATTTTTTATATTTCTACTTCAAAACAAGAATTGAAAACAAATTGTTTACATATCACTTTCAACTCGCATTTGAATATTCTATTTTAAAGTTCATATAGTTTTCGACAAATCTAAAGGTTTTCTATTGTTAAAAGTGTCACTCAATTTTGAAATTAGAAATTTCCTGTGACGAAAAATCGATGTCCTCCTGCATAGTTCTAAATAAAACCATGTGTTGCTAAGAGTTAACGCACATAGATTCGAATCTAAAAGTTATTTCAAATCTCAAAAATACATTCAATTTTTTAACACAAAATATATCACAAATTAGAAGCAGTAGGGAAAAGAAAAAAATCAAAGAAGTGTGAATGCGCTTTGGTTATTTTTAGTTTGAGTCTGTCGTGCTTTATTTTGTGTATAAAAACGAAACGCATGGACGATTTCTTTTGATGTCGTACTCAGAAGGAAGTTCGAAAATGACAAATTTTTTTTTTTCATTGCCTGGAACACATGCACAACATACAAGATTTCATGTGAGGAAATGGGATACAAGTAACATTAAAAAAAGCATGTTTTTGAGAGTCTGTAAAAACCAAGTTGACCTTTTCTTGTGTACGCGATAATCTCGGAAACTGCTGATCCGATTTTGATGTACCTACCTATGTGTTTTTTTTTTATTGCATGAAATTTTCAAGTTCAACACAATCGGTTTTTCGTTCGCTAGTTTATCGGGTTAATTTCAATTGAATATTTACAAAGTTGTATTACTTTTGTTTTTTTCAATGCCTAGTAAAATATAAGCTATCATCTCAACTGAAAACATTTAGGAACCCTAGAATGCTGGCTTTAAAAAAATATTAAGGAATTGAATAGAAACTTGAATACCAAGTTGGTGGTCCAGTATAACGAACGATATAATGTCCAGAGTCAATTCGTTATATCGAAAATTCGTTATATCGAAACCTTTTTGTCATACAAATCTTTAAATAAATAAAACGTGCAATTGTGTGTATGTATCTTCCAATATTATCACGAACATACATGTAAGTAGACACATTAATACACTTACAGTCATTTTTTTTTTTTCATTTTCTAAAATTCGTTATTTGTTCGTTATATAGAGTACGTAATTTCCATTTCGTCTGAAATTCGTTATTTTTTTCGTTATATAGAATACCTAATGGACTTGAAAAAAGTGTTCGTAATATCGATCATTCGTTATATCGGCATTCGTTATACTGGACCTCCACATATGTTTTCAACTCCAAAATAAAAAACTCGGACTCCCTCACTGGATCACTTATGCGTTAATTTGGCCCCAGGTTTTCACGCCTTCTGCAAAGTGATTATGTTCATATATGCAGCAATGCAGAAAGACGATTACAAATATTTAACTATCTATAAATATAAAAATACTTATGATGGTTGTACTAAAAATTTAATTAGATCGCATTCATTTTTAATTCTGTGAACGAACACAGAGTGTATTTATTACCCAATATTTTAAATTACTTCATTTCTAGAGCAGTTTTGAAAAAATGCACTTTTCCAACATCTCAAGTTCGTTTGTTAGAGAGTTTTACAAATATTGGTAACCTTTTTCCATTTGGTTTTGGGAAATGTTTCCTCAGAATGCGAAATTCCTAAATTGTCTCCTTATCACCTATTTTTATTCTTTGCGCGTACCAGCTTATTTCATTTGCCATCATTTCTACTCTGATTTGGTACTTTAAGGATGTGCCCAAGCTTTAGTAGCTTAGGGTTTCATACAAGAGTGAATGCACTGAAAACAGAAGTCAAATAGTAATAGTCCGTATTTATAAAGAAATAGGTTTGATATAGAATTCCTAAAATGTTCAAACTTTCACTGTAGAACTGGTCACAAGACAAACCCCCTATACAAACGCATCACCAATCAACTATTCACAAAAATAGTGACAAATTAAGAAGAGGTAAGACTAAGTCTGGTCCTTCAGCGTTATATTTTGCTGCTTCAGTCTCCTTGTAAAAAATCTTTTCTAGGCTTGAGCGATATTCCTCCCTAGTAGGAAAAAGTGGGAGACTTGAACGTACGGAAGACGTCAACCACCCTCTATTTAATTCCACTAAATACTTCCATGAGTCTAGACTTAAACGTTGCACTCCGCGGCTTTCTACTCGCCAACGAAAATTATTCTAAATCATAAGCAGACTAACGCTAGTTTATAACTGCGACGAAACTGGGTAAACTCATGTTGAAAAATCCCAGAAGGTTCCAGCGGTCGAAGGAAGGTTGTTTTAAAAGTTATAAGAGTATCACAACCCCTTGATGTGCGAGTATTATAAAAAAAAATGGAAACGTAATGATTTTATTGTTCATTCATAACCACGTGTATAAAATAAAATTGGTTCTAATTGAAAATGAACTGATAAAGTATCTCTTTTCGTTGTCTCATTGGAAGTATGATTAAGTCTCCCCCAAGAGGGTAGTCAAGTCTCCCATCTAAACGGCGACTATAGCCAAAAATGTGTTCCCTTTAATTATCATTTGGCAATACATAAATAAATAAATAAGTTTTTCCCTGATGTGTCTGCAATTCGAACATCGAACTCCCCACGTAACAGGCAGACACGCTAACCATTACGCCACGTGCCAACTTAAAGTCAACAAATAAAATTAAAACTTTTTGCTTCTTTAATCTGAAGTACCTAATTCAGCCACATGAAATGTGACACGGCCAATGAAAATGGGGCTTACGACTCAAAGAATTATTTTTCATTTTTTTTATTCGGATAGTTTGAAACGCTCTCTCACATGGTCGAAACCAGAAAGTCATAACTTGCTTTGAAATGTAGAGAAAAAAGACCACAAAGGAAAAAAACAGAATTTTATTGAAAATCCAGAATCAAGATGCGTAATGCATGAAATTGAAAATAAAAAAAAAAGTTTAAAGCTACAAAAATGATTGCATCTCACTTGGTGCCCTTGAACAACGAGAGACACGTGGAAACCGGAAGGAAGAAGAACAACTACCGAAGAAACCACGAAAAACTGACGAAATGCACTGTTTTTCTTAAACAGACGTTTTCTCGCGTTTTTGTTTTTTAGTCATAAGCCTTCTTTTCATAAGGCCAAGTCACAAATAGTAAAAAAAATTGTCAACTACTGTAAGTGCCTCTCTAAGCCTTGGCCCATTTTCTTTTCATATATTCGTCTATAATTTTTGCTCTCCCGACGGACGGCCTCTTCGCGATAACACATGTAGAAAAGAGATTTTAGAAAATAGGAAAAAGAACCGTTTCTAATATATTAAGAAGATAAAAGATTTCATTAAACATCAAGGTACCTACTTTCCCGTTTTCAAAGTTTCATTCATCAGAACACTTAAACGGTTCTTATAAGATTTTCTCAGTTTCTACCACTTTGTCGTTTTATTAGCGCTTCATTATTTTCTTTTTTGGTAAAATAACGTTAATAAGCTCAGCAATGTAAAGCTTTTTTTGATGTTAAATAAGTCATTTCAATATTTTCTTAGATCTCTGCATTTAGACCCCAATGACATTTCTTTTTCCATTCAATTTTGACACTAATCAAGAGTTTGGTTTTATGAGAAAAATTAAATTTTGGCTCATCTCATTTCCAACAATTCGAGTAGATAAGCTAAATGACTAACTCTCATATTAGCTGATTCTTCTGGAACAACATTTTTTGAACTGTTTAACTAATGAAGATGCTGTTTAATAATTACATCAGTCTATCACTAAAAGCAATTAAGTCCGATTACGGATCAAGCAACCCTTTCAATTGGAAAGGCAAATCAATAGAAAGAAAAAAAAATACCATACAAGGTAGTAGGTATAATAATCACCGGTTCCAACCAATTAATGCAGCACCAGCAGTCTTTAAACACACCATTACTTATCACTTTACTCAAATACCACATGCAAACTACTGGGCTTGTCGTAAATGCATGTTATTAACTTCGGTGCAACTTGGGAATTGAGGGTGTTGCTCTTATGTACTTTCCTGTGTCCGGATATAAAAGCAGCTTGCTACCAGCTACCAGCTACCACTACTATCACCACGACCAACAATATATTTTACTGCCTTGCCGCAAAAACAACTTCAATATTGCATGACAGGAAGGTAGAATCATTATTCGTTTACGGCAAATTGTTGAGTACCCTTCAGATTTTATCGAAGGTAAACAAACCATTATTTAAAGCATCATCGAGCTTAAGAAAATGAAAACATAGATATCATGGATTTTGATAGAAACATCCTACGGCTCGGCTCCTCGGCTCGTCAACTTCGACTATAAATAATTAGTTCCGCCCACTGCAGCTTTTACGGATGAAAAAGCCCACTCCATAAATATACAGATAAGTCCAAAACTAACAACAAATTAATCTTTCAGGCAAAGCACACCACTGCCCTTCCCACACCCGTTTTTTTTTTTTTTTTTTTGGATTATTATTTCTTCAAATGCTTTAATTGTCTAATTTATTAGCCGGGGTATTTCAATTTTAATTTTTTTGGGCGAAAGGAGGAGAAAGAAACTTAAACTCAATTCAACATACATAAATGAACAAAAGCAAAAAATTCTATCACCAACTCGACCAGCCATAAAACCAATGGTGCGCGCTTGAGGAAAATTTCGTCAATTTTCCGGACATTTGGGTAACGCACAAGCCCCTTTTTTCCCTCGATTGAACATGACTAGTTGATAGACAAAATAAAAAAAAAAGAATACCAATCTATGTTCATTGAGATTGTACGACTTTTCATTGTTTTAGTCAATTAAAAACCATTTTAAAAAATCGAACAAATTTCAATTCATAATGGGTGCAAGCATTTCCAAAGGTACACCACAACCTTCAAATGTGAATTTCAACAGCGGTGTAGTTGACAACTTGGACTTAGATTTGAATTCTATAAGAACAACATTTTTGAGCTGAATTATGTATAAAAATAGAGCTTATGAGCTGTAAAATTATTTAAAGTAAAGCAACAAATTTCTTTTGAAACTTCTGTTTCAATCCATATTTTTCATTTGAATGAAGACCGAAGAGGGTGATTTACCTTTTTTATAATGGAAGTCATACTTGGAAATCAGTTTAAGATATCAAACCTAGCATAAGCTAACAGTTGTATGAATAGTAAAAAACCAAACTCTTTTTACTTGTAAGAAAATTTCGGTGAAATTCTTCATATCCTTTAACGTGTTGAATAGCGATTTCCATTAGGAAGGTGGGTAAAAACTGAGATACATATTGATTATTCTATGTGCTGTAACAAAAGGGGAGTAACGTGCTATGCAATAACAATTATCTTTTGGTAAAAAAGTTCCCCTTTTTTTCACTCTATTCTCTGTAAAATGCATGTTTAACAACGACGCAATTATGTGACTTGAGGTAAATAATTTTTTTTTTTTAACTTAATAATGGAATCAGCGAAGGATGTCTCATTCTAGTGTTACAGCCTACTCTGTAGGTAATGGTAAGATGCTGTCTTAATGGGAGCATGAAATAAGATACATATCTGTTGAATTGGGTGGCTGGTGGAATATACCTATACATATATAGATGCTTGTTAACATTGCGGCTAGAGAAGGCAGGTAGGTATATAGGGGGAGCATAGTTACTATACTTGTACCGAGGTTTTAAGTTTAATTGGCGTATGTCAAGAAGTTGTGTAACAGTTGCAGATAATTGAGTAATGCATGACAAAACCTACGCCTTTAATTTTGTAATTAAATAAAAGAAGAAGAAGCATTTTCAAGTTTGCGTTTTATGAATACTTAAGGAAGCAAGATCTTTTCAGCCTTCTTCTTTGGAAACGGCGGTAAGTGAGGTAAAATGGAAAAGAAGATGCATTTCCTTCATTCTTTGTTGCAAATAAATTAAAAACGAAATGAGCGTTTCAATGTCGTTTTTTTTTTTCATAATTAGTGCGGAGTAATTATAAAAGATGCTGGGAAATCAGCTTAAAATTGAAACTTATAAAACATTAAAATAAGTAAGGTTTACAGTTGATGAAATCACGTTGGTAGAAAGCTAATTATGGTTCGCATGTTTTGAAAAGAAAAGCTATACAAACTTCAAACTCTTAAAATAATTCCGAACGGGTAGGTACTACCTTTAAAATTATATTGGCTAACCAAACTAGATCTAGAACTAGAAGAACAAAGTTCGCACAGAAATAACTCAAGAAATAATTTTTAGTGGAGTATCAACGAAAAAGAATTTTCGTTGAAATCAAAACAAAATTAAAAGGTTTACGAGTAAATACAGGATGGGCCTAAGAGTTGAGTGAATTTGAAAAAGGGGCATGGCTGGGTCGCAAGATTGTATGCCAAGTACAACGTCAAATTCTATGGTCTGAATGCGAGATTTTAGCCCTTCATAATATATTTGGTGGTATAGGGCTGCCAACTACACGTTGATTATGAAAATTGAATAAAATCACATAACATATTGAAAAGTATTGTATCAAATATTCCAAAAGCTTTGAACGAAAATATAAAAACGCCATTTTCTTGCTGTTGCTAATATGTAATCCGTTAAATGAAATTTTATTAAACGTTGGAGACATTTTCGAGATAAATAGGTTTTGTCATTTTGTCATATATGTAGGTTGTATGACAGGTGCCGTTATTTCAAAACTTGGAGATTGAATTCCAGGAACCCTTCTTTAGACTGATTCATCACAGACCCTAGATACACGGGAAAGCTACTTTTTGAACATAACATCCTCATGATGTGATGCAATCTGGACCAAATATTATCGAAAACTCACTTGCACATTGCTCTTGGAATATTCGCCTTCTTCGATATTGGTCTTCAACTGGGTAGTTGTGGTTGGATTGTTAAGATTAACTTTACTCTTCATATATCACCACAAAAAAGTTTGATGGTGTCAAATCCGGGTTTCTGGACAAACACGCCATACCACCTTGCTTCGGCGCAGCAGGGACCAGTAACACAAAGCTACAAGTCTCCAAATCAAGAACCATTTGTAGCATTATGTTCATTTCGCTTGTAGAAGAGCAAGCATCCATCGTTTGATGGATGTTGGTAGGATGTAGTTTGCGCTCAGACTTATCAGATTGTCGTCCAACATTATGACATATATTCCTCCGCTCCGTCCTACTTCAAAATTCTAGCTTGTTATCTCGTAAAGTTTGGAAGTCCATAAAAAAAATAAGTTTTTTCTCAACTACCCAATTCAAACTGTCAGGAAATCAATGTGGCCGACCAGTTCACAATTCAAACCTACTTCCCTTAAATATCAATTTTTGTGGCAGCCATTTTGCAATAAAAACCATTTGTGTCTTGTGTGAATAAAAATTAGCATCTTACATCCATATAATTGCCTATTATTTTTTCACGCAAACTGAACCTATTGTTGCAGTAAACTTATTCAGCCCATTGAATTAAAGAAAAAAAGAAGTCTAAATCACGATAATCGTTAAATAACAAAGATTTTTTTCTCTTAACATGAAACAAGCACAGGCATATCATTTAGCACGGAGCAATTTAATATCATTTAGATCTCTACTTGAATCAAGCAATGGTTCGTGAAATTTGAATTTATTATTTCTTTTTTCGTTACTCTCCATAGTATCTTGAGTTTTATCACTGCCATCATTGTCTTTGCACTTTGCTTAGCTTTTTTGTTACTCCAACTTCAACCAGTGGACAGTGCAATATTGCACCTTGAAGCACTTTAAAAGGACACTATAGAAAAATCTGGTTGTGAAGAACATTTTAAACCAACAAACAGTCGGTGACTGGTTTACCAATTAAGTGTGGTTTTCATTCTATTTACTTGTACACGGTTAAAAATCTTGGCGTTAAATTTAATATTTTTGAGGTTGCATATATGACCAGTCCAAAATCGTATTTAAACGTAATACTTTCAATATATTTAATTTTCAAATTCAATAGAAGACGTATTGGAATCCAATACTGTTTTATATTAAAAAACAAGTTCGTATTATTAAATAGTAACACAGGTAAGTATTAGTATTTGAACCAAAATATTAAAATTCATTAGTTCTTGTATTGGTTTTAAGGTCATTTATATTAGAACTAATTACGCTGGGTATTAAAAACATGTATTTTTTTATTCAAATTCAATATTTTTTTACTTGTTTTAAACCCAAAGCGGGTTTAATTGTAATACAAGTTTATTAAATCTTAATACAATTTATGGTTTGATTGGATTACTTTTTAGCCCACTTAGTATTGAAAACTAATACTTATTTATTAAATTTCAATACTTTTGAAGATTTAATTGGATTGCTTTTGTATCCACATAGTATTAAAAAGTAATATTTATTTATTAAATTTCAAAACAAAACCTTAGATCCTGTGAATATCAAACTGTTAATATTAAATAATTTACGTTCAAAGTAAACAAAGAAACAATTCTTTTATAAAAAAGTTATTTTATTGAATAGAAGAACAAAGAAATCTTATAACTATGTAATGACTTAAGCTTTTGAACACAAATAGTATAGTATTATATTATAAAAAGGGTCTGCAATATAAACACTTTGATTCTTAAAACATAATGCTTGAATGTCTTTTTAAGCTTACTGACCGTAGGTACTCAGCTCCCGCCGTCTCTAACGCCCTTCGAGAAGAGTCCTTGAGCGTATTTGTTCGGCTGTACTAATCCAAAATGTACGCTGCTGGGCTTGTTTTTATAAATGCTTTTAATACCTGTAACATTAGGAAAATTTTATTTATATAATTACAGTAAATTCAATACTGAAAAAGCTACTTACTTCAAATTTTCAGATATTTGATTAGGAAACTCTTCTTCAACAGTGTCAAGAACTAGAAGGACGCGGGCACTGACTATATCGATCCTTCAAAGTGAATCCGTTCACCAGTTATTTGTTTCCTAAAACTAAAACAAAAACAAATTTTAAATAAGCACGGTTTGCACTCACCAGGAAATAAATATATAAAGCACTTAAACTTGCTGTTTATTACTTACTTGTAAGAAGGATACTTTCATTTGAAACGTCAAAAGATAGAGATGATTCATCCGTCTGATTTTTATTTATTTTAAAAAGTGAAAGTATTTTTTTCCACGTTTTCCACTTTAATGTAACTAAATTGTCCTTTTGGAACTCCATGTTGAACGGCCGACGCGAAGAGTTGGAACAAACTAACGGAGTTTTCTTTCGACAAAACAATACTCGATATTGAAATGTAATATTGAAGGGCTAAGAAATAATACCAAGATATAAAAATCTAATACTTAAGGGTTAAAAGTCAATACCTGGGTCTTTAAATTTAATACTGGAGGGTTAAAAATTAATGTCTGGTGGGTATTAAAATCTAATATTAATGTGTTCAAAATAAATACCTCGAGAGCTTCGCACTAAATAAATTTATTGAATTTTAATACAATCAAATATTAAATTGCAATACTTTATTAGACTATGCATTTACTGCTTGATAGTAATACTGAAATATTAAAGATAAGTATTGTTGTGTATTAGAATGTACTGTTTCATGAGTGCAATACAGTACAGTTTCGCGCTAAACACAAAATTTCATCAATTTTAATACAATCAAATATTAAATTTCAATTCATTAACTTTGAACATAATATTATTATGGTCACTTTTATCCAAACCTTCTACTAAAATCAAATAACAAATTATTGGATTTTAATATTTGAAGGTTCAATTTCAGTGGAAAAGTATTAAAAAGGGCATTTTAGTGGGAGATGTATTGAATTTTAATACCAAATTATTTAAAAAAATGTTTAATAAAGTTGGAATATTAAAAACAAATTATTCCTGTATTGCATACGGCTGTAATACGAGGGCCGTATTAAAAAACACCCCAGCATTTTTAACCGTGTATTTATGATGCAATTGTGAGTTTACGGTAAAGATATTCATACTAGTACGGTATCGCTATTAGCAGCCCTCTTAAAAAGGCAGTACACAACTATTTATTTGCAGTTACACACAACTGTTTGGTCTGTTTGGTTTTATATGCTCCACCACCATTCATTGCATTCAAAGATTTGGATTCTTAACTCAAATAATAATGCGACATCGATCGATGGATATGGTGCAAGTATAAGCACATATAGCAAGACCGCATCTGGATGCAATATGACATAAACTGTTGTAATATAAGAACAGCAATAAATATGTGAAAGGACGGTTTGTCACCCGCCGCGCCGTCACTTGTGATTGCCTTACAAAGTATAAGGCCAGAAAAGCTATAACTGGCCCAGACTTAAACCGAGGTGGTACCATAACAACGCCATAATTCTATACATAAATATAGAAATTCTATAAAAGAAACATAAGACTTGAGACATGATTGTGTATCATTGTTTTGGATACCGTTTTGTTCTTTTTTATGTTATTTGTATGTTATGTAGTTTCCTTTGTAGATACTTCAAAGTTTAGAAGACGTTAGCAAAAAAAATTCGGGTTTTGATTTTAGTGTTTAACATTTAAAATGAGAAACAAAAAGTTTCTTTTATCAAATTGAAAGCAATTAAATGAAAGGAACACCTTCAAAATAGAGTTCAATATGTTCATGTAATTTTTAGCGCTTTTTGCTTAGAAATGATATGAATCTCTGTGCCACCAATTCTAAAATGAGATATTTTGATAAATTTTTTCACTAGATTATTCAAAGAAGCTAGCATGCCTAAACCGATTTCGTAACTGTGAAGCTGTGAAGTGAAGTTAAATATCACAGCTTCACGATGAATTCGATTCTCCGATTGTCGTTCTGAAACAAAATAAAAACGAACGTCAAAATTTCTTCATATGAAAAATTTTTGCTTATCACAAACAAATCAGGCTGTGAGTTTTGAATATAAAAACAAAAACTCACTGATGTCTAAGATAGCAAAGATAGGACATCTTGACTAACAAAAAGTTGGAAGCAGCCAGTGGCGATAAAGCTCAAGCGATCAACACTTTCAAATGACATGGAAGCGCACTTTTACGGCTTGTTGAAGCAGGGGCGAACGCAGGGGGGGGTTTGGGGAAATGAAAAAATGAATTTTTGAAATGAAAAAATAACCACAAAAATCAAAGTATAAAACATGGAAACATAAAATTCATCTAAAAATTTCATTCTGTCAAAAAATTTTAAAAAAATCCTTCCAAATGCGGAATCCATTTCTATCGATTAGTTATTTGCAGGTAGTTCATATGTTTTGGAATGACTTTTTGGTTTTGGTATGTTTTTAGCATGATCACCCTTTTCTTGTGTAAGTAAATTTCATATGTTGATGTGGAAGTAGTATTGGGTCGTATAAAATGGGGCCTGCGATAGAAATATATGAAAATTCACTCTCCTACTTATATATGCAAACACATCGCATTGGTCGCTTCAAAACTAACGAAGCTACTTTTGCATTTATAATATTAGTAAGGACCGGTTCCCGTAGGAATATTCGGATGAATTGAAGTTTATGTCCTTCTAGATCATCTCTGTATAGAATTTTACTTAAATCGACTCAGTGGTTTGGGCGGCAGATTCTTTCGTACTTGTTATAGTAGTAAGGACTCTTGTTCCTGTAGGAGGGGATAAGTTGAAGCTTATGTTACTTGAGGATAGTTAGGCGTTCTAACGGTGGAAAAATTATTAAAATCGGTGCTGTAGTTTCAAGGTTCTTGTACACGTTCTCGTTCTCATTAGAATAAAAAGATAAAATGCATAGCCTATGTCCTTTCTCAGGTTCTAGGCTATCTATCTACCAAATTTCATTCAAATCGGTTGAGTAGTTTGGGCGGGAGACGGTAAAAGAGATAGAAAGCTGAACAGACAGAATTACACATTACACATTTATAATATTAGTTAGGATTCCTCCTGCTCCTAGCAATGTATTTTACGAATCCCGAAAAATTTTTCTGCGTTCGCCCCTGTGTTGAAGTCATATTATGTGCATTCTACAGGCTTGAAGATGAGAATCGTGAGCGATATTGGCTCAATGAAACCGCCCTGCTAACTTCTTTTTGAAAAGTTGGGTTCAGATAAAAAAAAATACAACACAAAAAATTACTTCCTCGAAAGTCACCACAAATTGATAGCCATTTGTTCAGAATTTTGTCGCACAAAAGCAACCGAAAGTTGACCCTGAGCATATTTAATGAATTTTGGGGGCGAAAGGATCTCCTGATGACTTTTCCTTCTTTGATCAACTTTTTTGAAGGTGTCTAATAACTCAAGTTGTTTTATCGTAGCTCTTAAAAATCTTAGTTTGTTTCAGCCAAACGCGGAATAGGATTATTCCAGCTTCCAATACATTCCTTCTGTGCCTACTTTTAATTTGAAGTTGATAAAATTCTCTGTTCTAGGTGTGTTTTGTTTGAGAAGCACCTTACCCAAGTATAAAAAAATCACTTTCTAGGTACTTATCATAGATTTTGCTTTATCTTTTCATTTTCGGTATAATTTTTTCATTTGGCACTGTCTTGGCTTTAATCAAGTAGACGTTCTGATGGTTTTACACAGATAGTTTTGCTAAGTCAAATGGATTCCTCGTCTCTTTGCATGTTCAGATTATCTATACCACTTGATTCTCCAATTGGTATTCACTAATACAAGGAAATCAAATGTTCTGCTTCCGATATTCTCGATTTCTTAATTTTCCTTTTGACGTATAAAGTGCGGAGCAGTAGACTTTAATATTTTAATTTTAATTCCGATGGCAAAAGGAATGGAATAGAACTCCTGGATTCATTAATACAACCCAAAGTCCTTGCATTTTCAATTCCATGAAGTCATATTTAACAAACAAGGTCAAGAGAGCGGAAAAATATAATTGGATGCTGCAAGAGTATGAACAAAAAAAAATACGTTCGACGGATGAAACTAGTAAAGGTAACTGGCTATGGCATAAAGAGGTTTGTCTGTTTGAAGAAGGAAGGTATTTGACCAAGTGAAGTGATTGCAATAAAGATCAAGGCACACACAAGAAGTCTTCGATGCATAACCTATCGGAACATCATATATTGTTTATAGTGTAACATTATAAGCTAAAGCAGGGCTTCTTAAACTTTTTTCATTCACGACCCCATTTCTAATTGCGAGTTTCCTGGCGACCCCATAGAAATATGAAAGAAAGATAAATAAATATTTTCTGTTGATTGATTAACTAGGAAACAGTTTATATGTACATACTACATATGTATGAAAATATATTGTTTTAGAATTCATTTAAAAACATACCAAAAAACGAGTTTTGACCATCTTAGTTCGCTCGAATATATTCGAACGCAGTCGTCGAAAAGGAAAGGAGCCAATTTAATGAGATTGATGTGCCGTTTTTTATTGCATAGCAAATTAAACCATATCAGCGATTGTAGAAAATTCAGTTCTAGTTCCAATCCAGAATTCAGTCAAGGGCTTTTTTCAAATTGTAGTTTTAAGTTTGAATCACCCGAAAGCTCAGCCAATTGAGCTTTAATTGGCAGGTGATCAATCTTATTTAAGCCAATCCAAAACGGCTTTTGAACCCAAGCTACCTTTTTGAAATCATTACTTAAAAATATGTACGGAACTGTGTTTCTAGCGCTTATAAGTTATCTACAATAATTTTTGCAGTAAAAGCTTTGCAATGATTTTTTTCGATTATAAAATTGTCGACACTGAAAAACATTTCGAACGATTTTTTTTACCCTACTTTTCCAAATGTTGATCCTTTTAATAAAACTTTCAATTTTATCATTCAAGGTTAATATATCGCAATTTTTTCCTTGAAGGGATAAGTTGAGATCGTTTAATTTTGCGGAAATATCTGACAAATAACACAGCTTAAATAGCCATAAGTCATTATAAAAAAAAAAAAAAACAGCAAGTTCATATTTTCGTCCGGTTAAAAATGTGTTGATTTCGCCTTTTAATAACAAAAATCTTTTTAAACTTTCACTTTTAAACTTTCTTGACAACCATCTTACTTCTGCATGTTGTAATTGAGTTGTGTAGTTGGAATCCGTATCCTTACATAGATTTGAAAGTAAGCGGCTGTTAAGGACATGGCTTGTTTTGGCACACGACAGCGCATTTAAAATATGTGTTTTATATATTTCGATATTTGCTTGTCGAGCTGAGGAAATATAAAAAAAAAGAAACTCTATATGCAGATAACTTATTAATGTTTTCTGAAACATGTGAATTGTGCAGATGCAATAGTTAACATTATATTTTATAGCATAGCATATAGCATAATTTGGCATGGGAAACCTCCCCTTAAATATTTAACATTAAAATCTCTCGCGACCCCAGAATCTTTCTATGCAACCCCCTTTGGGGTCGCGACCCATAGTTTAAGAAGCCCTGAGCTAAATCTTAGTTTTTGCAACATGACTTGGAAGAACGACTTTATGTATTGGAAGCAAAATTTTAAACTTTAATCTCAATAAAGATACAGAAGTAAATTAAAACTTTGAAACACTATAAAAAAATTATCGGATTTTTGAAAATTTGTGAATATAGTATAGTATATGTATAGTGTAGTATATGTATAGGCATCACTGCTTTAGCATTAATTCAAACTTCCTTGAATGAATTTCTATTCTACACTTCATTATAAGTTTGGGGGGGGGGGGGGGGTGAAGTCTCATTTGCAACAAGGTTTACTCCAGGAGTTTAGTTTAACAATGTCAGCGGTTCAAGACCAAGCCTTGGCTCACCCACAAGCGCAAATGTCAAAAAATGCTTCTGCATATTGTATTTTTTCTACGTTCTGATAAATTCACGCCTGATTGAGTGGGTTTTGAGTGTTAGTCCAAAATCATTATCAATACTTACATAAGAATAATAAACAAAAGAAGTATGTTTTCCCACTTATTAAGATCCAATTCATTTCTTCAATTTATATCAATGTACTTTTCAAGCATAAGGTTCCACATTTTTGAACCGTTCAACTTATTGAAACCAAAAATGTGTGACATTCTGACAGTATAGACTTATTACCTTTATCGTTACGCTGCTTATAAAATTTATTTATTTTCATTTTTTTCCAGAAATCGAAAGAGATATATTTATCGGGCAGCAGACAGTGTTTACCATGAAGTCAACGACTTGTCACAGGCAGACGACGACAACATCATTGACGTCGGCAACGTTTACATCGTCTGATGCCACAAGCCACCATCGTCACCATCACAGTCAGTACCGGAACAACAGTATTAGCTGTAAGGGCAGTTGCATAAAACTCAAGCCAAGTGATTCGAATAATAATGAAAATAACACGATGATGACGATGACAACAGCAACGACAGAAAAGCTGCCAATCATCACAACTCCTACTCGAAGTAAAAACAGCGAGAAATACTCCTTGCGGCAGAGGCAAAAACGATCGTTCGCCGTTCCATCTTCTTCTGTGGCAGTGGCGGTCGTGTCACCAAAGTTAAAGTCTGCATTGGTGGAGACAATGGCGGCGACCGGCTCTAGTGGGAGTCGTTGCAATTTAAATTCTAACGCGAAACGCTCAAACACCTCAGCGTCTGTTTCAAAAGAAAAGGCAAAGAGCAAAGCGGCGCCGCTGAGTAAGTATCGGCGAAAAACTGCCAATGCTCGTGAACGAACACGTATGCGTGAAATCAATTCGGCCTTTGAAAACTTGCGACGATGTGTACCCCATACAATAACCGGAGATGAGACTGCCTCATCTAATGAAAAGCTTACAAAAATTACAACTCTGCGCCTAGCAATGAAGTACATTCGAGTTTTGTCTCAAGCTCTGGATAATCCATCATTCCAAGAAGACTTTCTACTTGAATGTCTGAATGATGGCGACCACAGATTTACCACCCCTAATTGGGTTCAGCCATTAGAAATCTCTGCTCCTAGCGAAGAAGAAGTACACAGGACACCAACACCACCACCTCAAGCAAGGCCAAAAGCAAGAAAAACTAAGCAACAGACCACCAAAGCTTCCAACAAACGCCAACGTACAAAGACGAAACTTCAAGACACTTTTTCTCCCTACTCGACTTCGTCTTCAACTTTTTCATCGCCTTTCTCCTCCAGTTCGTCTTCAGCGTATGCCTCCATGTCAGCATCGCCCTTGCTCGACGATTGTCATTCTATGACAGATTTGAGTAGTATGATTTTGGAATCCGATGGCGAATCACTGCATTTATCGGAGCCGTGCCTCAGTCCTCTTACCGGAAACTATCATCTTGGACTGCAACAGTTAGATCGAACAGGTGGTAGTCTAATGAAGAACATCCCAATGACAATAGAAACTGATAACCCGCTTGAACTAAGTCTTCGACTTTTGGAACCAGATGCAGATTCACTAGAGTTTTCAACTGATCAACAGCCCTCTTCCTGTATAAGTCCATTGGCTACTCTAGAATCATTTAACCCATTTGGAGACTTGCTACACACCGAATTCTCTGAGCATTCATCATTGGATTTGTTTTTAACATGACGTTTGACATCAATACTCAAAATTATCATTTTTTCTTCATCTCATAAAATGTTTTTGTTTCTTTTTTGTTCATTTATATTCTAACCAGTAAATTGATTCACGTTGACAAGCACTCACTTTCGTTGATTATATCAAAACCATAAAGACATTCATTAACTAAGCACCTATGCATTGTACGTGTTTTTTATTTATTCGAAACAGAAAAACACAAAATTTGAGACAGCGCTCCCATAAATTCTTATTGTGTCATATTGTTATAGGCTTAAGGTTTTATTTAATATTTTTATACATAGAATTAAGAAAAATTTCGCATGAATATTATTACAAATAAAAATTTAACTCACATGGAAAAAGAGAGTAATTAATTGAGAATTTTAACCTAACATTTCAGGTAAAACACAGGTAAAATGTTTTGTCAGTTGTCACTGGTCAGATAGTACCTGGAATATCTCAATCTACATACATATTTTAAATACGTAAAATGAAAGAAGCATAAAAGGTAAAGAACACTTATTTTTCTTGAAACTGAATGCCTTTAAGGTTTCACTTAAAAAAGGATTCTGTCGCAGCTTTAATGTCAAAACATGGCCAATATGGCTTACCTAACAAAAGCAAGATATTTCACCTTGTTTCTGGGATCGGATAACTGAAGCGTTTTGTCTTCAAGGGTAAGTTTACTTTCAAATTCCATTCAAATAAAAAAAGACAATTGTTACCCTTAATAAAAATCAACAAGACCCAAAAAAATCCTTTTCGCGTTGCCATGAATCAAATGAAACACAAAAAAAAGGTCTTTGGTTACCGCCCTTAATCATCTAAAATTGTTTTTGAATAAAATAAAATATCGCAATATTTGATTTGTTTCATAAATCACCGGGGTCACTATGTACTCGGTATCACCACGGCCTTCTTTTGACCCATTTGCATGCATCAGATGTTTTCTTTTCCATTGAGTCTATGTTCTTTATTTGCATTGTCTTTAAATTTATCGTTGGTACATTTTGTTCATAGTGAGATAAAGCTTAATTTTGAGGAGATATGACTTTTTTGTAGAAAAGTAAAGCGTATTAGCAGGCAGCTATGATGTATTTTAATCATTTACAGTCTGATGGAGATGAAAGGATTCAATTTAAAAGAATTTCAAGCCACAGTTACTAAAGACGTTTTCAAACAAAGATATATCTTTCAAATTCGGAAAAGAAAATAAATTACTGCTTCTCATTCACTGATTTATTTTACGTCGAGCAGTTCAGGAGAATTGAGTTTTTGAAAAACTTTGTTATTTCTCTTACAATCGCTTTCGAAATATAAATGAATAAAAAATAGAGCTGAACAACACACCTCAAGGATTCTTGGGTTTTAGTGTACTTCTTTGAACCATACCTACAAATTGAGGATACGCTTTGTATGTGTAATTGCTTCCAGAGAACCGCCAATTCCTATCGAAAGGTGATGCCCGTATAAAAACAATTGAATGTTTATGCGTTTCGACTCTCGAACCACGAGATACGCAATAAGCTAGCCACCTCATCACATGTATCACTATTTCGAAAAAGAGCTTTTTAAAATGTTGATATTAGATTTTGAGGCTTGCCCTCTAGTTGTATCTCCTCTGCGGTGTTAATTACTTTACTGACGAAGTTTTTTTTTTTTTTAATTGGAACCTTGAGGTGCTGTGGTTATAGTTTATAAAGAATTATATTTCAAAATCATCAAAATCATCCATCTGACTTAGAAATAAAAAACGAATAGATAACTTGGTTTGTTCGATGTGCAGGGCTCTAGTACGCACGGAGGATTGTCAATGCACTGAAATTATCTGTTAATATACTGAATACCTGTTCTGAATTTGATTGAGATGGCAATAAATGTGCGGTTGCAATTTCTTAGGTACAAAAAAAGATATGAAATGCCAATATTAAAGACAAATATTCAATTTCTTACCCGATTGCAAAAAAATATTCTTTGCTTTGCAAATAATCTTTGACAGCTCTGAAAACCTTCACTCCAGAAAAAACCTGGGGTAATTTAGTGTGCACTGAGTTTTTGCAACGGACAAAAATCGAACACAGTGCAAATGCACTGGGTCAAACAAAATTTCACATAGAACACCTTAGAGGAATTTCAGTGTTCGCCAGGGCGCTGCGCTCCAGTGATCACTTCGAATGAACCTACTATTGCAAGGAACCTCCTGTGAAATGTAGAATCGTAAACGTACCCAATCATAACAACCCATTAATTAGTCATCCGAAACTACGATGGCAGCCCGATGGGGATAAAGAAAACGTCCGACCAAGAAAAAATTCACTTTTGCTCAAAGGCAGCATAAGCTACTCTCACGAGTCCCGACATATTCTTTCACACATTTTAACCCATATTTTTCAATTTCTGATCTTGGAAGAATTAAGTTATGTTTATATTTCTTACTAGCGAATTTCTATATAAGAAACTTATAAACATGAACAAAATTAAAATGAAAAAAATATTTCGGCACAGCAGGGTCGGGTCAGTTCATATTGGAGTATTTTCAGCCAGTTCTGTGACTCGTAGGTAGATAGGACTTGAAAATATTCCTCTTATTATACGTGCTATTTCATTTACCTCTATTTTGAGATCCTAATATTTCTCTTTTTAAGACGATATATTTTCAGAACAAGGTTTTTTGAAAAATTTGAATTTGCCAGATAATTTGACAAATAATGTTTGTCCAATATTTCATAACATAACTTTTTGTTGGGTCTTAGAAAGGATACATACTTAACTCCAATTCACAAATCAGGAAAAAAACAGTGTGTTGAAAAATAAATTCCTATAGCGAAAGATTACAATGTATTCCAGAATTGATTGAATCTCTTGTTAAGAAAAGAATGTACAAAGCTGTCAAGAACTATACATAACAGGCGTTACAGTGTCTTTGTCTGTACAACAACAAATCCAACCCAATTTACAAACTTCTACATATAATTGCCGCGAAGAAAAAAAAGGCAGACCAAACCAAAACACTCCTGGTACAGACAAATGGAACGAAATTTGCATTTGGTTGGCCTCAGATATGGGACGGACAATATAAAACCCCAAGGTTTGTGCACTGTCAGGTCAACGCGGCATTGCCCACGGTGGATCACTAGCGTGAAGAAGTTCATTGGGATAGTTGCGATGCCTTCGAGATCACGATGTTCGTAAGAAGGAGAATATAGATTTTTCTGATGCATTCAAGTGGATCCAAAAAACCGAGTTTTTCACTTCAGCGAAAAAGTGAACAACAGGGATGCCTGGTAAATGGAGTTTATTTAATAAAATTGTATAAGTGAGTACAGCCTTTTATTGAGCGCCTAAGTGAAGTGAATATAAAAATTCCCATTAAAACACGGCTGTAGTCTTAAAACACTGGCTAAAAATCTTTCAGCTTTCAATGTAAGACAATGAAAAAGCTCAAGACTTATGTAGCTTACTGAGTTCAATGATTGTTTAAAATACGGTGAAAAAAAAATTTAAGAAAATAATCAACAATTCAGGTCTTCTACAGGGAGGTCACTTGAGCGCACTTCTATTTCTACTAATTTATTCATGTCTTGCCCCTGTTATTTTCTATTTTAAAGATGACCAATTTTTGTAGGTGATGCTAAAATATATAAAAACAGAAAATCCTCCTCCGGACTGCATTCAACTTCAAAAAGACTTAGCCAAAAAACGGGAGTGGTGTAAATTGAATGACATATCAGGGAAGTAAATTGAGTTTCCAATTATAGGAACAAAATTTGAAACAAAAGTAAACCTCAACTAAACTGATGTTTATTTACATTTTACAACCGGTAGGTGAATTGAACCAATAAAAAACAAAATTCACCGCTCTGTATCAAACCTTTGACATATTGCATTAATGAGCATATAACAGCTAACGCTTTTGCATTCTATCCCAAATAAATTCGAAATTTAATTCTGTTTAGCCAACGAAACTGACATTTACATGACCAATATGGTTTATGATAAAACTAGAAACAATAGATAT
The DNA here is from genome assembly GCA_914767635.1 of Melanostoma mellinum. Lineage (NCBI taxonomy): Eukaryota > Metazoa > Arthropoda > Insecta > Diptera > Syrphidae > Melanostoma > Melanostoma mellinum. The sequence goes on along the minus strand of OU612060.1, from coordinate 203,821,048 downwards.
GAAAAGAGACAAAATGCTTGTAATCAATATGTCCACACACTTGACACTCGACAACAAAGCATTTTGTATGGTACTCATCAGTCACTGAATTAACCGCGAACTCAACAATAGCCAGCCAATATAACTGAATACCTCTACCTGCGAACTTGCCACAATTGTGTAATTTACAGATATGATATTGCAAATGTGCAACCATCCATTGACCAACCAAATGACCTCGTCCAAAGAGTGACAACCAATTTTACAACTAAACATTTTGCAAAACGTTAGCCATCCACTCGTGTGATTAGTGATACCTATACCTACTCCATATCTAAATTGTGAAATCAAAGAACGACCAAATTTCAATCAATATTAATAAATGGGAAGAGATGAAGTCAAAAGCTTTTGGCCCGCAATTAAACACAATAGCACATTACTTTGGATATTTCATGGCTTTATGATTTACTTGTTTGAGTGTTTTTTATTATCACTTTTCTTGCTTACGCAGTTGCAAATAAAATTTTACTCGTCATTAGATGTTTCTATATGGTTAAGCAAATTATGACCGAAAATAGTAAGTTGTTGCTGTGATATTAAATACGCAATTATTCAATTCGTTTTGTTCGTTTGATTGTTTGTGGAGCATTCCGTATATACCTAAGCTTATTTAAATACAACAGAATTATGTCATGTTTATTTAATTTTGTCGTTATTATTTCTTCTTTTTTTTTTTGTTCTGATTTATGGTAAGGGTTCTATACAGGGTGATTCGCATAAGGTGTGACAAAAAGATAGGGTGTGTAGGTTGGACCTAGACAAGCAAAAAATCGTATGGGAGGGGGGGGTCCATTTTCCCCCGTTTAGGCGGGAGGGGCAATTTAAGAAAAAAAACACTAAAAATGGGGAAAAAATTATTTTAAGAAAACGGTAATACCTCCAGAGTCGTGCTATAGCATTTTGAAAAGCCAAAAACCTATACTTTCATTTAAATTTTAAAATAAGTTGTTCAAATGAATAGTTTTTGAAATATTAATTTTCAAAATCAAAATTTTGAAAAAAAAAAAACATAATTTTTTTTTTTTAATCCATTTTTTTTTCAAAATTTTACATTATTAAGTAGTATTTTTCTAACTTACTTTCAATGCTCTTATTTATTTTTGATCAAACACAAAAAACCAGATGTCAAAATAACCTGTAGTTTTTGAGAAAACCAAAAATTACAAAAACGACTTTTTTAAATTTTTTGTTTTTTTAAAGTTTTTTTTTCGTTATTGGATTTTTAAGTGAATTCTCAATAAAAAAAGTAAAGAGAAAATTCATCCTTTATTTCGTAAGTTCACTTAAGAATCCAATAACGAAAAAAAAACTTAAAAAAAACAAAAAATTTTAAAAAGTCGTTTTTGTAATTTTTGGTTTTCTCAAAAACTACAGGTTATTTTGACATCCGGTTTTTTGTGTTTGATCAAAAATAAATAAGAACATTGAAAATAAGCCAGAAAAATATTACTTAATAATGTAAAATTTTGAAAAAAAATGGTTTAAAAAAAAAAATTATGTTTTTTTTCAAAATTTTGACTTTGAAAATTAATATTTCAAAAACTATTCATTTGAACAACTTATTTTAAAATTTAAATGAAAGTATAGGTTTTTGGCTTTTCAAAATGCTATAGCACGACTCTGTAGGTATTACCGTTTTCTTAAAATAATTTTTTCCCCATTTTTAGTGATTTTTTTCTTAAATTGCCCCTCCCGCCTTAACGGGGGAAATGGACCCCCCCCCCCCCCCCTCCCATACGATTTTTTGCTTGTCTAGGTCCAACTTACACACCCTATCTTTTTGTCACACCTTATGCGAATCACCCTGTTTATAGGTCGGTTTTGATTGATCCACTGCTTCGAAGAATAATATAGGGGCACTGCAAAGTAATTGCCGTGATGAAATTACTGCAAGGCTGTAGAATGTTATTCAACAACCGATACAAATATTTAAGTATGGTCAACTAATTGCTATATCTTGTCTTTTCCCACTCTGTATTGGTTGACTTCGATCAAGCTTCGATAGACAACAATAAGATATGATATTGGTGGTTCCCACAGCACATAAAGAGTGTAGATCTGTTCCAGCAGATGATCATGTACCTACGAGGAGGAGTGACAAAAAAAATCTCCACCTGGAGTTGCAACTTGCAAATGAGCTTCAAATGACAGTTGGTGATGATGACAAGAGGGAATCTTAACTTATGTGCCTTTAAATTTAGTTTTTAGTATTGGTTATTGACTAAACCGCTAGGGATGGATCCACTATATGTAAGCTCCGATTTGACATTTTAAGGTTTACATAGCGTTGTGGAAGGATGTGGACATCGTATTAGCACAAAAAAATCATTGAGCTCATGTGGGCGGTTTTCTAAACCAGACATGACTAAGCCAAACATTTGTTTGAATAAAAATGTGCTTCCCCAGTGTGAAAAGTTCAAATATCGGGGAACTCTGATTTAATATTGAAGAACACTTTAAACATTTGTATGAACAGATGCATTGTATGTAAAAATATTTATAAAATGGCTTAAGTTATTCAAGTCCCATGAAAATCCAAAATGCTTTTCGCGAGTAGGTGTTCCCCGTGGAGTCAGGCTGGGATATCTGCCTGTTACGTTGGAGGTTCGAGATTCGCATTTCAGAAACATCAAGAAAAAGAAATATTTTTCTATGGGTATTGCTTATCGCGAGGAATTAGCAATATCACCGATGTTATGAAAAACGCTTTCTCGACTAGTCGTTCGGAATCGGCAGAAAGTTATAGATTCTCCATTTCTCAGAAGGTATGGCATGGTAGGCCCCGGGGCTTCCCGCCATACCTTTTCTATTTCTCGTCTTATTTCTCATTCGAAAAATAAAAAATATTAAAAAATAAATAAATAGGGTGGCGCAACAGAGCGAGGAGCCCCTGGGCCTAGCGCATTTCTCACAACCATGCCTTTGTGAGGGAATGGAAGGGACCTACAATTTTCTGCTGGGTCCGAACGGTTAATTGAGAAAGCGCTTTTCATGGCAATGAATTTATTAACGGAGGACTTGCCAATTCCTCGCGAAAGGCGATACCCGTGGAAAAACATTTTTGCTTCTGCTTGGATTCGAAGCTCGAATCTCTGGGTTAGCAGGTGGACATACTAACCATCACGCCACGGGTACAACTTAAAATACGAAAAATTATCAACTATAATAATGGCCTCAATTTCCATTTAGCCGTTCAGGACCTACCGGAATAATATTTCAAATATCTGTACAATTACTCGCTTTTGCAGACGATATTGACGTAATGGGAAGAAGAAAGCAGCATTAAAAAAAAAACGGCAGAATGGGTCTGAGGGTTAATGAGGGCAAAACGAAGTATATGCTATCATCAAACAAGGACAGCGAACATCGACGAATTGGGCAAAACGTCACAATAGACAGACATAACTTCGAGGTAGTACAGGACTTCGTCTATACCTACGATCCGCTATAGACACGGAAAACAATATCAGTACGGAGATCAAACCGAAAATAACTCTTGCCAACCGTTGCTTCTTTGGGTTAAGAAGCCATTGAGAAACAAACCCTCTTTAGGAAAACCAAGGTAACACTTATAATACCTCGATCATCCCAGTCCTGTTTTACGGCACTGAAGCATTTACCTTATCGAAAGCGGATGATGAAATCCTTGGCCGTTTCGGAAGAAAAATACTTGGAATGATCTTTGGTTCCATATGCGAAAACAATGTGTGAAGAAAAAGATAAAATGACGAGTTGTATCTGTATGAGCTGTACCGCTAAATGTGCATAACTAGAAGAGTACGCCTCGCGAAGATACGATGACTGGGCCATCACGTAGAGCGGATAGACATCAACGCTCCGGCTCGTCGGGTTTTCGAAAGCACATTGCAGGGAAATCGCGGAAGGGGAAGACCTCGATTAAGGTGGAGCAATCAAGTGGAAGAAGAGCTCAACCAACTGACTTATAGTGCAAAACTAGAGGGAGTTCGCCCGAAATCCAAATTGCTATCGAAAGATGTTAATTGAGGCTCAGGTTCACCCCGAACTGTAATGCCTACCTAGGTAAGCCCTGAACCGACAAAAAATTGCAGCTTCACATCCTAATCCTAACTAATATTATAAATATGAAAGTAACTCTGTCTGTCCGTCTTTCTATGTTACCGTCTCCCACCCAAACTATTGAACCGATTTGTATGAAATTTTATAAAGAGATAGTCTAGAACCTGAGGAAGGACATGGGCTGTATATATTTTATCCCAATATTCCCACGAGAACGGAAACGCAAACGGGAGCTTAGAAACTACTGCACCGATTTCAAAAATTCTTCTACCGTTAGAATGCTACACTATCCCCGAGTAACGTAAATTTTAATTCGTCCCCATATTCCCACAGAAACGGAAGTACTTCTATTAACTCTGTCTGTCTTTTTTCTTTGTTACCATCTATCGCGCAAAATATTGAACCTTTTAATACGAAATTTGGAACAGAGATAGTCTAGAACCTGGGGATGGACAAGGACATAGGCTTTATATGTTATCCTTTTACACCCACAGGAGCGGGAACGTAAAAGTCACTACTCCACGCGGACGAAGCCGCGGGCACAGCTAGTATTTATTTATGTTTGTGAAATAGGCTTCCTTTCTGCAGAAAAAAAAAACTATAAAGACAGGGCTCATAATTAATATCGGGCTAATTTCCTTGCTCAAGTGCTGCATTTAATATTTCACAATAACCACATAACCACCAAACGAATTTGTTAGCTTTTACCATGGTTTATGACAAACGCACACAAAATTGATACCAATAATAAATAATTTCAAGTCTATCCTATCGGAATGAAATCATTTGTTGCTTCATATAGCAATTGACAATCTGCATACAGATTGAAATGGTGGCATTGAATATCTCACATCTCCTTCTAAGACCATCAAATTGTATAGTTATCCGAACAATTTATTTCTAATGTAAAAAGATAATTGAAGTTAATTACACCAGCAAACCTTAAGATGGAGACTAAAACTTACTAAGATAAATCTATACACACGACACAACCCAACACAAGACGATCTATGTAACTGAGACCGAAATGGAAATGCAGGATATTCTGCAGACATTGTAATTGAATTTAATTGCGATGATAACTTACCTCAAACAAGATTAATGGATCAATTCAAATAGGAGTGGTTCCCTTAATAATAGTGTAAAAGGTGTTCTAGGTGTATTCAAGATAATTTTGACAATGATCAACACCTTCACTTGATTTGAATGATTTAATGAACATAGTTAACTGATTAAGTTTGTTTTGATACAAAATTGAACAAGTTAGATGTCACTCATATGCATACATACATACATGGAACTATGTATATAATTTGATTAAAGCTCAAATTTCTTGACATGAGTTGGGGTCCATTATAAAATGTCGCTATAGATATGTATAATAATAACATGTAGGTATGATGCAGCTACACATATACCTATACTACCGAATTAAAGTTGAAGTTGAAGCTGAATTGATAAATGTGCACATTTGTTGTGTACCTACTTATTGGTGGGTATTTAAGTTTTCCCCGAAAGCCTGGAATCCAGCCACAACAATTTTTTGTCAACAATTCGGATTTTGGTCGAATTCTCTCTACTAACTGTGCTGCCAAAGACGACGTCGCACCCCTCCAAGTTTTCCCTCAAGTGTCCCTTTGAAAGCTCGCCGAGCTAAAGCCTCGGTTGGTGCTAAGCCGTCCTAGTCTTTTGAGATATCTAATCTTCTTAGTTATGCATACGATGCTTATATCATTGTGTAGAAAAATTCCAGCTTAAATCCAAATTATGTCAATTTCCGGCAAATTATCAAAATAATAAATTGGTTTATGCATGAGGAACATTTTCAGTCTTCACATGATATGTATGTACGTTATACAGTAGGTACCTATCAATGCTTGTCAACAATCTCAAATTTTTTTCAATCTTCTCGAAGTGTGTCATTCAATGATGCGCGTAAGCCCCATTGCAAAGTGTGTATTACTTCTCATAATATGTTTGAGTATAGGTATCTATCTATCTACCAATCATCAACGTGAAGCTTATGTCATGTGAAAGACGTTGAATTATATTTTTATAAATATTTAATGAATAAATGAGTGGTAGACAGAAGACGAGAGAGGTGTTCTCTCAACGATCAGGACAAACCAAAAAGGCGTGTGCTATAAATGGAGATCATTAATCATGTCCAAACATGGAGCTACCGAACGATATTATAGGAAGTTGACTGATTAATTCTGACAGAAAAGTTTGTCGTTATTATTATTACGGTTTATGTATTCCATATATTTTCTTTTTTTTTTATTTTAAAGTAAATTGTTTATCAGAAAATAAGATCTGGGTTAACTTTTCATAATTTTTTTTTTATTTTGTAACTTGAGAAGGTAAGTATGATATACACTTTTTGCTCTTTAGGTTATCTTGGGAAAGGCCTTTAATCTCTCTAATCAATAATACCTTATTGTGTTCTCCTCAAACACACCTGTCACGGAGTCAGCTGAAATGACGTGTTAAGTATTCTTTCAGTAATGGCAGTATTTTTTACGGGGGCGAACAGTTGTGGGTAAAATATTTAACAGATTATTGTCTTTTTGTCATTGGTTGGAGTTTTTTTAGTACCTATAATCTTCTCTTCTAACAAAGAAGGCTTTGGCTGAGTTTCAACTGACCTTGATTTTGTAGTGTTCATTCTTGGTCATGTAACAAAAATGAACGACCTCTTGCAGGAACCGTTACCTGTACATTTTTTATGTAACTTCACTTTCAGCGATTGGAAAATAGTTTTAATTTTAATTTTGGTGGGGCTAAAGTCCCATTTATTAGCTTACTACAAGCCTTAAAGTACTTAAACAATACTAAACTTAAACTAAATTAGACTATAAGGATGAGAGACTCTTTAAAAGAAAGAATTTTAGACAGGGGCTTGAAAGATTGAGGTCAAAAAGAAAAGGAACAGAATTAATCTTACTCAACATGTGGGTTAAAGGTTCGTTGAGACAATAGGATATACGATGAGCAGGAAGGAAAAAAATGCGAGATGATCTTACGTTTCATGGATTAGTATTGAAGGAGATAAGATCTGAAAGGGGGCAGTCAGTATTACCAGTAAGAAGCCGATGAATAAAGATTTCAAAGACGTTCCTATGGATTTCTAGGGAGTGGAGATTAATAATTGAGAAACGTTCGCGGTAAGGAGGTAGGGTGAGAAAGTTTCTAACGTCGTAGAGATCCTGAAGGGCAAAGACCAGAAAGCGACGTTGAGTGCTTTCGATCCTTGAGATATGAACCGCTTGATATGGAGCCCACACTGGCGATGCATACACAAGGAGAGGCCTAACATATATAGGCGATATAGAGTGATTTGGTAACAAGGGGGTTGCGGAACTCTTTGGGCCATCTCTTTATAAAACCAAGGGTGGAATTAGCTCTTGATATTACTTCGTCAATATGAGACCGAAAATTTAATTCGCCGTCACAGAGAACAACTAAATCTCGGAAGGGGAAGTTAAAAATTTTGTGTTTGGGACCTTTCTTGTGGATAAGTGAAATAACGGGTACTTTCCATAAGTTCGGAAAAACTCCACTTGAAAGGGATAGGTATATGCAACTATAGTTTCAGGAATTTCAATCAATAATTTTTTACTTTTAATTTAGACATTAGTTGGACGCAACTGTAGCTGCCTTCCGAAAGTAAAAAAAAAGGCAAAAAAGTCCTGTCGCTGTCGCTACACTATACAATATATGCGATTTTATATTAATAGCTAAAAGACAGTGTTTTTCTTGAATGAGATATGGTTGCCAATTTCTATTCTCCAATTGTCAAATATGTAAAGCTATCTGACTAAAAAGAAAGTTTGATTGTGGATTTGACAGTCAGCTCTTAACAAACATGTCGTTTCGGGTTTTTATTTGAAATTGATACCCTTCGATTTCAGCAAACTTACAATTTATAAGACAGCAAAAGGAAATTCTTTTCTGCTTTTAAAATACCAAAACACAAGACTGCGTATAGCTTAAGTAATAAATCATTAAAATATGATTTCTAATCGTATCTACATAAAGCTATAAAACTACACAACTTGGACATCTTGATAGAAGCTAGCAATGTTGTAATATAATATTTGGTTTGTTCGTTGAACTTTACCCAGGGTTGACACAGGTTTTCTTTATAGCCCTATAACTAATTGTCAAAAAAAAACCTGGGTTTACCAGTGCCTAAACTCCATACAACCGTGGATTTAAAATTTGTGTTGTAAATAAGTAAATAGAAAAAGCAATCTACACCCTACAACAAAACTAAAAATCTCGGTGCCTAGCGCATTCCAAGGATCTACAGTTTTATGCGAAATTCGAACGTTTAAGTGAGATGGTGCTTTTTATGGCAATTAAATTCTTTTGACTTACCAGTTCGTGCTGGAATGATTTCCGAATTCTTGACATATTACCGAACACCGATCTCTCAGAGTTCCCACAAAAAATAGTAGAACGAGGTAAAATTGCAGCTCCGGTTGCTAATTGGCCGCCCAATTAAAGTGGTCCATGTCGGGGATTAAGTCTCACACTCTCGGTTACAGAAGCCACATTCCTGTCTGTGCAGACAGTACGACAGGATCTTAGTTCTTTACTATAATCACTTTCTGCCCAAACTTGCTTACCGGTGCGCTGGGTGCTTCACTTCAACCAAAACTTAATTCAAAAAAACTCACCGCTTTGACACACAGCACTAACTTTTGAATAAGTTGGTCAATATTTTTTAACTATGATTAACCATATAATAACCACAAACTATATTGGACCGGAAACTCTCAGTCCCCATTTTATTGCCAGTTGATATTTTTTAGTTTATCGTAGTCACAGAAAAGATACCAGAAGAGGCCAAACCACACACACACACCACGGCATCTATCCTCTAACTAATTTCACAAACACCACTTTATTTTCAGATTACAAAACCAGTTGGAAATACGAAAATAAAATGGTGTTAGTAATTTCACTGACACAACTTTACATTCAGCTAAATATGTGTGTCACAGATAGATCTCGTGTTGCAAAAGCAACAAATGTAAGTCTGCTATTATACGGAGAAATTTGTTTCATGAAACTGTTCGAACACCATAAGTGCGAAAGAGAACGAAAGTTCGAAAAAGAGAGATGGACAATGAGCTACCCTGTGTCGCATGGGCTATGGTTTGGTGAAACAGCTTTGACGTTTCTCTTTTAGTGATGTGCCAAACCGTAAAATTTACAAACCGAGTTAACCTGAGTTGGATTTTGATTAACCCGAGTTGTAACTCGAGTTGGCTAACTCGGTTTACAAAAATAAATTTGCGCTTTTTCCTTCAATACTATGTTTTGAAAAATAGAAACAAAGCAAAATTTTCAATCAAAATAAACGGATTTAATCAAAATGAAGTAAAAAAAAGTCACACAAGAAAGAAATTAACGCAATGCGCAGTCCAACTCGGTTTGACTTGACTCTGGATATTTTACAGACAATTAATTCCTAACTCGAGTAGCAATTTGTACCCAAAACATTCAAACCGTCTACCTATTAACAGACGACATTCAAAAAAACAAAAAAACATCTAGTTTAACAGATGTGTGTGTTTCTGTATGCCTGCGCAAGTAACTCACTTGCTTTGATGCTTTATATACTACTACCGGTCGACTATGGACTTTCAGCCTTATTTATAAACCCATAATAGGCAGCCAATAGCGCAATGTTCCTCTTATAATACCTCTGAACAGAAAAACCTATTTATAAAACTTTTTGAACGTAACATAGAGGTGGAATATCCTGAACGCCGATTTAGGTAGTATAGCGACTGAATAGGTTTATGTCATCGCTATTGTGAAATGACAAGGAAATTTTAGTACGCCGGCGGATATATAGATGGCTTTCAGAGACCGGTTTGTTTTCGATAGTGAAGTACACCTGTGTATTACCGCTCAATGCTATAAATTAGATTATAGATTATAGATAAGTAAGATATACTTACCATAACTATAATGGTTTATAAATAAGAATTTTTTTAACGTAGAATAGAGTGCTATTCACTACATAACTATTCGTCCGTTCAGAGCTATTTAGGGAAATCTAATAAATACGGCTGTTTATGTATAAGTGCATTGTGTTTGGCACAGACCGCAACTAAAGGAGGGTGATTTTGATTATGTTCAAGTTAACTCGGTCTGCTTGCATTCATTTCATTTTAATTATTTGGTTGACGGTTCGGTTTTTTCTTCGGTTTGCCAACTCGGTTTGAAAAAATGTAAACCGAGTCAACTCGGTTTGGGTTCAACTCGGTTTGACTCGGTTTATGATACTGACACATCACTATTCTCTTTGTCTTTGTTCGTGTTTTTGTTTATTCTGTTTCATTTGGTTCAAAAATAAGTAATAATACTAATAATAATGACTTTTTTGTTTTTCAATTGCCAATAGAAGAGGTTTTGAAACAACCAGGCACTACTAGATAACTATTTTTCCCCAAAAATAAAAACAGCGAAAGAAAGATAAAGAGAAATGTGAAACTAGTTTCATGAAACTGGATTTCATCGTATAATAGCACTTGCGATACGGAATGACAGAACAAAGAAGAATTCGAAGTTGTTTCGTGAAACAAATTTCACCGTATAATAGCAGACTAAGCAAATGGAAGTTGTGGGGAAAGAGAAGTACATATTGGTTTTCCCTCTTGTTCTTTATGGGAACATATGATCGTAGTTAAGAATATAAAAGTTTCAATTGAAACTGCTGTAATAAGAATAATTTGCCATCAATTGTGAAAAATGTACAATACGTGCTGACATTCTGTATTATCACTCTGTTTTTGTTGACAAAACAGCACTACCTTGTCGCAATTCACTTCCTGTATTACCTACTCAATCCGATGACTATCATTGTGAATAGACCGTAGAAAAGTATTATAACAGTTTTCATACCAGCTGTCACAAAAGTGTTAAAATTTTATAATTGCAGAATTCTACTTCCACGAGTTTACTTTTTTTCGGAAGTTTTCTTCTTTTCTTTTATAGAATTAGAATATTTTTCATCAAATAATGGATCACAAGAGCACACTACGTGTACATAATGGCGATTCAAATGGAGAGGAGGTTAAAACTCCATTTCTTATAGGTGTTGCCGGTGGCACAGCGAGTGGAAAGGTAAATAAACTAACCGCGTAGAAAGAAAAAATACCTAATTACGATTGAAAATTAAATTTGCAGTCAACTGTGTGTAAGAAAATCATGGAGCAACTCGGTCAAGCCGACATGGATCACGCTCAACGCCAAGTAAATCCTTATTGAATAGTAAAATAAACAATTTAAAAAACAGATAATTCACATCTCTTGCATAGGTCGTAACAATTAGCCAGGATTGCTTCTATCGCGAATTGACTTCTGCTGAAAAAATCAAAGCCCAGAAAGGACTCTTCAATTTCGATCACCCAGATGCTTTCAATGAAAAACTAATGTTTGAAACACTTCAGTCCATCTTAAAGGGTCTCAAAGTTGATATTCCAACATATGACTACAAATCTAACTCCTTGTAAGATGGATTTTTCATTTCAATCTAAATAATTAACGAAAATAATGAAAATTCCTCATATAGGGACTTTGAAAATACGCTGACAATATATCCAGCAGATGTGGTTTTGTTTGAAGGGATACTTGTTTTCTATTTTCCAAAAATCAGAGAACTTTTCCATATGAAGTTATTTGTCGACACAGACTCTGACACAAGATTGGCTAGGAGAGGTGAGTTGGTGGTTATAATTTCCTTGGTTGTCAATACATTTATGTTTTTTAAATTTTCTAGTTCCTAGAGACATAAATGAACGCGGAAGAGACTTAGACCAAGTTCTAACGCAGTATATGACGTTTGTTAAGCCAGCTTTTGAAGAATTTTGCTCACCGGTAAGTTTGGATTTCCATCCGATTGATTTTTACAAAAGAAAAAACTTTCTAAGAACTGTGAAAAGGAGTCATAGTCGTTTTGAAATTGGAAAATACGTACTTCGCTGTGGTGTTTGATTGTCTGCTATGATGATTTGTAATTTTTGCAACTTAGATGTATAAAAATCATTTGATTTGATATAAAGTCAGAGATGTTTAGCATTTTTTGCTACTCATAGTTCGGTACGGTACTTCCCAAATAAAATAAGCAAGTAGGGTGGCGCAACAGGGCGAGGAGCCCCGGGGCCTATCGCATTTCTCACAACCATTGCCTTGTGTAGGAATAGAAATGACCTACAATCTTAATCGGAGGACTTTTCAATCCCTGGCGAAAGGCGATACCCCTTTACATCCCCAATTTAAGCAGAAATAAAAATAACTCAACAGTATACATAGCTATAGGTATGGTTGCGTCACAGAAAAATAAAATGTTGTCGCCATCTTATCAAAATGTGACTGAGTCTTACAGTTGACTAAAACATTGGCATTTAACTATCAATGAGTGTATTCCAATTTGGGAAGTTTCGATGTTTTCTAAAAAGCCAGAGGCTCAACTTTAACAATTAAACAACGAATATTTGCCTGCATATTTCAGAAATATATGCAAGTGTTTTGAATATTATTATCTATTCGCCTAATATGCCAGCATCTGCAATTGATTGTCTGTTTACGAATCTAGACCCCATTCGGCATATTTTAGGCTCCCCTTTTATTAACCACCTGATAAAATATTTACGCAACACATTTTGATATTTTTTGTTTTGTATTTTTAGACCAAAAAGTTTGCCGACGTAATAATCCCCAGGGGAGCTGATAACACTGGTAAGTATATTACACAAAATATGTTACCCCAACCACAAAACATGCAAGTAGTCTGTTGGTAAAATTTGTTTTTTTATGGTTTATTTTTTCACTTAAATAAATTGTTTTGAATTAACAGCTTTTTAAACTTTAAGAGTTGTTCTAACATCATTTTTTCATCCATGACTACTGAATGTCTTTTCAAATTCATTTCAAATAAAATAAAATAGCTTAGATTTAATAAAGCTGTAAAAAAAAAGAGAAAAATTCGAAGTTGCAGCAGTTTTCTTTGCTTGTTTATTGTTCTTTGCAGTTGCTATTGATCTCATTGTCCATCATATTGGAGAAATACTTAGACCTGGCGGCACACCAAATAACTCAACATCTACAACGAATTTCGTCATGAAAAGTGAACACTAGAAGTATATCCTAATCATCCATGTTATTTTAGTGCACAACGCAATTAAGTAAACTTTAGAATAAAAATGAATAGTTTCCTTGCAACTCTGTTTTGCAAAAAAGGGGATACTAAAAAAAGATAAAATAGAAACCCAAACAAGAACACAATCACAAATAATCTAACATTGTTCAAAATTGTCCCTGTTATTGATTAACTTTCTATCATGTGGGTCTCATACTCTTATTTCAGATTTAGTCAAATTTTAGTTCTTTCCTAACACCATTATGAAAAATTCTCATGGTTTTGTTTCATCAAAACTACTAAAATTAATAATTTACTAGTACTGTTAGTTGCCAAAAAGAAAAATGTCTAACTTGATTCAAGTAACTAATTTAAGTAACTCTTAAACTTTTATTTCGTCTCAATTTTCTCAAAAATCACTTTTCTCGTATTTTACTACTTACTTATATATATATATACAAATTACTACTTTACAAGTTAAGCACAAATAAAAAAATGTTAAATGAGTTCGAAAAAGAAATACTTTTTTTTACTTCATTACTTAGTTGATATTAACACATGCAGTAGTTACCAGTGCATAAATATTATTTTAATAGAACAAGGACGTTATTCCATTTATGCTTTTTATTTTAAAACATAAATTTTGGGGCAACTAGTTTCTAGATGCAGACACTTTTGGGTTTAATCTTTAAGACTAAGCATTTCTGACGAAAGACAGTACGGAATCACAACCACTACCAATGTAACAGGTAAAAAAACGACTCATCAAATTTAACATGTTTTATTTCTTAACCAAGTGTAGCTGTAGTGTGATAAAATTTTGACTTTATGCTCGAACAATTCAACTAAGTTCAAACATTTACTTCACTTGAAACTTGATTATCAAGCATTTGATTTAATGAAATTCATGTGTTTTCATATATTTGCAGTTGCTATTGATCTAATTGTGCAGCATATAAGAGATTTCTTGAATAACCGTTCGAGATCAGACTCGACTACGAATCTTGCTATAAATATGAATAGTTCTTGTTTAGCAAGTGGGCCGCCTGTAGGAGGAGGAGGTAAGAATACGGTGAAATCTGCAATTATTCTACGCCCACACTAATTGTATTTTTGATTGAGTGTTGAAACACTAACACCTACCAAAAGTCAGAAATTGTAATTAAACTTGCAATTAGTTTTGTTGTATATAAAATGAGATGTGTGATAGAAAAGCTTCAAAAGCTTAAAGTGTGAGTTGAGAGTCACAATGTTATAACTTTGCTTAGTACCTGTAAATAAAATGTAAAACTGTTATCAAATGAGGAAAGATTTTGGTCATTTACATGATATAGAATGAAATGAGGGGTTCTTATTATAAACAAAACGTAACTGATGAATTTAAAGGAGTCAAAGATTTCAGCTTGCTTGTAGATTATTGTTTGTTCCACTGTTTTATTTCGTACATATTTAAACGTGTTGAAGTGTTTTTGATAAAATAACTGCCCTCATAGCGTAACTATTAAAGCGACTACTGTTCAAAACCTTGGTACCTGAAAACTTGTTTTTTGAATGCCGAGAAGCTACCAAACTTTTAATCGGCGATTGTAAAATAGCGGATTTTCAAGTTACTTGAAAAAAATATTTAAAGATATAATAATCGGATAGACTATAATCTAAGAGCTACTAGGACGGGCATTAAGCTGTATTGCCGATATGACTATGAACTCAAAAACGGTAGAAAAATATAAACGTTCAACTACAGCTAGATTTCTAGCTAAACATCTGTCGACCAATATGGTTTTACACCGCTTGTCTCGCGAAACTTATTGAATTTCATCACGCACCACCTTCCATAATTTCTATAAATACAGCATGTTTTGTTTCTAACTTTATGGATCACTTGTCTCCCTGCCACTCTCCTCATATTTGAGATTGACTTTTTTCTTCAATTAGAATTTCAGTGTTTATTTAAGGAAAGTTATTTCTAAGAACTAACTGACTTGTAGTCTGCAAACAATTATTGTGATGCGGTAGCAAAAAACTTACGAGCAGGGTTGGCCGAATAAACTACACTACATTTACTACATCATTAACTACGTGTAGTTAATTCAATAAAATACACGCTTTATTTACTACAATTTGTTACATTTGCTACATACACGTAGTTGACGTAGTTAATATAGAAAAAAAGAGAATAGTTCAAACTACGTCTGCTACATTATCTACATTTAACTACATTTAACTACATTTAACTACATTTATCTACATTTAACTACATTTAACTACATTTAACTACATAAACTACATAAACTACGTAGCAGACGTAACAAATGTAGTTTTTTCTAAAAAGTGATATTTCGGCCAACTCTGCTTACGAGTACTTGCACTTGGGTAAACCACTTCCAAAATATTGTGTTCTCCAGATAACAATTACTCTTCGTGCTTTCAAGTTAAGTTAATCAAGCTTAGTTTTTCAACGGTCTATTACATTTTGCATTCTAACAATGACTGCTTGACCACGCTTTTACTCTGTTCTGATTGAGAGCATTTACCTCGTTTTGAATAAAAGATATATTTTTTAAAACAAATGATCGTATCACTAATTTTCAAAAACTAAATAATATTGTTGTTAAGTCTAAATAAAATGAATTAACCTTAAATTATCATTTAAAACTATATATTCATGTCAAATATTTGTTTCAATGTTAAAATAACGTGTAACGCTTTAATTTATTTATACATAAAAATGTTAAAACATCCTCTTTTTTAGTATACAAATCCTAAAAAAAACTAATGTTTAAATAATATCTAACAAAAAAAAGATGTGCGTTTAATAAGTAATGTATTTTCTTATTTCTACAATCCTTGCATGTAAAAAATACTTGTTTTCTTGTTACTTGTTTTCCTACTTAAAGTTATGCCTATATATAAAAACAATACACATATTTTGTAATTCATACTATTTCTTAAAGACGGTGATGCATACAAGGCAATTCGGCGTTTTTCAACTCTCTGCAATCAGTTGAGTATGAACGGTAACATATTTTTTGAGCAAAACCAATATCTAAGGAACAGCACAACCCATTAAAGAGCAATTTGTTGTAGTGGAAAAGAAAGCTCAACAAAACCATATCAGTGTGATATACACAAATGCACATATTTAAATAAAGATTAATTTGAGTGTAATGTTACAAATAAACACTATAAATATCTAACTTATTTTGTTTCATTGCAAAATAGACGCTGAAAACTGTGGGATGAACTAGCACATATTATTTGTACATAAGGTAAGCTAGGTATCTCTCGATTAGCCGTTCGAGATTCGATATTCGACAATATGTTCATGTATACAAATAAAAACAAGGTAGATTGTACCTAGCGCAATCAATTTTAAAAAGAAACGAAAGAAATTAGTTAAAGCGACTGGTATTTTGCGAAAGGCTCAGTATTTTGTTGAAGTGTACTTTTTATAACAAGGAAAACTGGCAGTGTACATGATTTTCGGATAAATCTTTGGTCTTTAGTTTAAACAGGGACTTTAGAGTAGGTACTAAACCTCAAAAGAAATTTGATTTTTAAATATTAGACTTTCTATTTTACCCATCAAACTAAAAACGTCTCCGACTTATTTTCAATTAAGCTTATTTTAAAATTCAATTTCGATGGAAAGTTGTACCGTTTTTTATTTACGAGTAACTCCTTTTCCATTTTTTATGTTTCATTGAAAAAAAAAAAAGTAAATCCGGAGTTACTCTAAATAAATAAAGGTAAGGAGAAGGGTTAGGTTAAAGTGCCTGTCAGCTTGACTAACACACTTAGGCCCATTGGGCTAATGTAATGTATCCTCATCCTGGCAATGAAGCGAGAGAGAAGCAGGGCGTTGATGTGAGTAAGATCACTAGGTTGTTAAAGAAACACGAACCTAGGTGTCTCCTATGCTTGTGAGCTGAAGCGGTGCATGAACAGAGAAGTTGGGGAACAGTCTCCTTCTGCTTCTTATCCACATAGCTTTTGCAAAAATCGTTTGAGGCGAGATCAAGCCGTTCGACCACTTAAGATCTAGCTTGGGCCAGAAACGTTAAACTGCTTGGCCACCTCAGTTTAGTTTAGTTTTCTTGTTTGCGTCCTGCTTGAGCAAGATTTTGTATGTGGCGATTGGTATGCCGATAACACTCTACATTATGGGTGAGAAGGACTGAAATGTTCCGTTTCTGGCAAGTTCAACAGTTTCCTGGACTGTTTCAATACCCCGGCATCCAGCACAGGTGAATGTTAAACTGCTCTGACTTCTCCCTGAGAGATGATCGGCAGTTAAGGTTTTGGGAAAAGATCTAATCTGAATTCACCCAAACTTTCAAAAGTATTTGCTCTGTTAAAATGGAAAAAAATTGATTGTTTAAATTTGTTGTCCCAGTGTTAGAATAAACAAAAAAGGCTAAAAGTTAGGAAGAGACAAGTAAACAAGTTAGAACTCACTAATTTGATGGATAAATCGAATTACAATACATGAAAATATGAATTCCTATACATATGTGAAAATCAGTGTAACATCTATTACCAGGAAACAATTTAAGAACATGTTTCATTGAAAGAAGTAGTTCTAGATTAGAGAGAATTTCAATGAAAAACGGTATTAGTCCAATCTGAAATAAGTGCATTTTAACACTGTAACGATTCGAAAGCTTATGTGTCAACTCAAGTCTCAAAATGCATTTTTTTACTTTAGAAATAATTTTAGGAACCATGATTGTTTCACGCACACAAAGACAGTTTGTCAAAACTGAAGAGAAATAATTTTGAGTATTCCATTGGTTTTCAAAACAGTCAATTATCTAAAGCAGTTAAGATGTAGAGTTATTGTGATGCTTTTGAGATCATAATGCTCGTGGAACCATTAAAGATGAAAAAAGAGAGTAAATAAAATAACTGTCGATTCGATATTCAAATAATTTTTGATCATGTCCAGAAAATTATCATCCACAATCCACACAAACACATCAAATAATTCTCATCCAAGACAAAAACCGGAACTAAGCACATTCAGATTCAGATACATTTTATCTCTTGTTCGTTATTCGTTGTTCCACAAGTACTTTCCGCACCTGCAATCAATCTTACTTGTTCGCACTACAGGTAAACAGGTATACGTACATCATACAGATGGAAAAACCTTATGCTAGCACACTATCGATCTCTTACTAACCACCTTAGCACGACGACGACACCTTTAGTTTTCTTTTTCAGCTGAACAGCAAAATCGTGTAGATGTAGTTTCACCACTTCGTTTTAAAACCCATTTCTTATAATTCAGAATTCAGTTTTCAGTTTGAATTTGGTGGTCGCGCGTATTGTGTGCTTTGTGTTTTTCGTTCGCGTAAAATAAAAGTGGTAGCAGTCACGGTAGTAATAGTGAAACTTGATTGAGTGATGACGAATGCAAAGCAAATAATTTGTGCTGATTGATTTGTCTTGCATGGTTTAAATTATTGTTTCAGTTTTGTTTGGCGTTTGTTTTTATTTTTTTGTTACACCCAGCTTTTTATTCGTTGAATATTGTGATATTATTAAAGTGAAAAAAGTGAAAAGCTCATTATAATACCTAACGTGAATGATTGTAAAAAAATGTCCAGATAAATGTTTTTCGCCTAGGGCGAGTGAAAGAGAGAATCAACACTTACCCATAAAGTTAGTTGGTAGTAAAGTGAGTGAGTAAGAGACCGTTGGATTACAAATTACGGGGCAGACGAAATATAAAGAAATAAACCACAATGAAACTGGGATTAAACTCATCAAAATGTCCTGTTCGTGAATTCGGATGGATGGTCTTATTCTTAACATTTTATGTATTTATTGGTAAGATTTATTAAACTATCTACAACAACTTTACTTTTTTGTCTTTGGACTGAGAACTGAGATTTGCGAGAGTTAAGGAAATTAGAACTTGTAGGTGTGTTTATTTGTGTAAATCACTATTCAAACAACTATCTGCATGTCTCGCTCATTCTTTCAGTTTTTGTTTTGTATTATTGGTAGGAGAAGTTCGCTTCGCCTTTCTACCAAATAAGTAGACAAGAATACCTGCCTTGTTTGGCCATCGTCTGCCGAAGCCATGCGATTGCGATGTGAAATTTGAACAAAAGAGCGACAGGTAAACTTGCGTGGAGTGGCGGATGGCGGTTAATGAAGAGGACAATGCACAATAACAATTACCTATGCTACTACCTATATTCTTGAAAACCGGTTCCTGTGTGCAGTGTGTGTTTACAATTTTTTTTGTCAAGAGAAAAGGGTCGTTTTAGGGATTGGTTTTGGTAGGTATTAGGTACCTACCTAGTGCATGGTGCATTTGTGATTCAACTTGTAGGTACATTAAATAGGTATTTTAAAAATGATTAATGAGAGTGTGTTTATCGCTCTAATGCCTATTCAAATTTATTAACAATAAATGGAGTACCTATATACCTACTCTTATTTGTTGTGTAGGTATTTGAAAACTGGTTTTTACAACCTAACGTTTTTATTGTTTTAAGCGTTTAATTCAACGTTTTATAAAAGTACACATGAGACATGAACCGAATTAATTCAATGGGAATTCCCATACAGAATGACTAACCCAAAAGCAAAGACAGTTGGAATTTTTGAAATGTGGAAAGGAGCTAACGCCAGTTTGAATAAGTAGCTACTTCTGAGAAAAAGGGTAGTTCTAGCCTTTCGGTCTTGAAGAAAAATATATAAACAGATGTATGATTAAAATTTTGTATACCTATCTGCAGTGTTGCCATAAATTTACTTTCAGAGGGTCATTCGATTTCGAAATGAAAAATAAACACACACAGGGATACCTACATTTTTGATGAAAATCTTATTTCATTAAAAAGCTTAGACGTTGCCATTATGGTAGTAGGTAGGTAGTTTTTGAGGTAACTTTTAACCACTTTTTTATACCTACATTTCGGGCGGTATTATGCCGTAAATTGAGTAGGTAGGTATTGCCTGTTTTTAAAGGGCCTAGAGTTTGGAGATTACTCCAGTGAACAATGTCTTTTTGCGTATACTCTTACAGAACAAAATCTAACGGTTTCAAATCACATGATCTTGGATCTTCGCCAATTGGTGTCGCCAAAGAATGAAATTATGTACCTATACAAAAAGAAACTTCTTACGCAATAAAGTCACAATTTGTTGTGTTGCTGTACCTAAAGTTTAGGTCTTCGAAAAACAACGGGCGAGTAACACTTCCGACTTTCTGAATTCAAAGGTACCTGATCACCTATGGAGCTTCCAAGTCCCATACAAATTCGGAAATCCAGTTTTTTTGTCTATTGTTCCAACACTCAATAGGCTCTTCGCCGGTTATACCTGCTTGATGTATGGTTAGGTTTATGTCGCTTTGCATTGGACGCAAAAAACCGGCCATTTGTGCAAAAAGATTGCTTCTCATGAAAGATAGTGTTTTTGGCCCCCCACCCCCCTCATCGTCACGCTGTGTCACACTTTCTGTGACCCCTATGAATGTTACGTAACAAAAGTTTAGACCCCCCCCCCCCCCCCCCCTGCGCATGATAAATTTTGATTGATAGGGCAGTTGAAAGTGTTAATATTTATTTTTTTATTTTTATTATAAATTTACGAATATATTTTACGGATTCCAATGCCGCTAGAGCCAAGTCAAAACGCTAGAGCCGCGCCAAAGAGCCAGAGCTCATGTTTAAAATTCACTCACACTGTAGAAGAATAAAGAAATGTTCCTCTATGACTCACACAAAACAACTTGTCAAAACTGAAGAAAAATAATTTTAGGTTATCCATAAACATACAGGTCGTTTGGTTGCCCTGTTTATTACCTAAACTAACCCCAGAAAACCTAGGTTGAGTTGATGGCAAACCCAGGACTCAAAAAACACTCAATTTCAAAAAATGCCTCGTTGCGACCACAAGGCGACGGCAGGGCTTTAACGAACCAACCTAATATTACGACAATTTAAAAGAAAGCTGAATTTGAAAGGTGTTTAAGGTTTTTTTAGACAAGAGGAAATAAAAGGATATAATTTAATGTTACAGCCAACAATTTAATTTTATTATAAAGTTAAGCATTTGTATTTCAGCAATACCGCCCTAAATATTCTCTTGCAAAGTGTCAACCATTTCGGGCTTGTCTGTGTAGACAAGCTCTATAAAAAATAGTCCAGCGGTGTTATATTGCCCGACCTTGGAGCTAGCTCACAGATTAGAGATAATTTAGCGAAAGTACGCAGTGCCCAGTGGTTATGCGGCTTCAATTCTTCTACGATGAAATGGCATACCAAACTGAACATAAATCAAATGATAGTTACCTAGTCGAAAAGACCAACTCCAAACAAAAGCAGTTGAAAAGTTGACCCAGGTTTCCTTGACAAACCTATGAGTTGTTAAAAAAAACGTGGGCTTTCAATCCTAAAAAAACGCTAAACTATGAAATCTGTACACATCCCTGTCTATTGAGCAAATATACATGCCATTTGATAGCCCTGTTTATTATCTAAACTCACCACAACAAAAATCTAGAGCTGCTTCAAGGCGAGCTAAGGGAAAACCCAAGGCTCAAAAAACACTCAGTTTGACGTTCACGGCGAGTAAAGGTTTCAGGGACTCAACGAACAAACCTATTGTTATATTTTAAGCCACATGTAACCACCCTACACAAACATACATACATAAGGTTTGTTGATCTTTACCCAGTTTTCCTTGATGACCCTATGAGTTGTCAAAAGAACCTCGGTTTTTTAGTTCTCAAAATACGCCCACAAAATCATCACACATCCCTTTTGACAGCCCTCAACTCTACCCATCAAAAACATTTGACAATCAATGCGAGTTTAGGTTCTTCAAAAAAAAGGCTTTGTGGCGACCACAGAGCGACCCCAGGGTTTCAACGAACAAATTTATAGAATGAAGCAACAGAGCAAAGAGCCACAAGTCCTATCGCATTTCTCACAACCTTACCTTTTCTGGAATGGTGGGACCTACAATTTTGTCATACCCGTAGAAGCAATATTTTTGTTTTCTTTTGGAATTCTAACCGCAAACCTCCCACGTAACAGGCAGACATACTAACCATTACACCACGGGCACCACAGATATACGATAAATAGGCTTATACTTCATAGTATTTAGGTACATATACCTGTGTATAGGTAGTGGTAGGTATTACCTAGCCTACGCACTTAACCAAATATTAACTGTGCATCTAACCATAACGACAGATAAAAGCATTGTAGGCATCTACCTAGCAATCAAAAAAAAGCATTTTAATTTCTGACGTGTGATGGCCAACGGAATTCGAGTACCTATTTGTTTTTCAAATTTATATTTAAATGATACAGTCACAATCATAGCTCGCAAGTGTTGCATGCATATACTTATACATAAATACATACCAGTATTTGTATTTGTTTATAATTTAAGTAAACATCTCAAGCTCAATCGGATATTCACGTTTTTTCACGTAGTAATGTGATATGCCTTTTATTTAAATTTATGTGACGCATCATATCTACATAAATGCTTTTTTTCTTCTTCTGCTTTTTTAAAGTGAAAAGCAAATTTATCTTGTTTAATCGTCATGCACTACATTTTCAAATCCACAAAACAAAACAAAAAACAAACGAAACACTCCTAATAAAGAATGTGATCTGAACTGTATCTCTTTAGTGGGCGTCATAACGATAGCTAAATGCATGACCGATGTGTCATTCGGTAAAAAATACACACAAAACTTACTTCTGGTCTGAACTATTTATAGCCCACTCGTTTAAGCCTTGGTTGAATTTTAAAGAAGGAACGATAAAAAAAATAAAGTTGTATAAAGCTGGTCAGTTCAAATGTTTTTCCACCACATTTATACTTTTGCCAAGTACAAACCGAGAATTGCAAGAAAAAACAAAATTATTTCATACCTTCTTCGTTACTGGTTGTGGTAAGCTATTCGCAAAAAAATTAGACGTTCTTCCGTATCGGAGATTATAATGGTAATTCAGGTGGAAAAACTAGAGCTGCGATTTAGCTGAATGGTGCATGCATAGCTAATGCGATAAGAGATAATAGCTTCTGTTTAGCATAAAAGCCACCCGTCTCGTCTGTTTTGAAATACCTACGACGCAACGTGAACAGAGTTTATTTTTATTTCATTTTTGTTTTCTTTCAGTTTTTTTTTTTTTTTTTTGTGAAAACTCGAGACAAGTAGGAACTTATTAATTTTTAATCTGGTTTTATTATTGATGTCTTTTATCGTCGTTGTCCCTGTTGCGGTAGAAAAAATTTAAACAAGTAAAATGAATCTTCACAATTGTTTAGGCGACAGGCATATTTTGGAATTTTATTCAGCACTTATCATCCTCAGATTATTTCCCTGCATGCATATGTTTGTTTGTATGTACATAATGAAATGTTTCAGACAGTTCCATAACAATTTGTATACATATGAAAAATTTAATTTTCTGAAATCATCCTTGAACGAGCCGGTAGAAAGTTGTAAAAGTACAACTGCACAGATATGGCACCAGTTTCGAAGCTCGAACCCCAAGAAAAAAGGAGTTGTTTTCCACGGCTATCGCTTCTCGGAAAGAAATGACAAAGAGCATAATTAAATTATCTGAAAAGCGCTTTCTTACTTAGTCGTCGGAATCGGTATAAAGTTGTAGATCGTTGAAATGTGTTTGGTCCAGAAGTTCCTCCAACTTTGTTGCGCCACCTTTTTTTAAGGGTAGTCTGGTGGTCTCTTATAAAATCTAGGTTAATTTGAAGCTTATAGTTGTTTCCCTCTCGGAATATTGACAGAAAACAACTATCATAGTTCCGCGTAATGAAACGAGTCGCATTACGCTTGAGCAACCTTGTTAAGTGCTGTGTAACCCAAAAAGTACGTTTTTTGAAAATGAAATTTAGGCAAAATGAAGCTAGGCGTCTTCTGAGTGCAATTTTGTGCAAAAAGTTCGAGGGACTGTTATGTTAGTGGAAAGACTCATGGTCCCTATCATCGAATAGGGAACATACACACGAATTTGAAACTTAATGCACGAACATCGATCTAAACAGTTTAATATTTCACCCCCACTCTTCACAAAAATCTCGTATTATTAGCTTACAAGGTCCAATTGACTAAGCAGTTTAAGGTGCGCGAACAGTTTGGAAGTTTGGGCCTTAGATCAGCTTGATTTTGAGCGAAAACCCATCTTTTTTTTGACTAAGTGCGCAAAGCTGCTGCGAAATCTACGAGAGTGACCGTTCGCCCGAATTGTGGAGGTGTGGCTTGATTGGCCCCTTGGTAATGCCTCAATCGACTTTTTACTTACCAAGTTCTTAAATCTTGAACAACTTTGTATTTCTTATTTGATGGGAATGTTTGTTCTTACTAGTAAAGTTAAATACAAAGAAAAAACATCAATTTTGTGCCAAAATCTTAGGTGCTTCTAATGCTTTAGGTCTGGTTGCACCACTCGGTTTACTCATATATTTATCTTGTGATCCCTTAGAGATCACGAAACGAAACAATATAAATACCAATGTATAATGTACAATACGAAGACTTAGAACCTTTAGAACAAATAATAAAAGGAATCCGATGAGAACTTTTGAAGTTTCGACTTTTTTTATATACAATGCAGGGTGTTTTGCATAAGATGCGACTAAAGCTCAAGACGGATAAGTTGGGTCAAGACAAGAAAAAAACTCTTATTATATAGACCGCTCTCAATCCCAATTCAAAGGCTCGGAACTAGGGATCCCGGATCCCGAGTCTTTTTTCGGTCCCGAAAATCCCGGGATTAAAATCGTAAAATCCCGGGATTTTCGGGATTGATTTGTTGATTATTTTGGGATATTATTTTTATCTACTTGAAACTTTTCGGATAAAAAAATTTTAAATTGGATTCCACTTGGTTTTGAATTAATAACACGTTCATCTCGCTGTAAGATCATTTTGCATTTTTTGTTCCGATGTTACTTAAATCGCTTTACCTTATCTCGCATTGATTTATTTTATTTTATTTTTGATATTTCGCTTTATGTTATTTGGCAAAATATTATTATTATTATTATATTTTTTGAATTTGTTTGGTTTTCACTATATCTCATGTTCACAAATTTCGCGCGAAATTTTGTATGTTTTTCGAGAATTCCTTCTTTTCATTGTTTTTGATCTATTTGAATATTCTTAAAAGAAAAAAAATAGTAAACTAGTTCTTGGGTATCCTTTCTTTTTTTTTAAACCCCTTTGTACATTGTTTTTTCTTTTGTGTTTTTGAGTGCTAATATCGCTGTTTTCAAGGATGGTCTAAATTTAAACTTAATTTCAAAACAAAAACCACTTAGTTTATATGCATTTCTTTCATAATGTTTTACGTTTCCTAATTATAAGAAGACCTCATAAAATGACGAGATAAAAAACAATTTGAAACTAGTTAACTCACTACAAAAACCCAATGCAAGCTCTGCGCAAAAGAGTTAAAATCATTAGAGAGAAGAAGCAAAAGGTTTTCTCACCAATTTGTCATCGAAACACCACAAAAAATAGATTTTAATATAAATCAGCCATCAACCAAGTAATTTTTTTGACTGTCTAAAATATTGAGCCAATCCCGGGACTAGTCCCGGGATCCCGGGATTGACATATCTGAATCCCAAAATCCCGGGATTGAAAAAACCTTTCGGGATTGCAATCCCTACTCGGAACCCTACTACGTTGTCCCAGTCAGTATAGCATTAAACGCAAACTGGTTACTTAGGAACGGCAGGACATGACACATGATCCACACCTGGAACAACTCTAATAGTCACCGCGATTCAAGACTATTCATCGACTTATCTAAAAGACGTATGAAACACATTCTTGACATGAGCAACGTGACGCAATGTTACTTACGGACTACTTCACTGGACACTGCTCTCTCAGATATCATCTTAAAAACATTTGCATCAGCCAAGATGACACCTGCCGTCTCTGTTTCGAAGACACAGAAACAGCTGAACACATTTTATGTGAATACTCTGCCAACAATTTGGTTAAAAATACTCAATAAAGTATTCACCCTTGAGCCTTGATATTAGAAACACTCCTTCGAATATTCTTAGGGTCTTACATGACCTCAACTCCGAATGAACAACTTTCAAACGTTAGGCAACAGTACAAAAGATCTTTCAGGGCGGCGGACGTGCTAGTAAAGGTGTTTTACTTTTGCCGTATCCGATTAAAAAAAAAAATCTTCCTCCGCTCAAACGGAAAGGGCAGTTTTATAAAAATTGTCCTATTTTTTTTTTTTTTAATAATAAGAATTGAATTAATTCGCTAACTACAACATACTATAATATTTTTGGGTATTCCGCTGATTGGACTTTTCTCTTAACAAAAAACGAGGTTTCTGATGGAAAAGTAATTTTTTTTATGTAATTTCCTAAAAACCCAAAAATATTTTCATGTTTTGTTGTCTATGTTTGAATGAAAACACATTTTATTGTACTCATTTCTTAGTTCGTGGTGACAATAACGTTTAATGTATCAAAGAAGGGGTGAATATTTGCTCTAGATAAACATGTACATTGTACATGGGTATAAATCATCAAAGCCTGACAGAAAAATCTTAAGGCTTTCTTAAATGAAAACTAAACACTGCCTGTTATGATTTTAGTAGATGCCAAATAATAACATTACGAGAGACGTTATGCGCAGAAATGTTTAAAAAATTGCCGGAAATACATAGCCTTGTAAACCTTGGTCTAGCGATTGTAGTACCTACCCGAATACCACACACTTTTCACTTTTAAAATCAAACGAACAAGTGACAAAATAAATATAAACTTAGATAAATATTAATTGAGAACTGCAGCGTTTAATAGCACCCATTTTTTATTTATTGTTTATCTGTTTGCACCCAAATTTTGTATGTCTTAAAATACCTTAAATGCCTTTACTTATAGATACAATGATAACAGATGTTCAAGTGAAACCACGTACCTATTTGTCAGTGGTATGATTCATTTATTTGATTATTATGTTTTTTGATTACTCACAGCGAAAGTTATCTAAAAAAAAGTTCTCAAAATGTGTTGGTACTCTATCCGACTTAAAAGTAAGCAAAAATTAAAAGTTTAACGTATGTTAACTCTGTTTAAATTCGTCGTAAACATATTTCACACATACAACTTATTAATGTGACAACAAACAAACCGACAAATTACTTATACAGCAAAATATAGAGATGTCAGAGACGTTTTCAAAGTTGTGGCAATAGTTTTACCATATACCAGATATTCATCCCATTGTATATTCGATAAGGAAATAGTTTTCTTCGACTTCTCAAGGTAGTCAATTTAATTAGTAAATACTTGTGCACTTTTTGTGTTATAGGTTTTTGTGTAATGAAATGCATCTCTCTCTCTCTGATATCTTAAACATGCAGTTACATATATGTTGTGTAAGTATATTTGTTATGAAAAAATAACCTTCAAAATACTGTCTGCTTCGTCATTGAATGTCGCATTGGAAATTTTATTTTCTATCATAAGGCCGAATGCATTTGCGTGTGGTGCATATCAGAATATAAAAATAGTCGGCATTTTCAGTTTTTTTATAGCGGTTTATTTGATATAACTTATTTTTCAGTGATTTTCTATTTATACCTTTAAATTTTTAAGCTTTGACTTGTGTCTGTATAAAATCCGGGCTTTCGTTTGACGTTGCATTGTGTAAAAATGTGTTTTAATTTAAAAACAAATAAATACTCACAGTTTTTAGATGCAACGACATCACAAACTCAAAAAGTCAAAGTTGAGTTTTCATTTTTTTATGAAATTCGATAAATTTACTCACAAATCTTCAACTATTCCTTTGATTGAGGCATGTTTTTAGGTTTTTTCCTGATATTGGGGTAAACTGCTGTTCACATCTAAAAAAAAATAAATAGGATGACGCAACAGACAGAATGAGGAAGGGGCCCTAGGGCCTAGCGCATTTCTCACAACCATGCCTTGTCAGGGAATGAAGGGGACCAACAAATTTCTGCCGGTTCCGAACGTGTAATCTTTTTATGGCACTGAATCGGAGGACTTGCTAATTCCTCGCGAAAGGCGATACCGGGGGAAAACATTTTTGCCTCTGCCGAACCACTAACCTCTGGGTTAACCGGCAGACATGCTAACCATCACGCCACGGGTACTACAACTATGGCAAGTTTGACGGAATATAAAACTCTCTTTCTTGGGCAAAACACCGCAAAAATTTTATGTTTACAACTCTTTAGCTAAAAAGCGAAGGTGGTGGGTTTACTAAAGTTACCAATTTGGAAAACTATCTTTTTTATGAAGTCTGTATCTGAAGAACGGGTTTTTTCGAGTAGAAATCACATGAACTGATTGAAAGATACTATCTTTCTAGTTTCTATTTTTTCATTGATCTATTTATTTTTTTGTAACATGTTTTAACAAATGCGTTTTCAACACGGCGGCGACCAAAACCGTTTGCGCTTTTTTATTGAACTTTCAGAGGGGAACTTTTAACCGATTACAGATGCATTTTGGAACCCTGATTGAGCCTCAGTCGACTGAGGTATTATGTATTTTTATTCTCAAGTTTTTTTTTACAAAAGATCATTGTAAGCCTGTCTAATTTTTTTTTTTTTTTTTTAGATTCCGCTTTAGTTTAACTTTTCAATGCACAGATATTCCTTGAAAATATAAACGTGCTGACATCAAAAGTATCATACTACAATCGGAACCCACATTAAGTCAGAAAAACTAGAATACAATAGAAATAAAAACAAAGTCAATCCCTTCACATGGCCTAATGAACTCATAAGACTACAAGGCCACTTCAGTCATATACATTCAGTCTTCAACAACCTTACCCACTTCCTCTTCCCCCCTTAGTCAAATGGTTTTCTTTACTAGCATAAACAAAATGCTGGCTATACCGACCGACCAGTCCACGAAAGTTTCTCTTTATTAAAAAAGCCTATTAACCCAAGAGTAACCCCAAAGCAGGGTTGGTTTTTTTTAGATCGATATAGCTAGTGTTTCTTTGGAGGATACCTACCATGAATGTTTATTTTATATGTATGTATTTTTCATTGAACCCTGTCCGATGTGCATACAACATACTTAGTTTTATCTACCACATAATACGGGAGTTTTAAATGAAGATATTATAGATACTTTCCAATGCTATTCATCAGTAATAAAAACAAAAAATCGCAGTTAGTTAGCTACTGAAAAAGCATAAACGTGCACGGCATGCATGCAAGCTTTAGAGTGCAATGAAGGGGAAAAGGTTTTATGTGTAACATTAGAAAGGGGTTGCGTTTTCCATGTCGTTTACCCTAAGGCGTTTGGCTAATTGCACTTTTCTGGAGCAAAGTTGTCGTATATTTCTGTTCTTTATATGCGAGTTCCGTAAACCCCATGTTGCATTCAAGTAATGCTATAATGTGCATTTTACTGCCGATTAGAATTTACTTCATTTGCTTCACCGGGAAAATGATGGTTAGTTAACTATACATATACGTACCTGTTGGACTTTTGTTATGGGGTCACAGAGTGGTAAGAGTCGATCAACAATCCCGTCTAAGAAGATTTGATTTAGTAGGCCTATGTTACTGACTAAGGTGTGTGTCTGCGCACCTATTTATATAAAATATAAATAAATAAATAAATAGGCTGGCGCAACAGAGCGAGGAACCCCAGGGCCTAGCGCATTTCTCACAACCATGCTATGTGAATGAATGGAAGGGCCCTACAATTTTCTGCCGGTTCCGAATGGATTAATAGTTTTATGTTGCCATGAACTATTTTTTTTCCCTACTTTTTGAAGATTTAAAACAAAAAGTTATATTTTTCAAAATATGTAATAATTTTCTTCTACGTTTTAGAATTTTTTTTTTTTTTTTTTTCTAATTGCTCCAACCGACTCCTTAGTATTCCCGCAATTCAAGATTTCCATGCAAATGAATTACATACTTTATCCACAAACATTAAGCTTTATAAGGATACTACCCAATCATACTGCTAACTAGGGTACCATAACTTTTAGAAAAACTATTGTTAAATGTTTCTTGGGAAATACGACAGCCCTTAACCAACTTTCCAATTAAAGTAAAAAATTGTGTCTTTTTCTTACATCTTTCAAGCATTAAAATATTCCAGTTATGTTATCCTTTTTTCTGAAAGACGAACCTAGTAAATTTTATCACTATAGCCTTTAGCCTATAACTTTACAGTCTAAAAAGCCGATTACTGATTTTTTTTTGCTGCTTAGAGTCTTTTGACTGCTTAAGTCTTTTACCTGATTGAAGTCTTGATTGCTTAAATTCTTAAATTAAAAAAAATAAAATGCCAAAATGTAAACTTGGATTATTTTAAAATTTTAATAGACCTTGTAAGGCAACTTATAGTATAGGAATTGAAAGCATAAGAGCAACGTTAATGCTGTAAGTCGTAAGGAACCTGATGAAGGGAATTTATAGCAGTCAAATCATTCCGAGCAGTGAAATAGAATTCAAGCAATCGAAAGACCTCAATCAGTTAAAAGATTTCATGCAGTTAAAAGACTATAAGCAGTAAAAAAGACTTCAAAACAATCAAAAGAGCAGCTAAAACAAATTCAAGCAGTTAAAAGACTTTATGCAGTCAAATGACTGCATTACTTTTTCAATGTAATCAAAAAACTTCTTGACTGCAAAAAATGTAAAACACTATTAAAAGACTTCCAAGATTGCAACCAGTCAAAAAGTATTGCACTCCTTTTCCTGCTATAGAAGATTGGTTTACTAAAGACTTCAGAATTAACTGGGAACTTTTGATTAAAGTTAATTAAGTTACTAACATGAAGTTAAAATATTTAAAAGTCTTTTTCATCATTTGACTGCAATACAAAAAAAATGCATTCCTTTACAGCTCTACATGCTGCGACCTGCGAGTCAATAGATTATCAAATTTTTAGATGTTTACACTATCTACACTTTTATTTGAAGATCTTTAGTCTAAATTCATATAGGACGGACGAACATATAGTAAGTTTCCAAAAAGGAGAAGGATTCTGAAACAAATTACCTTCTATCAAACAAAAAATGTAGTTTCTATGTGTAGCGTTTGATTATAGTTTTAATTGAATGAAAAAAACATCTTTTTTGTAAACTGACGCAAAATGTTGTAATTATAAAGAAAAAAGTATAGTATAAAAAGTATATAACACGTTACTAGACTAAAACAATTCTGTGAAGCAATTGACTTCCAAGATAGAATCGGTCATTCATTAAAAGAAAAACGGAATAGAAGTTTGCATATTAATGAAAATAACGTTGTGCTCATCTAAGAAAATACATTGAATAACATTTGCAAATCAGAAAATGCACTAAAACTAGTTTCAAGTGGGTTTGTCTATTACGAGAGTAAAACAATTCTTTGTGATAATTCACTTGGCTGACTATACTGAGTCATTTTTGTTTTATTATGTGAAATGAACTCTCTGGAAACCTCATTTCTTTTAAATTTAACACCGAATAATTGAATAAATTGAAAATAATTCTTATGAGTGATGAATAAACCCAAAGAAATACTGTCTTTCTTCATTTAGCTAGAATTTTCTCCCAAAGTTCTATGTATATGTGCGTGCATTTACATCGCTCATGGTTTTTTCCCATACACATATTTAAATACAAAACAAACTGATTACTATGCATTTGAAAAAAAGACCGCAAATATGCGGTGTATAACTACCGACACCTGTAGTAATGTGGAAAATATAGGTAATAGAATTTATGTTAATTCTTTTCGCGAGTAATTATGTTTGTACGAGAATTCTTCTTAAATGACATAAATGCAAGATACAATAAGTACACCTTGTTTTCAAATACAAAATCAGAAGTTCTTATGTGAAAAAAGATAAATGCAATTCACAACTTTTCACAGTTTTTATGCATCTTTCCTTAGAAAAAAAGCAATCACCTCAAGCACGGTATCAACATGTACCTAACGACTTTCATCTGTCCATAAGCATAAAGAAAGTGTGATCATCAGATATTGAGAAGCAATAGTTGGTCATTTCTCATTTGTCTAATGATTGTAAAATAAATTCACCTACTCAGCCAAAGACAGAATACCAATGTTACAAAGAAAAGAAGTTGAATTTTTATGCCTTTCCATTTCCATTCATTTCAGCGTTAGATTTAGTACATAAGACAGAAGCTACTGGTGACTCAAAAGAGGCATACTTCAATGGATCTGCCTATCTGAGACTGTTAACGCCAATGCCCATATGGGGTCATTCGGCAATTAGTTTTAGGACATGTAGAGGTATGTACAATATTTTCTCGATGTCCAATCATTAAAAAAATAAAAAATAAAACATTCATTCACATAAATAGGCGGTGAAATTCTGTCTCAGCAGTACAATCGACACACACTATGGCTCTCGGTGTCGGGCGACTTTGTACAAGTTACTTTTGCGGGACCAAATACACGTGTGGATGCACGTTTACCTTTTAAGTTATTAGACAATAAGTGGCACACGATACAATTCAAGTATGAGTATGGAAACTTGAATTTAGTTGTTGATCGTTCATCGATGATAATTGGTAAGATTGTTTGTTTTATTTATTAAAGAAAAACGTTTTGAAATAGTAAAAACTTATAAATAATTTTATTTTAGCAAATTCAACATACAACTCTCAGTTTTTAACGAATCAAGACGTTAAAAACGAGGCAGCAATTCTTATTCTCGGTAATGCATATTCTGGATGTTTACTCAATGGGCCAGGGCTTATATTCAATGCAAGTTCTATGCATGCGCAAGGTGTGGCATTTGGAGCTTGTCCGCTTGCGCCAGGTCCTTGCGGCGACCATGACACCCTTATACGAGTCCAAATGGATTATTGCTTGCATGATCCATGCATGCAACATGGATCGTGTATATCTCGAGTTGATAGCTACGAATGCCATTGTACTTCAAGGTACACCGGTAAAAATTGTGAAGTCGATACAGGTCCTCCTTGCCTATCACATCCATGCGCAAATGGTGGTACCTGTCAAGAAGACGAACGTGGAGATTATCAATGCTATTGCCCACCCAACTATACTGGGCAATTTTGTGAAAATGAGGTGACCATTCATCCTCTTTGCGAGAAAAGTCCTTGTCTTAATAATGGCACCTGTTGGGTGCCAAATGGAGCAAAGACAACGGAATGTAATTGTATCAAAGGATTTACCGGTCAATTTTGCGAAATAAATGCTGATGACTGTGCTTCGCAACCATGTATGAATAATGGACACTGTATGGATATGGTCAATGGCTTTTCTTGTGACTGTGCTGGAACAGGTTATTCTGGAACACTGTGTCAAAACAACATTGACGAATGTGAAATGAGTCCGTGTCAAAACGGAGGAAAGTGTTTTGATACATATGGTTTATATACATGCGAGTGTTTACCCGGTTGGGGTGGCACCAATTGCGAAACGTCAATAAATCAGTGTCAATTTAAACCTTGTCAGCATGGAGGAACCTGTTTGGACAAAAAAAGTAACTTTCAATGCATTTGCCCACCCGGCTTTTCCGGAATATTCTGTGAACAAGGTCCACCTTGTCCACAGTGTCCCATTGATTCAGACTGTATTGGTGGTAAATGTATATGCAAACCTGGAACAACCGGTAAGTTTTACAAATAAACTTTTCAAATAATATGTAGACAAAAGTTTTGGGTTGTATTTATTTAACAAATCTTTGAATTGTACAGTAGTGGGATGTCAAGTAGAAATATGATACTGATATACATAGTACGGAAAAGGTTAGCTTTTTCTTAAAGGAAATTAAACTAAAATTTAACGGATATTTGTACTACCTCTGGAATATATATAACCATTTCTAAACTTACATTTTTTCTCAAAAATCTTTAGTAAGAAAACAGTTGGGTTTCTATTTTACGATGTGTGTTTTTGTGTTTTTTCGAAACTTATCATTTTGAAAAGCCAGGTCTTAATGACGTCACAAAATTTCATCTTATATTTTTAAATAAAAAATCCAAAAAGAAAATTTAAATCTTTTTAGATTATGTCAGTGGCCTTTGAAGCAATTGTGGATTTAACAGATCGACTGTTTATTGTTCACTGAGATCGCTTTACATTTTTTAGTTTTCGGAATGTTAAAAATGCACATACATAGATGTACGTACATGTATGCATTCAGAAAATCTTCCTTTATCAATTTTGAAAGAAACTCTTTTGATGAATCGTAATTATGGTGAATTTATTTTTTTTGGAAATTTGGTGGAAAAACGTTTGTAAACTGATTTTTGTAATTTAATGAAATGAATTGAAAAAAAGGTAATACTTTCAAAAAATTAAAACTTTAGAAAAAAATACAATTTCATAAAATCAGAACACACATTTTTACTGTACTTATTGGTCAGTCATGTAATGTTTCCATTTAACTAGTTTTTGGTGACTTTAAACATTGGGTTGTCTTAATTATTTTAATAATATTTTACTGTGCTCAGTCCTACTTTCCTTTTTTTCCCCGGGTTGACTGAATTAACAAAAATCGAACCTTAATACTGACATAAATAAGATAAAATCAAAAACAACAACAAGAAAAGAGAACTGACAATTATTTAGATTTAATCCATTTGGCATTAAGAGGATTATCCTATGTATTCTTTATTTATGTCATGGTTCATTGTTCATGAGTGTGACAGGGATAAAATATATAACGTAGAACAACAAACAACATACATATGTATGCATTGATGTATGAACATGTGAATGTACTAAGGGTATTTAAACAAAAGGCTTATTTTAGCTTAATGTAATTGAAGTTTTGTCTCTCTAACAAAGCAGACAATTATTTGGACGACAGTATTTTACCAAATGAAGGAGAGCAACGTAAGAAAAGGGCAGTTCCGTCCAGTTGGTTGAAAAACAAAAGATGTACGTTATGAATATAAACTGTTTTTTGCAAATATTGCTTGTGTTAAAGAGCTAAGCTATACGAGGAAAGTAGATTTAAAAAAAACTCATTTCAAACGGGTCTTATTGAAAAAAAAAAAAAACCTTTGTATTCGCTGCTTTTGTTTTTTCCTCACTTTAGTATAACTATAAATTGCTAAACTTTACACTATAAGTAAGTAACTTTAACTTATCATTCAAACCATCCTTAGATCGCATTAACCTTCTGTAGTACCTGCCACTTTCTTATAGTTTTTAAACTTTCGCTCCGTTCATGAAAATTAAGGTAATATCAATAAAATTCGGAAAAGCTTTACTTTTCATTTAAAAAAAAAATTAATATCAGCATTGAGATTTTTTTTAAATATGTAAATAGTACGCGATTTCACCTAAGGTCGAGATGCTCCCAAATAATGTAAAAAAAACAATACGTGCTAGGTTTGCTATCCCTTATCCCAGGAAAACGGTTTTTAATGTAAGAGAGTAATTTGACTTATTTAAAAGATTCCAATGACCCAAAATTCGAACTGAACTTTCACTATTTAAAATACACTGGGTATTTTCAATAAGATGCGATAAAAGCTCAGGACGGATGGGTTGGGTCGAGACAATAAAACAAAACCGTTTGGGAAAGGAGGGCTATTTCCATCCGTTAAAGCGAAAGAGACTATTTCATAAACAAGTGACTTAAAATAATTTTTTAAAAATCGACTGTCACTTATCATCACATACTATAATGTATTTGAAAACTGAAACTTTGTTCTTTTATTAACTTGTAAATTCAAGTTGTTTAAATGAACGGTTTTTAAGGAATCAAGTCTCAATATTTTGAGAAAAATGTATATAATAATAATATAAATTACAGGTTAGTTTATTTTCTAAATTTATCCTTACACAATCCTAGTAAAAGTTTATTTGTTTTCTAAATTCAACCTAATTAGGGTGTTGCCTGCTTATTTTGTAGATATATTCAGTAAAAAAATTTGTAAATGTTGTTAATAATACTAAATAATTTTTTAATGTTGATTAATCCAGGCCCAATAGGCCATTGTATTCCAATATCAACCCCAACCCCCCAGTCACGATCCGCCCAGTTAAGTGCATGTCCAAAGTCTGTATGCTTAAATGGTGGTACATGTACCGGAAATGCTTCAAATTACACTTGCATTTGTGCTAGTGGATACTCAGGTTTGGATTGAAATAATTTTTTTTTTTAAGTATTTAAAGTAGATTGTTTTTTTTTTTTTTAATTAACACTGTAACGTAATTGGAGCTAACATACATACTCTAGCCTTGTATATTGTTTTAAATTACTAACTTTCTTTTTAAAAAAGCAAAAGAGTTCATATTTATTGTCGATAGGTTTCAACTGTGAATTTCCAACTTCAACGGACGGTTGTAAGTGTTTACATGGCGGTACTTGCTCTCTTAATGGCACTCATTGCTACTGTCCTTCGGGTTTTGACGGAGATCGATGTGAAAAATTCGAACCTTGCAATCCAACTACTTGCGAGGAACCCATGATGTGCTCAAACAACAAGTGCATTTGTCCCGATAATATGAACTGCGCACCATGCAGCTCAAATCCTTGTCACAATGGAGCAGTTTGTAGAAACAAGGGCTCAGGTTATGAATGCGTCTGTCCCGAAGGATGGAATGGAACCAATTGCGATACGGATATTGACGAATGTGCTCAGTTATCGACATGTGGGCATGGTATATGCGTTAATCGGCCTGGTTCATTCAAATGCTATTGTGAGCCAGGTTTTACGGGCCTACGATGTGACTCCGATGTAGACGAATGTCTTAGTAGACCTTGCAAAAATGGAGCTTCTTGCGTAAATAAGGTGAGTAAGATTTATTTTTAAATGTCAATTGAATTTTTACTAAAATTGAGTTAGTTGTTTTTCTTCAAATACGGAAAGCATCGAAAAATTTTAAGAGAAGTAAGTAGTTTCAAAAACAGAACGGTTAGATAAACTTCTCCTCATTGCTTGTGGGACTATAAACATTATTTTAATTTTAAAATTCAATTTATGTACTGCTACATTCATCAAAATCGCAAGAGCTTTATGCTAACGATTATATGACAGTGACCGTTTTGTCCAATTTCAAAAACTTTAAAGTGTGATCTAAAGATTCTAGGTATCAATTATGAGAATTTTTGCCATTTAGACTGTATACACACCGACAGACAGAATTTCTGCAAATTTAATGAATTGAACACAAACAAGCACCCATGCGTGTATCCTACCAACGAATGGAAAATCTAAACCCATGCTTCAGTTATTATTTTATTTTGCTTTATATATTTTTTGATTGTTGATATGGGGAGTTATTTAAAAAAAAAATTAAAAATAGTTTGTTCTTGCTACCTCGTAACCACTGCTAGATTTGATTAGACTCTCAATTTAAACTAACTCAATTATTTTTATGTAAAATTTGTTAAATATTTAGGTAAACGACTACGAATGCATCTGCCCAGCTGGCTACACAGGAAAAGAATGTGATGTGAACATCGATGAATGTGCAAGCAATCCATGCGCCGTTGCATCCACTTGCATTGATATGGTGAACAATTTTACATGCTCATGTATTCCTGGCATGACTGGACGCTTGTGCGATGTTGACATAGATGATTGTGTATCACAGCCTTGCCAACATAATGGTAGATGTATCGACGAACTGGGGGGATTTCACTGTGATTGTGAAGCTACCGGATATACTGGCGAACTATGTCAAATTAACATTGACGAGTGCTTGTCAAATCTTTGCACTAACGGTGCGAAGTGTATAGATAAAATAAATGATTATATGTGTAATTGCTTTCCTGGGTTCTCTGGAAAAAATTGTGAGGTTGATATAAATGAATGTGAGAGCAATCCTTGCCAATATAATGGAACGTGTCTGGAACGTTCTAATTTGACCCTGTATCATATGCCGGATAAGCATTTTCTACCACCGATATTCTCACAAGAATTTTCGTACGAAAATGCTAGCGGGTGAGTCCATAAAATGTTTTCAGTTATATATTCAAGTAAACCTTATTCATTCTGATGCAGGTACGATTGCATATGCGTTCCGGGAATAACGGGAAAGAATTGCGAAACAAATATCAACGAATGCGAAAGTAATCCATGCTCGAAGCACGGAACTTGCAACGACGGAGTAAGTTTGCAACTTGGTTAGTTATTGAATAAAGGCACTAACATGTTTTTTTGTGTAGATCGGAAGCTATACCTGCGAATGTGATCCAGGCTTTGAAGGAGTTCACTGTGAAATTAATATTGACGAGTGCGACAGGTACAATTCTTTTTTGTTCGCCTGTTTAAAAACTAAACTTACAAAACTTTTAATTCATGTATCGTTTATAATGCTTTAACTTTTTTTAAAGGTATAATCCCTGCGTTCATGGTACTTGTATCGATCAAACCAATGACTATGATTGCGATTGTGATGCGAATTGGGGTGGTAAAAATTGTTCTGTCGAATTAATTGGTTGCACAAGCGCACCTTGTTTAAACAATGGCATATGTAAACCATATCTAGTTAATGAAACTGAACATCTTTTTAATTGTTCCTGCCAGCACGGATTCCAAGGAGCAATCTGTGAAAAAACCACTACCATATCTATGGTTATAAGTAGCCTAATAACAGTCAAAACCACTCGCGAAGAAGGTTATGACATAAATTTAGAATTTAGGACGACATTACCTAATGGGGTATTGGCTTTTGGAACATCTGGAAGCCAGAATGAACCAGTAAGCTATATACTTGAACTTATCAATGGACGATTGAATCTTCACTCATCGTTGTTAAATAAGTGGGAAGGGGTGTTCATTGGTTCAAAATTGAACGATAGTAACTGGCATAAAGTATTCGTTGCCATAAACACATCACATTTGGTTTTATCAGCAAATGATGAACAAGCTATTTATCCTATTGGATCGTATGAGAGCGCAAACGGAAGCCAACCATACTTTCCCTTGACTTATTTGGGTGGAACCATTCCCAATTTAAAGTCATATTTGAGACACCTTACTCACCGACCAACTAGTTTCGTAGGATGCATGCAGGACATTGTTATCAATGGAAAGTGGATTTTCCCTGACGAAGAGCCAGACGACAACACATCGCTAGTAAAAATACAAAGTGGATGTCCAAGATCAGAGCAGTGCAAGCCCAATCCGTGTCATTCGAATGGACAATGTAAAGATCTCTGGCATACTTTTTCGTGTGGATGTCAGAGGCCGCATCTGGGACACACGTGCAAATATAGTAAGAACAAACAATGTTATTGACTCTATTCGAATGTTAACATAATTTTTTCCTAAATCAGATATAACGGCCGCAACATTTGGTCATGAAAACACAACTCATTCAGCTGTATTGGTAGAAACCAATGAAACGGCTCGAAGGGCTATTCGGTCAATTTTAGATATTTCCATGTTTATACGCACCCGTCAGTCAACAG
Organism: Melanostoma mellinum; assembly: GCA_914767635.1. Classification (NCBI taxonomy): domain Eukaryota; kingdom Metazoa; phylum Arthropoda; class Insecta; order Diptera; family Syrphidae; genus Melanostoma; species Melanostoma mellinum. Next base: position 203,781,395 of record OU612060.1, on the reverse strand, counting down.
GACAAATATTTTATCTGGGTAGTGACACAAGAAAAGCTTCCAGAACAGCCCGAAGTCCAAGTGAGTAAAGTAAATTGTTGTAGAACATTTCAATAAACTAATTTTTCTTCTATTTTCTTAGATGAAATCGGGGACTCCTATGTTTCAGCGAAACTGCACGGTGGTGAATTACTTGTTAGAATGCAATTTAATGGAACTCCTGAGTCCTATACAGTGGGTGGGAACAAACTTGACAATGGTTACAATCATCTCATTGAAGTTGTTCGCAATCAAACCTTAGTCCAAGTTAAGCTCAACGGAACCGAGTACTTTAGAAAGACACTGTCTTCGACAGGCCAACTTGATGCACAGGTGCTATACTTAGGTGGACCAGCGCCGCCTCTGGATATTTTAGAAAACAACATTACTAAAGAAGAGGAGGATAAACTATATTTCAAGGGCATAATTCAAGACGTGCAAATAAGCAACGGATCGCATGCTATGATCGTTGAACTTTATCCACTAAACGAAGAGGATTTGCAACTTCCAAAACCATTTGGAGATGTAACAATTGATCGTAATTCCGTTCTTAAAGGTGAAGTTTCAGATGATCTGTGTCGTAAAAGGCCTTGTCAGCACAATGCTGAATGTAGGAATACTTGGAACGATTTTGAATGCACTTGCCCAAAGGGATACAAAGGCAAATTTTGTCAAGACATTGAATTCTGCCAGTTAAATAAATGCCCAGGAAACGGTGTTTGTCAGAATTTGGACGATGGCTTTGAATGCATTACAAACATGACTTTTAAAGGCAATGAGAAGCATCCTTTGGCTTTCAGTTATTTTTCAGTTAATCCAGAAGAAGAAACCATATTAAAGCCCGTTGTCGAGATTTCCTATAGAACTAAAACTGGAGGAACTTTGTTGTATGTTCAAGATGGAGATAGGTATTTCGAAGTAGCCGCTTATCGCGATCAAGTAACGGTGCAATGGAAACTTAGCCCTGAACTTCCCGAGACCAAGAGATTCACAAAAGACAAATCGGACTTTGACTGGAGCCGTGTATTTTTAAGAGTAGAAAGTGGAAAGCTTGAAGGTGGTTGGAAGGGTTGGGAAGCAGCGCCAGACCCTTCACCAGCTTTTACTGTAGACATTGATCAAAACGCTTTTCAAGATTTAATTTCCGGTAAATATATGGCATATTTGGGTGGAATGCCACTAACAGACAATCATCTTTCCCGTGGCATGACATCGGGGGCAACTTTCAAGGGATGTCTAGGCGAGGCTAGACTGGGTGATCTTTTACTTCCTTATTTTATTAACAACGAAATGTACTCGGAAAACCTACAGCCCCGTTCACAGTTCCGATTGAATTCAACGAAACCCGACGAGGGATGTATTTTGTGTTTCCAAGAAGATTGTAAAAACGAAGCCGTTTGCACAAATCCTTCAGAACAATATGCATGTGATTGCCGTCCCGGATATGAAGGTGATGATTGTTCAATCGATATTGATGAATGCTTACTAGCAAATTGTACGAACAACTCAACATGTATCGACAAAGTAGCGAGCTTCGTTTGCAGTTGCTTGCCTGGTTATGATGGACAGTTATGTGAGCATAATATTGATGAGTGTGCTTCAATGCCTTGTCACAACGGGGGAAACTGCACCGACTTAATAGCAGCATACCATTGTGACTGCACTGAAGATTATGCTGGACCGCAGTGTGATGTGTTAAAACTTGTAACTTGTGCGGACACCCCTTGTAGAACTGGTTCAACTTGTGTTGATGGATTTAGTAAGTGGTTAAATACATAAAATATGGTTAGAAAAAATAAATAAATGTACTTGATCTATTTTCTAGATATGACGACCGGAAACAACTTTACGTGCTTTTGTATGCAAGGGCTTTTAGGACCTCTGTGTGATGTTCCTTTTTGTCAAGTTGAGCCATGCCAGAATGGTGGATTTTGCTTAGTAACCGAACCTACAGTGAGTTTCAATAATTGCACAATTACATACAAACACAAGTAAATAAATATCTGTATCTGTTTTATTTCCAATAGCCTCCTGTTTGTCAATGCAGTATTGGCTATGATGGTCGATTTTGTGAAACGGAAATCAACGAATGTGATCCAGAGCCGTGTCAGAATGGTGGGGAGTGTAAGGATTTCGTAGGCAGCTACTCATGCAATTGCACAGACACTGGATTTGAAGGTCAAAATTGTGAAGTTGACATCGACGAATGTTTAACGGGGCCTGTGAAATGCGGAGGTCGAGGAGTTTGTATGAATACGCGGGGATCTTTCAAATGTCTATGTGAGGTGAAACTCTGTGGTTCAGAATGTAACGTTCTAGACCCATGTCAAGAAAAAGATATGTGTATGAACGGGGGAATCTGTGTTGAAGCGTGTACAGATGTAGCAGATTACTATTGCAACTGTACTGATGGATTCACTGGAAAAAACTGTTCCGCTATGGTAAAACTTTAAATTGAAACAAAACTAAAAACTTTTGCAAACAGTTAGCTTTGTTTATAGATTGTTGCTAAGGACGAAGGCCCATCAACTGCGGACATTGCGATTATTGTAATTCCAGTAGTGGTAATCTTATTACTCATAGCTGCTGCTTTACTAGGAACGTTTTTAGTGATGGCACGCAACAAACGGGCTACGCGAGGCACTTATAGTCCCAGTGCGCAAGAGTATTGCAATCCTCGTCTAGAAATGGATAATGTACTCAAGCCACCGCCTGAAGAACGTCTAATTTAGTTCAGTGATACTAAACTAATTCGTTGGTTGTTTTTTAAGTTATGTGGCTTAAAATTTGAATGAAAAGTCTTTAGTATTTTTCATTAAAATTATGATTTTTAGAAAGTTTTTATTATATTTTTGAATTCTCAGATACGTATGTGGTACTTATTAAGTACTTAATACTAATTTATTGCTAAGTAAGGGAACAGTATAATGAAAATGCTTTCGCTAGAAACTTACCATTCCGTCATGTGAATATAATTCGTAAAAAAAATACAAACAAAAATGATACCGAGTAACAAATCCTTCCATTATTGTATATTTACATAAAAATAGAGATTAAGTGTCCTTAAAAGAGGTTAAATATTAACCAATACTGAACGAATATTTTTTTAAAATAAAAACTTATTTTTCAGCTGTTGTTTATTGACCCTATCCGCTATTTTAAATACTTTTTTATATTTTACTAAGTAAAGGTATTTTAAAATTTATTATTAAGAATGTAGATAGAAAAATTTAATAACCCATGAGAACTCAACGAGCAATTAAATTCGAAACTTAAAAAAGAATAATTCGAAATATTCGTTATGTATAAATACAAAAAAAAAAAGAGTAATTATTTTTATAAAATATTTGTCTAAATTAAATTGAAAGTAAATGAACAAATAATAACGGTAAAATACTTAATTTAAGTTTAATCGACAAAGACGGCATAAAATCATTGATAAATATTTATACGCAATATTTGTGATAACTCCTAAGTTTAATAAAAATAAAACGTTACAGTATTTAGCTGTGCCGTAAGAGAAATTGAGTCTTTTTTTATTGTGCCTTGGTTAAAATGGAGGAATCTGGGATAAAATATTTGGGGAATTATTCCACATCATTGAATGAATAATTGTGATTGAGAATAATCGCGGTTTCGCGTTTTGGAGAAACATAAATACTGTACGGACGCTCATCTACTTACAATCCTACTACCGCCGATGCCAGTATTTAAATTTAAATTTAAATACTGGTTAAATTTCGAAATTCGTGATAATTTCAACGGGAAAAAGTCTAAGAACGGTACCCGACACAGTACCATTTTTTAAAACGGTAAAGTTAACCGTGTTTAGTTAACAACCCTTCAAAACCAACTACATTATGAAGAACGTGCAACCTTGTACAAAGCCTTAAGACTTTCATATTGTGCTGAGAACACAGAAGCATGTTCGTGCGACCCAGTCGTGCCCATTTTTTGTTACTGCTGGCACTTATGTTGATTGTGTAAATGTCCCTTACGTCTACACAATTCCTTCCTTGTCCAGAATTAGAATACTTACATACATCTTCAGTTTAACGCATGAACGCCAATGTTAGTCAAATACATGTTCTGTTATTACACGAAAAACAATTGTTTTTTACGATACGTATTCGTATTTTTGATCATTTTGGATAAATGAAAACACAAGCTCAGGTGTTAAGAATATTGCAGACCGTTTCTTGTTTTTTTTTTTTTTTTGTTTTTGAGTGTTTACACAACCAAGTCCACGTATTTTTGTGCATAGGGAGAAATGGCAACAGAGTCGACGTTATTTGAAAACAAAACGAAGCAATCTCAGTTACACGTACACAGTGTACTCAAAATATCAATCACACTTAATAAAAAAAACTCGAAATCACTTTAACTCAAAAAACTATTACTATTACTATTATTTTCATGGACAAAAATTTTTTATAATGAATTTTAAGAAATAATAAATTACTTACTTACTAAGATGTTTTAGCAAATGTAAAAAAAACTGAAACCTTAAACAAAGTTATGATTCTTCAATGATTTTCCATGCGGTCAATCGTCCGGACTAAGGTCCCTATTATACATAAGTAGCAAATCGAACGTTCTACTGGAAGCGAATTTTTTAGAGAAACTCATTTATTGTATTGTCATTAAACTTTGTCCATTCTCTTATCTGACATACCTTAAAAGTCGAAAAAAAAAGTTTTCTACAAAGTTTTTGTTTCTACAACCTATAATACCGCTATAAAAGAAGCTCGCAAAAACATTCACTTCCAATCAAACGTTCGATTCGCACTCATAATAGGGACCTAAAAACGAAAACCGAAATTGAATCCGTACGGATTGAAAAAGTGTGTTCTTGTTTCCGACAGGATTCAATACTAATTTTATATCATAAAAACGATTTCCAAATTAAATTTTATTTTCATTGGCGAACTGTGTGCTTAATGCACGATTTCGTCCGACTTTGAGGATAATTCTCCGATGTAATCCGATACCTCGCTGAAATCGTATCTCTTTACTACGACCTACCATTTGCCGGTCGTTGTTGTACTTTTATGAAGAATTGTTTTTTTTTTACAATTTTTTCTACTCTTTTCATACCCAAGAATTGCAATCAATTTAAGGAACAAATGAAACTAACGATTTTGAAGCTCAAAAAATAGATTTTTCGCCAAATGCTTTGATTGAACATATTTTTTCTTTTTCATATAAAATAAAAATAAAACATTTTAACTCCAACATGTCTATGTCTATAGAGTTGTTTTAAAGTCTATGGAGTTGCTTTAACCCCACATTCTTTAAAAATATCATTGAAAAATAGGAGCCCGTAAAGAAAGTCACGGCATAAAAATGATTGGGAAACCCTGTTCTAAATGTAACTTATTTGAAACAAAAAATACAGACAATCGTAATTTGTTTGCAATTTTTTTAATCAGGTTCTTTCTTTTTTAAAACTTAAAACATGTTTTGTTTTTTTTTTCTTTTTATTAAATTGGTTTGTTTACCATGATTCTTTTGTCGAATCCTTTTATAAACTATTTTCATTTGTGTATGAATACTTTATAAATTATTTTTGCAATTCGAGTAAATGAACCTAATGCACTTAATCAATCCACTCTATTGATAACAATGTTAATTTTGTGAGTACCATACAATTTTTTGTTGTAAAATAAATAAAATTTTAAGATTTAAGTTCGATTTCGAATTTTCAAATTCAAAAACTAATATGTATAAATATGTAAGCAGAGCAGCCAAATTAAAAACACTATGCTTGAATATTTTTAAATTAGTAAAATAGATTTTTAAACTAACTCCCATTTTCTTATACAACTGATGCGACCCATTTAAATTTACTGCTGGCTGCATCATGGTGATAGAAATTGCACTCTTGTTTATTGTTGCAATTTCGTCCGAATCTGCACATCTTCGGGTGGAAGAACGGACACGTGGGTTTTGAACAATTCGGATAAAATCTACACATTGAAGGTGATGGTGTCAATGTTGAAATAGATTTATAGTTCTGCACTGGCACAACATGGGAGGCTTTTTTAAATAAAAAAAAATGTATAAAAATACATACAATGTAAAAATAACGCAATTTAAATTTATGCTTATATGTGTGACTTACATAGGGGTGGTGCTGAACATTGACCAGCCATTGAGGCACTGTGCTGAAAGTTGCAGCCAATTTTATTACATGTCAGATCAAATTTGCATTTGGGATGAATATATAGGCATTTATCTGCAAACTTGCAATTCGGGAAACTTTTACATGGTGCCGCTGGATGATAAAACTCACAAGAGTCTTTGGTGCAGCTGGGAAAATATTTACAACGTTCCTTTGGCTTTGCTTTGATTACTAACGCCTCTATAGATACGGAGTTCACTGCAAAAAAAGTTTATTACATCAAGAATCTGCTATATTAATACATTTAATAGAATTATGACCGAAACTATGAGACCTTAAATATGAAGATAATGTGGGTATGTCAATATTCAAAACAGCTCTTAGTCGCTTTCTTCGAATCATTTCCAGTCTTAACTTTGAAAAGTTGAAAATCAGGAGCCAGCTCACTTCGATTATAAAACCTATGAAAATCGATCACTTTTAAGCAATCTACTACTACAATCTATAAACCTTACACTCCTAGACATTTTCGGCAAACAGTTAGCAACGAACTCAGCTACTCGACTAAAAGCTAACTTACAGTTTACCAACAACCAAATTGGTCACACTAATATTTTACCTGACTATTGTAGTGTGTTCTGGCAATAAAAGAAGTCCTCTCCTGGCTTAGAGAAAACTTTGTATCCTCCGCGGATATTCGCATCTTCTCGAACAGTCAGGCTGCTCTCAAAGCTCTTGCCCCCGTCTCTACAAAATCTAGTACGGTGCAACATTGTCGCACGTCTCTAAAGGAGATGTGAGGACAGTTCAACATTCACCTTTCATGGGTGCCGGGCCACAGGAACCTACCAGGCAACTGCATAGCAGACGAACTGCTAAAGCAGGACGCCTCTGAAAAGATGAGCACTAGATGGACGCAGAGTAATACAAGTCTTATGACTTAACAAATTTCGCCATATGTGAACTCGAAACGTTCAAAGAGCTTATTGAATCTTAGTCGTCTGCACATTAGTTGCACTTTATTTGTCCTTACAGGACACTACCTAATAGGTAGACACGCCAAAAGACTTGGTGTCTATTCAAATGACTTCTGCATAAACTGCGAGGATGAGGAGGAAGAGGAGACAGTCCAACATCTCCTTTGCTTATGTCCTGCCCTTGCTAACAGACGGAAAGCTCACCTAGGTAATTACTTTTTCGACGACACCAGCGATTTAGCTAATAAATACCCTAAAAGTCTCTCCCTTTTCGTACGAAGTTCTGAATGGTTTGACAAACTGGTGATCAACTTGTTAGTACAGGTTCGATTAGAGGGTGTTTCAGCTCTGGTTTGTCCCTGTGACCCCTAGAAAGGAACCAGAGGGTGATCAATCTTCTGGTCTCAGTGGTATCACAATGAACCCTCTGCGGTCTAAGCGTGTCGGTGTCTGTATACCGGCAGCCACATCCAACCTATCCTAACCTAAGCCATCTACTTCGTAGAATACCATTATTTCCCGAATGGCAGTTTATCAACTTAAGCAAATAAATTACAGTAAAAGTTGGCACGTGTATATAAATTAATAAACAAATCAATAGGGCGGCACAACAAAGCTCGAAGATTCTCGGAGCGTAACGTATCTAATTCCATATTTTGCAAATTGTTAACCGGTAGATGAAAAATTAATTAATTTTTCTCATGGAATCTTTCAATTTCTCAAGGCGATACTCGTGAGCAATCTTTAGATTCTACTCAGATTACTACTTGGAATTTGCACGTACATAATCAGTGGACATTTTGACTATTGAGGCCCCCCAACAGTGTACAATTCTAACAAAAAAAAACTTGAGAATATCGAGGAATGATGAGCGTGTGCCAAAACGTTGTTTTAATGTTGTTTTTGTAAGCTCTATCCCCGAATTAAAAGTGGCTCCGTGACATTTATCATGCACTCTAAGTAGAGATAATAAATAGGCGTACAAACAATTTTGTTCCAGAAACGTGTTGAAATGAACACATAGCAATATTACATGACACACTTAACATCATTTTGAATCAACAAAGCGAGATTATGTTTATGACAAATCGATGTGTGTTTCCACTGAGATAGATATAAAATGAAATATTTATTTTTTTAATCATGGAGAATGAAGAATTGCAAATATCCGGTTGATTTATTTTATCTCGTATGAGCATTTCAGTAAGTGTGAAGGTTTTTATCCGTTATCACACAATTTAGAACAGAATTCATATACTAAGAGTGAAAAATTATTTAACTTACGTGATGATGGTAGATTATCGTATTTCTTTGATTCTACATTTTTAATTGAAATTTTGTGTCCTTCGTCGGCAATGCTCTCAACAACAGGCTCATTTCCAAGTTCACCACTTTTCGACCTCCGTTTAGCCGGAATTGGGTCTTCCGTTTTGACATTATGTGATTTGTTGACCAAATCGAATTTAATAAGCTGTCTCTTGCGTTTGCTTGGCGTGTTTTCTATAGCTTCTTCTTGTTTTTGAACTGGCAGCGGAGGTGTCATAGATCCATCTTCTTCGGGATCTGGTGAAGCATTGGTAGTCGGAACTTCTAACGGTTTTTCCTCTTTAACGATATGGCCTTTAGCTGAAGTTTCTTTCTTTGGGCTGTGAAACTCTTCGTCCTCAGAATCATTTTTTATAACAATTTTTTTAAAATCTTTTGGCTTTCGGTATATTTTAATGAGCTCTGTTTTTTTGCTTGACGACAAAGATGACGATGGCCGTGGAGGTGTATTACATGATGGCGATGAGTTCGATTCACGATCGTTATGAGAGGTGTCTTTTTTCAGTGTCAAACGGCTACGAATATCGGTTTTTTCTTTTGAGCCACTATGATGCGTTTCCGATCGGTTTGAATTTTCCGTTCCGTTTAAGCGTGAGCTCTTTGATTTGAGTTTGTAGTTTGATGATTTTTTTTCTAGTTGAATACAAAGATATTGATTCATATACATGGTTATATTTTTTAAAAAGATCTTATTACCATTAAGGGTTACCACGAACTGCGTCTTGTTTTGGCTAACGCCACTTATTTCATGACCAACTCTATAAGCGAAATGCATAATTTAAAAGTCATTTTATTTTTCATTTCAAAGTTAACTTACTCTTCATCTTCGTTGCTTTCGAAGTTAATTGTTTGCGGTATATAAACTAATTCCATGTCCGACTCACCCCTGTCGGAAATGTGCACCGGTACGTATTCTTCTTCTTCTTGTTCCATATCCTCATCGTCCAGTTCTCTATCGAGTTTTCTGTCTGTATCAGCTTTCACTTCAATCACTAGGTTCTTTGCTGTTCTCCGAATCAGAGCATCTCTGTTAATTCGATCACGATAGGACTTTGTGAAAAATTTTGTATTTCTTTTCGCGGGGGAACTTGATGAATTTTTTCGAACAGAAATATCTTTCTTTGGTTTGACGAGAATCGTAGAACGTTGCGCTTCGGCGACCGCACGCAGAAGTAAGTTTTTGCAAGCCTGCTTGCTAGGTGAAATTGAAGGGCGGGGTTTAATTTTGATAACTGAATTGACTGGTCGATCTGGTCTTTGATTGTCAATATCATCGTCTTCTACATCCGGTTTAGGAGGAGCTACCACAACTCGAGATCCGATACGTTGTTGAGTTGGTCTTTCGGGTGAACTATCTCTCTTATTTTTGTCAATGGAGAGCGATCTCTTTCGACTGGAACCAACATCAAGTTCTCCATTTGATTTCTTTTCTCTCTTCTCCTTTTCTATTTCACGCCTTCGATATGCAGGAACATACAATTCTTTTTCAGCTCGTCGATGAGAGGCATTAGTTTTCAAGTCTGCAAGTGTAATCAACGGTTAAAAAAAAATGATAAGTAATGGATTTCTGTTAGTTTTATTATTAAAAAATACTAGGTATGTGATAGATAAATAAACAATAATAAATTACCTTTAGACACGTGCCCTAGACGCTCATGGATAGATCTTTTCCTTGGGGTTTTATCATTATTTGCTTGTTCTTGATTTCTTTGTGTTTCATGGCTGCTACTAAATTCTATATGCCTGCGTTCGTTTGAGTTTGTTTTTATGATAGAGGGGTTTTCCTGGACAAAGTCAGCTGGCAGTATGTTTTCCCTGATATCGTTGGGAAGCAAAGGAGAATTTTCACTTGCTTCTTGATTTTTATCAAATATTATTGGACTTTTCGGTTTCGAATGCTTTCTTTTTTCCTTGACTAGGTCACTACTCTCTTCGAACTCCTCACCGTCTTCTTTGATATTTAGAAAGTCTTCATCTTCGCTTTCATCAGCATCATCTAGAATTTTCAACTGTTTTTTTGCAGCGTAAATTTTCTTTTGGATTTCTGCCAATTCCGCCAAATCTTTTTCCCGAGTCTCACTTGTAATAACACGTTTAGTAGACATTTCTGATATTGTCGGTATATCGAAATCGTCAGTTTCGTCTCTTTGGTCTGGGGTTTCATGTTTCTTGTCTTTTTGGACAGCGTTTTCGTCAATTTCAAAAGTTTTCTTGGCTTTTTCTAGAAATTCCCCAGCAAAGACGTCTGTAATTGATGCTATCTCAGTGGGTTCTGGTGTAGATTGCTTTTTCTGTGTTTTCTTATCTTTTTTCTTTTCTTTTTTGTCTTTTTTACTTGATGTAGCTTCATCCTTTAAATTTGTTTTACGTTTTTTCTGAAGAGCTGTCAATCAAACAAAATTTATTTAGAGATTGGAATTAACCCTACAATGTTAACAAGAACAAGACATACCAACTGCGGGTAGAGTTACTTCTTGAAGTTTTTGCAGAACTTCATGCAACCACGTAACAAACAAATCAGTTTGAGATCCAAGAAACAAATTTAGATCAGCGATCATTTGTTGCTTTGACCTCTTATTGGCTACCATTATCATAACATAGTCCGGAAGTTCATCATCTATATATCCTGCAGAGCCTCCAGTTCCGAGTTCAAGCAGTTTAGCCTTTACGGCGCTCTGAAAATTAATTGAAAATAAATTGATTAGGTAGCATAAGTAGAGGCTCGCTGTAGATAGACGTTAAAGCTTTTTATTTATTATTTATTACAAACCCGCATTTTTTGCCCAACTTCACTTCCTAAGTTATCCATTATTATTCAAATTTGGATAAATATTTTTATTTTATTTAAACGAAAAGAAGAAAAAAATAATTTCTCGATTATGCTCCGAACATGACATAAAAAAACAAATGTATATTTGACATTTTCATGATAGTTAACATATTCATCCGCTGGCGCTAGTCTATTAGTTCAAAATGGCACGTTTTATCAGAAATGAGTGCGTTTAGCAAAGCAATGAGTGGATGGCAGCCAGCCCTGTAGTTAGTAACCACCATCGCCCAGATTCCGTAGCTTATTAAGGTGGATTTATCTCTCTTTTTATAATCTTCATCCGTCCCGCTTTACTTTTCTGCACTTCTGGAATTACATGCATCTGCTACAACAGAAAGACAGAAAAGTAAAGCGGGACGGATAAAAATTATAAAGCACAGAAGTTAAAAAGAAAAGCGAATTCAATAATGGCTGCGGATGAAAAATTATAGGTGTATGTTCATTTGCACCTATAATTTTTCACCCGCATCCTATAGCTAGACGTCTGCATTTGGTGTCTTGCCTCACTATCAGACAAGTATGAATTTTACATCTTATGTCTATTTCCATTTTTCACCTGCATTTGCAGGTGCATGTTAATCCACCATCAATCGTCCATCGTCAACCTGTAACTTGGAATGGATTCCGTAACGTTTAAGACAACTATCGTTTTAACTCCAGAGGCCGAACTCTGTAACGTTTCATGCTGGATTTACATACATCTGAAACTGCAGAAAAGTAAAGCGGGACGGATGAAGATTATAAAGCACAAAAGTCGAAAAGAGAAGCGAATAGAATTATGTATGCAGATGAAAAATTATGGGTGCAGATGAACATGTTCATTTCCTATAACTAAAGAAGTGCAGATGGTATCTCCTTCTCTATCAGACAAGTTTGAATTTTACATCATTTATAGGTTTGTTCGTTGAAGCCCTGGGGTTGCCCTAGGGTCGCCACAAAGCGTTTTTTGAGAAACTTAAATTTGCACTGAATGTCAAATTGAGTGATTTTTGAGCCATAGGTTTGCCATAGGTTTTCCCCAAACTCGCCCTTGCTTATTGCTGTGGCGATTTGAGGGCTGTCAAATGGCATGTATTTTTTTTTTTAATGACAGGGATGTGTGGTGATTTGTGTGTTAGCGTTTTTTGAGGACTGGAAAACCCAGGTTTTTTTTGACAACTCATAGGGTTGTCAAGAAAACCTTGGTCAACCCTGGGGAAAGTTCAACGAACAGACCTTATATTTTTCCTTTTTTCATCTGCACTTGCAGATGCATGTAAATCCACCATTAGACGATTATCGCCTGAATTTTAGGCAGTCAAAATCGTGTTTAAAGCCCTGAAATAGTTGTCAACCAACGAATGAAAGCAAGATTATATAAAACAATCTTTTGACGACGCAATCTACTATAGACAATTGAACGATAACCGCCTGAAAAGTTACGGAATCTGGGTCTGGCACTGAAAAAAACTTGTTTAAAAACCGATAGTTATCTAAAGCGTTACGAAATCCAAGCTCAGCTTTTTTGCTTTTGTTTTCTTCTGGCTATACACTACATTTATTTCAAAATAAAGAGATTGCGTTGAACACAATTATTGGATTTATGTTATTAAATGATTAATCCTTAAATTTAATCACAAGTCACAAGTACGACAGCCGAAAAAAAATTAACGGAAAAAAATATTAAGTACAGTTTAATTATTGTCCGTCTATAATTTCAATGTTATAGTGTTCAAAATTGGATTTTTATTAGCAAATTGTATATGTTAATCTGAAAGCTAATGAATTGTTTAATGAAATACATATAAAGTCTCTCGGATCAGAGGCCGAAAAAATTAGATCAAATAGAAAACTGAGTTTAGAATTTAAATATATGTATGTACACATTTTTTAGGGATCCCATTCTGGTAATATAAAACAATGAAATGATGAAACTCCAAATTTTCCATACTTACTTTGCATTTTATCACTCCTTTCTGCCTAAAATTTGGATTCGGGCCTTACCGCTTGAAAATTCATTGGTGGTAGAGCCATATTCCGCATGAGCATAGAAGAGATTAGTCTTTTAACAATAATACTATGTTTGGTTGAAAACTGTATCTCATATCTAGGTACTCAATTAATGGTTCAAATGACATATCAAAGCTTTCAACCGACTTTGTACTTTACATGCAACGGAAAAGACTTCCCTTTTTTAAACATTTCCTGTTTACTTTTCTCTACCGCAAGATATAATCAAATTCGTTACCGACAGTTTAAGCTATTTTGGTTCTCACTTGGCATTATAACACTTAAAAAACAAAATTAAAATAGACTCAGAGATTGAATCCATCTGCCAGGATATGTAAATAGTTTCTTTATAAAACATTACTGACTCATCATGTAAATTGTAACTACTGTTCTTACTATCTCAAAAAAACACTATGCAGAAAAATTACCAACCTAGGTTACCAAAGTGCTTCCCTTCTATTAAAGTATATTTGTTTCTTTGAGTATAGGGTACAGAAAACTATGTATGTATGTACGTAATATATACAACATATCGCATTTGTCGAAGGGTTGTGTTGGTTTCCTTAGCAACTATATTAAAATGAAATAAACAAATGGTTTCATAAACTCGCACATCGTAGATGGTGTTAAACCTTGTAAAACATTTGTTAATAAAAGTTTCTGTTTAAGTTTATTTTTCATTTGTTCTACACAATTATCAAATATGTACAAAGTAATGAGCTTCCAAAAACTGTTTCTCTTCCTAAACGTTGTGATAAATGTACAAGCAGCCAGTGAAAATTTAAAAATTCAGAACTTGAATAAGACTTTGTTTTTATTTACCCATCCCAGTTCTTGCAAACAAAGTGAAATATTCAGCTTGGATTATTTTATGTGCCTTCCATGTAATACTAAGAGCAACTCAAACTTAACACCTAGTCTTGATAGTAAGTAATTTATTTTCCTAATTAAGTCCTTGAGAGCATTTGAAATCATATACTTGTACTTTGATATATGTACATATATCCCTTTAAAAAATAAAAACTTTGTTTTTTTAGAACTCACATGTGAATGCAAACCTAAAGTGAGGATAATTGCACACTATGACGCATCATTACATCTTCCAGTTTGTTTCGAGGCATGTCAGAATAAAGATAGGCGAAGATGCCAAAACAGAACAGAACTCGTCATGTCAGAAATATCCTGCAACCTTAAATTTATTAACTTCACCTTGAATTCACCTGGAATGCAAAAAAATATTCGTATCTGGCCGCAATCACCATATCAACCAAATGATTGCAACTGCGATTTAAAACATAACTATCGGTATGACGGTTATTGTATATGGAAGCCTCTTTTAAAAAACTTTCTTAACTACAATGCTTTCTGGAAGAAGGGAAGTATGTACGCTGACCTCAAATTTATAGCCTTCTTTTGCCAATCGCTTCAGGACATGATCGCTTGTAATCGTTTAGCAAACTTATGTATCCAATCATTTTTTGATACAGACAAAAACTCACCATGCAGTGTGTTTTTACTAGCTCAAGCTTCGGATGCAGCCCAGTATTCTAATGTTGGGGAGAAACTTGATGGATTACGACCGTTTCTGTTTTACAAAAAAGGAAAGGAAACAGTTCAAGAAATGGAGGAACAATTTGATATACCCCTCAGTTCTGATATAGTAAGTTAAGTTTAAATGACATATGCTATAGTCCTCGAATAAATATGTACCATCACATATATGTATATATTTGGATATATCTATGTATATTATAATGAAAATATTTATTTTTATATGAAAAAAAAACTTATTAACTTTTTTCTCCTTAGGACAACGCCTTTGAACTGTTTTCAATTGCGTACTCATTAGATGGCCATTTGATGAAATGGGAAAAATTGAGACCAAACATTATCAATTTTTGTGGCCATGGTTTGAAAGAGATTGAAGATTATTTTAAAAATTTTGAAAGTTTTCATATAAAGTGTGAACTTACGATGGAGTCGATTATAGATTTGGTTTCCGCTAACGCAAATGGACAATTTTTCAGTGTTTTTCTTAATCACATGAGAGAAGATAATAAAAGATACTTACAGACAATACCAGTATTGATTAAAAACGCATTCGAAGGAAATG
Source organism: Melanostoma mellinum (assembly GCA_914767635.1). NCBI lineage: Eukaryota > Metazoa > Arthropoda > Insecta > Diptera > Syrphidae > Melanostoma > Melanostoma mellinum. Next base: position 203,766,018 of record OU612060.1, on the reverse strand, counting down.
AGGTGAGTTTGATGTTTATTTATTATCAACACAATGTATTAGCGACGAAGAAAAAAATGTTAAACCACCATCATCATCATTATCATTGCTGTAGTCATACATGAAATACAATTCATTCTTGCTAAGAATAGTAAAATTGTCTTTGGCAACCAAAAAGTTGCATTTTTGGCTGTAAATATTGTATAATAAAGGTTATTAAAAACAACCATACTATATTGCGAAAATGGTGCAGTTTTGAATAAAAAAAAGAAATATCTTTCAAAAACGTAGCTACAGTGGGTGGAGCATAAGGCCGCGGTGTATAGGTAAAGTTCAAGAAACTAACGTTAACAGAAGAAAATGAGGCACATGTGGCATTGGACAATTGCAAATTGAAATTCAAATGATACGATTAAAAATGCAGAAAGTGCAGAATTAAACCTATAAAGTTTTTAACACTTTTTATAAAATAAATAAATAGGTTGGTGCAACAGAGCTGTGGGTATTCATAACTCCTTGATCTGTGCGTTAACTATATAAAAAAAAAATCAAGGCCACTGAGCACCCTTGAACACCCTTATAATGTTTTAGTTATCACAATGCCTTGTGGGGGAATTGAGGTGACGTTCAATTTTCTGCCGATTCTGAACGGCTAATCAAAAAAGTGTTTTTCATGGCAATGCATTTACTATTGGAGAATTTGCCAATTCGCCGCGAAAGACGATACCCGTGGAAAAACCTTTTTGGCTACTATTAGCGTTCGAACCTCCCGGCTAACAGGCAAAAATGCCAACCACTACGCCACGGGTACCACAAAAAAACTTTTTATGGAATAAAATAATGATGTTTCTGCAGCAAAATAAAATCTATGAGTGTATAATTCTATAAAGCAAAGTCCTTCGTAGACGAAAAGCCAAAGTCTACTACAAGTATCTGGCATCAGAAACATATATTTGGTGAACAATGATAAATTTATGGTGCTGCTTTCCAATAATGACAAGTTTAGGTTGACATGGAGTTGGCTTTAAGTTCTTTTATAATAAAGTATTTTTTCTGCCCTATGCAAGATTTTTTTTCATTTCACAAATTTTCCTTGTCTTTTTAGTTTCCTACATATGCAATATATTTTTTTTTTTTTTTTTTAACTTGTAGGGTGAAGGTGAAAAATTACCTTTACAAGCACGTCGACCTAAAAGATCTTTTGTGCTGTTCCCTTAGGTTTAATTACACGAAGTGAGGTTTGTTCATTCGAAGCTGAGGTCATGTAAGAACCTAAGAATCTTCGAGGAAGAGGTGTTTCTGATATCAAGGGGACAGGGGAACCCTTTATTGAATATTTTAAGCCTGGATCTAGCTAAGGCAGGGCATTCACATAAAATGTGTTCAGCTGTTTCTATGTCTTCAAGACAGAGACGACAGGTGTCATATTGGCTGATGCCCATGTTTTTAAGATGATACTTGAGAGAGCAGTGTCCCGTGAAGAAGTCCGTAAGTAACTTTGCGTCATGTTTGCTCATGTCAAGAATTTCTTTCATACGTTTGTGGGATAAGTCAATGAATAGTTTTGACTGACGATGGCCATTTGAGTTGTTCCAGGTGCTGATCATGTTCTGTCGTTCCCAGGTAGCTAATTCGTTTTTTAGGCTACTTATTGGGAGACCACAGTAGGGTTCGGGGCCTTTGAATTGAGACTGAGAGCCAAGTCTAGCAAGTCGGTCAGCCTCTTCGTTACCCGGTACGCCTTCATGACCAGGCACCCATGAAAGAGTTATTTTATTGTGAGCAGCTAATTGAAGTAAACAAGTCAGGCAGTTCCAAACTAGTTTGGATTCGATTTTTGTCGAGGACAGAGCCTTTAGTGCTGCCTGACTGTCAGAGCAGATTAGGATGCTTGATCTTCGGAGGTTTCTTCTAATGTGCAATATATATAACATATATAATATATGTAGTATTAATAGACTTACGTACATATACATACATTATCACCTCGAATAGATACTCTTATTAGTTTCGAATCAAACTATTTTAATTTTCTATTTCACAGATAAAAATTGTAAAACTAACCCAACAATTTTCTTTTATATCTTTCAAGGATTCGAATATTGGAGAGTGGCAATTAGTAAAACGATTCCAAGTAATCGGCGCTGATACAACAAATACTCTAATAGGACAAAAAATGTTGCCTTTTGAAGATTCATTCAAATTGCGACTCTTCAAGTCAATTCGCGTAATGAGCAAATTTGAGTTGCGGTGTACTCTCACAAAAGAACAAACAATATTAACCCCACTTATAGAACTAGACTTTCATAAAATAGACTTGTCTTTAAATACATCTCTCAGTGAAAGTTTTGATTTTGAGCTAACAATCAAATTCGATCAGGACAATGCCTCAGGACCAGTTTTCAAAATAATTGTGATTGTTTCAATAGCTACTAGTATATTATTCGCAGTATTGAGGACATATGCTTTCAAACGTCGTCGAAATTTGGAATGGGCTGATGCATTAGTTTGCCTGGAGTTTTTGTTGCACTTAATTTCAAATATCGGAAACTCGTTTTTAGTTTTTGTCTTCAGTGATACTTGCCGTTTAATTTTTTCTTACGTGATGAAACCTAATGTCACCCTAACACTTTTTCAAAACACTTATAATTTCCAATTGCTGATTTTCTTTGGTATAGGGTTGAAGGTAAATATCTTTTCTTTTGTAGTTATATAAAAATGTCGATGCCTCATAACACCATTCATATTTTAGGGTATCTATTTCTTTTTTTATTTCTGGAGAATCGCTCATGTTGATGTATTTTTTGTGGACTGGGAGCGCCCGAAGAGCTGTGACAATTTTATGCATTTTAAAAACAATCTGGAAACATCTTCGCAATGCTCTAGTGTAAGCAATAATTTCTTTATTTAATTAGTTTTTTGGAGATTTTTCATTCCCCAGACAGCATTAATACTATAATGAGAGAAAAAAGATTATTACCAGCGAAGAATATATAAATTTTCAAAAGTATAAACAAAATTTTGAAATAATAGTTCCTTTGAACTCGTTTACAGGTTGATATATTTTGTGAACACGTACTTTAGATACTCATTTCATTTTAATTTTTCAGTTAAAAAATACCCCAAATATGAATATGTATTTCATGAATATATAAACAATGTTTTCACAAGATAGATCAAAATTGTATTTTTTTTTCTCATATACATAGTTATTTATTTTTGTTAATTAATTTTATTTTTGCGTCTATCAGACTGCGTTATCTGGGGAATGAAAAATTGACCTTAGGCCTATAAAAGATGCCTAGCACACATTGAGGGACTAGCGTCAAATTGTTCTTTTTTTGTATAGATTCGGACAATCAGCGAAAATAATGTTTCAGCGTGGAGAATATTTTTTCTGGCTAATGAATGGATTGAATTGAGTAGCAAACAAAATATTTCACCCTTTGTTCAAGGCTTTTTTTCCTTGTCAGTTTACTGGGTAAAGTTTTCAATTATATATACCAATTTTGAAACTACCTAATTACCTTTTTTTCATGTAAGGTGATGACCAGCTTTTTTTCCTCGTATAACTTTTATTCAGCTTCCAAAGTATTTATTTGCCTTGTGATATTTTCTACAGTCCATACAATTCAACGTCTCTACAAAAAACTAGTTTTGGAGAGGGTTAATGGTGGCCCATTAAAAAAATTTATAGATATTTGTTCTCTCGCAAATATTTCTATATTGGCCTTATATGATTGTTCTTTTGGTTATTACATTCATGGAAGATCTCCGCACGGGTTTTCAGACACAGATATGTCCTCAATGATCGTGCAACTACAACGTGAGTCTCGAAATATGTGTGGTAGAAGAGGACTTTTGAGTGACTCTGACTTTCAAACTTACATAGTACTACCCCCATTAAATTTCAAGTAAGGAAAGTTAATAATAATATATTTATACCAAACATAAATCCAATTTTATTTTGTATCAGAAAACATATCGAACAGCTGTTCCCCTTGCAACAAAGACCTGACAACTTATCACATTCTCATTTCCAAAAAGATCTGGGTTCAGGTAGTACGAATACGAATGGACTACTAGAAAGATCAACAACATCTTATAATAAACTGAACAGATTTTTTTGCGCATTTATTGATCATGTAATGCTATATTTTTTAAATGCGAAAATTTCTATACGGCCGGAAACAATTAATAAATTATATTTTTATAATCCAGGCAATCAAGGACATGGACTACATAATAAAAGAAAAAACTTTTGCGGAACTCTTACTGAACTGTGAGTTTGAAAGTTTTGTTGCAGAAAGTAGGAAATTTATTTTGAATACCTTTTCATTGTAAGCAACAAAGTTTATTTTTTCCAGATAAAGGGACATTATACATAGACAACCGCCTGGCAATTTGTTCTCTTCATCTTTATGGAAATCAAAACGATATATTTGTAATGGAGCTTTTATTGTTGCTAACGATATTTTTTTTAACAAACAGTTTCACTATATCCGTAGTCATCGTTTGTAGTTCCAACAAGGTATTCATATACGTATATGGTTTTTAAAACGTCATGTGAATTTTTTTTTATTTAGTTGTTTCAGTACTTGTTCCGAATGTGGGCCAAAAACAACATAAGCTCGAAAACGTTGATAGACAAGCGGTTTCTAATGTAAAATTAAAATTGGATTAGTTTATTTCAGAATGAAAGAAAAAACGTATAATAAACTGTAGTAATTTTTATGGGATCAAAAGGCAATACGGAGCAAGTACAAATATTTTAAATGGACCGAAAGGAAAAAAATAACTCGGCAACACCAAATGTAGACGCAGTGCATGAAAGAAATGTATTCAAAGCGATAGAATCGGCAATAAGGGTTATTCTCAAAATGATGTTAGTTCATTAAAAGCGATTAAATATTAAAAAAGAAATAATTTGTGATGAAATTGGTAAGCATTTTTAACTTTTTCATACGCGCAGCTGATATGAAAAGCTAGAAAAATCCATTGTATCACTTGTAACAGAAGTGACTGAGACAAATCTGAGATCCGACACTCTTTGATGATGAGGAGAAGGACACGGATCATAGTTTTTAGTAAAAGACTTATTTCTGTTCTCTCCCGCGGAAATTCTCGGAATTCCGATACAGACACTCTTTAATGAAGACATATTTTTGACTAAACTAGTACCAAAATCACAGATCTCATGATCTGTTTTGGTTTTCTAAATTCAATCAAGCTCTCTTCAAACTTAAATAACCTATTTTATAATTTGGAAAAGTACAGAAAAAAAGTTATTAGCATTTTAGTTGTAAGAATTCAATTTTCCATTAAGAAAAGCATTACAAAATATTTTTGACTAAAATAGTACCAAAATCACAGATTTCATGAATCATGATCTCTTTTGGTTTTCTAAATTCAATCAAGGTCTCTTCGAACTAAAATAACTTATTTTGTAATTTGGGAAAGTATAGGAAAAAAGTTATTAGCATTTTTGTTTAATTAGCTGCTAATAAAATGTACAGCGGCTCGCCAGTATTATGTTTTTTGCATTTTTTGGCAAAACTATCGTTTTCCAAATTCGGAAAAATCTTTTACAAATTTTTCCAAATTGTCCCCGATCGATTGACATCAAAATTTTTGAATTTCATTGCTAGCACTGCCAAGTATACGCCAAATTTTTAATTGTTAGTAACTTTTTTTTGGAACTTTTCCAATTGTGAAAACCATTTTCCAAATTTTTCCAAATTTTTTCCAAATTAGTTGCATAAAACAAATCGAATTTCATGTTATAGCGCGCTGCCAATTTGACGGGGGTAAGAAATCGATCGTATTTATTCGCACGAAGCTTCAACAAATCGATAACTTCCATTAAAGTGGCAAAACTTTCATAATTGTTAATGGACTGAATGGAATCATTCTTTTTTTAGTTCTTGAACACGCCCTTAACAGAAACGTCATCATTTGATTAGACTTTTGACGTTTGACTTTTCAATTTCATAAAAAAAAAATTAGAAGCGATATTTTTCTCTTCGTTCGACGGCAGAAACTCTGCCTCTGTTTTTTAATTTGTTTTTAATTATTTAACATACACATTGTAAGCAATCATCTTGTTCTTCTTCTTATATAAAATAATATTAATTGCATTTTAAATTTAGATAATAAAAACAATGCGTCTTGATTCACCGGCCAGGAAGCCTACAAATCCCCAAGAGGAAGCTCTTCAATTGTTTTGCAAACAAATGCTAAAGTCAAAATTATTCAAAGGTTTATACAAAGAGCGGTTCTATGTAGATGAAGTAAAGGGTTACAGAGATCTCATTATAATTAATCGTAACGAAAAAGAACTGAACACTGTTCTCAATGATATTAAAAGTAGGTTGAAGCAGTTCTATCTCAGTACAACAATTTGGATCGGTATCACAAACACCTTGAAAGTATCACCCAACGCAAATCCAGAAACATACATATGGGTGGAATTGGATGAACTGGCCTTCAATCAATATTGGTTCATAATAAAATCAGTGAAATTCAGAGAAAATGAAATCATCCTTAAAGTAAAGCCGATCCGTCCTGTTGAACAAGAACCCGATCCAGAATTAAGTTCCCAAACCACTCGCGACTCAACAGAGGTTCCAAACTCTATTAGCTTGCATGACTTTATAAAAGTAATAATGAGCTGGGGAACAAGTATAAAACAAGCAGCTTACGACTTTTTGTCTAACGATATATCAAAAGAAAACCTTATAGCTATTGTTAAATTTTCAATTCTTATGTTTATATCGTTACTAACTTTTTCAGTGGAAGCAGTACGATTTCTTGGAATTTTCACAATTCGTTTTATGATGGAGTTCCGAAAACTTTTGGCAGTTTGTACACCACTGTTCATGGGTGTTATTGAATTATGTAGTAAAATTATAGGTGGTTTTTATATTTTACTAGCTATGATTTGGCGAGATGTTAAAAGCAAGCCCCCACAGCAAACATATGAAAATAAGGCGATTACATATAATAATACGCAAGTAAATCATTACAATACTATAGCATATAGCAATAGTAACCCTCCACTGCAAGAATTTCAGCGTAGGCCGATTGCGTATAATAGTCCCATATACCGACGAATAAAGGAAGACCTAACATCAGAGTACGGTTCTACAACGAGAAATGAAAATATTGTACCTAAGTAAAATGATTCCAATTTTAACGAGATAAAATCTTCAAATATTTCCAAATAGGAATAGTTGAGCATGCATTTGTTTTCAGGCGTTTCTATACATTACAATCTTACACATAATGTAAATGTAAGGAAAAAAGTTATATACGATTTGTACTTTTATATTGTTTGTTTTATTTGTGTGGACAACATAGTTTTTGTCTATAAATTAGTGTGTTTTTTTTAATTTAATGTTGTTTAAACTGAAACCACTTCGATAGTATTTTGTTGGAAATTTATATTTGAAAAACATTAAAATTTTAATCTTGAAAGTTTCTTTTTTATTTTATTTATACTTACAATGTGTTTAAGTAGGAATAATATAAATTATTAAAATGTTTTGGCATTAAAACAAGTTATGTATACCTGCGCTTTTATTTCTAGTCTTTGTGGGTTAATATGTGCTTCAAGTAAGTATCTCATTGAGGAAAATAGACCTATTCGAGCTATTCTCATTTTATTTTTTAACTTAAAAGTAAAATAAACCTGAAAACTTTGCAAACGGGAGCCTTCAACAACCTGATTTTACAAACACAGTGGAATTAAATGAGATAAATGTGCTCATCAGTTTTGATTTGTTTTTGCGTTCATTGGCAAAATCCATTGATGAGCTTGTTGAAACTTGAAAAGCCCCCTGAACCAAATCATGATTGCAGTCTCGGCAGCAGCAATTGCAGATGTTAAAATCAAGTTATACGCGACAGGGTTTTCATACGTTTGTATTGTCACGACGGACGCGACGGTTCTGCTGGTACCGCAACTATAAAATCGCTTCGGTTAGGAAGAGGAGAACAAAAGTAACATTGATTTGAGACAAAAATGCACATTTTTTAGTGCGTTTTCAGTTTGTCAAACCTATATCAATAAATAATCTTTTTTTTTAATACATATATTTTTTATCCTTATCTAAATGAGACATTGGACTATTCAATGGAAGTCTGATTGGTCGTAGGTTTTATCAATGGGCACGTACAAGAACCTATCGGGCAGCCTATCTTGGATAGCCGCGTCTTAGATACCTTTTTGAAGGATTCAGACATATTTTTCCAAATTGCTGCAAGCAACAGCTGTGAAATATTAAAATTCGACTTTTGAAAACAAAAAAACAACTCAAAATATCTGTGCTAGAAGATAATAATTTTTTTTTTTCTAATGCTGAAATAAATGAACACCAAAACAAAAAATCAATATGAAGGAAATAAAAATAAAATTTCTATCACCTGATCTCTTGAATAGAAAGGTATACCAAAAATACTCAGATACCTTTACCGCCGTATTGATAAACGCGGAATAGCTGTGTTAAGCCTTATTCCATGGATTAAGTGGAAAATGCTATACAATTTTCCACTTTTAACCCAGCTATTCCGCGTTTATTAATACGGCGGTTAGAGTTTAGATAGCTTTTCAGTAGAAATAGGTTTATAACTCTGCTAAACGTTTAATACGTAAACAACAACAAAAAGCTATCCGGATACGATTGTTGAACGCCCCCAATGGTATTATCAAGAGTAACGGGTAAGCCAAATACAAATTTCTTCTGAAAAATTCCATAAAAGATCGCACTGTTTAAGATTTACAACACATTTTTTTTTTTTTTTAACTAGATAAGGCGATGGTAGATCACCTTGACTAGCACGTCCACCTGGAAGATGTTTTGTGTACTCACTTTGGAAAAAGAGTTTTCAATAAATGCAAACGTTAAGTGATTTCTTTCTCCTTATTCACTCTCTTGCTGATTTCAAGCGTGAAACAGCTTTCGGTGTCAAAAAACCTAGAAACCACTAGATGACCCATCTTTAATACGTATACTTGTATGGCAGTAGTTGCTTTTAAACTGCACATATTGAAAGATAAAAACACTTTTACTTTGTATTTGAATAGTTGTACATTTTCCCTTTATTAATATTAATTAAAGTTGTTCTTCTTTTTTTATTTCTTTGTTTCTTCGGTATAATTTTTGTAGTTCTTATGTCCGGCAACTGTACTGTTTCAATAACGAATAAATTGTTAACAATCGTAATTCTTTTTTGTTTTATGATTGTTTTTATTTTATTACTTTTTACTTTGTTTTGTTTTTCTTGAATGTACACATTTTATTATTAGTATTTTTGTAGGAGTTCATTGCTTACTTTGTTTATTGCCAATTTCCAAAAAGAAACAATCCATTTTTTTAATTTTTGTATTTATATCAATATCTTTAAAGTATATTCCCAAAAGTTTTTTTTTATATAATAATAACTTGCTAGTATTTCAAAATTCGAAAATTTTACAATATACATAGATACATATATAGAATAATACATATATATATATATAAATATATATAATAATGATTTATATATAAATATACATACATTTGAATTCATTATAACAAATAAAGGGAAGAAAGTTACTTTTTTTTGTTCTTTGTCAATAATTTCGTTCAAACAAACAATTATTTCGGATTTGAATAGATTTAATAGACTTTAAAAATATAGGTAATTCAATAAAAACAGTTTCAACGAACAAAAAAGTTAGCAATTTAATTTTTCACATTAGTTAAAATAAGATTTAGATGCTAACTTTTTTGCATATATAAAGGAATATAGAATACGTTGAATAGAATACATATATATTTACTATGGTAACGTATAATTGCGCTGAAAAACAGTCTCAAATTAAAAATGGAATTTCTTTTACACAAAGATTTACTTTATAATATTGTTTATTCATCTCTTCTTTTTTGCTCAAAACTTAGTGAGTAGTTTATTTTAAATAAAAAAAAATCAAAGCGATATTTGTGGTGAAACTATTTTCATTTATTTTTTGGTTTAGTATTTACAGTTTTCAAATTATTTTCATACTAAGTAATCATAAAAATTATATTTATATATTATATATATTTGCAATAAACATTTGATTATAAGTGGAGTAATTTCTTTTTTATATCTATAATAACATAATTTATCTTAAATGAGCTTTAAAATGTTTCTTCTCTTTGTTATTTATATATATTGTTGTGTACTCATGTACGCATACATACATTATGTATGGATACATGTTTAAACTTGACTGTGTTTCATTTTCATTTTCATTAATATTTTTAATTACTTTATTAAATAAAATTTGTTTAGTGATCGAACCAATGGGAATTATGTTTAAGATGAAAATGCGGTTTCTTTCAACAAGTTTTAGTTTTTTATAAGTGCCAAATTACTTACTATACATAAAGTTAAGAACAAGGTATACTAAATAATCTTTCATTGAATATATAAACTTAAACGTATTTTTTCAACCTATTACATTAAGATAAGGGGGCGGTTTATAATCCTTCGTTAGCCTAACATTACCTTTTTTAAACTTTTTAAAGTTCTATTTCAATAATAGAAAAGTATACGGAAAAATGGTAATGAAAAATGTAGTTTCAATATAATAAGAATATAAAACATTCACAAGAAATATCCAGAAAAAGAAGAAAAGAAAAATACAAAATGAGAAAACTCAGGAGAACTTAGAAGAAACTACGATAAAGGCTCTTAATTACTTTAAATCATCGGTCTCATCGATAAGATCAGCGTATTGTTCCCAATCGTTGTTAGATGGACTACGGTTGCGTATCGTCGTTCTAGATGTTTCTCCGCCTCCTTCACCGCCCCCAGATGCACCGCCGCCTGTAACAACTTCGTATTCTTGTAATTCAGCCTCCAGATCCTTTTCCCACTGTTCTTCTAAATATGGTTGGCATATATTTATTTGGTTTAAATATTTATTTCTTAGTTTTATTTTTTTTTTTTATCATAAATTTATCATAATTCCTGTTAGGTAGTCTTATTTTTACAAACTTTTATAAATAACTATACTCTAATAAAATATTGGTATAGATAGGTATAGTATTTTTATAAATAAGTTTGTGATTAATGTATGTTTCTACTCATAAGGAAGTTGATACAAATGAAATGATTCGATTGACAAAATCAAAAGTAAATAAAATTATGGAAAAAAGGGAAAAAATATTTAAAATGTGCAGTGCACAAAAGAGATGTTGATTTGTGACAGATTGAATTGGTGAGTAGACTTAAAACTTGCATATCTAGAGCCAATATATATAAAAAAAAAAAACAAAATAATCTCAAAAAAGATATGATTTTATTGAGAAAATGGTCTTTGAAAAATTTTGTGGTTAAAAATTAATTTTTATAAGAGACATTATTTCCAGAAAAATCATAAAAAAATCATTTTTTTAATTAGATTTCAGGTAGCCCTGCATTTGAAAGAAGCAAAATGCTATACTTTTACTTGCCTTTTCAATAATTAAATTTTGACAAAATGCAGCGGAGAGTTAAGAAAAAAAAAATCATAGATTTTTGTATTATTCCCAGAAAAGCACTTTATGTACTAACACCTAAAGAGTCAAATAAATTGACTGAAAAATTGTTGATATTATAAACTCAACGAAAATGAATTAGATAGTTAGAAAAAATCAATACAATAGAAATAGTTTTATTGGAAACGAAACAGAAAGGATATGTACTATGTAGTTATAATAAAGATAAAGACTAGCAAGAACGCATGTTTATACAAAAACTTAAAAGAATAAAATAAAAAAGACATTATTTTTTCGCATGAATGCATAGCACATGTATTTAACAAGAAAATAATAATAAAAAAATTGAGATAGCAGATAGAGGAAGAAACACGACCATTCAATTTCAAATAATAACAGCTAATTTTATGTGTAAGGGTCCATCTTGAAATAAAACGTTTAGCATTTCACACAATTTGCAATAACCGAACATAATTGTAGTTTCTTTGTTTGCTGACATATTTGATTGTATAGCAGTGGAATTGAATAAACAACAGAAAAATAGAGGAAAAACTCAATTTGAATATATCGACAAATAAGGATAGCACTCAATTGGTATTTTGTGTGGTGAGTTTCGAAATAAAAATATTTTAAAGAAATGTTAACGGAAAAGATTTATAGAAAAATAATAGTGAACAAAAGTTTATTTAAAAAAATTAACTGCTCTGAAGAATCGTGTGCTGATTAGCCGTGTTAATGATTGCAATTTGAAATTACTTTGGAAAATAATGTTTGTCAGATTGCTAAAATTTTTTAAAACTTTAATGGACTTTTTTTTAATCCCGGCTACAGCACGTGTATAAGAAGATCTATCATGTGTACCCGACCCGATATAACTAGTGTATCACAATGATTTATATAAGAAGTGCAAAACCTACCAGACGAAAAAGTTTCTTCTGATAGTAAAAGTCTTTCTTTCAACAGAATTTTTGGATTTACTTTAAAATTCGAACAGTCAACTAAAAAATATACAAGTTCTGTTTGTTTTTTTTTGTTATCTTATCAAAATATTTCAACTTGTACTGATTGTTTTAATTCGGAATCTTCGAGATGACCTATATATAGCCCACAAAATGCAACATAAACCTATTAAGATAAAAGGGGAACAAAATTTATTACAATACAATAACTATTGAAATACCTTCTGGATTTATAATAATTGATACTTAAACCAACTTAAAAACCATATATGGAATAATTAACTGAACTCGAGAATCTACTTTAGTAAATATCAATTCATTATTTTTTCTACTAAAAAAAAATCAAATAAACTTGTGTAAACACAAATAGACTGAGATTTTCAATTTGGCTCGGTACAACAAAAGTCTTAACTCTCTTCTCCGCCGTACTTTCTAGGGAAAGTTTCAAGAACAGACTTTTCCATTCTATATTCAATTAATTTTAACGTAAAAAACACAATAAAAAAGTTTGGTTTGGGGCTTTGGTAGGCACATCCGGTGGGGTGATCCATAAAAAATGTCCCGAAGTAAATATGTGTAAAAATATCACTTTAAGAATTAATGTTTCATCCGAGATCCTGGTTTTATTTGTTCGACTATCTTTTCTGACGAAAGGGCTTTCGTTTTATACAAGCAACGACGAAACCTTGCTCATTTCCAACTTTTCTTGTACCGGGCCAAGCTGAAAATCATAAGCCTAAGACAAAAATGAATTTTCATTTCATTTTTCATTCAACACTGATAATTTTAGTATTATATTTTTATAATTTACTTAAATAATTGTATTTCTATTTTAATAATGCAGATACAAATAAATATACATGTTTATTTTATTGTTAAAACCTTTAAATATGCTATAAGAAATTATAAAACCATACGAATGGAAATCCCAATGAATTATTTCTATAAACTATTTCAATTGAATATTCAGATGCAACAAGCTCAGTATGGACCCAGGCCTAGTGCATTCATCTCAGCCATTGTGGGCAGAGAGGCTACAATTTTCTACCGACCGACTACATGTCGGTATGTCTCTTGGACAAATTGCCAATTTCGGAGGAGAAAATTTGAGTGATTTTGCTAGAAGTCAAAACGAGACTTCCCATGCAACAGTCTGCTGCTTTGAACATTATAAACAACAGAGCATTGTAAGAATCAAATGAAAAAGTTAAAATTTATATAAAAAAAAATAGATTGCCACAAGAGCTCAGGGAGCCCAGAAACTTAGCACATTTTTTCAATCATAGAGGGCTTACCAATAATTGCTGATTACGGGCGCCTAAGATAGAAAGCGTATTTCATAGCAGTTTAAACACTCTCGGGAGCTTGCACCAGTAAAATCAATTTTGACTAAAGAAAATTTCAAATTTTCAGCAAATAAAAAATACTTGCGCGGTTCTATTTCACCGAAAAAGATCACAGATTTGAATATTCTGAATTTATAAATAACAGAATTACAAAATAAATAACATAACACACAAGTTTGTAAGATACAAACAAAATGTATTAAAAACAGGCTAACCTTTTTTCGATTAATATTAAAACCTTTGTTCTAACTCAATAACATCAATAATCTTATAACCCATTTATAGTTTTAAACAATAAACAAAAAAACAAATTCTTGAAATACTTTAAGTATAGTTTTCCATTCTTTGATAAAAAAATAAAACTAAAGAAGCAAGTCAAACAAAATTAAATGGCATTAAACTCCCTTTATAAACACAAAGCTGTTTTCTATACAAATAAACATTAACCAACGTATTTATTGCTATAAATGTTATGTAATACCTATGCATTTTAATCTAGAATTTTTTTTTTTTTTTCAAATTAGCTGAAGCAAGCTCTTGTCTAGACAAATATAATCTCAAATATATTGATATCATAACTTTAAAAGTTTGATAACATATTTAATTTTAGCAAAACGACATACATAAAAGAAAAACAAATGAATTTTCAACAACACATTATAATTTTTAAATAATACACCAATTATCAACTAAACGGTTAAAAAACAAATAATAGTCTACAGCAGAATGATAAAAACACATACAAAAGAAATGCTGCCAATGAAATAAAATAAAACACATAAATGTATTGTTCAATTTATCTGATGTTTTTTTTTTTAAATAAACAAGGAAGTTAGATGAAGTTAAATAATTTCAATATCAAGGAAATGATTGGAATGAAAATTTTGAAAATATATTTTTTAACGAACGAACGTGAACAGGAAATTACACACAGACATTAAAAATATTTAGTAATATAAATTAACAATAATTTTGATAGCTTCCTATAATTTTGAAGTAATTTTGTTTTATTTCTCTAACAAACGAAATTAATGTAATGTAAACTTACCACACAAAATTTTGTATATATATCTGTATTTTATGATTTTTTTTTTTAATTTTTATTTTATTTTATAATTAATCGTTAATCCATTCAATCTTCTGAAAGATGAATCAAAATAAAAAGAAACAAATATATATGATTTCAATACCTTTAAAAAAATTTATATATCTTATTTTGTTTGCAGATTTTAAAGAAATTGGAAAATGGGGAAAAAGCGACAAAAAATTAAGAAGTCCTACAACACAATAGAAAAAATGATTTTTTAAGCAATGTGAAATTGGGTATTAACTTTTAGATGGCAATTGATAAATTTAACTTAAATAAGGCCAGTAGTGTTGCTTCAATAAATACGCTTTTAGAAATGGTTTATTTTAATTTATTGTTTAAATGCATTCAACGAGAAAAATAATAAGCAGACCATACTTGACAAATCGGATGATGAGTTGAGTACCCTTTGTTATAAAAAAAGAAAACAAAGTTTTCGTGCTTTTAACAAAAAATAAGAAAAAAAAACAATGCATAAACATTCCATTTACGATCGCTGGAGTTTTATAAATAATGGCATTTTTTGGTTTTTAAATCTAAAATTTTATAGATAACGATGCAATGCAAGAAGTTAACACTTTAGTGTTTGGGCAAAGGAAAAGATTAAAAGGTTTGTTTGCTGCCCAAACAGCTTTAATAGACTTATGTCCTTTACAAACTTTGGCGGCACCAAAAATAAAAGTTTGAAAAATTCACTCACTTGCCTACAGCATTTTTAACCACATTTATTATTTAATAAAAAAAAAAAAAGAACCAGAAGTGAAAGTAGAAAGCTAAACAATAATTTTTATGAGAAACAAAACAAAAGATTAATAATCAACTTAGGTATTTGTTAAAGATGTTTTTCGTGTGAGTCTTTAGTGAATGTCTGCTGGATATTTAAAAATAAAATAACACTGTGCAAAACTCTAGCCGTTTTTATTCTAATTAAACTAAAATGCAATTTATGATTTTTAGTTATTTGAGTTGGGGGCTCCAATGAAATGTTATATTAGTGTGAAATTGTAAAGATTTTCCAAAATGCAATAAGTTGCCTTTTACTTGTTTCAAAAAATGTTAATTCTTATTTTTAAGGATAAACTTTATTCTAACGTGTGTTAAACTCCTTATTTCAAACTTATTTTTAATACATATATTTTGTAAATATATATTCAAGAACGATATTTGTTTTTCTTTTCCACTTTATGGTATGATAATAAAGTAATACAAATAGTTGTTTTTTAAAGATATTTGGAAATTTTTAATACTGTTTGTAATTATTGATAAGCTGTTGAGAAAAAAGAAGAGAAAAAGATAAATCATAATATTATGTACAGGGCTAAATTGGAACTTAGTACGACTCAGCAGTTCATAATATATATATATACTTTTTTGTTTAAACGTTCTTTTATATGCATAAAAACGAGAATTGTGGCTTTTAAAATTGCGTTTCCGCAGATCATTTTTTAACTGAGTTTTGAAAAAGCATTTTGTTTCGTTAATATCTACGCTTAACAAATTTTAATGTTCTGGGAAGTATTAACTCTTTAAGTCCGTATAAGACATATATTTCAAATGAAACCAAATTTCAATATAGTAAATGCTCAAACTACAAAACTGCAAGTTCAGGACTTATTCCCTTTTTAAAACAGCTACACAGTTCTCGTCATCTAATCTACAAAATTTTTTTTATAAAAATGATAAGAAATTTAACCATTTGTTTGCAGAAATGTATATATATATATTTAATATCATATGTCAAAAAATGCTTTAAGTCAAGTTAAACAAGTTCTATCCATTCTAATCAAACATTTTTACGAAAAGATAGGTCAAGTAAATTTATATATCTAATTAATAAGCTTTTACTCATTATTCCGGAAAACTGATATTCGATTTTTCAGTTGAATCCGTTTGTAAATTTACTTGACTCCAAAAAAAATTGTTTTTCTTTTCGTTATGAGGAGGGAATTTCGGGAAAGATTATATTTCAAGAATTGCATATGATAATAGATTTCTGCAAGCGTTGCTTATAGCTACATATTATGTAGTAGAAATGTGTAAGACAATAAATAAACAAGCGTTTTAATTGTCCATAAAAGGAAGCATAGCCGTTTTTTTTTTAATATGTGATATAAAAATATTAACTTGAAAGCGGGCATTTACATACAACAAATACAACTATGTAAAAAAATTATATGTCTTTAAGTCCCTCATAGCTAACAACACGTTTACAAAAATTTTCGTCAAAATGGTAATAAAGAGTGCATCACAAGAAAAACAAATGAATTATAAATCAACACTTTTTATGCAAAAAATATGATTGAATTGAGCTAATGTTTTATGAAACATATTTAATGCGAAACGATTTAAAAGTGTTTTTTTTTTACAAAACTGTATGAGATTCATGAAATAGAAATGAAACAAAACAAGTAAATATATGTTAGTAAACAATTGAGTTTCGATTGACAGAGAATATACTTAGTCAAAAGTACATATTCGAATATTGAAAATCGAATCACTGATTTTAAGCCGTTCATGACTTTTATTTTTAAAGTATAGCATGTAAAAAAGGTTTAGTTTCAGACTACACGATGATTGCTTTGATCATTTGTAATAGATTAAAAAAAACAATTTCATATATGTATATGTATACTCCCCTTTTTTTACCTTAAACAAACAATAAATAAAATAATACCTGTATGTAAAACGGTGCATGTCACTCAAGTTAAAACCGGCCAATTTATTTACTTGTTTTTAATTGTTTGTAGAAGTAGATACGTATTTGCAGATTTAACTTGGGTCGATATTAATATCATGTAGAAGATTTAATCTATTTTAAAAGCAGAATACTGACAACCTAAAGGGAATCTCATGATTGAGAGCGAAAAAATTACGATATTCTGTGCTGTCAGTTGAAATTGTTAGCGGGCGGGATAGCTGCAAGGTTTCGTATAAGTTCACGAACTATATAGAATCGAAAGCGATAAAAACGATCTCAAGAGTTTTTATATTTTTTAATAAGAGTGGCAAAATTAGAACACAATTGAGGGCTGAGTGGCATCGGTGTTGGCGGATAGTTATTAATTTTGTCCTTATGATGTCGTTTTGCGGTGACCGGATTCTTAAGATAAGAATGAAAAAAGATTGTGTGAAAGAAGAGCTTTTTACGCACAAGAATAAGAATAACAGATTGGAATTGAATAAGATTTGAACAACTCACTCTAAATAAAGAACTACCAAGAAATCTCGTGAGTGAACAAGCACAAGCTTTTTATTAAGTCGTATTAAAATAAATAATAGCTAACTCATTTAAGATAGTCAATCCCTTTTCTAAAATCGTTATTTGCTCTACAGGCTCCCTTATAAGTCTTGGTCCAAACTTAAGTAAACGAAAGGTGAGTTCATGACCATTTAGAATTAGATAACTTATACATATCTGGTACCCGTGGCGAGATGATTAGCATGTCTGCCTGCTAACACAGAGATTCGTTGTTCGAATTCCAGCAGAAGCAAAAATGTTTTTCGCAAGGAATTGGCAAGTCTTCCTTTAGTAAAATCATTGACATTAAAAGCGCTTTCTCCATTAGCCTATCGGAACCGGCAGAAAATTTTAGGTCCCCTCCATTCCCCACAAGGCATGGTTGTGAGGAATGCGCTAGGCCCAAGGGCTCCTCGCGCCACCCTATTAATTTTTTTTTTAATTTTCCATATCAAGTCATATAACAGCTGATTTGAAAAGTCAACTCTTTTTTGCAACAATAAAAATTGTTTTATTTGATGAAAATATTTTATCGTTTTATGGTGTCTGTGGCGTGATTTTAAGCATGGGTGCATGTGGCAGATCAAAAGTCAACCACAGAAATATCGTATAGCTTTCCCATTGAGAACACCTTTTGTAAGGAATTGGCAAGTTTTCTGAGAGTAATCAAACTGCCGTTTGGAAACCGCAAAAATCTAATGTCTTAGGCTTTCCCGATTGTAATTAGTCAATAATTTAGAGAGCTTTGCCAAGATGTTTTAACATTTGAAATGCGTGAAATTTTGAAGAAAAAAAAAAAAACATCGGTACATGGTGACAAAAAACACATTTAAATTAAAGGTTCCTTGAAAATTCAAACATAGATTGTTATAAAGTACCAAATTCTGAGAGAACATAACCTCACCTTCTCACCAACTTCAGTTCAGACCTTGAATTACTCTTCGTCCATTTCAAATGGAAAAAAGAAAAAGTTTCTATACAAACAAAAAATTTACAATTCGTTTTTCGACACATCGATTTTGTTTTGTTTAACATGGTCACAATTTTTTAAGATAGAAATTGGAAATGAAATAAATAAATGAAGTAATTTGAAAAAATAAAAATCTTTTTAAAACAAAATATAAGTTGAAATTAAATAAAATCTTACCGTTGTTTTCTAGTGCTTGCTGCGTCATACTGTCGATACCGAGCTTACGCATTCCATCCTTAATTTCTTCTAAATCTGTTTCTGTAGTTTGAAAAGTATCCGAAACAAATTCTGATTCAGACAGTTGTTTTGCTTTTGACTTTCGACTTGAATTTTCATTACTGTTCACCGATTTTGATTTATGCTTTTGGGATTTTGAATTTTCTTGTATATTTGTCGTGTTATCTTGCCCCACTTCTGGGGCAGGAATGCTTAGACTTGGCGGTGAATTTGTTTCGGAAATTTGCGCTTTAGCTTGGTTTTTATGTTTTTTTTTTAAATTTTTTTTATGTATAAATAATGTAAGTTGTAGATCCCAGTGTTGATGTAAGATTTCAAGGTGTGATTTGTGTATTCCAATAAAAATATAAAAATAATAAACAAAATAAATAAAACGAATAAAAAATTAAAAAATAAATGAATAATGCAACATAAGAATATTAAATAACAAATTTTAAAATGCCGTAGAAAATGACAATGTTGATAATATGAATTTAAATCTGATTTTTTTTCATGAGCTTCATTGAAATATGAAGAAAGGAATGGAATGATAAATGACGCATATATAAAGCTTATTGGAAAAACTTTATTTAATTAGTTTTTCTTTTTTATTTCAAATGGCTCATTATAGAATTGCTAAGTATTTAATTTTTAACTGATATTTACTTTAACGTTATCGCACATGCAAACAGCAATAAACATTTAAATACTGGACGTCAAAACCGATTTACTGCTGAATAAACTTTTTTATTTATCACGTTTATTTTTACACTTAAACCAATTATGCACGAACGGATAGACTCAAGTGCTCCAGGTAAGTCAGAATAGATTATTGTGGTATTAGGTTCAATAAATGGAAATCTTCAGTTCACTGTTGGTCCTGGACAGCATGAGTTTGCCGAGCTCATTTCGGGTAAAATTTTTGTGACTGATTTTGAATTAGAGCGGCGCGAACATTATTACACTTGTACCACACATTGAACAAACTCACATCATTAGAGCTGCAGCTTCCACTCAATTTTAATTTTTACTATGTATATTACAAATAATATTTCGTCAGTTCTCAACTGGAAAATTCGTATACAAATGCAAACCTTCAATTAAATTTAGACTCATTGTATACATTTACATTCCATTTGATATAGTTTTCACCTTGGTGAATAAAGGTAAACGTAGAACCGCACATGAAATCAACATCACAAAATCAGGTTACACATTGTACCCCGTCAGCTCAATTATTTTTCCTTGTTAAGAGAAAATTACATTTCTGTTGAAAGTCATAGCAAATCTCTGAGGATGGGGTTTACTTTTCAATTTAGAATAGCCCTCTTCGAACCACAAACTGTTACAAAAATGATTTTTTTATAAGAACTCGAATGAACACTGTTGGTACTATGTATTAAATTTGCTACTATGTGTTAAATAAAGATCTGAATATAAAATTACACAAAAGTTATTTCTGTATATATATTTGAGATAAGTTAAAAATAAGGTTTCGATAACATTCGAATAAAACAAATTTTACTTCTCTTTTATTAAAAGGTTATTTTTCTATCTGCATGTTGGCATATGCGATATATATATTTAAAAAATAAGCCACAATTTAAAAAAAATAGTTTTAGCCAGCGAATCAATTTTCTTTCAACATTTTAAATAATGTAGGTATAGGTACTATGAGAAAATTATATGCGAGCAACATTTAAAACATCTACTTTTAGTTATTTTATTTAAGAACATATTTAATTATAAGAAAAAAGAGAAAAGCGAATTAAAATTTTGTTTAAGTATTTACACAAATGCAAAATCAAAACTTTCAAATAGTGGTTTTAAGGTTTGTTCTTGGGAGTCTTAAGTAAAATCAAATAAGTAACTCAAACATTTCCTCATTTTCCTTTAAAAATTAATTCAACAAATATATGTATACATATATCCATAAAAGTTTTATTTAAACAAAAAGTAATTCAACCAAAACGAATTCCATAAAAATATATAGCAGATTAACACTTACCGTCTTCGCTGGAAGCCTGACCAACGCCATCGGCTCCCAATGTTCCTAATTCGGCTGCTTGAATAATTAGTGAGACGCGATAAAAGTAATTTCTCCAGAAATTCTCCTCTGTGATTCTATTTGTTTTAAAAAAAACCATAAAAATACGTTAATGACAAAACTGAAGAATGTGCAAGTACAAGTATACATTTTAGGTACAAGTTCGAATCGCATTTTTTCAAGTGCCTGATCTTCTGCCATAATAGCAATGGCTGTGGGATATGCTGTATCGTAATCAAATTGAAAATCGACACCTGCTGGTGGTGCACGAACAAAGTTACGACGATCCAATGATAGACCCATGATTTCTTCCTTAATTTTTGCCTCGTTGCTATGTCCAGCCCATGGGGCCTGACCTGATTCAGAACCACCTTGTCCTTTGATGAAAGCTTCTTGCTCCTTGTTAAATTCACCGAGAATTGTCTGAAAATAAAATTTTTAAAATATAAAATAAATTCATGTTTTAAGTCAATTAATCATATGTATGTACATATATACGTTATATTCCTAATAGGTCAGTGTTATTTTTCAACATTAAGCCTTTGTTCGTTTATTTTAGAACTTTTTGATATTGAAAACTATTTATTACTTTTCTTATCTTTTAAAACCTCTTTACTTACATTATCTTTGACAGTTTCCTTTATTTTAGCCCCTGCTTTGTTAACAGCTGAATATAAGAACGAACCAAAGTGTTTGGCACCCTGTGTTACTTTTGTTGTAACTGCAAAAAAGTAAATTGTTTTTTTTTTCATAACTCATAAGTGTTAAACAAGAAAAACAAAAATGTATGCGTGAATTATTGTGAATGATTTTTTTTAAATTTCAATAAAACAAAGTGAAAGGTATGTTAAGCTGACTGAATTTCGAAAATAATTGTAATAGTTAGAAACCAATTTTGACTTCCTGAACCACATACTTTTCCTCTCTCCCTTACCCTGTCCAATTTGGCCATCATCTGTGGGAGTACCACCTCCTGATGCGGGATGAGAATCAGCACCTTCTGTGGCACTGTGAAAAAGATAAAAACATAGAAATAAAGCACCATGTTTATTCATTCTCATCAATTTTAAAGTAACATTTATCTAATTTGTTAATACATACATAGCATTGACAGTCAAAAAACATATTCGTGCTTTTCGCAAAAGACATATTTTTTTAATAAATTACTTTAACTTTGTAAATACAGTTTAAAGAGAAGTAGAAAAACAAATATATATCTCGTCTTCAGAAATAAGCGTCAATATCAATTGAATAATTCAACTTTTTAATATTTTTGCTAATTGGAATGATTTTGTAAAATTTTTTTAGTAAACTGAAACTATTGTTCATCGTATTTCTCTAAAATTATATTGTTTTTAAATCTTATTTTTTAATATCAATTAAAATATATCTTTTTGCGATAACCAAGCTTAAGTTAAAGTCAAGGGAGGAATACAAAAATAGTTAAGTTGTTTTATTTTAAGTACTTAGAAGATATTTTTAAATTATAAGAAAGAAAAACAAAAATTATATAGGTACGTTGTTTCACAGGCAACAACAACACACTTTTATAAAACCTAAAAGAACATTTAAATATATAAGAATGAGAGGACTGTTCTCATTAAAATTCAAAAAATAAAATAACTATTTTTTAGTTTAGTAAGTTCCAACTGACAGGCAAAGAACGTGTCTATCTATACGTAATAGGAATACATAAATATCAAATTAAAAATAAACACTGGAAATCATGCTGAAGGTTTATTACTTTTTTAGGAAAAAAGGAAAACGAAAAACACATTTATTAAATAAAAATTTGTGCTTTTTCCAATTAAGTCATGGCAATCTTTAAGCCAAAGTGCTATACTTCCATACTTAAAGTATACTTCGTTCAGTTTTGTAATTCACCAGCTTTAAGACAATTTACTTCAAATACGAAGTTTCAAGCATTAAATCAAACTACATACATATATCAAAAAACTTAAAATAAATGGCAGGCCCTGAAAAGCACAGATGGGAAAAATTAAAGCGAAAAAAAAGAATTAAAAAAAAAATAGATCTTTTCAAAGACAACGAATTAAAAAAAAAGAGTATGACACAAATCATAAATTGACTTTAAAGTTTGGTAATAAAAAGAAACCAAATATGAAGCACGTTTAGTTGAATAATGCTCAAAACAAAGAACACATGAGTACTACTAACAATAAAAATTCTAAAGGTGATTTTTTAATGGGCCGTACACAAATGATGGAATTTGATATTACATATGTGCTTAATGCGTTATCATCTTCAGATATTATTTTTGCTGTGTTTCTTCAATAAACTAAAGGAGTGAGAAATTATAAAGAAAATACAAAAATATTTGATGAAAATTGATTACTAATGTAAAATAATGCTTATCCATTTAAATAAAAATTTAATTTGACGCAGTCCTTATAAATTCTTTGCCTGCCTAAATAACACATTGAAATATTTCAAAAATATCTGAAACCGAATAAGGAAACTAATGAAAAAATGTTATACTACTAATAATTGGATACATTTGGTAATGCTCTATGGAAATGAACATGATCCCTTAACACATTTATTCTAAGCGGAAAATTTCTTTTCCGTAACGGAATGAGAAATTCAAATTTCACTGTTAAACGAGATTAAGATTATTTCCAATTTCCATTAAGAATTAATTAAATATATATATAAAATATAAATAGGTTATTATTTTAAAGACTTTTCGACCATCGTTTGCGTTAGTTGATCGACTTGGTAAAACATTTCGACAATTTTTTAAATACCAGCGAACTTATGCAATTGAAATATGCTGTGAGGAGTACATTTAACTTAAGAATAGCTCATATTTTGTTATTCATGCTTAAATGTTAAATGTTATGTTAATAATATGTTTAATGTTAAACATGTAAAATTTCGAATCATTCGATTCTCAAAATTCACTTCTTTCGAATTCGACTAAACTTTCATTCAATAGAATATCAAAATAAGCATGACTTTGAAAAACTCTGAAAAATTTGTGAATTAAAACGTTTTTCGTTCCGTATGATCCAATTTGAGCTTTACATATTGGCTGTGAATAGTGAATTGCATAAGATGTTATTTCCAAACTACTCATTAACGAAATGGAAAAGGGCCAGCGGTGAATTAGCACAGTTTAGATACTAAGCCAAGAAGTTATTGCAGACATTTTTTTTTTTTCTAGTGAGATGGGCTCTATAGATGTCACAAACAACCATTGCACTCTCAAGATGTATGGTACAGATTGTTGTCAGGTGGAGTAATTGAATCTACTTTTTTTTAAATATTATTTGGGTCAGACAGTTGCAACCACCCACCTAGGCGCACTATAGGACATTTTTTGGCATGTGCTCAAAATACGCTGTTACTTCGCACACATCCGATGAAACGATAGATGTTTAGCGATAAAAAAAATTTCAGAGGTCTTTGAACTTTTTTGAAGAATTTTTTTGCTTCTATAAGATAAGATTCACGATTTTAACAGAACTATCGAACATATTGGAAATTGTTTCGTAGTCTTAAGACATCGCTGCCGTTTTGTTAAATTTCAAAATCCTTCAAAAAGCTTGTTGATAACCGTAGTCGGATTAGTAAGAAGCAAACTAAATATTATTGTTTTCATGTTTCAAGACTATGAAGCTGAGAGACCGTCCCACAGAGTCTACTATGTCGCGCCGGCAGAGGTTAATTAAAAAACAAACTGTTTTCTTTTTATAATGTAGTAATTAAAAAAAAACTTTGCGTCAATTTCATGCGTAATTTTTCCGCAATCCATTGTTAAAAAGGTTGACAACCCCCTTAAAGAATAAAAATAAAGATAATGTTTCCTTTTTTGAACTAAATTTTAATATCAAGAACTGGATCAGTTTTTATTTAGGCAGAGCCAAGCTTGCGCTGCAAACTTATAAAATTTATTGGCTTGACCATTCAAATATCAATATAGCACTTTATTGTCTCCTGGTTAGGGGTGCATTTGGTTGGCGGTAATTTTTAGCTCCTCCCAAAAAATTCTGGATATGCTAAGGCTGACTCAAAAGAAGAAAGAATTTAGATCGTATGTAACTTAAAACAAGCGTCAATACCAATATATGCCAGAGTATTTCCATGGAAAATTCTTTCTAGAAGTTTTTCTTGGATACAAAAAAAACAACTTATATATGAAAAGATTAAATAGTTAAGATTAACATATGAATACAATTTGTAATTATTCGAAATTGATTCAGAGATAAAAGTAGAAATGCTTGGATAAAAAAAAAATTCTGAGGTGAGCTCTGTGCTCGATGTGTAATAAATACACCCAGTAAAATATCTCTGATTTCTCAAAGTATTAACACAAAAAAAGATACTTTGCACTGTGATCCTACAACATGAACTTTACTAAGCAAGCAATTCAGGTTTTTTACTTGCTTAGCTTAATAGAATTTAATACACTAGTTAATCAGCTCTCTTAGTCGAACACATATAAGATTTATGGATGTAAATACGTAAAAACTAATAGAATAAAATTGCATAACGTGATAACTATTGAAAAACGAAAATTTTTGTAATTTATCGGACAAAACGCGTGTGATGAGAAAATTAACTATTAATGCGGAACTCTGCAGAACAACAATCTATTTATATAACCTTATTAGAACGTTATTTTCTATTTATGAATGATATTTAAAAAAAAACTACACAACGTATTCCTCGGATATATTGGAATGCCAATTAATAACAAAACGAAACAAATAAAATTGATTATTTAAGCTTGAATTTAAAAGCAAAATGCTTGAGTATAATATTATTGAATTAATTATGTAAATACTTTTTTTAATTAACAAATTTAATTTAAAGTTGAAATTCAACGAAAAAAATGTGTAACAGTTAAAAAATACCATTATTCCGTCATTAAATGTTTGGCCCATACCTAATATACCTCGACTTGTCTTCATCTTCACCACTAACTGCACCAGCAGCATCATAAGTACTCTGATCCGCAAGTCCTTCTACGTTACCTTCTTCACCGGCACCTTTTCGTAAACCAGGTATTGATGGCATAGCTGGCATTGCTGGCATTGCCGGCATTGAGGGCATTGCAGGCATAGATGGCATGTTTGGCATCGATGGAATAGAAGCATTTCCCAGCCAGCCTTTCACGTTCGAAAACATTCCACTAAAAATAAATAATTTGTTTTAATTCTCTGCAATATTCAGAAAAGTCTCGTTTTACAGATTATTGTTATAATTATATAAGAAATGTTAGATTAACAGGGTTAAAATGTTAGTTGTAGGGCATTTAAAATATTTAAAAAAAGAAAATGTCTTTGACATGTTAATTGTGTTAGAATTAATGTAGGTAAACAAACAAAATAAAGAAATAAAAATAATGATCATACCTTTCAAAAATCGATGACATTAAATTCGTTCTACATAAGTAAAGAAAAACCAAAATTAAAATGAATGAAAATAATAAAACGAAAATGAAATGGGACAAAACAAAATTCAAATTACCTATATAATAAAAACAAAATAAATAAAAAATAATGACGCAAAAAAGTTGAGTAATTTTTGAAGCTGTAAATTAATAATGAATTGTTTCGCACATTTTTAAATAAACACATTAAGTAAATTTCTTTGTAAATTTCTTTGCCTTTTGATGGGCCCGGGAAAGCTTACAAGGCTCAAATAGTTGTTGGTTTATTATTAATTAAATTGACATTTAGATAGATAGTAAAAAAGAATTAAACTTTTGGAAAGATTTGGGATAACTCTGGACTTTTCAAGTTGAATGAACTACTTAGGTTTTTTGTTTAACGTGCTCTTTGAAAATTTTAACCTCTTCTCTGAAAAGCTAAAAGTGTCAGAACTAAGAAATGTAATATTCTTCAATGTACAAGTTATAAAACCAATGAATTTTACTTTCTTTGAAAAGCCACTGAGTGGATCTGGTACTTTGTACTTGTATCTGGTACGGCTACATGTACCTTAGAAAATGTTTCAACACAAAAATTTACTCCATTTGAACAAAACGTACCCATGGCATAATAGTAAGCTTATCTGCCTGTTTCAAAGGGGGTTAGAGATTCGAATCATGAAAATATAAAATAGTTTTTCCACATGCATCGCCTTTATCGAGCAGTTAGCAAGTCCTCCGAGAGCAATTACACACTGCAATAAAAAGCTCTTTCTGACTAACTGAGTGAACACCATGATTCAAAACCGTAGCCGTAAAATTTTAGTATACATGAATACAATGATTTGAAAGCAACAACGCAAGCCGGAGCCATATTCGACTGCGGCTTATTGTGTCCACCCAATAATTTAATTACCATGTCCAAAATCGGGTTTTAATACTTTAACCACAATCAAATCCATAATATTCACGCCGATATAAAAGGACAACTTAAATCGTGGTAAATCTCGTGAAAGCTGTCGTTACACGATTACTTTAGAATCAAAGTTTATTTGCAGTTGCATCCTATAATTTAGACCCTGCTCGTTTTGGAGCTACACATTATCGAATATCTGATTTTGTTTAACATTGAAAGACCGATTGTAATATTTAAAAGAAAATATATGTTAGAAAATTATTGTTCAAAATCATTTTAAATTCTGCATTCATAAGTGCGAACTCTGAAAATCAACTTCTACAAGAATTCTTGATTGCTTATCAATCAGGTGTGCTATTCATGAGTGATAGTCGGTGTCCAGTCCAGCTCAATAACCATTAAATAAAGGCAAAATGAGGTTGCGATGTTATTCAATCTAAGGTAAGGACTTAAATTCTACAATTCGAAATTGAAAAACTCTTGTTTTTATTTTAATAAAATTCAATACGCCTAATGGAAAGCGATCGATATGCATAAAAACAAAAACAATCGATATCAAAACAATCTTACTCTCAAAAAAAAAACTCCAAAAGCAATTTAATAAATATGAATTGTAAAATTTATGAAAAAAAAAAGCTCTCCAATGAGAGTTGCAATTAAACTCAATACCTTAATTCAATATTCAAAACAAATATTTTCGTTTTTTGTTTTTGAGTTTTAGAATATTTATTGTTGTAATAGACAATTGTCAAGTGGTCGATAGTCAACTATTTGATTATTATCTTTCCTTGATGATAAAATTTATATTCTATCTTGAATACCAAAGGAGAATTTAGACAAAGTACTTTTGCCAATTCTTTTAGGAAAAATAAATAAAATGCATTGTGCTGACAACTTTTTGCGGATAAATTGTAAAGCCTTGCACAAACCAACGCGGTGAGTGCGTGCGATGCGATTGCGATAAGTCAAATCCCTATGTAATCTTATGGACGTTTGACTTAATGCATAGGGATTTGACTTAACGCAATCGCATCGCACGCACTTACCGCATTGGTTTGAAAAACAAACATCGATGAAAAGAGCAAATATGTGATCATTCAAAAGAGATCACCACTGGAAAGCTCTTTAGGTGGTAGGGATACGCCTAAAGTATGGTTCGGAAAAAGTCAGCTGAAAATGTTTCTTTCAGCGCTATTTTAAACAAGAAAAAAAAAACAAAACTACTCCTTTATTGTGTTTATTTAAAGTGAAATGTTCATTTACGTTCTCAATTCGCCCCAGTTTAATATTTTGCGATATACTGAGAATCAGGAGTTGAAATTTTAAGAGAAAGTTCTTCTAACAACAGTAAAAAGAATTGATTTTTTCAATCTCAAGTCTCAACCATGAGGTTCCCTTGAAGCGATTCTCTTTCTAACTGAAGTTTGATGTTGAAGGACTTAAACGTTTTGTGCCTATACAATAAAAACTCGTTTAAGTTTAAATAAATAAATAAAAAAATAAATAAATAGAGTGGCGCAACAGAGCGAGAAGCCGCAGGGCCTTCCGCATTTCTAACAACCATGCCTTGTGAGGGAATGAAAGGGGCCAAAAATTTTATAATTTCGAGATCATAAATTACGATGCTCGTAGCGCCGAAAAAAATTTAAAAAAATTTAAAAACAAAGTGCCTAGTTCAAAAAATTATTAATTCAAAAACAAAAATTTTCATATTATGCAATATTGATAAATTAAAAATTAAAGATGTTTATATGTACTCAAAAACAGTAATTTAAATTTAAAAAAATGTATGTTGTATTATATCTCATTCTCTCACAGACTAATGCCGTTTTCGTTTGGGAAAAAAGAGTACCCTAGGGGTACTCTTTTTGCTGTCAGAGTGACTTTGTGTTCGTTTGGCTGCTCTCAGGGTAATCTAAAATTACCCTCAGAGCAAGTTTTGCTACTCTAGAAATTTTTTCAGAGTAAACTCACACCAACATAAATGACATTTCTCGTTTGTCATTCTTGGCATCTCATTTCGAATTTTGCGTCCAACGGGCGAGCTTATGTTATTATTTTGTGGTTACGATATCAACGCGGGCGTTCACAAACCTAACGGTCTTGTTTTGCATAACTTGTCCATGCTATTTTTCTTGTTATCCGAGCTCAAAAAATTTCATATTGCTTAAAATTACCTTTGCATACAAACAATCTGGGCATTTATGAAGTTTATTACCTATCTTTTTTACTTATAAGTTCTTTTTGTCAGTTTTTACTCCATACAAAAAATGTTTAATTAATTGCTCATGAAATACGCAGAGATATGTTTCTGAACGTAGTCAATTGCATTGAAAGCAAACGCACACATGCATTGACAAAAACGGAGTACACTGAATTCATGTTCGTTTGAGTTGTCAAAAATCAGGGTACTCTAAAAAAAAGAAGGGTACTCTAGTTTTACCAAACGAAAACGGCATAAATGATTATCCTATTTTGATGCCACTGTATCCTTCCATAGAATCTTCAAATCACAACGATGCTTTTGAAGATTAGCTCTCACATCTTTCACTTTTGACCGAAACACACGTAATCACAAAAAAGTGATAGCTATCGTTTTATATTCCATTAACATCTCAGACCAAATTATAATATTTAACATAAAACGACATAAGAGCACACGTATCGAGTCCTTATCTAATACCTACCTATATAGAAATTATTTGACACATACCTATAAATAGGATTCTTTTCTTCTTTAATTTGTAGGACCAAACCCTTAACCTACATATACATATTTTGACTTTATCCTAACAGAACACTTTAGAGAAACATACTCCCACTCAATATCAACATATGCTTCCACACATGGTAGAGGTTCAATAATATTGTTTGCTTGAATTGAGGTTTGTTTTTTTGTTTTAATAACAGTCTTAGGTTTATATTTGAATAGTCATTAATAGCTCATTGTAAGGACATCAAATTTTAGCTCTAATGTTTTACCTTTGCAAGCAAAGAGAACTAAAATGATAACATTAATTTCTACAAAACCGGTAGAAAAAAACATATGTCTGCCTTATTTATTGTTGCTTTCTAAAACACAAGCCCTTGATCTAGAATCCCTTCAAGAAGTTTTCCAACTGACCTTAGATTTAAATAAAATTTTAAGAAAAAGAAAAACTTTAATACGGGCATCAAGATTATTACCCTTTATTTTAAAATGACAATTTAAAACATATCTACACTTATATTTTTTAATTTAACATTCATCAAACAATAATTCTAAAAGCAAAAACAACGTCTATGTTTACGATGATAAACCAACACTTTTGACCTTATTTCAACATTCTGGTGAACTAAATTCAAAATCCTCTGAAACTAGCATCTGTCGCAAGAAAACCTATGCTAGAAAATTGCTTATACCTATGTATATCATTCTCTCGGAAAACTGATTTAATGATATGTAGTACCTACAAACATACGCTTCATTTCTAGTAAGCTAAGCTTCGTTCAATAAAAATGTTTTCTTTACAAGTTACACACCCCACATGTAGAGCAAATATGACGTTTGCTTATCGATTGGGATGGGATGTGCGATATAAAAGAAGAAAAAGATAGAAATCTTTTAATCTCAAAATGAGAGAGTTTTCCAGTGGCACTTCCCAAATGAACAAGAACAAAATTCAAATAAATGAAACATCGAACATGCATTTACGAATCAAGAATCCAAATTCACGTCAATATTATTATTATTTTTTTTTATTTTTTATTTTTAATTAAAAAGAATAAGAGGTGACAGGAAAAAAAAACTAGAAAGCAATTTATTTTCATGAAATGGAATTCAATATGCTTGACATTTAAGATTTCAACTGCTCCCTAGGGTTGCTTTAACGATGCTTTAACTTATTAGCCTCGTTATAAGTTATAATGGAATACACCTATTACCTTGGAAGATTCGAAGTATGTAGTAACCATCGAATATGCGTAGGTATAGTATATACAAGAAATATATAGGTACGTAGACAGTTACTCCAATTTCTTGTTATTAATTATTGAACTCCAGCCAAATCTTATATTCTACCTAGTTATTGTAACAGCTATTTATTCATGATTTCATTTGTGGCAGTGATTATGTAAATCAGAAGAAATAGCTTAAAGAAAAACGATTTCAATGTCTTGATAAGATTTTTTTATTAATCAATATGTCTACTTTGAGTTACCTACCTATCAAACAAACATTGTTAAAATGCAAACTATTCCATTTAAGTCAAAAATAAATATATGCAAACATAAGGAACAAGATAAGTAAAAAAATTAAAAGAGCATGAAAAGCTCTTTCCAGTTAATATGGAGGTCAAATCTATGTTGGAATTCTATCATTATACGAAACCTTCAGTGGTTCAAGGAGGAGTTCTAGAAATGCTTAATTTGACCAACGACAATAATTATTACGAAATGCGCAATTCTCTTTTCCATTTTCAAAGAGCAAAAAGAGAGGAAGTCATAGAGAGAGAGAGAGAGTCTTTTTGAATATTGAAGACTAGTTCAGTATACATACATATAAAGGTATTTTGAAAATGAAATGGAAAATATGAAAAATAAAGTTTTGCTGCCAAGAATAATCCTCACAAAAATGAAAATATGTTGCCTAAAATTTTTTGTTAAAGCGAGTTTCTTCGATTGTTATTAAAGCAACTCAGTTTTGTGTTCGCAAATCGCAAATGCAAATCTGCAATATACATACACATATAAAAAAAAGGGTTGAGAAGAGAGGATTTAAAGAGAGAGTCAACCTCCACGAGGCAGAGAAAAATCGATTTTTTCTGCAATGTCGAAGGGTGAATATAGAATATATACCTCATGAGCTATGGGATTCGACAAAACATATTTTTAAGGTTTTTAATATGAACATTTTAAATAAATGAAGCTTACCTTTTAGCAGCAGCTTCTTCGTCAAGCGTTTGCTCAAGCCCGGCCTGTTCAGGATCGATAGATGCGGCTGGAGCTGGTTCAGCCTGTTCTGTAGGGTTTGAATTTGGGGGTGGTGCTGGTACATCTTCGTCCTGAGGATCACCTTTGACAGCGCCCATCCAAGATGTAACTTGATTAGTTAAGCCCGAAAACATTTTTACTGAAAGCTGATTTTATTTTACTGCTTTTTAATCAGAATAACAAGAATTTCACTTGAGATAACACTTCACTATATGTATATGTATGTATATATGTAACTTAAGAAATTTTTTCACTTATGGTTCAAAGTGAAAATTTCCGAGGAGTTTTCACAAAATCCTCAAGGAAAATTGCTGCACTCAACCTTCGAAATGTAGGTACAAACCTAATTGGATTTCCAATACTTTACAGAGAAAAAAGTAAAGTGTTTTTTTCTATACTAGATAGCCACTGACTGATGTTTTCCGAGGAGTATTTTGTCTTGTCCTGTTTGAAGCGAAGGTCCTCTTAAAACTGTTGGAATTGGAATAAAAGAAACTGTGTCGACGTTGACTTGACTGGAGATTGAGAGAACAAAAGTGGGATTGTTGGAAGTTGATGACTTCTCTTCTGGGTGACTTATATTTATGCTCGTATAAATGTATGGAAAAATTTAAATTTACTATTGCGCATGCAGCAGTTTAGAATTGAGTTATTTTTTGGAAAACCTTTGCGACGTCGCAAGAGTTGTTTTGTTTTTAATTATTTTTTCTTTTGTGTAAATTGCTTCGTGATTCTGATTCGTGCCTTTGTATACAAGTCAAAAACTATAGTAAAATTACTAGATAGTTTTTTTTAGGGGCATTGTTGATCACTTGGGTGCGCTGCAAACGCATGTTGAGATGGCGACACAATCAGCTGCTGTGGAGTGTATAATTTTAGGCGCGTTCGTGTTAACAAATTGAATATGTGAGTTAGTGGTACAGTAAGGAAGAAAACTATATTTTCTGTTATACATGGTGTAAATGGCATCAAAATAGGACAAACATTGTCCTACTGTGCAATTTTTCGATGACAGTTACTTTTGTAATCATATCATCTATTTATAAAATTGAGTGAATGAGTGGTCCAAATATCCGATTAAGAAAATCTGATTGTCTACCAGTGCTTCTATTGTCTATATGGAAACTAACATTACGAAATTTATAGCCTTGTTCACACCATACAATTAGTTGGACAGACTTAGGTTTGAACGACCAATGCTTGATAGTTATTGATAGATACGACCGCTTGTCCAACTTTTTTGATGGTTTTCAAAAATTTAAAAAAAAAAAATTAAAGTGGGATGGAGTGGAAGGGTATGTGACACAAAGTTGGACGACAAGCTTGATAAGTGTGAACGAAAACTACATCAGACCTTCCAACTTCCACCAAACGAAGTCTGTCCAACTAATTATACAGTGTGAAGAGGGTTTATAAGATTACCATGACTGTATACCAAAAATTGTTTAATCTTTCATTTCGATTCTATAAGGGTAAAGAAAGCTGAGTTTTCTTGACAGAAACCATTTGCTAGTGTCGTTTTCCAAAATATCACTCCCAAATGAAATCGGGAGTGATTTGGAGAGTTGGAGTGATTTTTTGACAAATAAGCTATGCTAGAAATGTCAAAGCTGACACTTCAACTCTCCAATTCACTCCCGATTTGGTTTTTGGAAAACGACATAGGATACAATGGTACAAGACTTGTTATAACTAGTCGTTAATATCACTACATAACTGTTTATAATTTCAATAGCACAATGGTTTATTCAGTTGAGTAGTATGCCACAGAAAGATCTTGTTCTGCAATAGGCACAGCTGACAAATTGAAATTGCGGGGATAGATTGGAAGTATGGATTTTCTCATTCTTTCTATTGAAGAATTATCTTTTATTTTTATTTTTTGTATTTATTACTTTAAGATTTACAGCAAGCTGATCAGCGGCTGTCAGTAGATGATGCACAGAGTAGGTAATACAGAGTTTATTGGCCTTTCCCAGTATTTCAATCTTAACAGAAAAATTGTCTCCGCCTGGAACGTATACGGCTGACTATTGACATTTGTTGTATTTGGTAAAAAATTGTTTTTCTCGGCATTGATCTTTCTTTTAATACTTTTATATTTCAAAACAATTAAAATATTTTATCTAGTGTAAACTTAAACACCTAATTGCATTTGAATAAACTTCATAGTATCAACTAGCTTTTTAGATCCTTAAGATTATTGAACTTCGTGTTTAAAATTGTTTTGAGTAGTGAAAAATATACACAATTGTGTCCACAAAGTTTTTAAGATTTTGCAGAATGACTTTAGTCGGGCTTGCAGCCCGGAAATTATCCCTGAAAAAAAGGTTTTTAAATGAAATTTAAATATTTTTTTTTTAAATTTAAATTAAATCTTCTTAGAAACGCAAAACTTGCTGCTGCATTCCCAAACGGTGTAAGATGCCAAAAGTGTTTAGAATTCGGTCACTGGAGTTATGAATGCAAGGAAACAAAACGAAAATATGTCCATCGAACGTCTCGCACCAAACAACTGAACAACAACCTGGCCAATAAGGAAAAAAAAGATTCGACTTCAGTCAAAGAGCCCAAAACAAAGCGGACGAAAGAAAGCTTGAGTTCTTCGGGTTCAAGCTCAGGGTCTGATTCTGATTCAAGTGATAGTGATACCTCAGACAGCGACGATGACAGTTCATCATCGGACTCATCGGATTCATCATCATCATCTAGCATATCTGATTCGTCTTCAAACGGATCGGGATCTTCTTCAGATGATGGGGACACAAAGAATGAGAAGAAAAAACCTGCTTCCAGCAGTAGCAGCTCCTCTTCCTCCTCTGAAGATTAAATTGACAAAACTGTTTGTTTAATGTATAATATAAAATTATAATTAGCAAATAGAAAATGCAAACATCGGTTTTAAAAAGAAATTAACTTGACAAAAACAAATTATTCTTTGTATTGAGCATTGATTTTACTGCTACTTGGCTCTTACGAATAAATACTTCTTCAATATCTAACTTATTTCTCATTCATCGTCTTCTTCATTTATATGTTTCAATATTAAATCCAGATCCATTTCTTGTTGATTCACCACATCGGGGTTGTCGTCGAATTCTGGTTCTTTTTCTTGTTTGGCAACGGCTTCAATCTTCTGTTTAGATTTTGGACAGTTCAACATATTTACTGCTTGTGACCTGAGTTGAAGTTCTTCAACCTACAATTTTAGAATGTTTTTGTTTGTTGCATCAAAAAAGATCATTAATGTATTGGATTTACTTTCAAAGTATTGAGATTTTCGTTTATTTTCAATAAAACATTGTTGAGCTCACGTTCTAACTGAACCAGAAATAGCTGTTCTTTTTGTATGTCGGATGTTGTTAGCAACCTTCGTCCTCGCATTACGATTTTATTTAAGTGCTATCAGTAACCAAAACCAGCATCAACGTAGGAATTGAGTTTTGATTTGTAAAATATTACTGTCAAATTTTTATTATGAAAACAAACAAAAGTTGTCAGCGCGTTTAATGAAAAGCTCATGAAATGGGTGCGTTTCAAATCAAATTTGTCAGCAAAAATTGATGAAGCGCGTTCTGTCATTATTTTAAGGGCCAGGTAGAACTTATATAATTTTTAAAAGGTATAAAGTACTTGTGGGACCAATTCCTTTTCACATCGGTGCCGCCGAGATGTAGCTAATTCCACTTTCCAAGGAGTGAGTGAGTAGGGTAATCTGACAGCCAATTGAACTAACTCACTCACTGAATTCGTTTAGCTTAATCGATTTTCAATGGAAAGTAACTCGCTTCACTCACTTTCGGGAAAGTGAAAATAGCTAAAATAGGCCAGATCAACCATTTCAGTAGTGGAAAAGATAAAATTTGTACATATATCACTAGAAATTCAAAAAATACAAGCAGATATGAAAGTAATTTGCAAAATCAGTATGAAACCGAAAAATCACTTTTTTTTGGGTTTTCTTGACTTCTGACTTGGATCAAAAATAATTTTTTTGTGATTATAGTACTAATAAATAGTTTTTAGTGCAATCCGATATTAAAAAAAAGAAAAACAAATTTTTGAAAAATTGTATTTTAAGTTTGCACATATGTATGTACGTGGGTTTATTAATGTATTGGTTTCATCAAAACCCACACATGTTACTCAATATTTTTGGATAAGGCAGTATTAAGAGTATAAAAAAAGATGCAACAAGTTTGGAAATCGTCTACATAAATCAAACTATTTCTGATTTTTATAATTTTGATAGCTAAATAAAAAGTAGAGATCAAATAAACTAGCTTAGCTAAGAGAAATTTTTGTAGTTAAGGTCACCGGTTCTCATAATCCTCCATGTCTTTTTGACTTTTTGATAAATTAGCGAATAGGTTTTATTCAAGCTCGCGAGGAAAAGTTAATAACATTCTGCTAAAGCACGTCTTGGAATTCAAGATACGGTTATTTTATAACCATATCCTGTTTAGAAGTAGTTCAGTCCAGTAACTGGTCTAACAAAAGAAAAAAGCACGAGTTAAGAGATCCTTAACCGACGTTCGATAAACGCATTTTGACTTACATGAGCTCCTTAAGCTTTTTCTGTCTATGCTAAAACAGAACAAAACAAAAGTTGGGGTGGAAAATATGTTTGGGTTACTTCAAATAGGAACAAGGACATCGTTTGGAAAATCAATAAAACAAAACATTACAATAGAAGTGCATAAAGTGAAAGTCGTATTTCTTTGTCCACTTAAATCTCATCTAATTTTCATCCGCTTTCCTGTTTTTTTCCCTTTCAATTGAAATCCGTTCTCTTTTCTTTCTAAATGTCCTGAGACTTGAAAGTATTAATAAATTGTTAGGTTGTGAAATATATCCAGTGATAGCTCAATCGGCTTAATTTGTCCTTGTGCTTGTTTATTTTTTTTTTATTTCAAAATATGAAATTCGCATAATGCCAAGTAAGAAAAAATAGTAACATATTTTTAAAACAATAAGCTAAATCGGTAAAAAGATGGTTGGGAAAACTTTGTTGTCAAGTGAAGTCAATACAATAAAAGAACGCCCCGTTTTCATACCACCACGGAAGCGGCAGACTTCAAAGAAAGCAAATGGAACACAAAATTATGTGGATCACATTGTTGCAGTTCAGGTATGGTTTTAATTTAAAATACCTATTAAAAAATATCCTTTTTAACCTGAAATATGCTTGAAAGCATGAACTGAAAAGTACAACAATTTGCTTGCGTCAGCAATCATTGCATTTGGTCCTAGTCCTAGTAAATAAAATAAATAGGGTGGCGCAACAGAGCGAGGAGCCCCTATGTCTAGCGCATTTCTCACAACCATGCCTTGTGAGGAAATTGAGGCGACCTACAGATTTAAAAATTGCGTGGTAAAAATGTAAAAAGTAAATGAGTAAAAATGTTGTGTATGAAAAATAGCAAGAAATCTTCATGGTTTTCAAACGGGAATTGTTTTACTCCAAATTTAAATGTTCACAGTTTTTCTGTAGGATTTTTAGTATCAGCTTTGTACCCGTGCGAAGCCGGGGCGGGTGGGTCGTTAGTATTTTATACATTTCAAGCATTCATCTATTTTCATATTCATTTCAAAGTTATTTTTAGCTAGTGAAGATATGAAAGTGTTTACATGAATCTCATATTAACTATTTAATGACCTCATTTTAAAAAATAAAGCAGTTTTAACTAGAGTCGGCACTATATCTTAAAAACTAGCAGATTAGAGATTAGCGTTTATATCTTCACATGCATAGACAGACAGGCACTCAAAAACTAAAATAAATGGAATATATGAGTAGTCTTATCAAATGGTTAATATTATCGATGGTGACGAACATATCATTGGGCTTTAAGAAGATCTGATCTGACTTGATCTTTTGAAGGAATAATTTATTACTTTATACTTATAACTTAGTGAAAAGGTAATATTTCATTCAAATACTTTTCATGTTTGGAGCGTGGCAAAAAAAAAAATCAAACAACGTTAATATTCTTTCTCTTTGGTATGATACCCATATGGTATGTTAATGCTTAAGTGACAAGATTAGCAAAGTATTTGCACCCGTCCTTTTCTTTCTTCAGACTAAGCCATGGTTTTAAAGGGACTAGAGCTCTCTCTCGTCTGAGGAGAACGCCAACTTAGCCTACAAGAACGTTTCGTCAAACCTTCAAGTTTTGGATTATTACTTAACAGATCCTATTTGAGTAGGAAATAAAATCATATTTACAAATTTTAACAAATATTGTCTTGTATAATGTATAGCCCCCCATTTTTAATTCCATCGGTTTTCTTTCGTTTTATTAAAAAGAATCGTCAAAAAGTGTCACCATCATCTCCAGGTCTCGAAGATGACCTTCTTAAAACATCGCTTATTCTCAAAAACAAGCAACCACTGCCACAAATACCACTGGACGAAATCAAAACTCCTCCAACTCCTACACCAAATAAATCCATTACAGCCAGTTCTGATAACATTTACGAAGGTGAAGATAATGAGTTGCAACATTTTGAAAATCTTCCTCCTGTTTTAATGCCAACAGCCCGTCGCGAAAGCTCAACCGTTACGCCCAGCAGTTATTCGGAAAGTAGCTTGGATGCAAAATTGAGCAAGTCACAGGATTGTCTGAGCACCCGCTCTTCAAAAAAGCGAGTTAATATTCGAACTGACGTATTACATGTTCGAAGTAGTAGAAATTCTCCTGAGATTGTAAACTATGAAGATTTGGAGTCAGGAGAAACCAGCGTTCTTAATGCAGATGAATACAGCCTCGAGAGATTTAATACTAAAAGATCTGTTGATAGCCATTACTTAACAATGACAGGTGATTGAATTTGAACAAATTTTTTTTTTTTTTAAAAACTAATCTTTACTCTCTCAAAGGTACTATCAAAAGAGGACGGAAGAAAGGTCAGTGTGTTGATCTTCAAATAAATATGAGCCGCGAAGAGTTAGAACAAATAAATGCTGTTGCAATCGCTACTGAGACTAAAAAGAAGGCGAATCTTTGGTGCACTTGTTCTCTCACAACCGGGCTTCACATCTTTTTCCTATCAATGTTGAGTCTTCCATTTGTGATTTTTGTCACAGCCGTTTACTCCTTTTATATCGGTACGCTTACATGGTACAACATGTTTAACTATTTCAACGAAGAAAAAAGTTACGTCCATAAATTTTTTATGTCACCAATTCTTATATTGGCCTACCCTGTTGGTATAATTGTGTGTACTCTGGGGTTAGGTCTTTATGCGGGAGTGGTGCAATTAAGTCTACAGCTCACTAGCTGGCTTAATGAGATGTCGGATATAGAAAAAGGCTTCTATGGTTGGCTTTGTGCTTTTCTACGCCTATCCGATTGTAGCCCGTATGAAGTTGTAATATTAACTGATATTCGGATGCCGGAAGATCATCCTCATGCCAATACATCAACCGAAGAGCTCTCGCTATAAGAAAAAGAAAGGGACGAGACTACTTTGAAAAGCCGCGAGTGATGGTGGTTTCATTTATTTCAAAGGTGATAAAAAATGCGTACTTTTTTAGATTTGACGTTTAAAATTTCTATTTACAAAAGTGATGGTTTTGTTAAGTCCTAGTCTCAATAGGCTTTCGTAGAGTTAAGGTTTTGTTTGGTTGTAAATATGTACTGATGGCAGTCAATACATGGTAGGTAAACCTATACCCTCAACCAATTCTCTCAAAAACTTTTGCTCAAGAACAGAAAAAAAGAACGCAAACGAATAAAAATAAAATACGTAGGTAAGTACATGTATTCATATGTAAAGTCACAAGGAAAGAGCTAAAATACTTGATATATTTTTCATATCTTATAAACTAAAATTGATACGTGCAAAGTATTTTTAAATGATTACAGAACAAAAAGCATATGATAAATTTATGCATGATTGAAAATTAAAACCAATTTTTCCTAATGCCAAATATCAAATCTTTTATAATGAAGCATTTATTTATGTTTTTTTATTACCTATCGTGTATACATATTTTGATTTTAAATATAAAACTTGTGTTTGTCACAGCGTATACAATAAGTCTTGTATTAAATATTTCCTTTATACTTATACTTTAAATAAATAAAAGACGTGTTTTTTAAGGTTAAATTTCTTAGATTAACTTTTAAGTAAGAATTTTTATAACTAAATATTTTAAATTACTGAATAAAAAATTATACGAATCATAATAGCTTAGTTTTTGTTGTTACAAAAGCGCATCATCAAGTTGTATAAAAGAGTCATTGTCTTTCAGTAATGGTGTATTTGGAAAAAAAGGAAAAAAATGACGATAATACTAATTTCTGTTAGATCGAAAGCCAAAAATGCTGAATATCTTCAAGATTATAATTAAAGTGAAAATAAAATAAAAGCGAGGAGTCCTAGTGCATTTTTCACAACCATTGGCCATTGCCTTTGTGAGGGAATGTAGAGGACCTAGAATTTTCTGCCGATTAAGAACGTATAATTGAGAAAGCGCTTTTTTTAAATTAAAGTTGCGTGTTCATACTTTCTTGACTATTTTCGAATCGACCAACGGCACTGCTTCCGTAGCGTATATGGGGATTGGGATGAGTAAATCCATATAATGGCTTTAATTGCTTTATCAAGAGAGGGCTTTATTTCTTAATTGCCTTCTTAGCTTAAAGAAGCAGTGATTGGCAATAGCATAAGTTCGTTCGCTGAACTTCACCCAGGGCTGACTCAGGTTCCCATAACAACCTCAAAAAACCACGAAATCGCACACATCCCTGTCATATAATATATATATACTATACATTATTTTGCCTTAGCCTTTGAACCCATTTCTTTTTTTTACAATCACACAAACGATTTACTAAGACCGACTATATCGGTCAGATCAGCTGGTGCATGGTCTTTTGCAACTGATTTTCAGCTACCTTGAGAAGCTCAGTGTCAAGGCCCTTTGCGCCAGGTTTTATTTGATTAGCAAAACCTGCTCACCAATTTCAGTCTCTCTTAAGTTATGAAAATAGATTTGGTCGATGATGTGGGCTTCAATCTTGAACGACATTATTGGTGTCACGAAGAAATTCTGACCCATCCACCGGGTTTCCTGCGAGTACACAAAGGAAGGACTTTAGTTCATGAAGAGTTCATCATAGCTCATAGGTTTTCATATCTTTTCACACTTAGTAACTCAGTAACAAAAAATATTCAGTAAAAAGTACCAAAAATTAAACAAAAACCAACAAGTCGAAAATTCGGAATAAATAGCGAAATCGCATTCAGAATTCTAAATTCTTGATTTAGACTATGCAACGTTCCCGTTCTTGAGTGATCGTGAATGAAGGTCAAGAGCACGACTAATGAACACAAATAAATCAAGAAAAGTGATTTAAGCTTGTTTTGAAACTATATTCATCGCTCCGAAGAAAATTATGGAAAAATTGTTTATGTTGCGGCTAAAAATACTGTTACAGATAAACACATTAAAATGCTCTTGGGAAGTTTTGCATCACATTATTATTGTTGAAAAACAAGCATTCTCATACATGTGATAAAAGTTTATTAACTAGTTTTCGTATTTCGTATATTTCTTCAAAATGTAATCCATCGCCCGAGGATTATCGTTCGGAACCATATGGCCAGCGCGATCTACCCAGAACATTGCGAAATTTCCAGCTTCCTTTTGATAACCTTCCAGAACGCGATCCACAACTATTCCAACTCTAGGTGCTGCCTCATAAGCCGACTTATTAACCCAACGCATATCATTGATCCATTTGACAGTTCCGGGTGTAGCACAAATGAGATCCAATTGTCCTGAGAAGACAGCTACTTTCAATGATGTTGAGTTGAGGAGTGTTTCAACTAAATAAAATAAAATTGTAATATAGGTTAAATCTCTTCAATCAAATATACTGTACCTATATCTACAGCAGGCTTCATAAAATCGCCCATTAAAGTGTTGAAAGTCGATCCACTCTGCGATCCCCAAACTACATTTGAAGGTATACCCAGAGCCTTACTCACCTGTCCCCGCATTAGATCTTCTAATATCTGATCGCGATTTTCATCGATGTCAAACTTTACTAATGTTCTGTACATTAAATCTAAAGATGGATATAGAAATTTTACATCGAGTTTATTGTAATTTATTATTTAAACTTACCTTCATTACTTCTTAAAGATCTTGTGTAAGCCTCTCCATTAGTGAGTTTGAGAATGTTGTAAAAATCAACTCCTTTCGATTCATCCAACAAAATTCGCTGAGTTTCACCCCAAAGCAGTGTCGATTGTGTGTATTTGCCATTATCAAGAGCTTTTCCAGTTCTGTCGGCAGATTTCATGATCCTATCATAACCATTGTCATCAACTACACCCTTAAAAAGATATTTCAATTAAATTACAAACTAAAAAAAGCTGTTTTCAAACCATATTGAGTAAAAGTGGAGCCCATGCGTTAACTGAATCCATTGGAGATGTCCATGGATCACCTAGCGCCACTGATTGAAGATTACTCTCGATTTCTTTGTTTTCGATTGCTTTATATAGTTCTAGGGCAAACTCAGGTGCCATTTTTCCACCATAGCTTTCGCAAAAAATGTGCAAAGGAACAGTCTTGAATTCAGGATGCAAATCATAAAAGCCTTTCATTAGTTCAACTAAATCAAGCGCAATTTCCTTATTAGTTTTTGTCAAATAGCGCGAACTATCGACGTAGCTGAATCCAGTTCCCACAGGGTTATCAATAAAGAGAACATTCATATCCTTCACCCAAGTATGATTGCGTGGATCTAATTCAAGTGTCAATGGACCTAACTCTTCGAAATTGCCATATCCCGTTGACGATGCTCCAGGACCACCTTGCAACCAAATTGCCAGTGGTCGGTCGGTA
Source organism: Melanostoma mellinum (assembly GCA_914767635.1). NCBI lineage: Eukaryota > Metazoa > Arthropoda > Insecta > Diptera > Syrphidae > Melanostoma > Melanostoma mellinum. The sequence continues at coordinate 203,722,517 of OU612060.1, read as the reverse complement.
TATTTTGAAACATTTGCAGTTGTATGGAATAACCAATAAAACATGTGAGCACCTTTACGAACATCTACATAGCCGTATTCTTGATTTCCCGGACCGAATCCTTTCTTTGCAGAGACGTCTATGTATGTAAATCAATGAAAATAGAATAAAAACAATTTACTTTGATATATGAACACTTTCTTTTATGTAAAAACTGACAGACACACACAGTTCCTACATTCTAATCACTCTAACAACAATTCATTTACATTTTTTTTACTTCAATTGTTTTTTTTTTGTTTTAACTGCTATCTTTGAACAGAACTTTTAAATTCCACAAACGAAAATTGCTTAAGGTTAACAACACTTACTTCCAGCAAGGAAACAACAAAATGTTACCAAGAACGCTACAACCAACAAACGAACCATCATGTAGCGAAATTCAAATAGAAACTAGATTCAGGCCAATGGGCTTTTTGGTTTTTATATCGGTCGATATCAGATACACTTGTTGAACGCCGGGATTTGTTTTTTGTTTGTTATCTTCAACTTTCAATTGGTGGTGTTCATTCACCAAGTACTTTCTGCCCCCATTTGCTACGAGTGCCACAAAGAATTGATTAGACGTTCTTCTAATGCCTTATCGTGTGATCTGTTCACTAATCATTCATCGTTCTTAATATCATATCTAGATACATATATATGTATGCACATAAAGTAAATGGTTTCGCCAAGATACATCTGCATCAGTCTTGTAAGCTTATTAAAACTTCTCACGTTCTTGTTCTTTCCGTAAAGATTTTGTTAAGTAAATGAGACGCTTTGCGGTTGTGATATACCTATGATTTCATAGTTAGACTTTTTTTTTACTTTTCTCTAAAGTTGTTACAAAATTTAATTTAAAATTTATTTTAACTTACTATTGTCTTGAAAAAAAAACGCTTATCTTACGGCCAGATAAAAAAAAACAGCATACATTATATACAACTATACGCAAACAAAAAGACAATCAAACGTCGAGTCTATATTAAGTGCTTGGTATTCTTCTTTGATCTTTAAGGCTTTTCTTTTCAGTATTGGCATTTAAAGCTTCACTTGAGACATGTCACTTGAAAAAGAAATTTTTCTGACACAGAAATAACAACACGAGCCTCTTTATCGCATAAAGTCTTAAATGTGAAGGATTAAATAATACTACAACAATCGAGCCTACCTATTCTCTTGAACTACCAATGAGACATATCCGTTAGGGGCCTAAGGGGTTATACCTATGTGAAGGCTAAAATACAACATTTTTTCCATTAAATTTTTTAAAATAGATTTTGGGAAAAAGGTCATTTAGAAAATCAACTAATAGATAAGGAAATTTTTCGAAAGTAAAAAAAAAAAATTTACTTTAAACTTAAAAAAAATGGTGTCTGTAGAATATGATACTTTAACTATAGTTAAAGTTATAGTTACTATAGTATTTTAAAAAGATTTTCCGTTTTGCTATTGAAGTTTACATTATAGTAGTTTTAAATTTTTTTTTTTAATTTAAATTTTTCCCAATATGGCGACCATTTGTTCAATTTTTGACAAAATTACTTTAATTCCTTATGACTTTTTTCAAAACAAAGCCAATCGCTTAAATTGTGTGGCACTAGGTAATCATCTCAAAAAACAACGATTAAAATTTCAATTCAATCGGGTAAAAGCTGATGGAAAAGTTTCGTTTCCGGCCAGATACAAAAACGCAGTTTCGAGATGATTGCGTTTTAATTTTGAAAACGCTATGAATTTGCATTGAAGTTGGGTCAGAAAATTAGTTCTCAAAAATTTTCTGAAGTATATTAGTATTTGGTCTTTTTGATTTCAATTCTAGGGATGGTTAGAATACTTTTAGCAAAAAAAAATCTTATAGGTATAACCCCTTCAGGTAGACAGAAGTGCAGTGTACATACCTATAAGGGTATGAGGAGTAAACATTTTGGTACAAAATCAAGTCAACAAGTTTACCTGTATGGTAAATTTTTTGAATTGCCTCTGTTTATTTATTTACAAATACATTTAATTTATTTATTTATTTGTTTACCTATTTATTTATTTATTTATTTATTACAATTACTATTTCAATTTTCTTGAGTTTGGTAAAAAAAAGACTTGAGAATAGTTGTGTCATAATTTATGCTTCCGCAGAGATGTTGAAAATAATTATCCATGCCTTTGTTAAGTATTACAGGAACATGAAATAAAAAGGAGGCGTTCAAGAAGCTATCGAAGAGGCGATCTCGAATACTCGTATATTAGATACTTTTTTTTAAACAGTTCAGATTGCCGGCAACAACTGTGAAATATAAAAATTCAAATTTTTAAAACAGAAAAGCATTCAAAATGTCGTTGCCAATCAGTTGAATATTATTATTTTCAATCTTAGCAGCACCTAAATTACTCTGATTTCTGCATTGATTAATTTGTTTAGTGTGGTTCAGTTGTGCTTCAGCTATAGAGGAGCTACTCAGCATGTAAGCTTTTAATTTTCGATGAAAAATGACTTTTGATCGAAGCACTGAGTAACTGAGTTTATTTAGGCAATCGTCAAGGCTCAAGGCATTTGCAAGGGGGAGGGGCTTATTCTCATTTGAGATATGAGAGGTGGAAAGTGGAATATAATGGGAACGAGCAAGAGTTATGTCGCTCTTTTGACAGTCTGTCAAAACTGAAGAGAAATAATTTTTGGTGTTCCATTGGATTTTAAAATGAGTAGTTCCCCGAGTGAAACCAATGGAAAGCCACATTAGTAAAGCTTCTCAGACCTCCACTCACAAGAAACGATGGAGTGTTAACAGTAAGAGCACACTTAAAGTTGAGTTGTTGGGCACGTTCAAGAACCTATCGGAGAGGCTATCTCGGATACCATTATCTTAGATACCTTACAGATTGCTGCCGACAACAGCTGTGAAACTGTGAAAAAATGCGATATTTAAAAACACAAAAGCACTCACTCACAGTTTTTTCGAGTCCTCAAGCAACCTTCAATTCCGAAATAATCGCACACCAAAATAAAAAACCAACATGAAAAGAAACAAAAATAAATTTTCTGCCAGCTGATCAATTGAATAGAATGGTATATAAAAAAATTTCAAATACCTTTAGATAGATTTTTGGTAGAAATGAGTGTATGCCTCTGCTTATTCTGCTTAATGCATTACACGTAAGCAACAATTGATTGGGCGCAAAATTATAAGAGAAAAGTTAATTCTCTTTTGGTTTTTTTTTATATATATATTTCATTGTTCACCTTTTATATGGCTAGTGTTTTGTTTGGCTTATAAATAAGAAAGTTTTATGTATTAACTATGATGATTTGGCGTAGTGTTTTGTTTGGCTTACAAATAAAAAAGTTTTTTATATTAGCAATATACTTTCGATTAGGGTAGGTAGAATAGCACTATGGGGCATTGTATGTGCGACGCAAAAAATAGCAATTCGCTCTTTGTTTGTTTGAATTGATTTTCTATTAAGTGGACAGTTTAATGACAAAGTTAAAGATGCTTTTAAGAGAATTAAATTAATTCTCTTTTGGTTTTTTTTTTTTTATATATATATTTCATTGTTCACCTTTTATATGGCTAGTGTTTTGTTTGGCTTATAAATAAGAAAGTTTTATGTATTAACTATGATGATTTGGCGTAGTGTTTTGTTGGGCTTACAAATAAAAAAAAGTTTTTTATACACAATATACTTTCGATTAGGGTAGGTAGAATAGCACTATGGGGCATTGTATGTGCGACGCAAAAAATAGCAATTCGCTCTTTGTTTGTTTGAATTGATTTTCTATTAAGTGGACAGTTTAATGACAAAGTTAAAGATGCTTTTAAGGGGTTGTACAATTTGGTTTGATAAAATTTTAGTATTTTTCTGTTAACAAAGTTTTTTTAAGCAGTGGTCGCAACTCACAACAGATCTATGCATTGATTCATTTCTTTTCTATGTAATGTATGTAATATTTTTAGCGGCTTTGCAGTTTTCGAATGCATACATACAGATTTACTTCGCAAAGAATGACGGGAAGTTTTAATCATACGTTTTCATAGACGGGATGTTTTGATCAAATGATTTATTGTTGAAGCTTGAAGCACGAACATTATTTGATGACTTCATCGTTTTATAAGTACAAAATGTCCCAATTTTGAACTGAATCTCGTTTAAATCATGTGAGTTTCACTTATTTAAATCAAAACTCAATTTTGCAAAAAAAAAAATCAAATAAAAAACAAGCTCTGTTCTCATTTGCCTAAAAAAACGCATTTTATAAATTCATATCAATTTTCGTATAAGTACATAAATTTTGGATATTATTTAAAATTTCTTAGGATTGTTCTTGTCCCTAGGCTGGCAGTGAATCATAACCTTAATAGCTCCTCCATGTCCGTAGCGCGAGGTTTCAAAAGCTTTGCTAGTTTCAGTTATGTCAAAATGGTGTGTAACTAAACGCTTAGCGTCCACTTTACCAGACGCTACTAAGGCAAGCGCTGCTGAATAACTTTTGAAAAAAGAAAAGAAAAACAGTTTAAACAGATGAAGTTGAAAAATCAAACAATATTTAAACTTACTCATTACAATAACGGAAAACTCCACGGATATCTACTTCGCGAACAAGGGCGTTGATCAGTGGCAGTTTACTTTCCGCTCCACCCATTCCAACTATTACGACACAACCACCAGATCGTGTGCTCTAAAAATTAATAAAGAATATATGTATTATGTGTATAATTATAAAAGGTTATGTGTGACCTACCAAAATAGCTAACCGAGATGTAGATTCAGCTCCACAGCAGTCAATGGCTTTGTCCGGCATTTCTGGCAATATAGCTTTGATTTCTTTTGTTAGTTGTTCTTCAGTTTTTTCCTTTGTAATCAAAAGAGTGTGAGTAGCCCCAAGGCTTTTTGCAACTTCTAGTCGATTTTCAGATAGATCACTTATTATAATGTTCGATGCACCCATAGATTGTGCAACGAGTAATGTAACAAGTCCTATTGGACCGGCACCCAGAATAAGGACATCTGATCCCAGTCCAACATCAGCTCGCCGGCAAGCATGAACACCGACCGATAAAGGCTCCAAAAGAGCTCCCTCTTCCATAGTTACGTTAGGAGGAAGTTTGAAGCAGAAATCAGCGGCATGGCGATAGAACTTTGTAAGATTTCCGTCGTATGGTGGTGTTGCACAAAAAACCATGTCAGGACACAAGTTGTACTTTCCTATCTTGCAAAAATGGCAGAGTCTGCATGGTACCCCTGGTTCAATAGCAACTCTGTCTCCCACAGCCAAATGCGTAACTTTCTTTCCCAGCTTTACCACGACTCCAGCTGCTTCATGACCAATAACCATAGGTTTCTCAACCACAAAATCTCCTATCCGGCCATGAACTAAGTAGTGCACATCTGATCCGCAAATTCCTACGGAATCCATTTCCAATAGAACCTCTACGATTAACAAAAAATTTGTGATTTATTGAAGGTCAAATTTTAATTTAAATATTTTTTTTAACTATTACCATTATCTGAGATTTCGGGTATTGGGCGTTGTTCCTGTGAAGACAAAAAAAATCAATCTATAAACATTTGTAAGTTTAGGTTCACATACTTTATATGATTTACTGTCTGGATTGACAAACAAATTGATTGTTGTTAAAAATTGTCATAATTCTTCTAGCAACAACCATGGTGAAAATACACTTTCCTCGCAGTGAAATATTTTGTTTTACTAAAATAATAAATTATCAAAATACTATCAGAACCATCCAACAAGTTGAGTGTTCTCATTCTTCAACCATATTCGGTCAATCTAAAGTCTGTCACAGAAATTGTTAAGTGTGAAATATCCCTTATAATAATATATTGCTTCTCGAAAATAGTGAGAAATTGAATTTCATTCTGTATATAATTGAAACATTAGGCCTTCAATTACTTCGAGTTAAATTCAAAATAAATGTAAGGTATCATACCATGAAATCAGCAAAGTACTTAAAAACTCAAATTTTGAAACTTGAATGACAATCAGCAGTCACGGTATACAATAAAGTGATACTGCCAAAAAGTGCATGCACCCGAGTTGGCTTGAAAACAGTCAACTTTGCCTGTATGCACTTTTTGGCTCGTCCAGCAGACAAACGCAATTATACTTCCCACCGGTGGTTTTTATGGTTTGGCAAAAAAAAAGTACTCATACACCAGAGTGAATTTAGGTAAAATTAACGAAAAGCTATTTGTATTTGAATGAAGAAAACTATGGTTTTTTATAATCTATATTTGCATATTCAGCAGGTATATCGTATAACCGAACAAACATTGGATATAGTGCAAATAAAAAGCTGGTTTGATGCTATGAAACAATTTTTCCAAGGTTTTTATTATCGATTATTGAAAATGGTAACTGAGCTGATATGCAAAATTAAATAATCTCTTATGTTGAATTCCTTTCACCAAAAGTATCGATTCGCCATCGATTCGGCGGCGATATTTTTTGCTTAAAAATGTTCCTTTGGAGAAATATCGATTCGGCGGCGATTCTTTTTTTGAGACGAATCTACACCGATTCTCACACAGATTAGGTCTGTTCGTTGAACTTTCCCCAGGGTTGACCCAGGTTTTCTTGACAACCCTATGAGTTGTCAAAAAAATCTGGGTTTTCCACTCCTCAAAAAACGCTAAACCACAAATCACCACACATCCCTGTCATTAAAAAAAAAATACATGCCATTTGACAGCCCTCAAATCGCCACAGCAAAAAGCTAGGGCGAGTTTGGGGAAAACCTATGGCAAACCTGTGGCTCAAAAAACACTCAATTTGACACTCAGGGTGAATTTAGGATTCTCAAAAAACGCTTTGTGGCGACCCTAGTGCAACCCCAGGGCTTCAACGAACAGACCTATTATCACACACACAACTAGCTTGACAGTTTGGATATGTCAAATAAAGTTATTATTTATTGTGAAACTTTTGCGAAACAATAATCTAGCGCGCCCAATTATTTGATAAATTCAAAATTTATTATTTAATATTATAATAAAACAGTGTATAAATGGTTTGTGTTGACTTTATCAAAATATGGAAACGTAAAATCGTTTTATTAATGAAAATTTGTTGCAGAACATGAATTCCAGGCTATTTGAAACTTTGCTGTCTTCATCATCGGACTGAAAATGAAATACTGTTGAATTGACAGATGGTACGCACGCACACATTTACAAAAAAAAATCGCTACGTTTTTATATTCCTTTCACCCAAAAACGAATCGAAATTAGTATCGCCGGCAAGTGGTTGAAAGGAAATCGACATTACTCTAGCCGAACTTAAGATAACTAACACTGATTCTTAAAGTTAGACACTCGACACTCCGACTATGTAAACAACGATGAAAATATTTATAAATAGTTGTATTGAAGGGGGCTGGACTAAATAGCAATATTGGCGGGGGATGGGCTGTGTTTTAAGAGCAACGACTGATAATATGGTTATAGTACAGAAATTTTTCAGATGTTTTTTTCTCGAGTGTGTTGCTAAAACGAGGGAATGAGAGAGACAGAGAGAGCGATAAAGATCTTATATTGTAATTTTAATGCATTTGTTCTCACATCTATAGTGAAAATACAGACTGTGTATAAGTAGTTACATCTGGGGCCGAATTGCAGTACACATGATCGAGTTATACGTTAAACTGATACTGAATTATGTGTTTTCGTCATTACTTCTCGTCTCGCGTTATCGATCACTTTAGTGCCATAGTTTGACATTCTTTCGTTAGTTTGAACGAATTAAAGTCGATAAATGAGCACCAGACTGATGTTGTGCAATGTAGAGCGAATTTCAAAAGAAAAATAGTACTCCACTCACTCACTCGATCACTGATGCGCAAATTCGACCCCAGTATTTCGGAAGTTGAAGATGGTCCGACAAGATTTGTTTAGAATAACATAGCTTAAATTCCCATGAACTTATTTTCGTTATATTTGAACTCTTTTGTCAGATCTTGTTCTCATCGGTTAGTTCAGACCAGACCTTTTCAAAGTACTATTGTGAATGTCAACAATTAATCCGCAACTTATTTTTCCCTTCTTTTTCGTTTTTATGCCTTATTTTGTTTTGGCAGTAGGTACCTTAGCCTTTTGCTTACCAGAGATTAAGAATATTTTTTTAGGTGTTTTCAGAAAATTTGCTTTAAATTTGGAGTCGACAATTCAGGATTTCAACACTCTTTTAATAAAAATAAAAAGCTTCGGCGAAACGAAAACAAAAATAAACCGGGCTGATTTAAGGTGCATATATGAATGTCATAATTGACAGTCAACTTATCTATTTTTATTTTCATTTCATGATAGATAAGACATTCGAAAAGATTGCTCTTACATTTGCAAAGTTATAGCAACGTATAATGATTTATGATAACAGTTTATATAACGAGAGAATCATTTTGATGATTAAATGAAATTTAATGCAAATAAAACGTGGCAACGACTGCAAATAATGAATTGGGTTTAATGCTGTTATTCTTTTTAGCTCTATAACTACTTCCAAGATCTTACCAAACGCAAATCCTCAACACCATAAAGAACTGCTGTTAGATTATCCTTAGACATTATATGTATTTCGATTTCTTATTCAGCGTTTCAATTAAATGATCTATTTGTTATTGCACTACGGTAAAAATCAATTTGTTTTAACACAATTTGTTCGAACTTATATGCAGTGTTTATTATTGGAACAAGCGACGTTAAAAGCACGTCTGGTTGGGTAAGCGATTCTCACCAAACTGATTCTAAACTCATGAAACATGAATGATGAATGCTTAACGTAATGGTTTACATACGTAGGCATCTGCCTTGACATTGCACTCCACCAATCTACATAATCACTTGTAATAGTATTTATAAAAACAACGGGCTCACAATCAGTTGAATAGACTTTAGTAAATACATAGTTCGTTTATTACCCATCTTCTATAATATTTTATTATTCTCTTAGCTCAGAGCTCAGAGGGTGACTTTGCACTAAGTAGATTAAAATTAGATTTTCATTTCATTAGATCGATGTTTATTGCTTTTTTTAGCTTCTTACCAATTATACCATTGTTTTCATTGATGTTTTTGGTAAAAATTTAGTTTATATTCCACTCGGTTCATACAAATTCTCTCTTCTCTGATTTTGTAAGAATTAAGGGGTCTAATTTAAAACAGGAGAAGATTAAGTAGGAAACACCGATGCACATTCAAATTTCTCTTGAGAAACTTTAACTTTTGTATAAGCACCTAATGTTTTCTTGTCTTGAAGACGTATTTAGGAGCAATTCGTAAGATCGAAATAATGATCACCCACTCACTTAGACCAATAAACAAGTTCATTTTGATATGACACAAGAATGGGAGGAATTGCCTCATTATTTAAACTAGTTTGATTTTTTAAACTATATACCGATGAAGACTTTAAATGCTTTTGTCCCTTAAAGCTAAAACTACTCGTATCACTGAAAAGAGCTCTCCCAAATGTTGTTTATCTCTGAGTATGTTTTAATGAGAGAGCAGAGAGAAGATGTCGAATGGTTTTCTTCGTCGTCCATGTCGCTTTCGTAGAAGTCGTTTCATGGGACATTGAGCCTTGCAGCACGTCTGGCGACGAAGTGCTGTCAACTTTTAGTACTTACCTCGGCAAATTTTTTTAGTCACGATGTTTTACCACATAGTGTGTGTTATGCACTTGGCACCTTGGTTTAGTACGAGTTTGTAACTAGCGGTAGTCTAATAATTTTTTTATTTACTCATTTTAGTGGTTTCACCAAAGAATGAACTAATTGTTATTTACAATTTGCTGCAGTAAACGATTAATTAATTTTCAATTATTTATTGGGTAGATCTAAATTATGACTAACAATTTTAAAAAAATCTGGTGTAGGAGCTTGGGTTGTGGATCGTAATCATTGAGCTGGCTTCAAAATGATCAAAGCATCCGATAAAAGGCGATTTTAGTAATCATCACCGAGCACTTAATGAACAACAACAATTTGCACGATGCACCCGGTCTGAGAGTGAAGGGAACAAAATACACAGGACGTGCCTGAGAACGAGAGATGAGCACATAAAATATAGTTTTATTTTATACATTTCAACTGGTTCCGTATTGATATATAAACGTAGTTGATTGCTAATTTTAATTATTTTATAAAACAACCAATTTTTTGTTAATTTCTACTAACAATAAACCTAAATTAATCAAAATAATTGCAATATTAATTTAATTGCAATTAATTTTTTTATTAAATAATTATTTGATTAACGTTGGGTGACATTGGCATGCAAGTTGCTTTTAACAGTTTCAAAAACCCTTATGACCATTCCAAAAAAATATCTAAAGGCGATAGTAAAATATTACAAGAAGCTACATATTCGTAATCAGCATGCTATTAAAATTTTTTTATTTTTCGGTAGTAAAATAAGTGGTTGAAATGTATTTTATTTCCAATTGATTTGTTTTTTGTCTCAAAACACCCTGCTTTTTACTTAGTTAACTAATAGTCTCAAAGCCTGTTTAGTTTTATTTGCAAGTGTAAGTATGTATTAAAAAACACCCAATACTTATCACCCGAAAGTGCATGTCTTTCGGTCACATTTGACAAATACTTTTGCAAAACAAACTAATAAATTGTATAGATCATTTTAAGTACTTTTGATATTGTTTATACTAAACGTAAAAAGATGATAACGTACTGATAAAGAAATCTTTAGTGAAACATCTTACGTAAAGACTTGACCTTGTTATCATTGATTGAGCTTAAAATTAGAAGCTTTAAAGATTAGCCTTCCTTGTTCTCTTTTCTTTTTAATTAAGTTTTATTACAAACAATCCAATTTGTGTTGATATTTTAAATTCTAACTAGAGCACTCAGAGCTAATTGCCGATCCATTGTGCTACCTTTAAATGCCTGAAGTATGCATCAAAAGGTTCGGTGTAGGCTATTTTCTCTGAAATAACCACTCTAAAACAAATACCGATTTTAAGTCAGGATTCATCGATTGAAAAATTGAGTTTGTAAAAACCAACAACAGATTACTCGTCAACTGAAAACTAATGTCTGATCAATCAGAGGCCGAAAAAAGTTAGATTATAATATGTAGATTATGTAAGATCAAATTTTGTAGAAATTAAGGGGGATAGCCACTGTTACGGCTGAAAAATTAGTGATTTTTAAAAAAAAAAATTTGACCGAGTAAATAGAGGAATTTTGGGATCGGGATTTTTGTATTTTATTAAGTACACATCGAATAATTTTTCTACAAATTTTTATGAAAAAATATCAAATAGCTTTAACAATATTAGCGATGCCGCAGCGCCTTAAAAAAAAATTCCCACTCCATGGTCGCATCGATTTTTCAAAAACCGGTACTCTGATAAAATGAAAATAAAAATTATTGTAATCTGTATGAATGTAGTTATCGTTGTACGCAGCGGTTTTTTTTTATTTTGATTTTTCACAAAATGGCGACTGTTTGAAAATATTTTCTTTTTTTCGACATTTTTTTTTGGGTTTCAGACAGTTTAAAAAACAGTAAAAAACAAAATTTTTTAAATCGGCTACGCTTAACCTTAACCACTACTAAGACAAAAAAAAAAAAAAAAAAATAATAGACATCGGTTAGTAATAGTTCGAGTTATTGATGCGACCAGTTCAAAAAAAGTCGTTACGAGAAAAATGCGTTCAAAGATTTTAGTCCATATCTCTCATAATGAAATCGTGTATCTTTAAATGATTGTAACTTAGTCAATTTTTGGAATTTTGACTTGCAATTTTGTACTCATATTTTTGAACGTATAAACTTTGATTTAAAACAATTTTTTTTTTTTTGGCCTATCACAGTGGCTATCCCCCTTAAGCTAGGTAACGCGTCCCTTCCCATTGTCTCTGACAGCGGAAAGCTTGCAATTCCACTAAGAAAATCTGATCGTAGCTCTTCGATCGGTAAGGCCAATAATGCAGATTATGGGTCACAAGACGGAAGAAAATAAATATCTGGTTGAAGCTGTGACCGAAATTGCAGATTTTTCGCACTTTCCGCTAAAAAAAGTTTTGGCCAAAGCCAAAATTCGATATAATTAAAAAAAAAAAATGCTGTTAAAAAAAAATTAGTATAATAGTCGGACAAATGAAAAAGTCAATCCTAAAATAATAGGTTCGTTGAAACCCATGGGTAACCTTGTGGTTGCCACAAACCTTTTTTTTTTTTTGAAAAACCTAAACTCGTCGCGAAAAATTGAGTGTTTTTTGAGCCCTGAGGTTGATCTGGGTTTGCCCTCAACTCGTCCTAGATTTTTGATGGGGCGAGTTGAGGGCTATTAAATGGCATGTATTGTTATTCAAATAAAAGCGATGTTAAATGAATTTGTGGTTAAGCTATTTTTGAGGAGGCTTACAAATCATAGGATTTTCAAGGAAACCCTGGGTAAATTTCAACGAACCTAATATTTTAGGAAAGCCTTATAGCCACGACCCAATGTTTGTCGTAAATTTTTTTTTTTTTTTTGTTTTTTTCGATTTTTTTATAAACATTACGGATTTCTACTATAAGATCAAGAAGTATTCGAAATAATTCTCTTAGAAAGAAAAACATAAAAAATATAAATATTGTTTTTTTTCTTTTATTTCTTTATTTGTATATATGTTTCGTACAAAATTATAAATAAGAAAATTCTCATTCAGCGCATTTCATGCCAACAAATGGCAATCTAAAAAGCAATATCGAAATATTCATGTGTAAAAAAGTCCTTTTGCATAATTTTTAATCATAGAATTAGATTATTTTTTTTTTAATATTTTAGTTCTTAAAAGCTGACGATTTTTTCCCATTGCAACAGACATTTCTTTTTTCTCTTCTCTCTCCCTATCTTGATCGATAACCCGATGCATATTCAATAAATTGACTAGTGAAATAAAGTTCTTTTTTCGAAACATTGATTAATTTCCATTGTTTTGTTTTTAATTTTTATCCTTTGAAGTTTTGTTCTAATAGTACACTAATGTTTCTTATTTATTACATTTTAAAAAGTATGTATTTTAGGCACTCAATTCTGTTCTTCAAATTCTTCTCTTCAAATGAAATATTTATTTTTTCGTAACTTTTTCAACAAATCATTTTATATCTTATTAGAAATTCAAATCAACTGTTTAGCATTTATAGTTCGAAACAGCAAGGTTTTTGAAGTTATCATTAATAACTTTAAAATCAAATGTATTCATAGTTAGTAGCTTGAGAATCAGAAAAAAAACTTTCAATTTTGTAATGTGCTGTACATATTTGAACATTGATTAGGATTTATTTTTTACTGGAAGCAGCTCGGTTTAAAAATTGGGTGCAATCATCAGAATTGCGTTTATATATATATAAACATATATTTACATGTATACATTTATATATAAATAAAGTTTAGTAAGCTATATAGGCGTATAAGTGTTAATAAGTTATTCAACGTCTGAGATTCAAAGCAAATTAAAATAAAAAAAGTTCACTTGGACGGAAAAGCCAAAATAAATCAATCTATATAATCTTATTTATTGCAAACAAAAGTATCAAAAAATTCCTTAAAATGCACGAAAATTATAGTACTTATCAAAAAAAAAAAAAAAAAAACATATATAATATTATAAACATGTGTACAATAAAATGTGATGAGAATTTCAATCACAGCACCCATTCTTGAAAAAATTGATAAACAAGCACTGGCATAAAGCAAATTAACTTTGTCTTTTAGTTTATTTTACAAAAAGAAAAAAGTGTATATGTTTGTATATATTTTGAATTAGACACGTCTTTTGTGCGTTCTTTTTAGTTTATCGCTATAAGTTTGCGATTTTATCAATTTTAGTTTTTAAACTTTGAAATAAAATTAGAAAGCACTTTAGAAATTGCTTGGTGGAGCACTTGGATTGAACTGGAACGTTGGATATCTCGGAGCAAAATTAGTATCCAAAAGTTGAGTGTGCTCCGAGTCTTCCTTGTTATGTAGAGTTGAAGCCTTGAATTGACTCTCAGCAAATTGCGGCGGAGCTGAATAATAAAAATATGGATGTAAGATGTTTTTAAAAATAGAAGAAAAAAATTTAAATAACAAATGTTAAGTGTTATGGAAAGAATGCTTTGAAATTATAAGATTGAGATCTGTTTGTTAACATTTAAACTAAGTCTTTTGTAACGTTCGGTGACCCGGGTGATCGTCAATTAATCCAACCAATTATGGTAATTTAGCAAACAGCCAAAATTTTAAGTTACTATTGAAAATATTAAACTAACTACAGTTGATCAAATGTCTGTACCAGTTTCATTAAATGAATGTCTAACATCGTAACAAGATTTAATTAAGTCTATAAAAAACTTACCTATATTTGGGTAAAGTTGCCCTCCAGCACTATCGGCCATATTCCAACCCAATGCTCCTCCAGCGCCATTTGGTGGACTAGCTGGACTAACTGGTTGTGTCGGAGCCATTGATGGATCCTCTGGGGCTGGAACATCAGTATAAGGTGCCGGTGATTTAAACGAAGCCAATGGAATTGTGCCCAATGTTATAGGAATACTGCCTGAAAGATTTCTATGTGGTCCACTAACTTCTACCTCCACCTGAAATTCAAACATTTACGATTCAAAAAAGTTACATTTATATGCAAAAAAAAAACTTATTTACATGCAACTCATAGTCTAAGTCAATGATTCCACAATTCAATAAACTGGATGGAGGGAGTGGTGGAATTTCTAATTGTTGAGTCCAAGTTCTTGATTCGGAAGCACCAACGGGTCCCACACTCAACTCAGATATTGTAATCTTATCCTTCTTGGATTCGCGACGTGGTTGAGTTGTATGGAACGCAACTACCTTACGAAGAATAAACTTTACCAAGTTGATACCGACGTTGCTGGCGTTATCGCATTCGCAAGTAATCGGTATGATTTGACCAGATACAAAACCTGTCACTGGAAGATTGACAACAACTGCAAGGGGGCCCGAACGGCAACAGAAACAACAAAAGGATTTCTCTAACTCTAGTTTGAAGGGTTCCTATAAAATTTTATTATTACATCTAATTCTATGTTAAAGATAAAAAAATAACATGTCTATTACCTTAACTCTTGGATTGAGATTTAAATCAATAGGTGAGACAACAGTAAACGCCATCTTCATATCTTGATCAAATTTCCATGGACGATCGAGAGTAACTTTGATTGTGTAACGCACATGGCCAAATTCACCCTCGAACGAGGATGGCAGTGTTGGCGGCAAGGCGCATGTGAATGGATAATTGTGACTTCCACTCGCAAGCTCAGTCTCTGAACCTTTAGAAAATAGTATAAACATTATTGTTGCTTAAAATAAAAGGAAAAAACTCTCAACTTACTATTCTTGCCTCCCAAAAGATAATACTGTATTTGGAAGTATTCTTCATGGCCAGTTAAATGCTCAGTTTCTTCTTCATCTTTGCCTTCGCTGTTGGTGACACGTTTTGATTCCGACCATTCAGTGTTTGATTCTCCAAGAAAACGGATAATGATTCCTAAAAGGAGATGGTTTCATTAGGATAAGGATATATTTATACTTCATGTTTTCATTTATTTCGAAAATAGAAATATGTATAACAATGAAGGGGGAAAAAAGGAGAGAATATACTAGGATACAAAAATAATAGATTATAAGTTAAAGATGAAGAAGCAATGCAAAAGTTATATTTGACCTAACCTGAGCTTAAGGGTCTTATCTAAATTGATACAAAAGAGAGTATGATGTAAATGTGATACACTGGAGAATAACCAAGGAATACAGTAAATAAATCGTAGACAATCATTGAAGGCAACATTAAGTTTGTGCTTACATTCGCTATCCAGAAAAGGATACACTGAACTGTTATAAGTTAAGTATGGCAAAATTAATAACAAGGTGATTTTTCAAATCGGTAGAAAGCAAAAACGAGGAAAATCTCGCAGACCAGAATAAATATGCCTAATCGTGTCTAAGCACAATATTGCAACCGACTTAGTTGAATTCACCATGTAAGCAATAGACCAGAAATCTATAATGCTAAGATCCTCATTTAACCTCTCTATACAGTCCTCCATCAGTTTCACTTTACGAAATAAGTAGAGTACTACCTCATCAGCACATAAGTGAATTTGGCAATCGCGGACAACATCCAGAAGGTCGTTAATAAAAAACGAGAATAATCATGGGCACAATACTGAGTACTGTGATATTCCGGAATTGGTTACAATTGGGTTGGAAATTCCTGCTCCAGTTGTAATTTTCGTACCCTATTTTTTAAACAATTATACAAAAGCCTTATCGAAGTTGGAGCATAGTTAAAATTTCTACTAAGCTTAGAAAGAAGAATCGAGTGGTCAATGCAATCAAAAGCCTTAAAAAAATCAAGTAATATCATGACATCAAGCTTAACAGAATCAAGATCAAATCGAAAGTCAGTCGTAACTTTTATTACTGCTGATTCACAGCTGTACTCATTGCGAAAACCAGATTGCCATTGTGACGGCATCTTGTTTTCATTCAAATGGACTTTCGTTTGGTCATTAATAACTTTTTCAAACAATTTGCACAAAAAAGATAAAATGCTTAGGGACCTGTATTCAGAGTGTAATGATTGCACTTTTCCACACTTTTGGGAACTCACAACTGTAAATGCAATACATATCCATTGGGGTATCACAATGGGTCCAACGTGCTTAAGTGCGTTAGATGAGCTAACAGCCACTTTAACCTAACCTAACCTAAAAGGAGATTTTCTTATCTTTTTCTCGGAGTGAAACTTTTTTTAATTTTTTTTCTCCATATGATGGAGTATAACAGTTCAAAGTAAGATTCACTTACTTTATCATATATTTTGAACTCTTAGTTATTGTGAAAACCTCTAAAATTTTACTTTTATCAGCTAAACAGATATGAGATTCTAGAGGTATTTAGGACGGCATGAACGGCAAAAGTTGAAAAAAAATCACTGGTAGGTATTATGGTTTGCTTATAGCAATTTGTGTTGATTAGGGGCCTTGAAAATTCGTATGAGCGGTTGAGTGCAGGAACGGTCCTTCAGCTCGTCGATTATACGATTTTGAACAGACCCAACCTTCAAGCACACGAAAGTATTAAGCGATTTTAACCGGCGTGTTACGGATTAGTGTTATCTTAGATAAGAATTTGTTCTTTCGTTGACAATTTGGAATTCAAATAACACTATAAATTTTAAGATAATGGAGTGAAGTCAGTGCGACCCCCAAAAATTTGTGCAAGGTCATGGAGTAGCCAAAAAAAGTGAATAACGATTATGAAATCATAAGTTCCTTTATTTCTTGTTACTGAAAAATTCAAATTATTGTTGAATTTATGACAAATAGTTGTGGTTATCAGTTCCACATTTGCTAAAGTTAGTGCATCTAATGAGTAATTTGCATAAAAACTTACACACACAGTAAGGTATCAACTAAGTCAGAATGAAAAAGCAAAATAAATAAATGAGTACCTATCTATTCATATTACACTCCAAGCAAATCAAATTATGCATGATGTCATTGATCGTTGGGCTGAGGCAAATTTTTCTACAATAGCTCATAGCCTTGGATAATATAGACAAAAAAAAAAAGAAGAAATATTTTGATGAAACAGAAGACAGTTTACTTCAAGTAGACATAATGAAGAAAGCTACATTCTGAAAGTAAAAAGTTTACCATCCCATTGATATCACCCACTCCCGGGAAGGTGAATAAGTTCCATTGTGAGGATTCTTTAAATTTCTATTGAACGCATGTAGTAGGTTGAAAATATTTCTGTTTTTAAAGCCACTCGGCATTGTTGGCCTTTTCCCAGTGCTTAACAAAACTAGATGACTTTCGGTTTTCATTATACTCGCACGCATCAAAATCCTAAAATAAAACTATTTTTTCAACCCCCCTCACCCTTTGCCTGTCTTCTTCAGACACCCAGTTATTCCACCCGCAATAAGGCTATCTCTGTTTTTTTTATTTAACCAAGTGCATAGAACAATTTTTTGATCTTACCTCTAACTTTCTTCGGGGAATCGAATGTTAAAGTAACCTGTCCATTGACGGTCTGACCAGCGTAGTATGTATTCCATGGATTGTCCAATTGAATTTGACACCCTTTAAGACCCATTTTGTTGCAAAGTTTATTGATTGTATTTCCTCAAAATTTCAATTGAAGTAACTTAATTTTTTTAGTCTTTTTTCCTGATGAAGAATTTCCTGTTGTCTGAAACTGGTGAGACGAGGAAAACAGAAAAAATATGCACTTTAGCATACACAAATCTACAACACACCCAAGAAATTTCTTTTGAAGACAGTGAGCGATGGCGAAGCGAGGATGACTATTGACGTTTGTAGCAACGCATACCGCCGCAATGAAAAACCGAGACGATGTGATGGGTGCATTCAGAAGCAGAAGAAAACCAATTGTAAAATTTGCTACGATGCAATGCAAATCAAAATCTTTTAAAATTATTGCCAATGCCCAGTTTTCTAGAACACTTTAAAGAAAAGTCTTCCAAATCAAAGCGATTCTAACATTTCTTTGATGTGTTGTTAGCTGGCACTACTGGCCAAAGCTGATGAGACAAGAAAAACACCACTTTTAAACATTCGCTGCAACAGAGATGCGACCAAAATTGTTTTACTATCGTACTACAAATTTTGGTAAATTTTTCAGGGTCTCAAACACGTATTTTTACTGCCTATGCAGACGATAGTCTACAGAGGACGTTACAGAATCCGGGCATAAACAACAAAACCACCACACATCCCTTTTATTAGAATACAAATACATGCTATTTGACATCCCTCAACTCTCCCCAGCAAAGACCTAGGGCGAGTCAGGGGCAAACCCAGGTCAGCCCCAGGGCTCAAAAAATACTCAATTTGCCTTTCAGCGAACTTCAACGAACGAACCCATCAAAGAATCTTTCATATAACTTTGCTTCCAATAGTAAATGGAAAGCTATCAGTCGTATTTATAATCCCATTCCAAAGTATGTCTAACTTTGGACAGCTCTTAGAACAGTGTCCAACTCCAAATCGTATTTATAAACACTTTCATCGCTGTCTAAGGAACGTCTAACTTTAGACACCGAAATTGGTTGTCTAAACTATGGCTAAAGTGGCATTTGCTACAGCAAAAAACAATTTTGTCGAACAGGTTATAAAACACTGTTAAGAGCTCTAAGATCGAAAAAAATAAATAGTTTGAGGTGCAAAAATACTACTTTCAACAATTTAATTTATAAATTGCACAAATTTAATCGTTTTATGAGACTTGGAAAAGCTGTAACTCAAAGTCAAATCAGCTGCTTTTTTGGTCTGGTTCAAGTGCTACGCCACACTCTTTCAGAGCCATTTTGTTGTTGCACTCGTATATCAAAACACAAAAAATTGTACTGCACGGATACATCATGAACGCTACCATTTAGTTTTTCATTCGGAGTTGACAGTTTGAGAGGATGTTTAGACAACTGTTGGTGTGCATTTATAAATACGAAATTGGCTAAGGGTTGTCCAACTCTTTAGACACCGTCTAGTTGGACAGTTGTCTAAGGGTGTTCTAAGCAAATTTTATAAATACGACTGTATATTACTATCGTCATGCAAGTTTTGATAACTTATTCATAGTTCTAAATAAGTTTTCTAGTAAATTAAATTCATAGTAGTTGTCTGAATAAACAAATAAATAGATTGGCTCAACAAAGCGGGGTGCCCCGGGCCCTACCGCTTTAATTCACAAGGCATTAAGAATTGGCAAGTCCTCCTATAGTAAATTCATTGCCATGAAAAAAGTAGTCTAATGGCACTTTCCATTGGACGAAAAGAACCGTCCAGGAGCGTCCAGAAGCATTCTCAAACCGTTCCATTGGTGCAAAAAGATCGCTTCTCATGATTCTGAGGAGTGACAGCCGCTTCTCGATTTGAAGTGAGAATCGACTCAAGAAGCACTAACACATGTTACTCAAATGTTAAAAGGAAATATTTTTTATGTGCTATAGATGTTTCACTCACACAAAGCCAACACGTTAAGTTGAACAAAAACAGTTTGGTTTTCAGAATGAGTGCTTCCCCGAGTGAAACCAATAGAAAGTGCCATAAATACAGACCCTAAATTTCAACGATAGTCGTTTAAATCCAGTCCCTGGTATTTACATTCAATTATCAGTTAAAATTTGACCTAGATAGTGGTATTACGATGGTAATCAATCGATTATCCATTACGGAAAATCAAAATTTTTAAAACAAATCTGAAAGAAAAAAAAAACTCAAATCGGAATAAGTTCTTGTACATAACAGCATTGTATCAACTCTTTTGTAGCGTAGCCGTAATCACAGAGTACCGTGAGCCGTAGCGTAAATAGTTATGTACATGTACCTTGCTGAATGTATTTTCTCAAAGAGCACGAACTGTCAACAGTTTATAGCAAGCTTCATCAAATATAAACTAGTAAATAAAAAAAATTTCTATAAATTAAACAGATTATATCAACGCTCATCACTTGTCGAAGCTTAGCAATAAAAAAAAATTTTTGATCTTCCAAGCTAAATAAAATATATTTATTTCATTGATTCTTCGTTCAAAAAGTTACTTTAATATTTCTTTATCAAATCGGAACTAGTTTTCATCATGTTAACGGATACGGATGATGATTTTTTCTTCGAGGAAGACAAAATGTAAATATTACAATAGCCTCAAAGTTAAGACTTTTGTTTTTATTAATTTTGTAATGCGAGTGTTGTAAGTTTGAAAGTTAAACATTTGATTTCCAAAATATATGTACGTACTGGGTGTTTGTTTACAGACTTGTTCTTGGTATTTAGAAAAAGCTATTTTAGTCATTTTTAGAACAAAATTCAAATATACGTATAAAAACAATTCATCACATTCAATAACAACAGCAAATTATGTTTTATAATAACCTACATATTCAATTTTTAATTTACAAAAAGAAATCCATTCTGCAACGAAAAAACACAACATTTTTAAGAACGATGTAGAAAAATCGATACTCACCTAAATTGTTGTTATCTTCATCATATGTTTATATGATGCATTGAAAAGAAAATACGGTAGTAAATGTTCCGGTCATCTGAATCCATATGTTTGACAATTATTTGATTTACTTAGGTCTGAATATATGTAAATATAACTATAAATGTAATTTTATCTAGTTTTGTACTAAATTCATTTCTTAATTGATCATGACCTGGTCTCATTCGTTATTCTTGTTGTGTATGCTATTTGTAATTTAACGAGTTTATTGCCTTAGGTTTCATTTAATTAATTGTTATTAAAAAACATATCTTTATTGTTCCCTTAACTTTACCTATTACCTATTTAGATATATATAGAAGTAGTCAACTTTATGTGTGTTTGACATTGAAGGATTAATTCTTGTTTGAAAGAATTACCGGCACATCATTTTAGCAATCAGAAAGTGTCTCATTAATATAATCATCATATTGAACATTTATAGTCATTCGCAGTCATAGATACCTAGTTGAACAGACAAATCTGTTATGCTTGTTTGGAAATAAAGTAAACGCTGTCTACTTTGAACATTGAAAGTAATATTTAAAAAATAATAAATTTTGTTATCAATCCATCCTTAAGTCAAGATGACGAAAAATTACTGCCTGGCGATTTTGAAACCCCTTTAAACCCAAGCGAACAGATTGAAGACCTCCAAGTCGTTTGCCTGGAAGACCAATGTGTCAGCCAACGAAAAGTTATGTACAATCAGAGTGCAGAAATAGAAAGATTGTAAGTAATTGCATAAAAGTACTAAGTAGTTATTGCTAGCGTTGGCGTGACTAAAAACTAGTTGTTAATAAACAAGCACTCTTATTTAAAAACAAAACACAAAAGTAGGTGCCACAGGATACAAAACTCAAAGAACTTGTATTTTTAGTTGGCTTTCCACTGTTGCCTTAACATGTTAAAAAAAAAAAGACATAAAAAGCCGTCGTGGAGGGTTTACTTTTTACATTTTACTTCCTCTTTTCTACTGTTAGGTTGCCAAACCTAAAACGAATGGGTTCATATTATTACGAAATTAGCTACCTAATCCAAAGCCAAAATAAATTAAACCAGGATTATCATCACCCCGTAAACTAAAGATCTTTTGTGAAAGTTTGACTCTAATAGAATTTTGAAAAGCAGTTTTTATTTGGTTTTTATTTATTTCATATTTATCACAGCTAAGAAATCTCCCGATACTTCTTATTTCAGTAAAAGCCTACAAGACAGAACACAATTTTGTTCAATTTTAATAGATTCCAAAGATCTGATAGTCAAGGAATTTAAAAAAAAAAAAGATTTCCAGCAGTTAATTGACTTTTCTTTTTTTTCTTCACAAAATATTTTGAGTTTATTTTTTAAATTTATTTTTATGGCTTATGACTGAAAAATTGAATGCACTTTTTTATTTTTTGAATTTAAACAAATAAAGGTAATGTCGTACCTAGGAAGTTTCAACTATCTATATTAAATTAAAAAGGACATATTTAAATTTTTTTTTCAATCTTCTTAGGGGAATGACCATTACAACTGGCACAGTGGTGATAACAAAAGACCAGACCAACCTCATCGGAATAAGTATCGGCGGTGGAGCACCACTCTGTCCCTGCCTATATATAGTTCAAGTAAGCCAGTTTAGATTAACCTTCCCCAAATTTTTTTTCTAGAATTGTACTTAAAAAGGTTTTCGATGGAACACCTGCTGCAAGAGAAGGTTCTCTCCAGAGCGGCGATGAACTAGTATCCGTCAATGGAGTTAATGTAAAGGGCAAAACGAAAGTAGAGGTGGCTAAAATGATTCAAGTTGCAACAACTGAAGTTACCATAAATTACAATAAACTACACGCCGACCTAGAGCAAGGAAAATCTTTCGACATTTTGCTTAAAAAAATAAAACACAGATTTGTGGAATCAATGTCAAGCAGCACTGCCGATTCTTTGGGACTATCAAGAGCAATTTTATGCAATGACTCATTAGTGAAGCGATTGGAGGAGCTAGAAGGAACCGAATATATGTACAAAGGTTTAGTTGAACATGCTAAAAGAATGTTGAAAGCGTACTTTGATTTGCTAATCACTTACAAACAATTTGGTGATGTTTTTGCTGAGATCAGTGTCAAAGAGCCACAAGTAAGGGCGTCAGAAGCTTTCCGCATTTTTGGTGAGTTGCATAGAAACTTTGAGAAAGATGGCGTTAACATGCTGAAGTCCATAAAACCGATTCTAGCTGATATCGGAACTTATTTGAACAAAGCAATTCCAGATACAAAACTCACAGTGAAAAAGTATGGAGATGCTAAATTTACTTATCTTTCTTACTGTTTAAAAGTAAAAGAGATGGATGATGAAGAACACAGTTTTGCTTCCCTCCAAGAGTCACTTTATCGCGTTGAGACCGGTAATTATGAATATCGATTGATTCTAAAATGCCGCCAAGAAGCGCGTTCTAAATTCGCACAATTAAGAAATGATGTGCTTGAAAAAATGGAACTTCTCGAAAGTAAGCATGTTAACGACTTATCAAGGCAACTACGTGGCATTTTGGAGTGTTTTGCTGAGCTACATAGAATGTCTGTGGTTCGTTTGGAGGAAACACCGAATTTGTTTCCCATTGAAGTTGACTTCAAGTCATCGGCATTTGAGTACAAATCCAGTGTTCTTACACCACAGGTAGACGAAGAAGATCTGAATGAAGTCGAAGTTGTAAAAGCTGAAGAAGCTGTTGAAGATTCAGACAATATAATTGATTTGTTAGGCGCCAATGACCATGAACCTGAGTCAAAGTTCCAGTCTCAGTCCCAGTCAAGTGTAATAGAAACACCGTCCGAAGTAAACGAAATCAAAAACACTTCAAAGCATGCTGATGAAGATTTATTGAAAGAACTTGGCTTATTTGGATTGGATCTTACGGCAGGCCAAGGGGGTTCAGTAAATGACCCTTCAACTAGCAATGCGGCACAAATAGACTTACTGTTGTAAGAAAACACTCATCGTAGATGCGCTTTGACTGAAAATATACATATAGACGATGATCTCGGCTTTCAATGTCCGTTAGAATTAAGATATTTTTATAAAATCCATTAAAACAATAAACAAATAATTTATATGAATGTTAAAGAAAAAGTATTATAAATAAATACCTGTACCATTGGATGTGGAAAGTTTTTTTTTTTGTAAATTCGTTTCACACAGACTGTTCAGAAACTATAAATTCCCAACATCCACCGCTTTTGTGAAGACTTTCCGCCGTATCATGATGCAAAAGTCCCTTGTTTACTCAATTTTGGACATTTGGTTTAGTTGACTACATTTGAACGTAAACCTTATGTTTTTTTCTAATATTTTATTTAACTTAAATCATAGAAAAACATTTGTATTCAATAATAGAAATTCTAAATAATTTCTCACAACATAGTATAACTTTGTGCTATATGCATTTTTTCAAAAAAAGACTTTTTTGTTTTAAAATTAGTAAATGTTTCGGACGCAAAATAAATTAATAAAATGTAAATGACATTCGAGATAGTAATTTGTTGCAGTGCGTTAAATTTGTGTTATGTTTTTTGAGAAGTATGATGATGGGCACTTAAAATTAGCATTTATGCGGGACATCATTGCAAACAAATTTAAATTTTAATTTTTCTTTGTTGTGCGACAAAGTAACGTTGGTGGTGGATTACTGTTCGTGTCTTATGTAACTACGATATGCCGTCGTACCATTGTCATGGGTAAAACATATTAACTAAACTAAAGTTCAAGTTTGACAGTTTTTCAGACTGGTGTATCTGGCGATGGGGCTGTCGGTGACTTTGAACCCGCCCTGCCAAATAACTCTTCATAAGATGGTGCTGTAACAGTAAGGTTTTAATATCTAGTCAAAAAAATGGAACCTTTTTACTTACGTAGTTCGTTTACTGGATATCTGGCTTGAACTTGAAACTGAACTGATGATTGCAGATAGTGCGGCATTGTTGGTATATTTGGTGGTGGGTACGAATTATTCATGGATGGTGGATCATGAATTTCGTTTACTAATTCAGCTAGCGTCGGCGCATCCGCTGGAAGATCATGTATATCGAGTGATTGTATGGCGTAATTCGGAAGCATGTATCCCATTGAACTGCGGATACTGGCTCGATTCGCCCCTCGGCTCAATGTTTCACAGTCATTGGATCTCGTCGCTGGACTTAGCGTTGCCGTCGACGATTCAGAGGTAGTTGAGTACAATGAACTGCTTTCGCTCTCGTTGAGTGACTGCGAATGTGTTGGACTGTTAAAGAGAAAAGAACTCAATTGATTGCTTACAGGAAAAATGCTAACGTCTCCAGGTCCATCTGCTCCTTCGAATGGATTTCCAGGAACCAGATTTGAATCACCTGAGTATACTTTAACGTCAAACGAAACCGAAAGATTCTTATAAAAAGCCGGCAGAATAGCTTCGACGTTCAATGCATATGTAATGTCTAAACTATAATTTATGTCCGTAGGTTGACATGCCGGTACAGGCAATTCATGAGCAAAAGAACGTTCTGATTTCTTCTCGACACCACCGGTTTCCTTTGTAAAAATTATCACCTCCTCTGTCTTGGTGTGAAAGATTGGTTTTAAGGTATAATACAAGATTTTTTGAATGATAGTAAATCGAAGTTTATCGACATGGATACTGCTTCGATTGTCAACAGTAACTTGGAGGTTTACTTTTTCATTTCGTATAATAAAATTGTTTGGAAGTTCTGCAACTAAAGATATTGGACCGCTGGCAAAGACACTGACATTGCGTGTCGTTTGACATATCTGTGGCTGAGGTGGATTGAATCGAGTGATTGGTGGGCTGAGTATGGATCGTACTATAGTCAATGGTATTGTGTATTTTTCGTCAAATGCCCATGGCTTTTGTATAACCACTTTAAGCTTATACTTAATGGAACCATAAGTGCCTTTAAATGATGAAGGTAAATTCTTGGACAGTAAATATGTGAAGTCCATTGATAACTCGCCAGGTGCCAACTCGATACCCCGAGCCGGGACGTATGGAACATTGACCGTGTCATTAAGAAGTATGGTTTTCCCAGTGTAGAAAACATTGCGAGGAATCACATTTCCATAGGGGTCCTTGCAGAATATTTCCATCCATTTGCATTTTGCTTTTCCGCATATTTGAAAATTTATTGCTGAAATAAAATAAAACAAGGAATTTGAAACTAAGTTCTGGGCACATATAAAAGAACAACTTTATTTCGTCTAACAGCAAATATATTTGTGTTTGAACTTTCAACAACAACAAAGAATTAAATTACATTGCAAAAGAAAAGTGCAAGCTTTCAAAGAATTCTTTGTATACCGGCATTTGTGAGACTTATCTGCTATGAACTTTTTTTTATAGAAATTAAAAAATTGAAAAGTTGAATAAGTTTTGCCTCATAACTGAAATCTTTTTAAAATGATTCATAGTCCTAGTTTATTTGTATTTACATAAATGTGCTGAACAAAATCATAAATGTTATGTTTTAAACTCTCTCTATGCAAACGAGCATGTGAAGCAAGTTGAGTAAACTGTTATGACTCATTCACAATGCCTAAGAAAAATAATGTCAAATTAGGAAGTACTTTGGAATGCAAGTGTCATTGAAAAGAATGGCCTACTAAATTCCTCATTTTTGTTTAAACAATTCATTTTATTTACTTAACCTGTACACGATCAAACATACCACGAATCTTTGTTTTCTTTGTGAGGAAGAAGCATATTTGCCCACTAATCTCTTGCCCACTGAAGTACGAGTTATTTGGGCTATTTAGTTTGATCTCTACACGGTCCTTTTCCTTTTCCATTTTCAATTTAATTTCACTTTTCTGACATTTTAACTAAACACATTGAGCAGCATTTTTTAGTGCGTTGTTAACTATTTGCAAATGAAACCATAGAAGTGACTTGAGGACAAAGGAATATTTTAATTTGTTTGCGTTTTTTTTATCGACTTGCAGCTATCCGCGGACCAATCTACCATTCCACGGAAAAATTCTTCACTGACATTTTGTTGGTGGCGTAAGAAGGAGAAATAAGGAAAGAAGAAAACTTTTTTTATTGTGAATTCGTGTGCATCAAGTAATGTCAACATTAGAGGCACTGCCAGGTGCCATTAAATAAGTTTTGCCTTTCATTTTTGTTTCTATTGGGCCGTGTTCACATGAACCTTTTGACTCTGATTTTTAAGCATAGTGCTCACTTCCTTGTGAAGAGAACGCCTGACATTGGAAGTGAATGAATTTTTTGGTATTTCTCGCTAGTACTTGTGAATGAGCTGCAAACGTTTGACGTTAGGGTAGCAAAATATTTTTTGTTTTATTTGTTAGAGCAAGAAATTATCACAAACAGTAACTGAACTAAGGGGCCAGTTATAGCAATCAGGAAAACGAATCAGGAAAAATTTTCAAACGGAATAATAACTATGTTGTCGTAAGAATTGAATAACAAAAGTTCTATCAATCGACGGCAAATCCCTAAAAGAATTTTTTGTGCCAAAGAAACGTATAAAAGAAAAAATATTTTCTGCATTTTTCTATTTTACTGATTCAATTTGATAAAACACAAAAAACTGTCGTTTATTAACTATCGATTGGTATAACACTTGTTATTCAATTCTAACAAAACAAGTGAACTTTTGAAAATTTTTCCAGATTCGTTTTGTTGATGTAGCTGGTACCTCACTGATATTCACTACAAACAATTTTTTCTTTTGTAATCAAACTGTCGGAGCTTCACGTCGATTATTTTAGATTCCCTTACATTTTGCACATTAATGTAATTCACGGCTCGTTCAGTTGAAATGCAGGACCTTGTTTAAAAAATTCAACAAAAAAAATTATTTATAAAAAAAAAAATTAGAAAAATCATAGCCACCCTTTGGTATTTTCAGTTCATGTACTTATGTTGTTGATTTTTAGGCTTAAAAAATACTTTGGACCTTTGAGAATATGGGGAAAAACATTTCAAACTTCAAATTATTTTTTTTTTCTTATTTAGAGCTCTTCCCCAAGAGAGTAATGATGGATTTACATGCATTTGCAAGTGCAGATGAAAAACGGAAAAGATCACAAGATGTAAAATTCATACTTGTTTGATAGAGAGAGAACCCACCATCTACACTTCCTTAGTTATGGCTGCAGATAAAAAATTATGGGAGCAGATGAACATGCTAATCTGCACCCATAATCCCTCATCCGCAACCATTATCCTATTCGTCTCTCTTTTTAACTTTTGTGTTTTATAATCTTCATCCGTCCCGCTTTACTTTTCTGCACTTCTGCAGTTGCAGATGCATGTAATCCCAGCATATTCATACCTTTACTGCATTTCAAAACTTTAAATTCGTTAATTTAATAATTATTTGTTAACTAATGATTATTTTTTTTTGTTGAAAGTTTAAAGATTTAATTCAAATACACGCTAATCACACAAAAATCAATATTCTTAAAATCCCTACGTATTTATCTAGCTATGAGTATGTACAATAAAGTGTTTTTTATATAGATACATAGATCCAAATTTGCAGCAGCTACACTGCGTCCTACTGAGCGCCTCAAATTCTACGTGCTTCGCGAAATGGCTATGCTGTCGTCATTTTTGAATATTTTTTTATAATAATTTTCAATTTTGGTACTTAAATGTACACCCTGAATAACTTCCTCTAAACTCCATTATAATCTTTCTACCTTTCCTTCCAAAAAACAACACTTTTTTTTAGGCTGTTACAGTGGTGTTACCTCTTAATAGATCTTTTTCTGCCACTTAAAGAGGTAAAAAAAACAGGAAAGGTTAACTTTTCTAAATATAACACATTTTAAAAAATAATAAAAAACATTGAAAGCCTTTCATTGAGTTTTAAATCTCATATCGTGTACTAAATTTTAATAAGCTTTCAAAAAATTTATTTAAAAATATTATTTTGAGCTTTGTTATTCTAAAAATTATTTTTAAGTTACTCATCGCCTTTTCAACGAAGTAATTTAGTTCATAAAAAAAACTAAACAAAATAGCATATACCTACATAATAGCATGGTAGTAAACGAATCTGTTGTGAACCTGTATAGAAATTTAGATATGTGAAAGAATGACTCTCAAACTGATCAAAGAACTCTTAAAGACTTTAAAGCCAATTTTGAACAAAAAAAAAAAAATGTACTTCTTTCTTTTTATCTCCCATTTATTAAAATAATTGAAAATGAAAATACAAAAATTCTCTTTCATGTCAAAACTACTTAGAGAAAAGAAGGTCAACTAACAATAACCGAATTTCAGTGAAAAAGGTCAGCAATTGGGACCCTCGTCTATACAAAGCATTATTATTTCATTCATTGGCTTCAGTTCATCAGAGCAGCGCGTAACAAGAGGGAGGATAGATTACCTTCTCGTGTTCTTATTTCTATCTTTCTGATGCATCTGTTATTTTATTTGCAAGGGTAATGGTGGTTCTCCTCCTTCATCATCGAGACATCAGAATAATAAAGGCAAAGAAATAATCGATCTGAATTAACAATCTGTTGTTATTTGTAAAGTAAAGCAATATATTTAGGTTTTGATTTTTGTGTGAGAACAATTGTGTGTATAAAATATGTCAAGCAAGTGTACAATCAAGTTTGATAATAATCCACTCGGCGTTGTTTATGCCGGACAGACAATTTCTGGAGTAGCTGAGCTCATCACCACAAGGCCAAAAACCATCAGATGTAGGTATCAATAGCAAATAGAAATATCTCATCAATTAAATTAAATTAAATTACATTGACATCATCTTGAAAGGTCTTCAATTAAAGATTTACAAAAGACATAATTTTCTTAGTGCTATTAATTCATTGCAATTTCTCTGTGTTCTATTTTCATTGTTGGAACTATTTAATAACAAAGATATAAAGAACACATTAAATTTTGTAAAGAATTATACAAAATATAAAGTTATTACATTAAAATGAGGATAGTGTTCCAATGAGTATATGTTCAATACTATGTTCAATTGTACACCAAGAACTTCTTAACCCTGCTTCGTATCTAAGTCAATCAATAACCTTGAGCTAAACATTTTTGTGTGTGCAATAAATATTCGTCTTCAGACAACCATCCCAAGAATTTCATTCCTAAAAATCAAAGAAATCGTTTTTGTCTGTTTCTGTTTCTGTCTCACTATACCAAACCAACATACATCACATTGAAAACATAAATACGCATTTTTTTGCATCCTGTTTCCATTACTCCCTTCATTGGGTTGCGCTATAAAAGGAAGACGTAGTTAAGTAAATGGCATTGCAAAAGTTACAATATCCATTGCTTTTAAGTTGTGATAATTGGGCCGTCATAAGAGAAATTTATTGTTAGCCATTTTAGCTTTACCTTTTAAGTTTCAGTAAGTAAAGCATTGAATTGTAATTAAGTCCTCTGATTCAGTTTTGCATTTTTACATAGAAAAGGTATTCAAATTCAACAGAGCAAGCTCTAAATTACGTAATCAATATAAAAAAAAACAGCTCTGTTCAGTGTTGCCGGAAACCAGTTGCGATGCTTTGCTTTGAAACTTAATGACTGCTTGTGGGAAATTGTTTGGAGTGCGTAAGCCTATATCATGATTCATACACAGGCAGATAGAGTTATGCTGGCAATTGGCATGAAGGGCAAAACAAAAAACATCGAATACCTTTGCGTATCAAAATCAGTTTCAATATGAAAACTAAAGAATGGTTGTATTATGGAATAAGAAAAAGTGGCTTAGACCGAGAGATTTGTATTTGAAGATAGTTTTTGAATTTCGTCTATGAGAGTTATACTGTTAGTTATACTGCGATATTGAGGCGTTTTTTTTTTGAATATTTATGATACCAAATAAATAGATATGAAAGAATTTCCCTGCCTGATATCGAACATTTTTGGTAATGGCTGCAGACAAGTTTCATTAAAAAACTGACATATTCAATGTGTATTGTGGACAAAAGGCTTCATACAAACTTGGTGATTTTTGTACCAACTTTTTCGCATCAGAATTATTCAACGAGAGTCTACAAGACGTAGACATCTCATACAAAACAACTCAATGACCTATCAAAATATAACTAATACTCAAAATATATAGTCACCATTAAGCCCAATAGAAGCAAAATAAATTGAGTATTTACGTATAAAACAAAATAAAATTCTATATCTATATGGGGTGGCAAGACCCACTCGCGGTTAGTCACGTATTTGTTATCGTTACAAAATCAGCTGAGCGTATCAAACTCTTTATTGCATGCTCAGGAATGCATAATACGGTCAAAAGGGGACCTCATAAGTTTGCGTGTTTTAAAATATCAGAAATTGTCAATATATATATGAATCATAAGTATTTTCGTAGATCAAGAATAGCTACATTCATTGAAGTAGACTAAATTTCATATGATAAACATAAACATTTGTTTTTCTCATTGAAGCCATCTACATCAGTATAAATGGACATGCAGAAGTACGCTGGAACGAAAAAGTCAGTAAACAAAACGCCCAAGGCAAACGTGAAAACGCCCTAGAGACTTTTTCTGCATCAGAACTTTATTTCAGTTCTGAAAAATACGTTTTTGGACAGAGTGGTGGAAATCAGCTTGAATTAAATGCTGGTAAATACGCCTGGCCATTTCAAGCCACTGTACCGCCAAACGCCCCAACTTCTTTTAATGGATCAGATGGAAAAATTACTTACGAAGTTGTTGTGGTTATCGATAGAGTGCTTCGTTATAATAACATATTCAAACAAGAGTTTACGGTTATATCGCCATTCGATTTAAATCTGAATCCGGCGCATTCAAATCCAATGGAGAAACAAGAACAGAAGGTTTTCCTTCTCAGCATGTGCTGTGGAGGAAAAAATCCAATAATTATCAAGGCAAGAACTCCATTCTCAGCCTATGCTCCAGGACAAAAAATTCGATTCAATGTTGTTTTAGACAATCAGTCAGATGTAAGGTGTTCGGAAATCAAAGTAAAGCTTATGAGAAAAGTAACATACACTTGTCGTACCCCTGAAACCAAATCGAAATGGAATGAGACAAAAATTGCACAAGTTTTGTTAGGAGAAGTTGTCAAGCAAAATCGGGCAGAAATGAATGAGTTTCTTGAAATTCCATCAACCGTTCCAACATCAATGGAAAATTGTTCGATAATCAAAGCTGCATACACATTGAAATTCACAGTCAAACTTTCAACTTTCTATTCCGACCTTGAACTT
Source organism: Melanostoma mellinum (assembly GCA_914767635.1). Lineage (NCBI taxonomy): Eukaryota > Metazoa > Arthropoda > Insecta > Diptera > Syrphidae > Melanostoma > Melanostoma mellinum. The sequence goes on along the minus strand of OU612060.1, from coordinate 203,690,207 downwards.
GTATTACCTCTTACAATTGGAACGGTACCATTACAGGCTAGTCTGAATGAGATGCAGAATGATCAAGGAACGGCTAATTCAACACCAGTTTATAAGCCATTGCGTAAGTTAAAACACGAAAATGTATTGCTGTAGTTCACTATATTTATGTAGCTATGTTCTCAAATTTTAGAGCCACCAACTTTTCAAGAAGATGTCACAGCGAAGGGAAAGTTTCAAGATAAAACATTCATCCCAAGATACCCGGTTTTCTCACAACAAAATAACAGTGGAACTGTTCGAGAACCCACAGACAATTTATACCCGACAATGAAACCACCCCAGATAATACCACCAAACCCTGTGTCACCTCCTTCAAATAAAATAGCTGAGCCCTCAGCCCCGGCAGATTCCACACAAATCGGTTGGAAAACTTAGAAATGAGATAGTCGAGTAAAAATATAATTCATTCACTGTTTGTTCTGAAACTGTTTGGGAACTTACAGAAAATTTATACCCGTCCATGAAACTCCAAATATTTTAGCACATTGCAGATACAAACCAAAACGGTTCGTAAAAAATGGAAAACTTTAAAATAATCCAGCCAAGTAATAACTTATATATTTTACTATTTCTAAAATATCAATAGGTTCAAGACACAATTCTAATTGTTAAGAAATAAAAAACTTATGGTTTAATAAATTTAAACTTAAATTTTAACCCCAAAGACATAGAAAGTCTGAACTACAAAATTTATCTACAACATTTTATGAATTGCATTTGTACTAATTCCGAACGAAATATATCTAGATATATATAAAATCGAATGTATGCTAGTGTGTTTGACTGGTATAGACTCCTGAACCGCCAGACGGATTTTCTTGAAATTGTTAAGGTAAAAATAACTTAACCCACGGATGGTTCCTATCAAGGTTTTGATCCAAAAATTCTCAAAGGAGCGGGATTGGGAACGAAAACATAGAAACCACTGGACAGATTTCAGAAATTCTTTCATTAGATTACTAAACTATCACTTAATAACTTCCACTAATGTCATCAATACATTCCCATGGAAACAAAAACGGGAACGAGAAAGAGAACCTTAAAACAACTTAACCGATTTCAAAAATTTATCAACTTAAAGATTCTACATTATCCCTTAGTAACATACAGCCTTATTTATAATAAAAAGATAATACACTGATGATCGGCTGACTAGATACACACTGACTATCTTTTTAATCAGCTTCCTATTCATAATGCTTTTTCCCCTCCGAAATAGTTGGCACATACATGTGTCAGAAAAAGTACCAAAAATTGTAAATCTATTCCATTTTTTTGACACAGCACAACTCAGCTGCTTGAAAAAAAAAAGCAAAAAAAACTGTTTTGATTCTGTTTGTTGATTGATTCCTAAAGCGAAAAATAAATATTTTGAGTGATGGAAACTAAAATTTGATTGAATCTGGACTTATATACTTTTCTCCTTCTTGGTCTTCCATTGAATGCATTTATAGCATTCAGGTCAGAAACAAAAGTGGAAAAAGAGAATGGCATTTTGATTTTTCCTATGGTATTTGAATTTTCGAAAGAAATTTTGAATTTAAAATTTAATTTTATCTATCCATTCAGATGCCAAAATGACAATTCACTTCAAAAACAGTTACTCAGAGGATAATCAACCTCCAACCGTTGATTATCTTTATTTGCCATATTATCAGGCTGATTATCTATTATGAATAAGAATTTCTGTTTTATCATCTGATTATCTTTAAAATGCGATTATGAATAAGGCTGATAGACTATATATTTCATCCATATATTCCCACGGGAGCGGAAGAACGAGAATGGGAGCCTTAAGACTAGCAACGCCGGGTGGCTCAACTAGTAAAAATATAAAAAAATGTAATCCCGATGAAGGCAGCTCTCACTTTTTTGTAAGTTGTTGCAAGGAACGCAACGTTTTCATACATTATTTGTATTGAAATCAATTTGATGAACAATGTAATGATTTTAGTCGATTTGTTGGTTGAACACATCGAATACAAATAATCGCTTTATGAAAAAGCGTTCCAACAAAAGAAAAAAAAATCACATTCGTCTCTGACCAATAACATGTACAGTAAAGGATCCCAAACCAGTCGAAACTTATGTGGCTTCCATTGGTAAAAAAATAAATCTTTTTTTTTTATTTAAATCTGTCAAAATGTTAGTTCTGACATTATTTGCAATCCGTTGCCAAAAAATTTATTTGGTTAGTTCGTTGAAGCCCTAGGGTCACCCTGGGGTCGTCACAAAGTCGCCCTGAATATCAAATTGAGTATTTTTTGAGCCTTAGGGTTGACCTAGGTTTTCCCTCAACTCGCCTTAGGTTTTCGCTGTGGCGAGTTAAATGGCATGTATTTTTTTTAATTGCAGGTTGTGTGGTGATTTGTGGCTTAGCGTTTTTTGAGAACTGGAAAACCCAAGTTTTTTTTTTAACTTATAGGGTTGTCAAGAAAATCTGGGTCAACCCTGGGGAAAATTCAATGAACGGACCTATTGTTTTTTAATTTTGGATCAGCTCTGCAGATCTCGAGCTACATCTTATGGTGGACTTACATGCATCTGCAAGTGCAGATGAAAAAAGGAGGCAGACACAAGATCTAAAATTCATACTTGTCTGACACCAAGTGTTATAGGATGCGGATGAAAAGTTCTATGTGCAGGTAAACATGTTCATCTGCACCTATAATTTTTCATCTGCAGCCATAATTGTATTCGTTTCTCTTTTTAACTTTTGTGCTTTACAATCTCATCCGTCCCGCTTTACTTTTCTGCACTTCTGTAGTAGCAGATGCATGTAAATCCAGCGCTAATGAACCAACACCGACACAATCATCTATCAATTTGATGTGCACTACTTTCACTGATGAGAAAAACTACTAGAAAATCACCAAAAGAAATTTTCTACTTATCGCTAATCACCTAATTCACCAATGGAAAGCCCGATTAGTTTGAAAATCAATTAACACCCAAAACATTTTAGCTTGGCAGTGCTTTCGAGTATTGTTTCATTCCAATTTCATCCCCATGTTCTGATTCAAATGTAAACAAATATATGAAACGTAACTAATGTCAAAAACAGCTGATTACCTACTCAAGTTGTTTGCATTCTTCTTCTTCGGAATGTTAACACTCGTCTGTTCATTTCTTATTGAATGAAAAAAGAAAGTTTTGGCTTGTTATTAAATGAGGTTTATGAAACAGTCAATGTATTTCTTCTCTCCGCGAGCGACAGTCACCCCCATTCCTCCTCATAGGCGAACGAACCCAAAGCTTAAACACTCAAAGCAGAGGCAGCACAACATTAAACAGTCGCATACCAGTAACATCAGCTTTGAAGGTGAAATTGGATTTTCTTCTTTTCGAATATTTTGTACGAGCAATAAAAAACGCACTTTCAACACAAAACTTCTATTTGTACAGCAAACAAATGCGTAAGTAAAGTAAATGCGTTTCTAAGTTTTTTTTTGCCATTTTTGATTGTGAAATTGTTATTACGTCTGAGTGTATAATTTTTTCCTTTGCAGCCATTAATCATTATTATTTTGAAGTAAAAGCCTAAAAAAAATTACGATAATGGCAACGCAAGCAGTAGAGAAATCGTTGGAGTCTACTCCAACATCACCCAAAAAGAAAACACACAGTACAAAGGAGCAGTTGAAGCAAGTTATGGCAGGAGGTTTAGCTGCTGCTATTACGAGGTCTACGTGCCAGCCTCTGGATGTTTTAAAAATTCGTTTTCAACTGCAGGTAGAACCCCTAGGAAATCAGGCCGGGAAACAGTCGAAATATGTTTCGATATATCAAGCTTGCAAAATGATATACCGTGAAGAGGGCATAGCGGCCTTCTGGAAAGGTCATAATCCTGCACAAATACTCAGCATATTGTATGGAATTTCTCAATTCTGGACATATGAACAACTTAGTTTATACGCCAATCAAACATCCTACCTCAAGGACAAACCAAATTTTGCAAATTTTATTTGTGGAGCTGTTGCTGGTGGAACGGCAGTAATAATTTCTACACCACTCGATGTTATTCGTACTCGTCTTGTAGCTCAAGATTCTAGTAAAGGTTATCGCAATGCGACCCGAGCGGTTGCAGCTATTATACGAACTGAGGGAGCAGCTGGTTTATATCGTGGCTTATCATCAGCATTGATACAGATCACTCCGCTAATGGGAGCCAATTTTATGTTCTATCGGTTGTTTAGCAAATCCGCTATAAAGGCTTATAAAGTCGAAAATAGAAAGTAAGTGCAAATCAAAGTTTATCTACAAAAGTAAATTACATTTCATATCATTTTATTTGTTTTTAGTCAACTTCCCACTTGGAATCTTCTTATTATGGGAGCTTCTTCAGGCATGTTGTCAAAAATGATGGTTTACCCATTTGATTTGATCAAAAAGCGTCTACAGATACAGGGTTTCGAAAACCACCGTCAAACATTTGGGCAAAATATTAAATGTACTGGGGTAGTGCATTGCTTAAAACTAACCGTGCAACAGGAAGGAGTTAGAGGGCTATACAAAGGCATGGCACCTACCTTGCTAAAATCTAGTTTGACAACGGCATTGTATTTTAGTATTTATGACAAAATACGACAGATACAATGGTGGACGTGAGATAGTGAGAACCCCAGACTAAATCCATTCTTAAAGAAAAACAAAGCGGTGCTCGGGGTTGCTGTTTTTAGCAATTGTTAAGTTTAAAATTAGATAATATGTAGAAAAGAACACACTTCAGTTGTAAGACTTAAAAGTAATGTATAAGAGTTTATTTGCATGGCAAGAAAATATACAAAGAAATATATTTTGTAAGGCACAGATATTATGTATTTCCTTCGTCATTCATCTCAGATTTGCATCAGAGGCAGAATACATTAAAATAGGTACAGATGAAAACAAAAGATCAATGAATTGTTATTCTATAATGCTTTCTCGTTTAAACGCGTGTAGAATTTTAAAAAGCATCAGTGCTTTAATTAAAAAAAAAAGCTACATATAATGAGGCACAGCTTAGCTTTTTGCGTAAGAGACCTATAACATCTGACACTATGCAATGAGCATGTTGATTGTCAAGCAAATATGGTTCTGTGACAGTCATGCTTCAGGGAATCTGCATTGAGATCTTATTTTCTTATTCACTAGCAGAGTTAAAGATCAAAAATATGAGCTCTGTTCAGTCAACGTAAAAAAAGAAAACCTGTGATAATGAGTTCAGAGATTGCTTTATGTTGCTTTTTGAAAATTTCAATAGCAGTGCTATGGATTAACAGATTTTGCTTTTTCGCAACTGCAAATATATGCCAAATTATTCTTGTTATGAATAAAAGACAACTAAATGTCGATCAACACATTTACAATCATTTCACTTTAGATTGGAACTACAAATTGCTGAATTTTGCGAAGGTCATAAAAACGCAGAATACACAGAGAGCCATCTAATTCATCATATTATATTTTACATTCGGATTGGGTAATTACTTGCCCACCCGATGATATGCTATACCAAGTTATTGTTCGCTCTACACTAAATTTATTTTAAAGTCTTAGAACGGACTTAAGTCTTGTTCTTTTTTGGTCCTTACCAGGTCATATGTATACTCGCCCTTAATGGCAAAATCAGGTAATTCAAAATGATCCACCATTTCTCCGAAGTAACTGCGTGAACACAGTGATTCACAGCCACATACGGAGCCGCACCCGCAAAATACTAAGTACACGTGAATGCAATGATGTATACACAACAACGCAAGCCGGAACCGCATAAGTTAACTTTATTTTAACTCTTGCGGCTGCGGATGCGTTTGCAGTTCATTGTGTTCACGCAGTAACTGGCACTTTTATTGTAGGAAAGTGCAGTGATATCGTGCCTCTATTGTTCAAAGAGAAATGTGTGAGACACATGGCTTTTAGGATTGCAAATAAATTGTTGAGAAGTTCGAAGAGTTGGGAGATAGTAATTCGTTCGGAATTTGTGATTCAAGTGATTGAATTTAAGAATCCCCAAATTTTATTTTTAAACCCCTGTAGTGTAAGGCTCAACTTAATACGTTTCTGAAACAAAATTCTTTGTATGTTTGTTTACTATCTCTACTGAGAGTGCATGATAAATGTCATTCAGCCACAAATATCCCAAATGCGTATACATATTTACTTTTCTTTTTCGGAAAGAGATTATAAATACAACATTTAAAAGCTCGAGCCCAAACTTTTTCCCGGGCTTTTTCTTAAACTTTACCCATAAAATAAAGAAATTTTGGCCCTTATTGCGAGTGTCGTCTAACATTCGATGCGACAAGGATCGAAAGTTTCGATAAATTTTCCTTTTGGTATTGCGTGTTTCTATCGACAAGGATTTCTTTTTCTGTGAATAGTGAAAGTAGCCAATGTGAATAAATCCTATAATTTGACATTTGAGTTAGTTTCAGTTATAGTCGAACGCAAAAATACAGACGATAACGACCGAATTCAAAATTGAAAGTATCGAACAATAAGAATACGCAATACCAAATTTCATTTTCGACGTTCGACTATCGACAACCGTCGCTTATCGACAGCCAAACGACACTCGCAATAAGGGCCTTTATTTTTCAAATTCAAAATGAAAATTCAAGTGATTGTTAAGCAAAATAAGGCTGAATGCTAGGTGAATTAAGATTTTGCTGGATTTTGCTGAACGATATACAACACGAATCAATTTCTAAAATTTTCGAAAAAATCGATTTTGTTATTTTTGAAAGAATATTATCTTAAAAATATTCCGTTAGAATTTGATGACGAAATTTCGAGTGTTTCAGGATCTACAGGCAACTAGAAGGTCAGGTTGGCAGAAGAATCGGTGAGACGAGTTCTAATGTTCGCTAGTTGCAACTGCTCGGGTTCGTGTACCTGACTAAAACTAATGCATAAATGAAACGGGAAATATTTTAATTTTAAGATTTATATTGGTTAGTTGAGCGTGGTCCACAGCTCCGAGGAACCATTATACCCTCTTATATCAATAGCTTCGTTCTAAGACATGGTTTTCGTTGTTAGTTAACATTTCTCACAACAATTTTGTCTTGTTGAGAAAGTCCATTGTTCATTAAGCTACTGGCTTTATGCTACTGGCTGTTTGGAATGATGTCTGGTTATTCAACATGGCTGATTTGAATCGGGCTTAGGAGCCACTAGTGAGCATCTTCTTTCTACCTACAATTACTATGATATAATAGAAAACATAGAAGTCGACAGTATTAATGGAAACCGGAAATGTAATTGTGTATACATATTACGTTACATGTGTTGTATTGAAGGACACATTCGGTAATTTAATGTAAACTTATTTTTTTTATTTATTCTGCGTCCTTACCAAACTCTTTGCAAGAAAGCAACGAAAAGATTTACAAAGACTATCCTTTTTTTCAAAAGTAAACTGATTTTGAATTTTCGCTTTCAAAAGCTCAGACAGGATGTCTGTGCTGCCATCTTCTTCTACAAAACCGTACCTTTGGAACATGATGGCACCTGTCAAAAAAATGTCCTTTGCAAATTATAAGATATTTTTATACGCAGTCACGCATGACAGTGTTTTGGCCTGAACAAAGGAAAAAAGCAAAAACCAAATTTTCTCCCGCGAGCATTCACGCGAAGGCCTTTGTAAAAATTTTCTTTAGTTGACATTCGGTTTTTCATTCGCAAGGAGTTGGTAAATTAATAAGGATTTGCGCTGTGCTGTGGTGTGGATAAAAATTCCAGAGTGAACAAAAGTTAGTCATACATGTGTATAGACAAACACTCTGATACATTAATTTGTTTAACTTCCAATTTTTATTACGAAGTAAAATAAAGTCAAAGCATTAGCCAGCCGGTGACACATTAAAAGAGAGGCGACACTCTGTGAAGACATAAAATACGTAAAATTACGATCGAAAATTGTCACGTCTTCATAGTTTTATAGGATACTTAGTATATAGTAAATTTATTTTCTACACGCCCCTTAACACACCCGCAGCGTGTGTGCATAAATTACGACACAAGGTCCTTTTTTTGTGTTGTTGTTGTGTCTCATCTATGTCAAATAGTGAACTCTGAAGTGCTTATATATACCTAAGTGATTTTATCCTAAATATTTTCTCCTTGAAATAAAGAAACAGTAAAAAGAAACGGATAAAAACGGACAGCAAAGAGTCATTCAAAAATATTAATAAGCATAAGTATTTATAAATAAAAAGAAAAGCCGAAGGTTAAACTGCCGCAGGAAACAATTAAGGTTCAAAGGAATTTGTGCCTATGCCAATTGAGTGCCTTATCTCCTTTGACCACAACCCTCAAGGTGTTTATTACTCTGGTCAGGAGCTGTCCGGTGTTGTCGAACTCAATGTGGATACAACAAAGAGGATCAAAGGTGGGTATATACTCGTAGAATAACTGAGATGTCGCTGACAACCGAAGTATCTGAGTCATTTTTTTTATGTAAAAATGTACGACCTATGCGCGCCAAGAGGGCTATTTACTAATGGCACAGTGAGTTTGAGCTAATGGTAGTTTGTTTTCATTGTCACAGTCATGCATAAAAAAAGGACGATAAAAACCTATAAATGTACGTGTACGTATTTCTACATTATTTATAGTTCGGAAACCGAAGGCTTGTGCGGCAAAATAATACGTTGCAATTGTTTACACAAAGCTAAAATATTTTGAATTTTATGGCGATTATATCTCTCGAATATCTAAAGTCATATTCCATAGTGCATAGTAATTATAATACACGGAAGGATTTTAATTTTAATGTTGCCTAGCGTGGCGGTTGACTTCGAATTGTGACACATTTGTATCGTATTTTGAAAGGTCAAGGCTAATTGGATTAGTCAATATGGTTATCCAATGTAGCATAGTGCGCAATTATTAGCTTAATTAGTAAAGTCTTACAATATATGCTTTTTTCTTAGAAATATGTGGTGTTCATTCCACTAAACTCTGCTTTTCAATTCACAATCGGTCCCAAAATATCTTATTTCTACATGACACATCATATAATGATACAGAAATATGCGAGACCCCATCCTTTAAGTGCTTCCTTACTGAGCCTCAAATCAAAGAAACGACGTCATTTTATTGCAGTAATTTCAAGACACCCTTCAAATTTTTAACTTCATTTGCGTTAGCCTGGTTTTAAAAAAATGCTCTATTATTCGACAAATGTTGCCAGTCATTACATTTAGAAATTCGCACAATTCCTTCGGTTTAAACATAACTTAATCGAAATACTTACAGAAGAACTCAACGGCGACAAGTATCCTAGACCAATTTTGGAAATAGTAAGATTAAGAGAGAAACCAAAATTCAAACAGAGTCTACGATTTCAAATTAAATAACACACACATATTTAAAATATATCCTTCCCCAATTTAAAAAACAAATACGCATTTACTGTGAATTGAGCACAAGGACAGACAACTTACTCAATTGCCAACTTTTTGTGCTCAATCGTCAGTCTAAGGATGTTTGTTTTTTGGGGGATTTAATTTAAATTAGGGTGTGTTTGGTCTTAAAAGAAAAAAGATTACAGACTCTAAATTAGGATAGATTACTGTCATTAAACTTAATTACTAATTGCATTACTTCTTTTCAGCAATTCATATTACCGTTAGTGGTTATGCCAAGGTTCGTTGGATAAAAAAGGGTTACCCGCGCGACAGCGAACGCGCCGCATGTCGTGCGTATAAATCGTATTTATCATCGAGATCTTATGTCCTGGGCAGCTGTTCAAATAGTTCAATTATTGATTGGCTAGCCGGCGAATATACATACACGTTTCATGTCATACTGCCAAATAATTTGCCGACCTCATTTGATGGGAAATACGGGCAAATTCACTATGAAATTGTTACTACAATTGATCGGCCGGGGCGGTATCCAAAAGTTTATAAACTGCCGTTTACGGTCATACATCCAATAGATTTAAACACGGATCCAATATACAGAGTAAGTAACTGAATATTATATTAAACTTTTTGTTCCACAAAATACAGACGAATTGTAACTAGTGACTTACACCTCACGTCGACAAACCAATTAAAGAGTCCCGTAGATGTGTGCACCATTTTGATTTAATGTTTATTATGTTGATACTTATGTACTTTCTGTTACGATTTAGTATATTAACAAGTATATCGGAAAAAATATGTTACGTATTCGCCAGAGTACACCATCAACTTTTGCGTTGGTTTTATCAACTGCTCACTAAATCATGACTGAACAATAGTGTTTTTATTGCTAGTTTTATAAATGAAATTTATATCTATCTTAGCCGCAAGACACAAAATGCAACAGGAAATAGCGTAAATGTTGGAATGCGTTGGTATGCTAAGTATGAGTCTCAAATAGGACAGTGCTTAAGATCTGTCCTGAGTGCCCGTAATATTCTGTGTCTACGACCAGAAATTAACAAACCAAAAGGTTATTTCAATGCAACACTAACAAGATTGTCATTTAAATCTGTATAGTAACTTTGCGCTATTAGTGGCAAATCAATTATCACTTTGACTTTGCTAACTTTACAGTTTAGGCTTTTTTACAATGCTTTAAAAAAGGAAACTCTGTGTCCCTTAAACAACAAACTGGGGCCTGTAACACAAAGCTACACGTCTACAAGTCAAGATCAAGTTACACGTCTACAAGCGGAGGCGTATGCTATTCAAATGGCTTTAAGTCACGTTACGAACAATGGCTGGATGAGGAGAAGTATCTGTGTTTGCAGCCACAGCCAAGCTGTGATTAAGTCCCTTCTTAACCCTCTAACTACTTCGAAAAAGATCCAGGAATGTAAGACGTAAGAGCTCTCTGAATGCGGTCGTTAAGCTCAGCCTCTTAGTTTCGCCGCCCTTGAGGTTATATGTGAAATAACTAACACCTTATTTCCTTATTTCCACTACTGCAACACAGAAAAAAGGGAAGGCTGCTACCCTGGTAGTACAATGGACCGGTAATTAAGTCTGAGTTCTCCAGGTTAGCATATAAGCCTCTTCTTTTTTAAAAAAAAAAAAAAGAAAGCTCAATTCCTTGAGTCTCATTATGGCTCCAGACTATCACGAGATAACTGGAAATGAGATCGCCTATGAACTTGCTAGGCAAGGACCTCAAACAGCTCTCTCAGGACCTGAAACGTCGCCGTCGTTCTCAGTGAGGTTCAATCAACGATTGGATCTGTGAAGAGCACAACCGTATAGATGGCATGTCTCCAGTGAATGCAGAAAAACCAAAAGTATGCTCCCTTACATAAATAAGAAGAATACAACATTTTTGCTATTGCGTAGCAGAAAAGACAGTAGAAAGCTTATATGCGTTGCCAGCGGGCACTTCTCTTTAAGTGATATCACGCTCTGTGAATCTTGTAGAGAAGATGAGGTTAACCCAGAGCACTTCTCTGTAAATGTTCTGCTTTTTCTCGCAAGAAGTCACAAAAACTCGGCGCAGACATGGTGAGGGCTGGTAACTTAGGCTCCTTATCATGGCAGCGTCTTTTGGCTTTTCTATTTGGAGAGATATAGCAAAAAGAAGGTTGCTATCTGGTAGTGCAATTGACCGGTATTTAGGTCTGAGTGCTCCAGCTGGTATCTAAAAATCCTCCAACAGAAAAAAAAGAATACACGGCTACAAGTTAAGATTCACTTGTAGGATTTTCCCATTACACTGGCAAAAGAGCAAGTAAGCTTTCAGCTTTTGTGTTAGAGACATGTCTATTCACTTGTAATATAAGTACATGAAGATTTATGTTAGGGGCCCCTGGTATAATTTTTTCATTAAAACATGAGCCAAAAATATTTAAGTTCTCTAAGCTGGTGCTCTCATAACTCCTATACTTATGGTGATTCATTTTTGATTTGATTTGATTTACTACATTGATTTTTTACAACTTAATCCAATCACCGGATAGCTTTTAAACTTTCAAAAGTTCTTGCGTTAAACTTGTTAATTACTAACGTTTATCAGGGACCTGTAGCATAAAGCTGTAAGTCTAAAAGTCAAGATCCACTTGTAGAGTAATGTCCATTACACTTGTAGAAGAGTAATCAAGCTTGTAGTTTTATGTTCAGAAATTTCTTACACTCGTAACAGCTAACTTGTAATACAAATGGATTTTGACAAGTGTAAGAAGTTACTGTCAAACAAAGCTACAATTTGCTTGATCTTACAGAAGTATAACGGACATAGTCCTACAATTGGCTCTTGACTTCTAGATTTTAGATTTGTGTTACAGGCAACTGTTTTGAACTTTGAAAGGAGCACCTTGAAATATAAAGACATTTTATTGAATTAATATGCAACTTTTTTATTTCTGTTTTTGATAGGTTCCACTTGAAATACTCGATCGTAAACGCTTTTGGAGTTTTTGCTGTCCAACTGGTCCACTAACTGTGAAATTTTCAACACCATACTGTGGCTACGCACCTGGCCAAAAAATAAACTTCGTCCTTTATATAAACAATGAATCTTCAATTGATATAACCGAATGTGATGTCAAACTAAAACAAGAGGTGCGTTACGAAAGTCATAATCCCCAACATGAGTACCGTTTAGATAAGAATCTCATAGCTCGCAAAAAATTTGGAACCGTTCTTCGATGGAGTCGCAAAGTGTATCGTGGTAGCTTAGAAATATTGTCGATACCTCCAACTTCATCGAAATTTCCATGTCCTATCGTCGTTTCGTACTTTATTAAAATAATTATAAAGCCTTCTGATTTTCATTGGAAGATTAAACTGAAAATACCACTAACAATTGGTAGTATCCCAATAATGGATCAAACTCTCAGTCGCCATCAAACTAGTGAAGAGATTATTCAGCAACAACAGCAAGCTCCGACACTAATTGTTACCGATAGCGATAATCCACCAGAGTACGTTCCGATGGGTGAGTTTGAAGAAGCATATTGACAGTCTAATAAAATACTACTACTACTACTAATTTTATTTTTCTAGTACCACCTTCTTACGAAGATGCCATGGCCTTAAGTGAACGATTCTTTGATGATACAGAATATTTGCACAACGTTAGTATGACTAACATAACAACTGACAATGGAGAGTCCTTCAAACCACGATACCCGGTCTACTATGACTTCATGACGCCATTCATTCCGCCCGGTAGTGAAGAAAGTTCCGATATTTTGCATTTCAGTTAGAGTTAAAACTCATGGTTTCCTCATTCCCTATACATACATATAATTTTTTCTTCTTCTTAATTTCTTTATGCTAGAAAAATAATTTTTGAAATTATATCTCAATGTTGTGTGGTTTTCTTCGTTTCTCTTTTCTTTGTTGTTTTCTCCCCATTTTTAGAAAGCGTTATTGAGGGATCACCTTCGCAGCTGCGATTAGCGCTCCAGGATACGTCTCCTACATACGGGATGAGCGAAAAAAATGTAAACTAAGTATGTAACGCTTATAAGCTAAGAACATTAAAAAAAAAAAAAAAAATACAAGTACAAAGTGCCACTTACCTTTTCAATCAACAATTATCTACGAGATTTATTGTAATGTATACATTAACAAAATATGTCCTTCCTTTTCTTGTCCATTTCAATGCACAATTTATATTTGAATAAATTATATTCTAGTTAAAGTGAATAAAATGAATTAAAAAAAAAAAGAAACAAACTATGCAATTGAATTCAAATTAGGTAAAAATATTCAAATTTTCCAAATTTCGTACGTATATAAATAAGAATTATAAAAAATTATAAATAAAAAAAATTAATAAAAGTTTTACTGCACTCAAAACAAAATTCCAAGTAATTGCAATATAAATACATTTACCTCAAAAACAGTTTTATTAAAGCCCGAATCTTAAAAATAATTGTGTTTTATTTATTAACTTGACATTTTCGCACGAAAACCGGAAGTATATAGCTACCATTTTGAAAATGGAAGATCATTTGAAAAATAAAACGACAAATCCACATCCATATAAGCGTCTATTGACTGCAGCAATCACCATTTTAGATATCTGAGTTTTTCACTTTCCCATTGACTCTTCCTTGGCTGGCGGTTATATCTGCCTTGCAACAGGGCGTCCGCTAGTTCTTCGGCTGCAAGCAGTCCGCTAAAGGATCTTACGTTCCACTTGTAGGTAAATAAATAAATAGGGTGGTGCAACAGTGCAAGCCGCGGGTACATAGTAGAACCAGAGAGTCCACTTCGGCACTGCAGTACCATTTGCCTACAAGCCAAACTAGACCGGGAACCCGCGTTTACCACGAGCGGGAACCCACGTTTACCACAGCCGCCATTGTTTTGTCAGAGAATAAAATCAGTTGAGTTTAAAAAGTAAAAATTTTTTGTTTGTGTTGCAAGAAAATCGATAATTTTTCATTTTCATACAGTCTAGAACATAGAAAAATTCATTTAAGTTGCAGAAATTAACATTATTTTCCATTTTTTCATGTTTTTTAACTTTCCTGTGTTTACGATCGTACCACTACTCCATTTTTTTATCAGGAAATAGGACAAGCCATATTCAATTTGTGGTAGAAAATTTTTTGCGGTTTTTTCAGCAAAGGGGGTACGAGTTGACCCTCTGTATTATCTACTCTGTGGCCCAAGGGCTTAGCGCATTGCTTACAATTACAACCATTGCTTTTGTGAGATCCGGTGGTCATTGTCCTTTTTTCGTTTGCCGGGAAGTAAACGGTGAAATATTTTTAATGGTAGGCCCCTTAACCTGGAGGAGCAGGTCCCTTTGGGATCCTCTTTAACCCAATTATCATAGCTAATGTATGATAAGAATTGTTACTTCAAGACAGAAATCGTTTTCCAAAAACTTATTTGTAGGATGATCCACAGACTCTAAGAACGAATTTGGAAAAAATAAAAATCTATCGAAGCGTTCAACCTGTAAGTTTATATGTGGACAGATAGACAGACATACTGAATTGCGCAACGTAATTATTTAGGTTTCCTTATCATCACATTAAATTCTTGACGAATGAACAACTTGTCTTATAGAAAAATTGCACGAATGATACAAAACTAGAAACAACAAAAATTTGGAAAATCGAAAGCTTATTTTTTAAAAATTCATTTAATCAATGAGACTTGCTAAGTTGTTGAGTCCTAAAGCTCACCTTATCAGCAGCTTTTTTTTAAAGCTTAATTCGAAAGTACAAATATGCTTTGTATTGCATATAAGCTTCACTCTATTTTCTCAAAAAACTTTGATTTAGAAACTCAAAGCTTTTTCCAGTGCTATAAATACGGAAACATAAAAAATTCATTTTCTCTTGCGAATTCCTATAAATTTAAAAGTTTATACAAGTCCTGTTTTTTATAATAAACTTCTTACCATAATGAAATAACTTTGGGCATTTAGAGCACTTTTATAATATTTGTTTCCCAAATTCAGTAGCATTCCGAAAGTGTATAGGAAACAAAATTTACGATATTTGTTTCAATATGGGAAAAATTTATAAAACTGTTAATAACATAACTTGAATATTCATACCGGTAAAATACAAGAAAGATAGTACCCACTTTAACAGTTCATTTTTGAACTACGAGCATGTTGGAAAGAGTAAGATTATTTACATTGTATATATAATTTATAGTAGAACCATTTGCCGATTTAAGAATGTTTTGTTTTTAGGGCACGGAGCGCTGCAGTCGCCTGTAAAAAACGTAAAAAAAATGCGAGTAGTCTTGTGGAATGTATTTAAAAGAGAGCCAGATAAATGTTTTAAGAGACTGAACATATGGCAAAAATATTTAAGCGGGATTCGTGATGTTGTGATTTTGTTTTGGTTCTCATTTGTGGGTATGTGTAAAGTTCCTTGGAAAATTACATTTGCTTTGAAGAAAGTGGTGTGAGACATAAATATAAGTATATTTTTGCGTTTCTTCGTTTCTTTCGATTGAAATTACTTGCATAAGGAGCAAATAGCAACGTTGCATTATTTCATTTTTGAAATTATTCCAATTGCTTTGAAATACCTACGTACCTTACTGAAATGAATGGAAGATATTTTTGCAGTGGGAATTTCAAATTAATGGAATTATTGAATAATTTCAAACACACTGTAGTAAATGCAAAGACCATTTATTTAACACAACCTGTTACAAATTCTAACAGAATTCAATGACAGGTGCGTAAAATATTTTCGAAGAGATATTTACCAGCACGGTAAAGCCTTTAAATTACTTTATAGGAAACAGAAACATTTTTTTTTTAAGCTACCTATAAAGTTCAGATTATAGGTACCTACTATTGAGAATCGTGATGTGATTTAATTTATATACGTGTAAGCAAAAAATGATTGAAATGAAACAAATAGCAACGTTGCATTATTTCACTTTGGAAATTATTCTAATTGCTTTGAAATAATACATATCTATCTGGTTAACATCACCCTAATTTTAAATTGGGATCATTAACAAATGATTTATAAACATCAGACTAGCTTTATTATATTGATTTAACTGAGATATTTGATAATATGATACATTGAACCTATTACCTTAATTCAAAAAAATAAAAAATAAAAAATTTTAACAAAAACCTGTATTCTTTTTTGAAAAGAATTCTTTTGAGCAGGTAGAAAAGGAAAACGTTAGAAATATTGAAAGAGAAACGCTTTTGTCTTAAAATATTAAGATTGAGGAAATGGGCACGACTGGATCGCGATTGAGTGCTAAGTATAATATCAAAACTTTAAGGCTGAGTAAAAAGTTTCAGTATTAGCTCTTCATATATATTGTGTGGTACAGTGTTCCCAAACTACACATTAAATTAAATTAAGGGGCTCGACTAGTTTCTCGAGCTCAAATCCTTAAATGGAGGTGGATTTTTGAATGCATAAAAAAAACTATAGCTTCAAATATTCTGTTATCTTAGGAGTTTATTATATGTATTATTCATGTAATTTGTCAGGAAATTTCGAGTTAAAATGTTGAAACCTATGTCTTGAACTCCTTGAATTTAGAAGACGTCGATTTCCCGCATTTTTTGAATTTTTCTGGTAGACAGGTACATACCAGAAAAATTCAAAAAAAATTTCTTTATTTTCCAAGACAAGAAAATAAAAAAATGGCGTTAAAGTAGACCCTTTTTTCAATACAGCCATCTATATTTGGAGTGAAAAATTGGAAATTGACAAAACTGCCAAATTTATAATTTTCATCCGATCGTAAAAGTTGTAGATGGCTATATGTGAAAACATATGGAGAGTATGCAGTAAAGATTTCAAGACGATTCGTTAATATTTGCGTGAGTTACAGCGGCTGCAAATTTGAAATATGCAGTTTTGAGAAAAACGCGTTTAAAGTTTTCAGAGCAGGAGTTCGAGTACTCGAGATGCTTCTCTTCTATACTCTGGCATTTCAAAAGTATCCAAGATGTCATTCTAATATTTTAGGACATCATTTTTGAGATGTTTACCTATCGATAAATTTAAAAAATATCGATTTTTTGAAAATGAGAAACTAGCCGAGCCCCTCACGCAAATATTTGAAAAAGTGAAATTGAATATTCCAAAGACAAACGCCATTTTTTTGCAGTTGCAAATTCATATAAGCTCCGAAAATTAAAATCGTCAGAGCCGTTTTTTTTTAAAAATAAGGTTTCAAAAATTCAAGTACACAATTTTAAAGATCTTACTAAAAGATAAATTGACAAAAGAAAAATGAAATAAATCAAACATACCGTTTTGAAAAATTTAGAAAAAACTGATTGTTTTAAAAAATATTATTGAAAATTCAAAATAAACAAATTTTTCGAATTATGACATGCAATCTCTTTTAAACAACTTTGCACTTTTGAAATATGAAATTTCGTCAAAATCGCATCAGCCATTAGCGAGAAAGTCGGCTTTGAAAAAACGGACTATGGGTGGTACCGTTTTTAGACTTAAACCGAAAAAATGTTCACATCATAAAATAAAATTTTTATCAAAGGTTAATTTTATCAAAATCGTTAGAGCCGTTTTCGAGAAAAACAGGTATTTTCATATGGGTTGTATGGCAGGTACCATTATTTCAAGACCTAGAAACCCTATTCCAAAAGCTTCTCTGTTAACTACCACATAAATCATAACTGCAAATTTTTAAGAAAATCGGTCCATCGCTTCAGGCTGTACATCCATAAAACGGTTTTTTTTTTTTCAAACACGATGTTGACGAAATTTTGTATTTAAGAAGTTTTAAGTTTTTTAAAAATGATTATATATCAACATTTGAAAAATTCTAGCTTTTGAAATTTAAATTTTTTTTTTTTTAATTTTGATTTCTTAAAATAATTTAAAAACGATATTTTTGGTTTTTTTCTTAAATTTTTGTCAACACAACTTCTACAAAGATCTTTAGGTTTTGGATTTCTAAAAACCTCGCTACACCTGTAAGCCTCTCCACAGACCATAACTGCAAACTTTGAAGAAAATCGGTCAAGAGTTTAAGGCTGTCTATTCATATGCGGACAGACAGAAACACAGAAACACAGGCAAAAAAACTTGTTTTCTTGAATTTCGAAGCACGAGCCTCCCGGGTAACAAGCACACATGGTAACCATTACGCTACCATATGATGTATCTATACTATATGGTATTACAAATAAGTTTTTTCTTCCCATATATTTAGCTTCAAATCAATCAAAACGAGAAAAAGTAGGGTTAAAAAAATTTCTTTTCTCTCCTTTATACGTATTTCAAAAATATTTTGTCAAAGTTTCTAGTCGATCGGAGACAAATTGAAGACGATAAAAATATTCTTATACCTGCTTGATCTGAGCACACATTTGTTACCTGGCAGCTTTAAAGCGTTTTTCTAACAACTCACGTTTTTAAAGTTGGTGCCTACAGAAGGGTTTTTGGAATTGAGTATCTAGGTCTTGAAATGGTACCTGCCATACAACTGATATGATAATACTTATTATTCTCAAAAACAGCTTCCAGCACTTCGATAAAATTTTATGAAGGATTAATTTTATAGATAATGTAAAAAAAAAATTTGAAAAAGTCTAAAAATAGTACCTCCCATAGTACCTACGGCTCTTTTCAAAAACGACTTTCTTGTTAAAGGCTTTACATGTTGACGAAATGAATTTTAGAAGTTCTTAGATTTTTTTAAGAAAGAATAAATATCAACATTTAAAAAAATTTAATTTTTGAAGCCTATACATTTTTAAAAAAGTTTTGATTTTTAAAAATAACTTCAAAACGATATTTTTTTTTTAAAACAGCTTCTATCAAGTTCTTAAGCTTTGCATACTGGATTTCTAAAAACATCGTTTTTAAAAAGAGTGAAAAATAAAAAAGGTTTTTTTTAGACTGCTCCAATAGTTTTGATTAAATTTTCACCGTTGATATGTATTAGCAACTGCAAAAGTGGGATTTTTTTAGACTTTTGCTTGAAGCCTTTGAAATATTTCATTTAATTTTTTTCAATATTTTGCGTGACTTAATTCATTTTTCGTAATTAGTGCGTAGTTGGCAGCTCTGAATCACTAAATATATTACGCAAGTTTGTGCGACCCAGCCATGCTCAATTTTTTAAGTAAATTAACCCTATCCGCCTTTTAAACTGCTATAATGAATATCCAAAAAAGGATAATAGGTACAACAAAATATGTACA
The DNA here is from genome assembly GCA_914767635.1 of Melanostoma mellinum. Taxonomy (NCBI): domain Eukaryota; kingdom Metazoa; phylum Arthropoda; class Insecta; order Diptera; family Syrphidae; genus Melanostoma; species Melanostoma mellinum. The sequence goes on along the minus strand of OU612060.1, from coordinate 203,670,578 downwards.
TAATATGAAATGAACTAGAATTTTGCTTTCAAAATTTATTTTTAACAATATTCAATCAAAGTTTCACATGCAAAATTTATTATCTATAAAGCCCTTTTAAGATTTCAACGAAAATGTAGAAATCAAAAACACCTACAGACAATGACTTTGCCAAACTTAATTTTCATGTGCCTGCCACAAATAAATAAATTTCTGACCTACCTCACTAACGCACAAACGAAAAGGTCTCAAACATGAATTTCCTTGAAATGATTATTTTTTGTCCTTACGAGCATTGTCTTGCATAATCTTCTTTTTCGTCCTTTATACTTTACCAATACCATACTATACATACACCCGATCTACGGTTTCCTCTTTGAATGGTGCACAGCTGCACAGCAGTTAAAAAAGAGAACTCAATGTTTACAAATTGAATTTCAAAGAGCAAAAATCTTAACATCCACAAATATTCTTTTTCTTTTTGTAATAAATTTCATGTGGAACTTGTTAGTTCGTTTTTAGGGCTGGTGGTGCGCCACCAGTCAAAAAGTCTACATAATCCTACTATAGTTTTTATATACAATGTTATTTATAACTTAAACTTACTAATCTATTTCCAATCTAGTTTAAGTGCATAGCTTAAAAATCTTGTTTGACAACAGTTTGACAACAACCTTAAACTCAGTTTTGAATTCAACTTAACTATTACTTACCGATAGACTCCATGTAACAAAATCAACGTTGAAAGAAAATGGACATAGATTTATATTTCATTCACATATGGGTTGGAAGCGGAAGCCTAGGATCTACTGGACAGATTTCAAAATTTTTTTCAGCATTAGGATACCACATAGCCCCACACTAAGAAAGATTACATTTTATCCCCATGGAAGAGGAAGAAAGAGAACGGGAACCTTAAAACTAAAGACCCAAGCAAAGCCAGGCGGCTCAGCTAGTCAGATATAGCATATAGATCTCGACAATGTCAATTAACTCTGAAAACTCGACTCCTATTAGTTCGGCCGTTGTAAAGCCCATAAAGTGAAGCATTTAAAAAAAATATTATAACAAACAACTTGGTTTCTATTTCGTATTCAGAATGAGTAAAGTTTAACAACATGTTACTAATGGGTAATAAAACATCAAAAAGTTGATAAAATTATTCTAATCTGTCCAGTAGCTTCTAAGTTTCCGTTTTCAATTCCGTTCCGGTGGGAATATTTGGATCTTACCTTGACAGAAACTATCCCTGGACAAAACTATAGTTACACTAAGAAAATCCATAAAAATCCGTTGGGCAGCTCAGGAGTCTATACCAGACAAACAAACATCCACTTTAGATGGATGAGTCAAACGAAGTAGTAGAAGTTTATCAGAAAAAAAGACGAAGTAGAATACGGATGCAGTTGGCATCCTTGACACCGAGTCTTTCTTCTAATGGTATAAAGAAGAGTTTTGTGGTCACCTCACTGAACAGAGTAAATCAAGCTTCTGAGTTTGTTTGAAAGTTTATAAAGTTTTTGAAAGTTCAAAGGAAGCTTTTGAATAAAGAGAAATATCACCCGAGAAATAAAGCTTCTCTTTGAGCGAGTTTTCTCACTGCAAATAGAATTAAAAGTATAACAGTTCAAAAACAGTGTATTCGTATTTTTGTCATTTCAAACGTTCCTCAATTTCAAATTTCATGCTTCTATTATTATTTTATTCCTAAGATTTTATTTTTACGAACTCTGCACGATGATCTGGAATGACATGCACCTAATTTTCTAATAAAATTGTTCAATTGATTGTAGGCCTAATCAGATTTGCTTAATGTAAGGTTATATTTTTAGCTTACATAAATTTAAATTAATTTTCTCGCAACTTCTAAGAAACTCATGTGGAATCAACTGTCATAAAAAGTAAACGCCGATTACAAAATAAAACGAAAGCCAATTAACTTTTTATGTGTTCTTCGTCTTGTTGTTTTGAAAATTCCATAAAAAATAAGTTCAAATGGTAAGGAATCATCATTTATGAATGTAGATGGATATTTGAAATACACGGTTAACGCTTTGTTATTTTGACAAGAAAATTATATTTGTGAGTCTTCCTGTGGCTATGTGACTCATATTCTTGTAGAATGTGTGTGAAAGGTAAGTGACTAATTGATGAGTTTTAGTTTGGTTTCACTATTTTGGTAATCGCCTTGATATGCTGCATACACATATACACGAATATGCGACAACTGAAACAAGTAAATAAATAAATAAATAATTAAAAAGGGTGCTGCAACTGAGCTAGAACCTCGGGAATTCTCTTTGCCTAACGCATTTCTTCAACTCAACTAAGGAATTTTTATCTTTGTCTCGACTTCCATTAGAAAATTAATTTGTATTCACTCGGTACTCAAAGGGTTACTTTTAAGTTACTGGTGAGTACTGAGTATATGTATAGTACAGTTAAACACTCGTACCCTCATTTTTAAGTAAGCCTGAAAGATAATTCCAAAGAGCAAGGTTAATGAAAAAAAAAGAAAAAAATTCTTGGAACTACAAACCAGTTAAGTATTTATTCTGGGTCTAAAATATTTATAAGTTGGAAATACAAGTAAGGATACAATCCTTTGTGTATGTATAACCATGAATTTAGTCAAGAAAGGGTAGGTATGCAAGCACATAAATCATGCAGTTTAACTAAAGATAAATCCCTTTTTTGTATCCTCCTAAACAGGTAAAAAAAAAACAAGAAAATATAAACAATAAATAACTAAAACGGTTTGTAAGTGTGTTGTAACAGTTTTGAAAAGGGAAGAAAGAAATGAGAAAATAAAAACCAAAGCAACTTTAAAGCAACACCCAGTGAAGTACTTGAAATAGATTTTAATTATCAGGAGGTTATGCAATTACCTCCTTCTTCCCACATGAAATATTTATCTCTTTGTGTGACTAAGGAATTACCCATGGGCTGTTTTGTAGGACCTAATTACTCAAATCGAGATGCGGAATTGCTTGGTGTAAAATGAGTACTTGAACTAAAGTTCTCAAATGATTTAAAGTTCATTTCATTAAATGAAATGCATCTTTCGATTTTCATTCAAGTGCTTAACTAAAAGACCACTTGGTCTGCTTTTACTGAAACACGTCTGCCCTTCTATGGATTCCATTCAAAGGACATAAGCAATCCAAGGACATATCAGTCAAAGCCCAAAGCCCAGATGCACCTGATTCTTAGCAGTAACATAAATGGTATCTCACTTTGCTCAAAGACATAAATTATTAGCCAAATATCAAAGTTTTCACTTGCTTATGACGTACAAAACAAATAAAATACTAAACAGGCAGGCGCAACAAGCTCAGATGCAGATTTTCAAACAAAAAATGTTAGTCTAAGAATTTATAATTATGTGTATCAAATATTGTAAAACAAATGAGCTTTTCAATATAAAAACTTAAATTGTAAATATCGGTGAGGGCCAGAGCCTAGCTCCTTCTATGCACAATCTGCAAGGAATGGAAAGGACAAACAATTATTTGCTGATTCCAAATGGGTAAATGAAATAGCGCTCTTTTTAAACGCTATGTAATTCTAATTACTCTCCGAGGACTTACCAACTCCTGGCGAAACGTTATACCCATAGAAGAAGAATTTTGTGCTTTGGGGAACCAGGCAGGCATGCTTACCATCACATTCACTTATTAGTATTATGTATATAATATGTACACAATCATTACTGTCATTCAACATGTCTAGTTAAAATAGATTTGCGCCGCCAAACACATTTGAATGGCAATTTTTTTCATAATCCATCTTTTCACAACACCACATACTCAATTGAAATATAAAATTTACATATTACCTGTGTGAGCATAAAAAGCTTCCATATTTTTATACACCCATCTGTCATTCAATGTTGGAAAAACATCATCTCTCTATGTAGGATTTGCAAAATAGTCAGTTCTACACCTTTGGTGCAGAGATATAGTCCCGCAGGGTAAAATTACATGATGAGTGTAGTCGATATTGAAGGCAAGTTGGATTGTGCATGTTTATTAAGCCGAACGGATTAAGGTCATTTCCCAGCGGAAGAAAACTGTAGAAGAATGAAACCTCAATTTACGGTTAATTGGAAATTCTGTACCCATTGGGTTTATCCCTGCCGTTGGCTTATGTTGATGAGAAGAATGGCTTTGGCATTCCCCACTGAGTTGGGTCAACTTCCGACGACGATGTATCTGTTCACGTAATTTTTACGTGATCCTAGCAAATAAGGATTTCAGTTTGAGTATGAACAAACTTTAACTATTCGAAGAACTCTATTGATGCCGAACAAAATGAGGAAAATATATTAGGGTTAGATACAATAATAAAAGCATAAGGCTTTGCTTAGAAAAAGTAAACATAAAACGATTCGGAAAGTGAATTAAAGTTTAAAGTATGCACCCATGGAGCTCTTTTGGGGGAAAGAAGTGCTTTTGAAAACTCTTGTGAAAGTTTACCTTTTTTTTATGTTAAAGTGCGTGATTTTTTGAGAAAAGCCCCACATGATAAGTTAATGAGAACATTTATAATGCAACAATACCAATTTATAAAATGAGTTTCTACCCACTTGCGTTTTTGTTCCCTTTCTCTAAACTTTATTTTTTCCTTTTTTTTGAATTCAACTCTCAGTTTAGAGCAATAAAGAAGACTCATCGTATGGCTATTAACTTAACTGTACCTAATCGGATGTGTTCGAGATTCCGGATAGTATACAGAGGGGATATATTAAATCCTCCACTTCAGTTTTTTTTTTGTATTTCCCAGGAAAATCATTGAACGTAATGAGAGGAATGAGAATGGCAAAATAAAGAAGTCGTGAGGCGAAGCACTTTGGAAGTCTTAACATATCTGAGGCTCCGTGATTTGGGATGGTTTATTTTTTTTTTTGCTCTTCTCTGAGTGTAGATAGGAAGGTGGCCTTTTGTGTGATTTTGGTTTATGTCCTCTTAAAGATTCCTATCTGTATTTTCGTTCAAGAAGTATTTTAAATGAAAACTTTGATTGCTGATGGTATATGCGCATGAGGGGAACACACATTTGATGTTAGACATGTTTTATTGACCATTGACTATTTATCATTTATAAAATCACCGCATCCTATTTAAAAAATCTTTACACTATAATAAAGAGGAAAAATTTGTTTGTTTGTTTGTTTTTAGTGCTCTTAGACTGCTGAACCGATTTGAATGAAGTTTGGAACAGAGATGTTCTAGAGTTTAGGAAATAACATATACTGTATTTTATTCACATATTCCAACTAAAACGGGTCAGAAACTGGAACAAAAATGGACAATGAACCAATTTCAAAAATTCTGTCGCTGTTAGGTCCTCTAACTAGAGGACTTGTTTTGTTCATCTGTAATAAATAAAAAAAAACTATGTTTATATGGTATTATCTGAAAAAATTTACCCCAAAGTCAAAAAATTCGAGCACTATTTAAAATTGAAAATCTGGCAACTCTAAGCTTAAAGGAGCCCAATTTAAATATAGTTTTGAAGAAATTATTTCGAAAAAAGATTAAGTCTAAAATTAGTTCTCTACCATAAGTATTGACAGAGAAATCGAATTTAACACAGGTCAGGGTACACCAAAGTTAGCCTTTTTTAAATTGTCAAAAAGTAATATCAAAGTTGAGAAACGGACTTTACTGTATAACAATTTTTCTTAGAATATTACCAAGAATCACATCATAAAGTTGTAACACGAATGAGGGAACACACTGTATATGCAATTAAAAGGATAGCGCAACAGAGCGAGGAGTCCTACCGCATTTCTCACAACCATTGCATCTGTGAGGGAACGGAGGTGATCTACATTTTTGCTTCTATTGGGATTCGATCCACGAACCTCTCGGTCAAAAGGCAGACATCCTAACCATCACGCCACGGCTATAAAATTTTGCCCATGTTATAGAGTTCCCTATAATATCGGCAGATATTAAATTAGATTAGATTTACTTTAATTATAATAAATACAAAATTAATAGGGTGGCGCAACAGAGCGAGGAGCCCCTAGGCCTAGCGCATTTCTCACAACCATGCCTTGTGAGGGAATGGAAGAGACCTACAATTTTCTGCCAGTTCCGAACGGCTAATCGAGAAAACGCTTTTCATGGCAATGAATACAAACGGAGGACTTGCAATTCCTCACGAAAGGCGATACCCGTGGATAAAACAATCTTGCTTGTGTTGGGTTCGAACTCGAACCTCTGGATTAACAGGCGGACATGCTATCCATCACACAACGGGTACCACATATTTACATTACATTACATTATTTTTTAAATATATTTACATTATTATTATTTATTCAAATTCAAAAAGAGAAAAAAAGTAATGAAATTATTAAAAAACAAAATAAATAGACACTACTTAGCGAAATGAACTAAAGTTAGTGGCGAGTGACTAAAATTTAAATAATTCAACAAAATATACTAACTGTAAGCGAGGTGACAAATTTGCCATCCATTTAAATCAGTCATAGTGCTTCATTTGAGCGAATGACAAGTTTTGCAAAATTTGGCGATATTATGTGTGTACCTTCTTTTCACTGTTCATTTTATTTACAAGTTGCAAACAGCTTTTAAGAGAAATCGCTTTTCATGGCAATGAATTTACCAACGGAGGACTTACCGAATCCTCGCGAAAAAAAATATTTTATCTCCGTAGGGACTTAAACTACGAACCCATGGATTAGCAGCGGACATACTACCCATCACGCTACGGGTTTCATGGTTGTGAGAAATGCACTAGCCCTGGGGCTATTTTTATAAGCGGGAAATTGTTTTAAACAGACATATTTTTCCATACAAAATAAGTGGACATGAACAAACAACCTCACTGAATTGATCTTTCATTACTACAATGCTTAACCGGATGCTAAAATATTTGCAGAAATTATAGGAACCGTTTATACGCGTTTTTTGTCGATTCAATTTGAATGAGGATTAATGCAGACAAATTGACAGGATATCATCAACGTATTGCTTGATAATTCATGTTGTTATTCGACATATATAAAACTGCTTTAAGGCTCTTCTGTGCTAAAAACCAAATTTGCTTTAAGGCTCAGCAAATTGTTGCCGCATAACGCGAATGTGGAACGCTTTGCCTAACTTTGTTTTTCACCCTGCATTAAATTCTACAAAAAATTAAAATCAACGTGCGTCGATGTCTCTTAAATACTCCTCTCAAATTCTCCAAAATACTCGCACTGTGTTCCACAACGTTAAAAAAGTAGTCATATTCCCTTAAATATATAACAAAAAAATCAAAATTGTACTAAACAAGAAGCATAATTGCGTCTTTTGCCAACATTTTGTGCAATTTTTGTACTATGGTTCCAATCTTTATTTTCGTAAAAGTTCTACTAACAAACTAACTGTGAGTCTAACATAGCTACTCGTAAAGAGCTTTAACTTATATACATCCATCCTCAAGTATTCTGCAAATGACGTTCCGTTTAAACATCTACACGCTCTACAAATTTAAACAACATCCTCATTTGGCATCTACTTGAATTCAATGCAGTCTGCATCAAGTAAAGTATAGTCAATGAATTATGAGCAATGTAAATAAACAAAATTAAAGTAAAAATATAATTAGCTCTGTATGGCCAAAGTATATCAGTTTAAATAAATATAAAACAAACGTGCTAAATGAACTGCAAAACGTATTGACAATGGTCCATCCAATTGTACAAAAAAAAAAAGAAATGTAATGAGTTGTTGTTAAACGACTACCAACCAATTAAAGCAAGCTGCAAGCGTCAACAAGGCTAACATCAAAATTTAGCCTCAGACAATAACACCATGCGGCAGTGGATAGAAAAGGTATATGTATATTGTGTATGTAGCACACCACAGCTTTGCCTGTTTTATTTGCATTCAAAGTGGAAACATAAAAAAAAAAAAATATTGTTAAAGCAATTGAAAACAAATAAATAGCTTCGTATATTGGCATTCCCATTTCACGCAAACATTAAACCCTGCGAACAATGGTAGGACGTCAATACGCGCACAATATACGTAGACACTAGGAGCATTGAATACGCACGCATTTCAATTGCAAATCTAGCATGAAAAATGAAAATTCCAATTAAAATGACTTCCAATATTTTTCCAAGTGAATAAATAAATGAGTAATTTCAGCTTGTTTGTCTGTTTGTTTATTTGTTATTTTCGCATTTCTTGTTTCGTTGAATTGTGCTTATGAAGTGGTAAACAACAATCATTGCAAAGGATAAAGGGAAGTCCGTTGTCCTTCGATTATTGTTGAGTTTTTATATCCCAAAGGCACAAGCTGTCAGTGGTTATGATACCGTAAAGTGATGTTGTTTTGATGTCAAAATATTGTTTATTGCAAAATGCGCTCGATTTAAATGAGTGGGCCTTTAGTACACTCGTGTCAATTTTTGGGTAAATTTGAAAAGCCAATATATATAGTTCATACAATCACGAAAGTATTTATAGCAATATACACATACAACAGTAAGACTCTTACTGTTGTATGTGTATAGAGGGACTTACTGTAAGAGGGACTTACTGAGTAGTGTGCACATGAACAAATAAACATGTTTATAATAATTATTGAAGTTAAAATTTTACTGTAGCTTAAGCGAATATAACTTTTTATTTCGTATCGTGCTTATCGGAGGATTTTCTCAAAACTCCTCATTGATTTGTTAAAACTGCAACAAACATCAAAATGGCTACATTTTGAATTTTCTAGCTTTTATAATCAGCATGTTTATAGGGGGTGGGGGGATGCCGTGTTGCAGCGTAAAAAAAACACATTTTTGTAGTTTTTACTATGCATTACTTAATTTTATTCGTATTATGTTATAAAGTTATAAATAGATTATTCCGTTCACTCATTCACGATTTTAGTCATTCTTTTCAATGTATTCATTTCTTCACTGATTCTCTCTTTCATTCATTCATTCATTCCAATATTCGTTCATTCATTCTATCATTCATTCATTCAATCGTTCATATATTCATTCATTCATTCATAAATTTATATATTCATTCATTCATTCATTCATTTACTCATTCATTCATTCATTTACTCATTCATTCATTCATTTACCCATTCATTCATTCATTCATTCACTCCTTCATATATTAATTCTCTCAGTTGTTAATTCATTCATCTAATTAAATCTTTCACTTTTTCATTCATCCATTAATTTATTTATCCAACCACTGAATAATTCATTCATCCATTCATGATTTTAGTCATTCTTTTCATTGTATTCACTTATTCACTGATTCGCTCTTTCATTCATTCACTCATTGATTCTCATATTCATTCATTCACAAACTCATTCATTCAATCATTCATCTATTCCTTCATTCGTTCATTAATTCCCCTTTCCATTCATTCATTCATTCTTTCATCTCTTCATTCATTCAATCATATATTCTACACTCACACCTTAATTTATTCATCAATTCAATTAATCACTAATTAACTCTTTCACTTTTCATAAATTATTCACTTAATCACTGATTCCCTCTTTCATTCACTCATTCATTTATTCATTCTTCCATTCATATAATCACTGAATCTTTAATCATTCATTCATTTATTCTTTCATTCGTTCGAATATTCATTCATTCATTCATTTAGTCATCAATGGGTAGATTGATTAGTTGATCCATTCATTTATTAGCTTATTCTCTTACCAATTAATTTATTCACTTATTTGCTCTCTCGCTCTTTCATTTATTCATTGACTTATTCATTCAGCCATTGATGGGTAGATTGAAGGTTTGAATCTTTCACTAATTCATGATTTCAGTCATTTTTTTCAATGAATCTATTCACATTTACTCACTAAAAACATTTGTTGAAAGAAAACACGGAAACACTTCCATACATTGAGAGGGTTAAAGTATAGTTATCAACAAAATTGAACTTTTATATTAAAAATGAAGCCCTTTATTCATAGTAGTCACAAGTGCTTACATATTTTAGTAGGTAATAACACACAAAGGCTTGTAGTTTAATTCTATGAATTAATGTAAATCGTAAACGTTTACCTCTTGTAATTAAACGAATCATTAAAGTTCCATGCATTAATGTGCGTATATGCATTTTACAACCCTTGTCGTAGGTTTCGGTCATTATGATTACAAATGGTGACCTAATTCTCATCTGATTTAATCACAACTTATCAGACCAATTAACCGTATACAAGTTTCCATTTCAATTTTATTTTTGTTGTTACAAGTTGGGTTCATAGTCATTATTTATTAATAAATTCAAGGCACGTAAGATTCTTGACTTGGAAACTGTGTGCGTTACCTTTTATTGATTTTTCCGCAGTTCTATTTACAGATACAATTTTTTCCCTTGTCTATTGCACTTATGGTTGAATAGAGTAATAGTTTTAAAGGACATTGAAAAATAAGCATTTCCATAATAATTTTGAAAAACACTTAGCTAAAATGTTTTGATTGGAAACGCCTTTCGGTACATTTCGTTATTGTATTCGTTTACTTTGCTATTCAACTCTCACATTGTGATATATGTATATAATAAGCAAATCCGTTTTAATTTCATAATATTTGTATTGCATAAATCATCACAAAATCGTTAAATTTAATGGAAGAAGCTATGCTACAAAATGCGAATATGCTTGAATGCTTCGCCTATTTTTGAATGGCAAAACAAGGCTTTTGTGTGTTTAAAACAAGTCAAAACATTCGAGGATAAAGTTTTCTATTTAAAATTTCTGTTTTGAAAGGCAAAATTCCAGTCAAAGCAAAACCCGAACTATTAATCATAACAAAATTTATGTAATAAATTTTGAACCTCAGTGCTAAGTTCCTCCATTTTGACCTTCATCAAATTCACAACAATAATTATTAAGGCCCCATTTTTAAAAGTTAACGTTTTCTAATTGTTGCAACATACAAACAAAAAAAAAAAAAAAAATGGAATAATACACATTTGACACACCACAGGGACGCCAAAGTTCTCGGCAAACAAAATGAAGACAAATGACCAAATAATTTTTTAGTTCTTTGCTCAAAGACAAATATTTTCTTCTATCTTTGAGATCAGAGCAGATTTACTTAAAGGAATGAAGTACACATAACCATATTGAAATCGAGGACGTGATTCGTAATATCTTACCGAGATTTATCCGCTTCCGTCTTGTTTTGGGGATGCTTGTGCTAATGTAATAAATCAATCCAAGTTCTATTAAAAGAACTTATGTCGGGGGTCCAATTAATATGCGAATGGAGTGATGAAGGGCTTGTTGTTATGGTGAATGAGATGGCAGAACATAAATTCAGCTTTTGAAAGTATCTAAGCAAAACGAGCCTTGTTTGTACATATGTAAATCAAAAAGATACTTTATATGTGCTTTTCTTCGATTGAAGTCATTGAAGTTTACTGAAAATTACATTTTGATTTAGATCTACATTTATTTTCAACAGCTTGAATCAGACAATCATTCTGCTTAGTGATTCCGTGGAGTAGCCCATCTGGTTTGGCATGACCTAAGATCACTGATATTTAAACTTTCCGTACTTAGGGAAGCACATCGCTTTTCAAATAAATTCCTGGAATATCTGGTCTGCATCATAAAACGGAAAACACAAATACTTGATTATTGTTAATGAATGATCATTCCAAATGATAGTCATGGATTCGGTTTGTTCACGAAATTTTTAATCAAGGAATCTCTGATCAGAGCATTTAATAAAGGACTATGCTAATCAGCCAATTTTTTTTGGTTAGCTCTTTTTAAAAACGATTAAAAGAATTTTGTTCAAATTAGAGATATAATTTGAAATATCTTCGTATACATTAAATAAATGACTCACAGAATTAATGAAAAAATATATACACAATATTTAAAAATGTGTATGTATGTATACATATATCTACGCAATTTAAGAGGTCCCAGAAACGCCAACATCAGAATGGAAACGACAATAAACTATTTTGAAGGATATATCACTTTACTTTGAATATTATAAGAGAACCACCAGTTGGGGTAATGCTCTTGTCAGTTAAGTCATGCTCAGTGGAAGCGTAGTTCTTGATAATCTTGCAATTCTTTGTGAGGTTAACAGCTCCAATGCAACATACTTCTTTTTGATCTCGGTACCGAAATGATAATTCTTGAATGCCAAACTCCGTTAAAAGCTATTGTCTGTATTTCGGGAAAGTTAATTTTTGTGCAAGCAACAGGTCACTTCTTTGAATTCTATATCATTAGTAGCACCAACGCAGTGAATGACTTCATCTTATCCAAAGACCTTTTAGACTCGGACAGCGTGTCCAAGTGCTTCTTTACCCTTTTGATTTTATATTCAATGGAACCTCTGCTTAATTTGATTTTAATTATATGAGCCCTTTCTGTCGCTGCTTATGAGCAATGACGCACATAGGGTTGCAAAAATTGATGGCCTTTCTGAAAACATGTTCTATTGTTTTCATTCCGACACCATCGGTCCCTTCCTGCTTCCTTGCTTTTTTCTTGCTCTTCTTCCAAATATTATAGAAACGAGGATGACGCGACGATCTTTGGACAAGATTTTCAAGAGGGCACGCAGCCCAGAGGAAGCCTCAATATAGCTAACAGCGCCGACAACCATCACTGGTAGAGTTTCAGAAACTGCTACATCTGCAACGACTCCTCTTGTTGAACATTAATCCAGGACTGCCAGCTTCACGCACATTGTGATTCTTTCTGGCCTTGTATTCAAGGAAGCATGTTAGATGCATAGGCTTGGATGTATCTTTTAGGAATGTTTTGAACACACCACTTTGCCTGGCTAAGCACATTTCTATGACCCGGTAGGACGCATTGCAGTTGCATAAAGGGGTGCCTTCCCGTTCCAAGCTTTACTTAATTGAGATACTCGTATATATTGAATTTTTCCGGAATTTGGTTTTTCTGTCGGAGGAGGAATATGGCATCACTTAGGCTTTACACGTTTTTTCCGGATACCTATATTTAGTATATGTAAAATACTGACACTTCTCTAGAGCTACATCACGAAACTGAGATACCAAGGCTTCGCAAATTTTTTGTAATGAATTCTTTTGGTTGCTGTCTCTGCTCATTCCTGAGAATTTTGAAACAGTTCTCTTATTGAGTTTTTTACACACCAGTTTTAGAATGCGTACTGGAGTTCTGGGTTGTTGTTTAATCGAATGAAAACACTTACGTGCAGAATTCTACTGAAACCAATTTTAGCCAGTGAATTCCAATGAAATTAATTTATTAGATTACTTACTGATCCTTTTAAAAATTTTAGACTAAAATGACAAAAAAAAACTTCATCTCTATTCGTGGTCCGCATCTTTAATTCTGTAGAAAGTATTTATAAAACTGAAAAAAAAAAAAAAATTATTTCTATATGAATTTTTAAATGACCCTTTTATACGACAATACTAATTAATGGATCCTTAAGCTGAATAGCTAAAAAGCAAGCCTTCTCAACTGAAAAAATACACATTCACAAAAGTGCTTGTATCTGAGTGAGCAACTTACAAAATATTCATAAGCCTTCACTATCAATGGTCTTTTTGAACCCCATTTCAGCGCGTCGTTAATCGACATGCAAACTTTAAATATGACTGCTAGCAGCCCTCTTGAAAACTAATTAATTTTCAATTGAAATTCCACTTGTGCAAATTAAATTCATGATTTTATATCGTGCTGTTCAGTGTTCGTCCTCAGAAGCACAGCTAAAAAAAAAAAATGTAGAATTGAATGATGAATCCATTATCAGAGCAAGAAATTCATTGCTGCTCAGTTCTCCCACCAAAAGAATGCATTATACCAAAATGCACACAAATTGTGCAAAATTGTGGATGCAATACGAGTACTATGTGGTCGAGCTGACCACCAGCGCAAGCTGACTATGGGTTACCTTACAGAATTGTACAGAATGGGGTGAGGTATGAGAGGCTATGGTGGTAGACTGGTAGCTGCTTAACTTATTACGTTCTCTCTCAACTACAATTTCAAATTGGCCCTTGATATTCATGAATCGGTAGCTTTTCTACTTGATTACATTTTTGCTCAGTCATTGGTTGTACATCTCACAGTGTTGTGGCAACCAGAATCAGCCCAACAACAATGAATTTAGGAAATTTTCATCTCGATTTGTATAGATTTGTGTTGTGTTGGAAGTTGTTGTGTGGCAAGGAACTGTTGAATTTGTAAACCTTTTACTTATATATCCGGAATCCGGAGTGCTCCTCTCATATCTTTGCAAGTGTATCTATTTATTGAAAGACATCTAAAGGTAATGAATTTTTAAGCAATGAACCAGAAGAGTGATAGCGAAAAGTGCAATGGTGGCATTTATTCGAAGTAACTTTGAAGAGCTGCTTGTTGAGATATACAAGAAACAATGTGTATTAATTTCTTAGTGATTTATGAAAGCACTCCAAATTGAAATCGTGAAGAGATTTATAACAGAGCAATGTTGGTAGAGGGAATGGTTTCAATTTTTATGCAAACAAATATTTGACATCAAACTTAAGTTTAGAGAATTACAAACTATACTACAAATAAAATTAGCATAAAATCTTCTTTTTACATATTAGTCTAGGTTCAAAATTAAAACAGCCATTTTTAATTCAAGAAAATAGATTCTAATGAAAAATTTTACTGAAAGTGTAGGGTAGCTCCGGGTGTATTGGAGCATTTAACAGTTGACGAGTTTTTCCAGGGCTTATGAAAGTCAGTCGATGAATTCAACGAAATACGAAGGGTAACTTTGGGTAAAATGAGCTTTTTAAAGGATCATTTAAAGTGAAGGAAAAAACCTGTTTAACCCTCGTCGAGACCATGTTGTCTGGCCAGGCATATTTTATTTTTAAACGCTAATTTAATATGCTTCTAATTTACCTAGAGACTTGTGTTCGTAGGAAGCTTCCTAAAATTTTATTGGCTTTGAATCCATTTCTATGAGAATTTTGAAAAAGTTCTTTAACTGGACGAAAAAGGGATATGAAAATATTCTACCTCAGTCGAGATCAACGGTGATTGGCTAGAACCCTATTTATTTTCTATGGTAACACATGATAGGTTGTGACGATATTTTTGTTGGAAATGCACAAATCCAGTATATCAATATATATCAATATATATTTTGTTTTGTGTGTTTTTGTGAATTGTAATGTCGGGTAGATTTCGGGGCTAAGATCGAATTTCTTTGCTGTGTACGCTCACACTGCAAAATGCAGGCCAGCTGTTTTGGCACTGAGTGAAACACAGGTAGGTGTTGATTCTGATTTCATTTGGTTAAAATTCACCATCCGTAAGCATATCATTCACTATTGTTTTATGTATAGAAGCCCCAATTTAGATAGCAATTCAACCTCTAACGAGTTTGATGCGCTATCTGACTCCATAGTAAGAATTGTTTCCCTTTATCCTCACACTGAAATCGCAATTGCGGGCGATTTCAATGTACACAATTCAGGTTGGCTTCGACATTCTGGCCAGACAACACCCGAAGGAAAATATGTTGAGATCTTCGCCGAGTTAAACGAATTAACTCAACTTGTTGATGAGCCCACTCGGGTTCCAGATATTGAAGGCCATGCGGCCAACACTCTTGACCTATTTCTAACTTCTCATCCCGAAAAATATAGGGTTATAGTATCATCTTCTTTAGGCACATCGGACCATTGTGTCATATCGGTAGATTTTTCGATTTCCGTCACAGTAAAAAAAGATAAAGTCCCTAAACAGTGTGGCAATATGAGAAAGCCAATTGGGACGGCCTGAATAATTTCTTTCAAAATTTTAATTGGTCTTTGTGCTTTCTCGACGGAAACGTTGACGCATCAGCTGATATGATATCTAACGTAATTCTTAACGGCATGAGAAATTTTGTTCCTCACAGAACAAAAAGTATCATCCCCAAAGAGAATTCGTGGTTTGATTCAAGCTGTAAAGAGGCAATTAGGGATTGAGAAAGCAATTTTCGAAAATTTAAAGGAAACCCTACAGTAGAAAATCGAAATGTGTTCAAACGGGCCAGAAATATCTGTAATGCTCAAATACAAAAGGCTAAGTTTTTACATGACCAAAAAGTAAGGCAAAAAATACTGTTGTGTCCAAAAGGAAGTAAAAACTTTTGGTCATTTGTTAAGAACATTAAGAACTCGACCACGTCATCGGTCCCAACGCTCGTCTTCAATGACTCACCGTATGTCAGCTCCATCGACAAAGCCAATTTGCTGGCAGCTCAATTTGCTGCCAACTCGACACTTCCACATAGCATATTGGCTCCACCTGAGCTCGAGTCTGCAAATTCTTTGATGAAACAGATATTTTTTCGAACTCGCTCGGTTGTGAGAGTCCTCAAAGACCGACTTGATGGCTTATCTCACCGAAAAGTGGAACCAATCTTTACATTGTTTTGGAGAAAGTAAGATTATTGCGCTTGATATTTCTAAAGCATTTGATAGAGTTTGGCATCAGGCTCTTTTATCGAAAATGCGTGCTTTTGGTATCGATGAGTCTCTTCTTCGTTGGATTAGAAATTACCTTTCCGACCGTTCAATACAAGTTGTATTGGATGGCTTCAAGTCTGATACCCACTTCATAAATGCTGGTGTGCCCCAGGGCTCCGTTTTGTCTCCGACTCTCTTCCTGATTTTCATTAATGATCTCTTGTCTGAAACTTGTAATCCGCTTAACTGTTTTGCTGACGACTTGACCCTCAGCTTTTCATATTCGTTTCCAAATTCACGTCCCTGCTCTTCGGATGTGGAACTGGAACGGCTGCGTATGATAAGCTCATTGAGTTCTGACCTTGACAGCATTGTTACATGGGGTAAAAAAAACCGAGTTGAATTCAATGCTTCGAAAACTCAATGCTGTCTCTTGTCGTTGAAGCTTAACATTCCCCCATTACCATTATCCATGAATGGTACCTGCATCGAAGAAACCGAAAAGCTGTCAGTACTTGGTATGTGTGTAAACGATGATCTTCGTTGGAATGACCACATATTTGAAGTCGCCAAAAACGCTGCTTAATGTTTAGGCTTCTTGAGACGATGCAGGAAATTCTTCACCCCTTCTGATCTGGCTAAAATTTATAAGGCCTTCATCCGCCCAAAACTGGAGTATAACTCCCATATCTGGTCAGGTGCTTCTCAAACATCTTTGCACCTCCTTGATAGGGTACAAAATAGAGCGTTAAAATTGATAGGTGATAGTTCAATCGTAGAATCGATTGATTCTCTTGAACATCGTCGAAACGTTGCCTGTCTCACTTTCTTTTATCGCTTTTTTCACAAGCAGTGCTCTAGTGAAGTAGCCAGTTGCATTCCTCCCCTGAAACAATTTAGCCGCAACACCCGCCTCGCTAGGAATGTTCATCAGTTTTACCTTGAGCCCAACTTCGGACGTAGAGATTCGTATTTCAGTCGCACCACCCGAATGTGGAATGCTTTACCTGGCTCTGTATTTCCCCTTCATTACGATTCACAAAAATTCAAAAGCAACGTGCATCGACGTCTCCTTTTAAATCCTCTCCTGTTTTCCTAATTACTCGCACTGTGTTCTACAACATTATAAGGGTAGTCATAACCCCTTGATGTGCGCGTTTATTATAAAAAAAAAAAAAAAAATCAACAACATTCAAATTGCTTTGCTTTAGTTGCGTTTCTCAGGACACACCGTTATAAAATACACTGAAAACCAGCTCAAAAACATGTTCAAAAAGAAGAAGAAAAAGAAAGGCAGATAGTTTTTTTTATTCGCTATTCAAAAGTTGTATGTGAGTTTTGTTTTGAATATGTAGGTATTTCAGAGTATGCCAAGAACGTTTAGAAAGGTAAGGATTAAAATAGGTATCTCCACCGTTCACCGTACACATATTTGTATATGTGTATCTTCTCTACCTTTTTATTAAACAAAATAGTTGTTATTGAAAAGGAAAGAAGCCTTCCTTGAAGTCCCTGTGAATTGTATATTGAAGACCTGTGTTAAATTTCATCAAGATCGGTTGAGCTCTCATGAAATCTTGTCTATCTGACCTCAAGTGTGGGCTTCCGAGGGTCTGAGGGCACTAGGGCAGTATCTCTTAAACTTAATATTACTCGGGTCGACTTGAAATTTGAGGAGAACATTCCAGACACATTGTGTGATTTAATAAAATAATACAGATCTTGATTTTTTAAAGTCGTGAAACCCAAGTATACCCTCAAAGCTAACAAAGTAGCCAGTGGTTGGGTGAAGTGGATGAGTTGACGTTTGATCTTGTTTTCATCCATTCCTTAGACTTGGAAAGAAAACAAGAGATAAAATAAAAATATTTTAAGGAGTTTCAAGCCACTTGAAGCATTCATAAATTTTGAAAAAAAATTTCTTCAGAGCATTCTTATTTGTAGGTACTTTCATACTGAGCTTAACTTTTTTTTCGTTTTAGCCCACTGTGTTGCATCCGGTGATAATGCTAACGAGAGAATTTAAGTACCTGTGTAGTTGTGAAACAACTTACGCCAGTGGAACTGATCGCTCACTGACCAATGTACCTTGGAATCCTTGCTAAACCATCAAATTTTTTCAGGACGAGACTGGAGAATGTTCGCTGCTCCTCCAAAAAAGGATGGGGTGTTACTGAAACATTCGAAAGAATCAAATCAAGTATTTGGTTTCGTTGAGAGATTTTGAATTGTGGTTTTTACAGCATTAACCTTACCTGTCAATAATTCAAGTTATTGACTTTTTGAATTATAAAAACCACTTTTTTCGGTAATATTTTTTTATGAAATGCCGACTCCCTTCCCACAATTCACTGAAATGCTAGCTCTAAATATTAATATTTTAATTTTCATGGTATTGCGTCCGCTTAAGCACTTATTGAGAAGAAAAATCTAAAATCTTATGTAAACAAACCATTCCATGAAAGCCTTATGGTTTTTCACAAGTATCCTATTCTGCTTATTTACGACTTTCGTAACTGAAGTTAGACAAAAACCTACATATTTTCTCTTGTGGAATGCGAATGTTCTGTACTTGTTCTTGTTTTTATTTTCAATGAGAGAATAAGTGCAAAAGCTATGACCATTTATGATGAAGTTATCAATATTTATGTTGCGTAAACGTGTTTCGATGCTTTATATTTATTCCAGATTTCATCTCCTCTGTTTTTTTCCCTATCTGTTCATTGGTGAACAATAAAACCGAAGGCGTATCTTTGTTTTCTGTGAATCACGGTTATGAGAATTTTGTTTCTGTCTTTAGATATTCAGCTCGTGGTAGCTGTTCCATGCCTATAATGCAAACGTGCTTAGGCTCTTATTTAGTATCTTATTCTAGAAGAATAAACAGAAAATCGAAAAGGAATATGGACACGCGAGAGCTGTATAAAAATCTCTTTGACATTGTTGTACAGCTACACAGTTCATTTGGTTCTCGTGAACATCATAACAATTTCATAAGCTGTATTTGGAGTGTCTCCATTTTACGGATAACTTATTGAGTGATGGTGAGTTGATAAGATTTTTTTCGACGCTATTCGTGGAATGTTGATTTTATGTTAATCGCACTGTACTATATTGTGTAAGTACACGTTAGTTGTAGATATTGGTTTTGTTCGTAGTGTTTGAAAAAATTTGTTACTTTTGAGGAATTCACCAGGTTTGGTTAGGTTA
This sequence comes from Melanostoma mellinum, assembly GCA_914767635.1. Classification (NCBI taxonomy): domain Eukaryota; kingdom Metazoa; phylum Arthropoda; class Insecta; order Diptera; family Syrphidae; genus Melanostoma; species Melanostoma mellinum. The sequence continues at coordinate 203,650,922 of OU612060.1, read as the reverse complement.
ACGTGGCTGTGGAGATAAACGACCGACGCACTTAGACTAATGAGAGGTCCATTGTGATCTTATATATAAAAATGAATCGCAAAATGTGTTGGTAAGCGCATAACTCAACAACGTCTGGACCAATTTGTCCAATTCTTTTTTTGTTGTGTTTGTTATTCTCGGAAGAAGGTTCTTTTGGCTAAAGAAACTTAAAAAATTGCGCGGATATTCCGACAGGAACGGGATTGGGAACGAAAACTAAGGAACTACTAGACAGGTTTCAAAATCGATTCCAGCATTAGGGGTGCTACATTATCCTCCTCCATCAGTAATTTAGATTATATGTCACCCCTATAATCCAACAGGAACAGAAACGGGAGCGAGAACCGAAACCTTAAAGTTATCTGACCGATTTCAAAAATTCTTTCAACTCTAGGAGGTTACATTATCCCTCAGTGACACAGACTTACGAATGGTTAATGTCACGGTTTGACCCCCATATTCCCACAGGAACGGGGTTGGCAAATGAAACTTAGAAACTACTGGACAGATTTCTAAAATTCTTTCAGCATTAGGAGTGCAACACTATCCCCCTCCATCTGTAACCTAGACTATATTTCATCCTTATAATCTCACGGGAACAGAAACGGGAACGAGAACAGGAACCTTAAAGTTACTTGGCCAATTTCCCAAGTTCTTTCAACTTTAGGATGTTATATTATCCCTCAGTGACAATGACTTTAAAATGGTTCCTGTCAAGGTTTGTTCCCCATATTCCCACAGGAACGGAATTTAAAAATTGCGCAGATATTCCGACAGGAGCGGGTTTGGGAATGGAAACTTAGAAACTACCATATTTCATCCCAATAATCCCACGGGAACGAAAACCGAAACCTTAAAGTTACTTGACCGATTTCAAATATTCTTCCAACTCTTGGATGCTACATTTATCTCGCAGTGACATATACTTATAAATGATTCCTGTCAAGGTTTGATCCCCATATTCCCCCATGAGCAGGGTTGGGAACGGAAACTTAGAAACTATTGGACAGATTTCTATAACCCTCCCTGCATTAGGATTTCTACATTATCCCCCTCAATTAGTAATTTAGAATAAACTTCATCCCTATAATCCCACGGGAACAGAAACGGGAACGAGAACCGAAACCTTTAAGTTACTAGACCAATTTCAAAAATTCTTTCAACTCTAGGATGTTACATTATCCCTCAGTGACATAGACTTATATTTCAAATATTTCCACCGTAACGGAAGATTCCCACAGGAACGGGTCTGGGAACGCAGACCTAGCAACTACTGGACAGATTTCAAAAATTCTTTCGTCACTGTGATGCCACATAATCCAAAAGTAAAAACGATTATTTTTCATCCCCAAGTTCCCACTTAAGCGGAAAAACGAGAACGGGAACCTTAAAAATACAGACCCGAGCAACGCCGCGCCGGGTGGCTCAGCTAGTATAACATAAAAATTTGAGGAATAGTCTCTTTATTTAAACCATTTCGATGAAGACAATGTCTGTGTCTCTAGGACCACTTAAATCTTCGAAAAAAAACCTCCCAAAAGTGTTTGACGTCTTTGAGAGGTGCTAGACATGAGCAAAGAAGAAATGCAAATGTTTTCTGTTCTTCAGTAGAAGTCATTTGATTTGACACTGACCCTTGCAGTATATCGACCCATGAGGCAGTATCCGTTTATACCTAACACCGATTACGTAGCAATTACGTAGGTGCTTTTGTTAGGAATAAGAAAGCTGCGCAACGTTTTGGATCAATGTTTGGGCAGATCTTTCCGTTATACACACAGGTGGCGGTGTATGTATGGCCGTCTAGCTTTTATTGTCTTTATAGCAGCCTGCTTTATCTTAAGCGAAGCGATAACCATGCCCATTTTCACTTTGTTGTGTGACATTGGAATGGAAGTTCCTTTCTCGCCGAGTTCAGTGGCTTTGAAGAAAAGCGCCCCATTTACAATCGGAGATCCAACGTCAGCAGAAAGTTAGATCTACTATCTCATAAAAGAGAACTTTCCGGTATTTGTAAACTAAGAAGCATCCCGTCAGATTGTTGTGTTATACTGAAATATGACATTTTACTGACATTACAGCAAAACTGCATCCTTAAAGAAGACACCATGACGATTTCTTCTCACGAAATCTTGTCATGTGAACTACACACAGCGTTCGTTCCTGTGACAAAAATCTATCCACGCTGCTGCAAGAAACATCGCTTATGTATTTTAATAGTTCTAATTGAATGTATCTATCTTAAAGCCTTTTTAGACGATCATTTCACTTTGCGCTTCAGTTGAGGTATCAGTTAAGCTTTCAGTCTAAACGCTTAAAAATAAGTTGATAACTGAACTGGCAGCTGATAAAATTCCCATCAGTTCTCTGTTCAGTTCTCAGTTTTCCTTCTCATTTTGATTTTTCTAAAATAAAAAAAGCTCTACTGGACATCGAACTGACGTCTATTTACACACTGAACTGAAAACTGAACTGAGAACTGACCGTTTAGGTATTGTCTAATCCATCGATCGCATGATGTTACAGTTTTTTATGTAAACTACTTGATGTTATATACAAAGAGTTCATAAGAGGACATAGTTGTAATAAAGCTTTTAAACATCGTCAGTCTTTCACTTTGCGAACTCGAATCCTTACTTAGTATGTGCTTTGCAAAATTGCACATAGAGACGCCATTGCCACAGAAGTTTCACTTCTGTTCGGTCTCCTATAAGTTGCTTTGCCACTTTTTTTCAAATTTTATGTTTCTGAAATCGACTACAACTATATGCCAAGTGAAAATGCTTAAATCATTTGAGTCAACATAAGATTTAATAACCTGCCGATACTTTCGGGTAGCCGGGGCACCGCGGACGCGGCGTCTATCTATTAAACAATTTCTAAACTTTAAATTAGTCTGTTTCAGATAGAAATTTAAGTAGATGGCAAGCACATACAAAAGAATTCGCATTTCTTCCCTCCATGAAACCCATACATTTTGAGTATTTTACTTTTTCTCCTTCCTTGACAATATGAGAGTCAACTTTCACATGGTTTGCATATTTGCAGATTGTTACATTTACGGCTTTGTGAAACAAAAAATAGAAAGAAACAACCCAGTGCAGTTATTCTCTATTTCAGTTCACATTCAAAGTACACAATGGCGTAAACTATGGTTGCAACAAAAAAATAAAAAACGCTACAAGGACGTAGACATTAAATTCAAAAATAAACCCGCAAGTGAACATTTTAAAGTATATTTACCAAAGTAGTTACATAGCCAGAAACAACTGCAGTATAACTTCATAGCATCCTTGGTATGCTGGAGGCAACCCTGAGCATTCACATTCACACAAACATACAATGCAGAGGTGGAAATTCTAAAAGTTTTATTGTTACATTTTATTTTCCCGTTTCTGTATTGTGTGCTCCCGCTTTATATAAATGATTTTTTTTTTTTTTAAATTCACAATGGACAAGAGCAACATACAAAGAAGCACAATAGTAAACATCTAAAAACTTTAGATTGCCCACTGGCGTGGTTCAACTCTGAAACTCTAATGTAATTATTGTCGGTTTTACATAAGTTTACTTCTTCAAATGGGCTACAACACAAATAGGTATTAAAAAAGAGTTTTTAGTTTGGGCGTTCGGAAGTGATCTGTGTGAAATATTTTGAAGAGTATTTTGCTTTTGGGCTATTCATAAGCTCATGCACTTAGCATAATCGCCAAAATTTTAATTCAAATAGTTGCAAAACTGTGTGAATCTCGCTTGTTTGTTTGTTGTAAGAAAAGTTTGGGTCGTTATTGTGTCTGGTTTTGATCTCAATTAGTTACAGATAGTTACTTTTTTTAAAGATTTTTCAGTTCATATTTTTTGACTGTAAATATTTCATGCAGTGGATTTGATGCTTTTGATGGTTTTTTTTAAACAATAAATCAATTCACAATCGTGATTGGCGAGAGTGTTTGTTTTGTTTTGTTATAATGAACTTAAGCTTATTGTTATATGCATCATAAAATTGATATTTTGTGAAGTGACGTCCCTAAGCTGTTACTGGAAAAGAAAACGCAGACCTTTTTTAAATAATTAGTTCTCGAAACAACAAACTATTTTTTATCGATATTCGACAACACAGAACACAGTCACCAGTTTCCGATTGATATTCATTTTGGTAGACCAAAGCAGTTCAACTTATATCGCCTAAATGTAGGGTATAGACGGCACCCTTCGACAGTGGGGCACCTTCGACAGTCACTATTATCTCTGTGTGTAGACCTTTAAAAATTCTTTAAAAAATTGTGGATGTGCCCAGGGCCGTCTTTACCGTTTTGGGGGCCCTGGGCACTTTTTGAAAATGGGGCCCCTATATGATTCAATAAAAATGTTATGTTGTGTAATAAATATATAAAAAACAGAATATTGATAAGCAAAAAGATGGAAAGAGGAATGTTTATTGAAGGAGTCTTTTCTTGATTTAAGATAAGCAAAATCATTGATTATATCTACAAAATCGATACCGGTGAGGATGTCTTTCGATTGACATCAGCGACAAACTTGTCAATCTTTCTTTAAGCAATGTAATTCTGAGTTCGTTTTTTGTTCTCTTTAACTAAGAGAAGGAACGTTTACACCTTCAGTTGATCACTGTTATACTTAAGAAAATTCTAAGTGCAATCTCAACACTTGGAAATTCATCTTCAATTTTATTTATTTTTTAAAAAATTTAAAGTTCTAGAATATTGCCAGTTTCTTCATTTTCGTGTCGAATAGTTTTCCAGCATGTAGTTCATCTCCTTTTACATCTTCAGTGTAAAACTAAGCAATAGATTTGCAGTTTTCTTCAGATCTCTTAATCGGAAACATTAAAACGTTGGCCAATATTCGTATACGAACCTAGTCGCTGTTTCAAATCAACGCTAAGAGTGTCAACAATGCCAATAATAAGAAAGGTTTCAATTTCGAACATTTCTTTTCCAGTCAAAATTGCTGATGGTTCAGAGCCGTCAAAAAAGTCTCTTCTACACCCAGTCCTTTCAGAAAGGTTCTTATATTCAGAATTCGGGTTTTGTTTTTGTCTGGATGATGAACCAAAGTTATCAGAATTGTCCTTGAGCCCAATTATAAATTTATCGATTACTCAGCAAATTTGGCATTTTTTTGTAAAGACAAAGAGCTTCCTGTCTGGTTGCTCGTGCCTGTCCTAAATCGTTGGCGATAGACATCAAAGCTTCTTCAATTTCTTGACGACCATTATATAAGGCGCTTAGTGCTTGCGCTTACCATCTTGTTTGAGAAAGACTTTTTACAACTTTTTTGAACCTAAATGAACATTCAATCTCTGAAATCTTAAAAAACTGATTTTGGGGAAAAATTATTAATAGTTACCCTTTCGGACCATCGCAAATGTCAGAAGGAAACACAAGAGGTTTTTCCATCACAACACCATAAGCGGAGTTCACATTGTACAATAAGTTGAACTGATTTTGGTTCGAACGACCAATGTTGGATAATGTGAATGCTCAGACGACCGCTTGACCAACTTGTTGGATGGTTTTCAAATAATTTTGAAAACTTCGAAGTTGGATGGAACGGAGGAGCACATGATATAACGTTGGACGACAAGTCTGATAAGTCTGAACGTAAACTACATCCTACCATATAACATCCATCAAACGAAGTCTGTCTAAGTAATTGTACAGTGTTAACTCGACTATTTAACTTCGATTGTAAGATACACGAATGGATGTTTTTTCTGATTGGATTTTTAAAAGCGCCCTGAAACGAACACAAATGTGTTTATGGTATGGTATGGTCCTGATCATAACTTGGATGACTTTTTTTCCGTTTTAATTTAAATACATTTTCGGAGGGAATGTGATTTAAATTGTTCAACAAAAAATGTTGTTCAAAAAAAAATAATGTGTCGAAATAATGAAAATGTAGTAAATAGACCAATAGAAGTTAAATGATATTTTAGCGATTTGGGGGCCCCTGGTGACTGCGGGGCCCTGGGCCTGTGCCCAGTGGGCCCAGTGGTAAAGAGGGGTCTGGATGTGCCTTTAATCATGCCAATCATGTGCAGCCTGGCAGTCAGCAGTCTGGCTTCAAATCCCGCCAAGTTAGGATGTAAAGCATTTATTTGGACCACGTGCTATAATTTTCAGGGTAAGTTCTTAAAATTTTCGTAGTCGTGTTTTTATTTTTTCTAGTCGTGCAGTTGTTTTTTAATATACAAAACCATGTGTTTATTTATATTTTTAAAGCTAATTTGATTAATTATACTTTGGGAAATAAAAACAAAAAGTAAAGTAACATCAAGTGGGACACCTTCGACCAATCTATTTATTTATTTTTTATTAAAACTATTTTTTAAATAAAAATAACTTAAAAATGATCTGAATTCTTATAGCAAACTATATAATGACTTTTATTTAAAAAAACTAGAACTAAAAGAATGTGCATTGCTGTCGAAGGTGCCCCACCCCGTGGCACATTCGACAATTTTCTACTTTTTTTTTTTAAATAACAAAAAAATAGTAAACATTTTTTATTAAATCTAAGGTTCCGCTAATATGTTGATAAAATCATAAATTAAATAAAAAAAAATTAGTTTTTGAAAAAAAAAAAAAAACTATGGATTTGTGTATTTTCTGTTAAGGTTTCGAAGGGTGCCGACTCTACCCTACTGGAATCAGAATTCTCAATTAATAATACCTGAGGAGAGAAGTAGAGAGGCCTACCATCTTATTACTCTTCAATAAATCGGGCTAAGTCTAGAAAATTAGACGATGGGGCTTATGCAATTTTGCTGAAAAGTGAAACCAAAATTTGTCGTGGCTTTCGTGATGAATTGGAATGTTCTTCCTGAAAAGCGATTTCTAAATTAGCTATTAGAAACGAAATCGTTAATTCTTGAAATATATTAGCTTGCTTGGAAAGTAAATGAAATAAACATTTCATTGCGCCAGCAACCAAAAAAAGCCAAAGAGGAATCAGATTCTTCAACAACACATATAAAATCCAAACTTGGTCAAGCTTTATCAATTCCAATGTTAGCTTGCGACACTCGATTTAGAATTCGAAATTTACTGTGGTAAGTTGGCGTGTTTTAGTGAAAAGAGCAGTTAAAGTTTACTCAGTAAACAGCAACGAAATTTTCTATTACCTTTTGGAAAATAAGCACGACTGGGTCGCAATAATTTGCACTTGTGTGCTAAGTACAATAGCAAAGTCTTGAGGCTGAGTGCAAGGTTTCACGCTCTTCAAAATAAATTTGGTTGTACAGGTTGTGCATGATTTTTGTTCAATGTTTCTTAGTTTATTGTTTTTCAAAATATTTGTAGTTTATACTTTGTTTTATTTTTAGTAGTTTTGTTTAATTATTATTGTATTTCATGTTAGGTGTTCTATATTGTATGTCACTATTAGTATTTTTTTTTTCATATATATATTTTCTATGCGTTCTTTTTGTGCTGGTGTTCGTGTTTTCTAACCTCTAATACTTGCATTTATGATGAAGAGCGTAGATAAGTATACGTACAAATGAGCTTGCTCTAAGCTTCGTGCGACTTGCAATTAAAAATGCAATTAAATTGAATAATGATCGCAAAATATATTGTAAAAAAATTATACTAAATTTTTCAGAGGTTTCAAGCGAAAATCATAAAACGACACTTTTTAGCAGTTTTTAATACAAATAAATACTGAAAATGTAATGAGAATCGTTCGAGCACTTTTTTTTAACCCTTTGAGTCACAGTGGTACTCCCAGAGTACCACCTATTTTAACCGCTGTCAAAAATGTTCTACTGCATATTATTATTTTGGTCTGAATTGTTGTACCCGGAGGTTTTAAGGGTCGTTAAATATGAATCTGAGGTTAAATTTGCAAAAATTAAAATTGTCGAAGAATTTTTGGACATCAAGGACCTCTGTTCTCTTTATCGATTTTGAAGAAGAAGCGCGAATTCTACACAACAATCCTGAATAGTCGTACGAATTTCGAAGGATTGCTAGACATGGCTCTTAACGAATCGTCTCTATAAATACGCGGCCTTAAAATCGATAAAAAGATGGTGTGTACCGGTATCGATTTTTTTTTTAAAATGCGCCATAAAGTGAAAATTTGTTCTATTGTGAATTTTTCTAGTCTGAAACCACATTGACCTATCAAATTACTGACGTGGGGTTTCAGACGTTCTAATATTATAGCAGACAAGAGCTTATAGGCAACGTTAAGGAAGCTTATTCCTCCTATTTGGCGCATTTGTGAGAGTCTCCCTTTTTTAAAATAGTTTCACGATACTGAGGTTCTATTCATCGGGCATACTTTTTTTCGAACTACGCGTCAAAACCACGTAGGGCCGAGCGCATTTCTCACATCCATGCCTTGTAATCTTGTAAAGAAATGGACGTGACCTACAATTTTCTGCCGGGCTCCAAACGGCTAATCGAGAAAGCGCTTTTCATGACAATGAATCTACTAACAGAGGACTTGCCAATTCCTTGCGAAAGGCGATACCCGTGAAATAACATTCTTGCCTCTGTTGGGCCACTATACATCGCTAATATCAGCCCAGTTTGATACCCCCACCTTTTTGCATGGTATAGCCATGGCCTTAGCGAAAACAACATCACTCCTTTCGAGTGGTTGGGTATTTATTTTTCATATAATCCCTTCCAACTCCAAAGCGCAACATAGCTAGAAAATGTAAGCGTCTCACGAAGAATATTTAACAAAATATTTCAAAATTTCGCTAGGCAAATTTACTAACATATATCACATTTTAATTTCCACTGTGAAATTGGAGAGAAAAGAGCACCATACATTTTCATAATTGCAAACATTCCATTTGACGTAACTTCATTCATAACTGACAATTTCCCGTATACACCACTGAATTTTGTTTTTCATTTTTGAGCTGTAGATGTGTCTACTCTACACGCTAGTCTTTAATTAAAGTGAATTGTTGGTTTCTGATATACCTGACAGTTTTCCTTTTTTCTTCCCTGTTTTTTTTTTATTGCGACCTGACATAGTAAACACTTTTAACCCAGTTTCACATTTTCTCTCATAGTTTGTAAAATTTATCTGCTCTGCTGCGCGCTTGGTGAGATTACTCAAGTACTGTTGTTCTATACGTAAGATGCTTGTAAACGGAAATTTAATATATTTCTATAAACAGGAATTCATGATTTATTCCTATCTAAATACTGTATTACAGAAGAAACTTTGGATGTACTTTATACCGAGCGTATAAACATATGATAAGAATTTTTAAAGTATAGAATTTATAGTTGCAAGTCTGTGTGAGTGCGGAAGAGTTCACTATTGTATGGTATATGGTTTCCGGTTGTGTGTTCTGTTAAAGCAATCGGGACAAAAATTTGCTCACCTGTATTCGTTTCTCTTTTTTGGTGTATCAGTTTTCAATTGTTAGTTTTAAAGAGTTGAAAATAAGCTTTTCAAACATTAATATTAAGGTTTCCAGATTGCTGATAGTTTAAATGAGTTTTTTGGTATATAAAAAGCAAGTTTATGCTTATCTGTAACACCTCGGCCTGCGGGTCCATTGGCCAATGAATACTACCAGGGTAAGAGCCTTCCCTTTTTGTATATCTTCACAAGATATAACCTCAAGAAAGCTAAAATGGCCTTCTGCACTTGCAGTAGAATTTTGGGAAAAAATGGAGACCTGGTCCCAAAACTATTCATTGGATGTATACATCCATGATAAGACAAATCCTCACATATGGCTGTTTTGTTTGGTTGCCATCATTAGAGAAGGCGCTAGACCTTATGACCATGACTAAAATCCAAAGGCTTGTATGCATTGTCTCAACCAGTGCCATGAGAGCAAAACCAACTGCAGCTCTGGAAATCTTCCTGTCGCTAGCTCCCCTAGATTTTTTTTACTAAGGAGATGGCGGCCAAAAGCGCACTGCGACTCAAACAATGCAATAATTGGAAAACAGGTAAATCAGGCCATAGAACCGTCATGAACCGTTCTGATATAGACATTCAAATAGAACACTCCCCTTCTCATATTGCTTTCAATCCAGTGGCCCTAACAGTCATTCCGACAAGGGAAAGCTGATGGGAGAAATAGAAAATTTCACATTTCCGTCTTCACAGATGACTTTTAGCTTTAGCAGCTCTAACAAGCATTCATATGGGTTCATCCAAATTTGTTGATCATTTTATCCAACGTATAAATCACTTCACACACAATTTATTAAAACTAAATATTTCATATGCTGTATGCAGTATGCACATCTATTTGAAACTCTGAATCTAAATCACTGGTCTGTCTACATATCTAATGGCCTAATATATTCTCAATTCAGCAAAATCAATACACAGTTATGAATCACGTTTAGAGAAGCGATCGCCTTGACACTTGATAAATTATTATTATGAAAGGAAATTGTTTGGAGAACCATAAACATAAGATTTTGAATTATGATGACATTGTTAGTGCCGCAGAACAATCGCCCAATGGTTTATTACTAACAATTTTTCTATTGTAAGATAAAACTCTTATCCAATGATGACCATAATAAAAGCAACATTAACTGCTCGGACGGCCGGCGTGGCTGGTTCCGATAGCCGTTACCGCTGCCATCATCAGGGTTTGGCAGGGATCGTTATTTCAAAGTCAATATTGTTTGGAAAACAATCTTCGCCTTTCAATTTTTATTGATTTTATTTAAAAAAAAAGAAAAAAAATGTGTGTAGATTGAATTTGTGAAATGTATTCAACGAGGACATTTTCCTGAGGCAATCATAATGGAATTTTTATTCATAAAATGTCAGCGAAGGCATCATCATGAATTTAAATTTCCACAAAGCAATGAATCGTTTTCTTAAAAAATATGTATTTAATGGCTTTTTATTTTTAGCTTCGAGCTTTGTGTAGCTAAGTATGTATGTCATGAAGAATTTGCCACCCAATGCTACAAGGCAAACGAGCATATACATAAAATCGTTCGTTGAACAACAAACATACTTAAATAAAGCCTCTATTTGAAGTCTTTGAAGAGTGGTTCTTTGTATACCGCTGTGTGAAGGAATGCAACTGTTTTTAGATTAAATGACACTCAGTCATAGATTATCGGCTTATATCATTGACTGGTTGGGGTGGCACGTTTCTAGACTTCTGTGCCATTTGTTTCTGACACTCTGTCTCAAGATCCTAAATATTTTGCATGTAAGAGACAGGGCCATGTTGAACGCGGTGTGGCAAATAATTACATTGGCTTGATGGTGCCATTAAGCAAATCACATTAACAACCATGTCAACAAGGCTGTTTGCTATAAAACGGTCGTCGTGTCAACCAGATTATTCAATGATTAACCAAACTGGGTTGTTTGAAAATCTTGGTTGAAGAAAAGGGTAAGGGTTCTGCTCTCGAAATTCCGATTTATATATATTTCCCTCTTCGTTCAAAAATTCAGATTTTTTGATTTGACTAGCGCCTTACAGTATTCTGTTTTATTTTCAGCGCTTAGTGTCGAATTGAAAGCGGCAGTCAAGTGGCACAACTACAGGTACTCACTTTATTTTGGTTGAGAGATTTGGAACGATTTCGATGATTTTATGTTTTTAACTTATGCCTTCATTTTGAAGAAGTAACTGTAAGAACTTTTGGGAAATGATTACGAAAATGTCCTTAGTTAAGTGGCTCATAGGGTAAAGTCGGGACATGGCAATCACTTTCGTTTTTCGCTAAATTAGAAAAAATAACGAAATTTCTGTTACAGACGATTCATAAACAGAGTTAACAAGGGTTTTTAAACTTCTTTTTCGCGGTTGAATTGGTGTCTTATCCCGCACTTTTCAATTAATTCAAAAACCACATATATCCTTTCTGAACGGGTGTGTTTGAAACACTTTTTTATATGGAGAACGATTTTTTTTTCTTTACTCTCCTTGACAGGACACGGATCCCAAAGTTGGTATTTTAAGTATTTTAGGGCCTATTCCTTTAAGAAGCCTTTTAAACGTAGTGAAGCAAAATACTTTACAGCTTTTTTTTTTTTGACTTTTTATTATCACGCACAGCTTCAACGGCTGATGTGAGTTGGACTTGAGCTAATTTTGCCCGGTTAGCTGAAGCTTTTTTATACAGGATTGTTTTACAGTAAAGTCCATTTCTTAACTTTGGCATCACTTTTTGACAATTTAAGAAGAGGCTAACTTTGGTGTTAGCCTTTTTTTTGTCAGAGAGTGATGTCAAAGTTGAGAAACAGACTTTACTGTAGAGCAATTTTTTTCTTAGAATATGACCAAGAATCACATCCTAAAGTATGTAAAACGAGCTACGGTACTCCCTGTATACTGTTAGCATTAAAAAAAAAGTCAGCAATAAATAAGTGACAACGGCCCAGTCAACCGAAAAGCGTTGGTTCCCAATCGAACACCTTAATTGAAATCGGAATGAGCGCTGTTAGTGACAAGATGGGGGACAGTCTTGTACAACCGGTGCCATTTATTCCTATTTCATTTGAAGTAGGGGAGAGTGGGGTCGAAAATATCGCGTTCCAATTGTAACATTGAATTTTAAAAGAAAAATGAGCCTGTAACCGTTCATTTTTAAATGTAGAATTCTTTGCTATTCGGCGCTCAATTCACCCACAAAACTTGAATTGTCAAAGTACTGAACTGTGCCAAATATAGTTCAAAAGGTGGAATTGGTGTATAAAAGTAAATTTTTTTTGATGGTGAGTTTTTGAATAAATTTTTTTAAAGAAAACAATTTTGATTCAGTTGCCATTTTACTTCATTTTATTTCAAATTTTATGGCTTAAGTTGTTTTGTAATCGACGCAGTTGTATTTGAATAAACTTCATATTTAATCAAAGAAACGGTATGTGGACAGTTGAAACATTTTTTGAGTGAACAATTGTAACACGTTGCCACCGGGGATGATGACTATTCTCCTCCCAATGTAACTGATAGACCAAATCTATATAACGTTCCAAACATTCTGAAACCATCTCAAATGCTTATTAAACATCACTGTTTCCATCACAAGCTTCGCTAATTCCTGAAGCCATCTCAGGTATTAATTTACCATTACCTAGTATGAGTCCCACGGCATCGGGAAGAACTTTGCCAAGTGACAAGTTACTGAATTAGAATCGAACTTGTTGTTTGTAAGTACAACAAGACTGCTTTTAGTTTTTAATTTTTATTTTATTCATTTTTATTTAATAAATATGAAGGTGAAACAATTTCTTCCTTTTATTCTTCAAGATTTAGATGGTTTTACAACCGTCCTCTTTTTGTGTTACAATCGAAACAACGCAAAGGACGATTGTAAAATCAGACTTTCACCCCTTTTGCCCATCTATCACCAGAAGAAAATAGAAAGTTGGAAAACTGAGTAGCTTGAAAGATAACATAATATCCACTTGTCAACTTGCGCGTCATAATATTTTTCTATGTTTTTTGGTTCAAAAATTATAGAACCAAATACGCAAAATGTTACTTTCGACCACATTCTCCCCTAAAATACGATTTTCACAATTTCCTGAAATAATTTGCTTGAATTTGCTGTCATGTTGGAACCAAATGCTGCCAATATCAACTTTTTCCAATTTCACCCATAAGAAGTTTATTTATCATCGATCTATACCGTTCTACATACATTGACCGTAAATCGTTATCGTTTTCAAGTTGTTTCAAAGCAAAATCAGCTAATTTACAACGTCTACGGCTCGGCGGTAAATATATAGCTTCAGTTCCCGAGTGAGAAAAATTTTATACAGATGCAAACCCAAATCCTTTCTCAAAATCCGCTGTAGGTTGTGGTTTCATACAGACAGTCACAATAAAATTACGAAAGCGCATTTAAAGCTGCACTTTTAGAACGACTACTTTGATAGAATAACTGAATAATTTGAAAACGTTGTTCTTGCGTATATCTCTATGATGAAATTGTAAACACTACTGAATACAATGAAAAACAAATGACAGATCATGACATTTTACAAATGGGCGAAACATCACTTCAAAATCATATCATCGCTATCCAGTAGAGAAATATACAGAATTTAAACCACAATCAAAAACAATGTTGTTTCTTGCGATGTTGTTTTTGGCGATGCCACTGGTAGAGCTATTCTGGACGACCGACGCCGACGCGACCAAGCGAAAATGACATAACGTTCGCAAGCACATACATGTGCACAGTGTTTTTCTTTTTTCTTACTTTTACTTAAGATTTGTGTAGCACATTGACTATTTTTCTATTAGGTAAAGTGGCACCCTCTAAAAATAAAAGTTTTTAGCAAAGCGTATATGTTTAGTCAATATTCGCACCATTTCCCCTAGCAATTGCACAATGTTTATTTAAACTTTTTTCCTTGCGGTACTTTCCTACTAACATTTAGCAGAATTTGAAAACAGGGAAAAAGTAAATTTGTGTTCGCTTCTTTTTTTTTTGACTACGAATACCACAGTGAAAACTTTTCCAATTTTCTGTGAAAAGTACTCACTTTAACTTCTTTTCTCTTTTGAATTTAGTGTACCCATGCTATTGTTTAAATGACGAAACCGAAACATTCTAAAGTGAAAGAAGGATTAAGAGGGAATTGCAAAATTGGAAAAATGAAACAAAAAAGAATTACTAAAACGCTTTTAAAAGTTGAACTTGGTAAGCAATGCAAATGGTTGAATAAAGTAAAATAAATAAGTTTTTGCCAAAGCAGAAAAAAATTACATCATCCGAAATGGTTGGTTAAACAAATGGTTTTGTTAGAAACTACTTTGGGATTTCAATGTATCGATGTTCTTTAGGAATTTTCAAAAACTCGAAAAATTCGATTGAATAAAGGAAAAGTTGGCAATACCCCCTTACAACGGCTGTAGTTTAACTGTGAAGTAACAATTTTCAATATCAACAATACGGTTTACGATAATTTATATATAAGCTCTTTGAAGCCCCCTCCCGCTATTAGTCTAAAATACAAAATCTTGATAATAATAATGTATACATACGGGATAATCGGTCTGTAATTGTCGGAAAATTAATGACCTATTGTCTCCAAAGCAAGGAGATGTGTACCGTCATTGCACCATCCATGTTACACAGCTTACAAGTCCCTGAAACCTAAACCTAAACCTTACATTTGTCCGATGCGACGGATACATATTTCCTTTATCCGTAACGGTTGCTCAAGCAGACGGTGCTTGACTTTGATTTATGTAGTTTCGATTACACGAGCAATCATACCCAAAGCACTCTTCCTCAATTTGCAAAACAACAACGCCCTCCCATCAGCTTTAGTCCGTATATATGATTTATAAGCATTCACAGTTGATTTGTGTTTGAACTGTTTTAATCTTGTTAACAGATAAGTAGAACAAAGGACATGAACTGACTACACAGATTCGTCTTGGTGTGAGGTCTTTCGTGTTTCGATTCAAAATCCTTAAAAATTCATTATTTATCAAGATGTTTCTAATAAATCGATTGACTTTAGAGTAAAGATGGTTTGCTTTCACACGCTTTCTGTAAGGATTCAGGATATTTGCATGTTTATAGAAATAGGAATCAGTTTGAAATGAAGCAAATGATTGCAGATAGTTATATGTAGTTATAAATACTTTGAAAATATTCTTAAGAATCATTTTATGAAAGTAAGAAGTAAGTTTTTTAGACTAAGGCAATCAGAGATGGAATGTTTGTTTGAAGTTGGTACTTTGTCTCGTCTTTTATTTCACTTGATGTTAGTTTTGGATTTATTTAGTGCTCACAACTCTACTGAATAATCTCGAAGGAGGCGACATGGTCCAAGCAGAAGAACTTGCAGTCTGTGAAGCCGCAAAACACCTGGCTATACGCAAAACTTGATCAACAAAATATTGACATCTTCATAGACCGCCAAGTGGCCATTAAAACTTTCTCATCTAGTGTCACAAAATCATAATTAGTAAAAAGCTATCGCAGCAATCTTTAACTGCTCAGTTCAACGAATCTCGTAAATTTAATTTAGGTCCCAAGACAGTGATATAACAAGAAACGAAATAGAGGATAAGCTGGCCAAAATCGAATCCAGTGAAACGAGCAGTTCTCAAGCCACTATAGAACAAGAAAAAAAAAAAACAGAATCCAACAAAATTTTAAAAAACTGCCAATGACAGGAGGTCATCTTAAAAAATATGCCAAAAAAAAAACAGAATTTTTGCTCCAACTCAGCAGGCCTCGACTATTTCTCTGTTGATGGGCATTCTGACGGGTCACAACTCATTGGGAGTTTGGACATTAGCAAAGCTGACTTAATTTAAAAGATGCCCAGACGAAGAGACAGAGGAGCGATCATTCCACTAACTCTGTGAGTGTCCTAACTTGGGCCATATTAAGAAAAAAGCGCTCTCGAACAATACTTCTTCAACAATTTGGGCGATGTCCCTAATCTTCCACCAAACAGCATCCTTAAATTCATCCAAAACTCCAAATGATACAGTGGGGGCTGCCAACCACAATAACCCAGTCACAAACCCAATCCTATGGACTTACAGGGATTTACGGTCCCAACTCTAAATCATCTACATCCCTTGGTAACACAACTACTATCTTTCAGGGAGAGGTAATGGCTATAGAATTCTGTATTAGGGAATGCATTAGAAGAAACCTCCGAAGATCAAGCATCCTAATCTGCTCTGACAGTCAGGCAACACTAAAGGCTCTGTCTTCGACAAAAATCGAATCCAAACTAATTTGGAACTGCCTGACATGTATATTTCAATTAGCTACTCACAATAAAATAACTCTTTCATGGGTGCCTGGTCATGAAGGCGTACCGGGTAACGAAGAGGCTGACAGCCATGCTAGACTTGGCTCTCAGTCCCAATTCAAAGGCCCTGAACCATACTGTGGTCTCCCAATCAGTAGCCTTAAAAACGAATTAACTACCTGGGAACGACAGAACATGATCAGCACCTGGAACAACTCAAATGTCCATCGTCAGTCAAAACTATTCATTGACTTATCCCACAAACGCATGAAAGAAATTCTTGACATGAGCAAACGTGACGCAAAGTTACTTACGGACTTCTTCACTGGACACTGCTCTCTCAAGTATCATCTTAAAAACATGGGCATCAGCCAAGATGACACCTGTCGTCTCTGTCTTGAAGACATAGAAACAGCTGAAAACATTTTATGCGAATGCCCTGCCTTAGCTAGATCCAGGCTTAAAATATTCAATAAAGGGTTCCCCAGTCCCCTTGATATCAGAAACACCTCTTCCTCAAAGATTCTTAGGTTCTTACATGACCTCAGCTTCGAATAAACTAACCTATACACTACGTGTTTTTAAACCTAAGGGAGCAGCACAAAAGATCTTTTAGGTCGACGTGCTTGTAAAGGTAATTTTCACCTTCACCCTATCAAATTAAAAAAAAAATCCCAATCCTATGCCACCCCTCTCCTCTACCTGCCATCCGGGGAGCACAATGGATCCTTGAGAACCGAGTGATGTGCAGCCACTTGCGGCTGCACTCCTTATCTAACCAAAACTAACCTTAGCCAATTTGTGCAAAAGCTGATGCCTGAGGAAATTTATCAGGTTATCTGTGGGTGTTACATGTTAACCAACTACTTTTTAATGACATTAATGGCATGGGCCTAGAAGACCTCTGATCCATACAGGATGAGCTGTTATGCCGCACAGCCTATGTCACAATCCCGCAATGAATCACTTGCACTCCCAATGCCAAATCGAGCTATCATCCATCTTGGCACTGCCAATTATGGTCGTCTCGGAACTGCAAATTGATTCTATTTTACAGTTTTTTTTTGTGGGAACTGTGATGAACCAATGTTATGTTGATAGTTTTGGAAACTATTCGAGCCCGTATCGTTTTTCGCAAGCAACTGACAAATCAAGAGAATGGCAATGCCAAGAAAAGCACTGTTTCACTTAGCGTTACGAATTCAGCATAAGCTCCGAGGAACCCCAAGGCCCAGGTATTGATGCGTCCCGATGGCTTTTTTCAGTTATTTTTTCAACAATACAACCCACAGTTGTCTGAAGTTTAGGTATCCATAATAGTGTATGTGGAAAAAGTCGAGCAAATCTCGAAATAATCGTTAAGTCGGAGCAGATTTCATTTTTTTCTTCAAAAGTGTAGTTTGAACGCTGATTTTTCTATTCGTCTTACTGTTCCTTAAGTACTCTAGTGAATGTTCGTCTCTTATACTGTTTTCGTGTGTGTCTTCAGTTATATTGTCTATCATCGTCGTTGCTTATCCCACATGCATGACGTATAACTACGTTCTTGAACTTACCGTACATACATTTTCAGTTTCAAATATCGACCTGCTTAAAACTTCCTCATCTGCCAGCTTATTTGATAAATTAAATATCCTTATGCGTAACATAAACCAGACTCAAATCTGGCAGAAGCTCTCCCATCCAAATTGCTCTTACCTTACCGTACCAGTAAAAATAACAACAGAGAATTAATTCAATAAAACCTCACTCTTGAACGTAAAGTCTTATGGTCAAAACTCTAAAAAATATATCCAACCGATAAAATAAAAAATTCCTCACCTTAGTGTAACACCTCCAGCTCACGACAAGGTCTTCCGACGTTTTTTTTTCTCAGTTAACATTAAAAAATACTTATACTATATAGGAACTAGGTAGTAATCATACATTTTAAATAAATCCCAAGACTCCCCTGCTTAACACGAAGTCGATATCCTTAAAAAAAAAACTTTTTAATAGGATAACTTCCCCCCAAAACACACACAATTTATTCAGGACGGATTTCTTTTCCATTTGTGTATAAAAACTTTTTATGAGCTATAATATATTTTTATGACGTGAAGTGGGTTTGACGGCTAAGAAACAATTTTTTCTTCGCTTACATTCTCACTTTTATAGACCGGAAGATCGTATATCGATAACTGCGTAAGGTGACTTTAATTGGATTTCAACCCATATACGAGTATAGTCAGTCCATGGTCTTCATAATCTCTTTTTTTTTTCTTTTATTGATTGATTCATAAAATTGAAGGGTAAGTGAAAGACAATTTCTTTAAAAAGCAATTCAACTAAATTTTATTCCTCAACCACTTTCATGCAACGAAGAGAAAAAATTATTCAAAAGAGAGGAAATGCCTTACAGACATCAGCAAAACCATTGGCTAGCATACGATGGGATTGAAAACAACCCGAAACCCACATTTCCATTAAAGAAAGCCAAACCAACCCACCACATTTTAATTAAATATCATTTGAAACAGGAAAACAAAAAAGTGTTAAAATTCAACGTTTAGAAGGATAAACCACAGAACACAAACCTGCTGGACATTTTGCGGTAAGCCACCTTAATGTTGAACGCTTTCATTTGGTGGTCATTTTTTTGCTACTTTTTTTTTTGTTATTATTTGCCGTGTTTGTTCCGTGTTTTCTTTTCTTGTTTTTGAATTTATCAAAGATATTTCGCTATTGTTTCCAATTTTAGATTCTACTTGCTTACAATCGCAATCACAATCAAATTCGAAGCTCAACAGTTCTGGTTTATAAAGGAAAGGACTTTTTGCTTGTGGTTATTTGCTTTTGTTGTTGTTTTGTCAACGGTGAAACCGATCAAGAGATTATTGACTTCAAAATGGATTCATATTATACCCAGGAGTTCCTTTGGCTTAAATTTGTGAGACTCAAAGTGAATTCGTTCGAAGTCCCCAACTTCTTTTGCTTACAATTGTTAATGGACAGAGTTAAAGCAGATACACACACCCACACACATATGTAGGAAGAGCTCTTTAACTTTACAACTGGGAAAATTTGTCATTTGAATTTAAGTAAGCCTTCAATTCTTCTATATATACCATGGTAAGACTATATGAAGTCAAAATACAGTCCTCCCATGAGTAAATCACGTAGGGAACGTTGTATAGTCGTTTGTCAAAGAAGCTTGCATTCATGAATATTCCTTGAATTCAAATGTGAAAGCATATTCATTAAAATTGCTGGACAAAGTATTTGACAAATTGCTTAGTGCAAAACGATTCCCAGGACAAAAATTTCAATCTCTCATCTTAATATGTACGGGTATGTATGTAGGTTTTCATTGCCACAAAATTGAAAAGACCTTGAGCATTTTTGTTTTATATACGAGAAGGAGAGGGAAAAACATTTTTTCTATGGAATTCGCTATTCACCACCTGCACTTAAGTATGAAGACAAAATTGTGTCTACGGGCTTTCAAAGATAAAAACCAACTGCAAACTATTGAATGTTTGAATTGTATGAAGTCTGTTCATACATTTCTAATAAGAGTTGGTACATTTTCTTTGAGTTCAAAGTAATAGTATGCTTTAGTAAAAGTCGTTTAAGTCTTTGCATTAAGGTCACAAGGTCATTTAATGAGTTGGTTCATTGTTCTCTGAAAGGACGACGAATTGATTTGATGTGAAGCGTATGTTGGGTGTCTGATGTGGTGTAATGTGAAGCATATTTACCGGTTTAGTCGCAGTTCGGATTTCGAGTCTTAGAAACATAAAATTATTTTTCCATGGCTATCACCCATCTTCGATAGTTCTCAAGTCTTTTGAGAGTGATAACATTGCCATGAAAGTTCTTCTTCACTAAGCCATTCCGAATCGGCAAAAAATTGTAGGCCCTCTTCATTGCTTTACATTCCTCAAGCGAATAATGGTCAGCTGACTTAGAATATTCTGGTGGGATAGAAGATGGTGATTTGGATTTCATGAAAGGAAACGTAGAGTGAATGAGAAGAAATGCTTTTGGTTGCTTTCAACTTCAATTATCTCTACGATAAAGTTAGGACATCATATAAGGCTGCGGTGCTTCAATACAAGATTTCATCTGCACATGAACATGTCTTCTATAATATGAGTGTCTGTATAGATGTGTCAAATGAGTTTATTGAAACGTAGCAAATTTGTTGTCCAGTTGATATAATTAAGGAGACTTTTCACGTTCTCCTATGAACTTGAAGTTTCGAATAATGAGTAGATACGAAGGCTGGTCAAAAAGTCCGTCGCTTTTTAAATTTCCCGCCTCTTAACTGAAATCGCAGCACTGCTTCCGTCAATAATCTCTGTCAGTTGTCAAAAATTGAACAAGCAGCGACTTTTAATTTATTTTTGACCGCCGTTAATACATCGTTACCTGTGAAGAAAATGGAAGGAAGTGATTCACCTCGAGAAACCTACTATTTTTACTGCTGTTTGATCTCTGGTATGTTGTGAACGAGTTTTTGTGCCGTAACAGTCGACGAAACGTGGATCCCCCACAGCACACCGGAGACCAAATTGACTGATTCTTGACGGGAGCAGTGTTGCCATCTCAATTAAGAGGCGGGAAATTCAAAAAAAACACGGACTTATTAACCCGCCCTCATAACTATATTACGTCATTTATTGTAACCGTGGCATAATGGTTAGCATGTCTGCCTGTTAACCGGGAGGAACGGTGTTCGAATCTCGACAGAAGCCAAAAATGAGCCGATGAACCGTTCGGAATCGGCAGAAAACTGTAGGTCCCTTCACAAGGCAATGGCTATGTTGCGCCACCGTATTTAATTTAATTTTTTCACTGCGTCGTTTATAAACAAAATAAAATGACATCCTTGTGGATACTTAGAAAATTCTTCAAGCAGAGCTGGGCAAAAAATGTTGTAAGGTTTAGATTTTATTTGAGCTGTAAGCAAAGGACTACACCAAACCCTCATTAGGACTGAAAATTTTGTGAACAGCCGAAATTAAAAATAACGATTCACTCTTCGCTGTGTATTTTTCCGACACCTTACATATTGTTGCCTTTTAAAAATGCAATAAAATTAACAAAATTAAAATATTTCAACGTATTATAGCCTTATTAGTAAAAAAAAACATTTCCATTGATTATGAAACAACGTCGATCAATTAGCTGCCTCGGTTGGGTTCGCAGTTGTGCATTCCGTCACACTTCAACCTTTTTCAAGATTCAGAGGTCATACAAATCCATTCACTAATTTTAGTAATTCATGGCTCTGTACAGCCCGCATACCAAAACGTTGTTCCCCCAGCCATATTTTCGAAGAAAAATAGCCCAATAATGCCACCACTACGCTGGAAGCCTATGATCGGGTGCGTTCAGTTTCTGAGTCAACTGGACTTTCTGAGAGAATAATTCGAGATCTTTGTGTAGAAATCTCTTCAGGCTAAAGTGTGAACTGTTGAGCTAATGAGATCGATTACGATTCATGTCCGTGAATTTTGTTCCATATTTTCGGCTACACCAACTACATTTTCGTCTCTGCGCATCATACAGAGAAGGGGACCATTATTGATGCCCACTAGCGAGCCAGTTTCACAAAATTTTTGCACAAATTTGCGTACAGCAAAAGCTGTGTGGTTCATTTTAAAAACGCACTTTGAAAATAAATTTTGAATACTTTCCAAAAATTTTCAAACGTGCAAAACGACTCATTTCCCTTTGAGAATCCTTAATACCGACTTTTAACTAGGATTTCAAGAGCCAAAAATAGCTGTCAGTCTGAAAACAAAATATGTTTTGAATAAACCGGCTGGTACGTTGCGTACCTAAAATGTTCTGTTTTAGCGAACCAGAGTCGTCCTTCAAGAATTCCTTAAATTAAAGTCTCTTTCAAGATATTTACTCGAAACCCTTTCTACTTGACTTTTATATGCATAATAGAAGAGACTCTACACAAGTGCAATTCACCAATTTCCTTCGGCCTTTATTTCTCTGTAGCATAAATAACACACAAAAATGAATATACGAACCAACCATGCAATCTAAATTGCCCAAAAGACTCAAGCAAACCATCAGCAGAAAAAAACGTAAATATAAAAGAAACACGTTTTAAAGTTCAACATATAAACGTAGCTATACAAACGAAGCCGAATGCTCCCAAAAAAAATTGTCATTCCCCATTTTTCATGTTCTTACACACGAAATACAAACATTACTATATATGAGGCCACACGTTGTTTAAAATGATATCCCAGTACACAATGTAACGTTTTTCATATACGAAACAAGGTGAATGCTGTGAAGTATTATGCTTGTGCCAATATAAATCTTTTCTGTTGCTTTTGCATTGCTAGACAAGTTATTTACATTGCTGATTCGAAAGACAACTACTGAAATACCAACCAGAACCACCCATCCCTTTGGGGTAATCTTTGTTTTGCTGGTGGATTCAATTTCGGCTTGAAATTATGATGATGCTGTTTTCGGGGATGCAGAACGAGGGTGGTTATTTGTTGTTTTATGCACCGTAAGACACAACCAAAAAAGAAACTGAGCAGTTTTGGTTGTTTGTTTGTTTAAACAAAATATCTTCTCAACGATTTTTGAAGCGATAGCGGTTTAAAGGATGAGTTGTTGTTTACATTTTAAGAATTAAAGATGAAATTGTTATTGTGATTATATAGCAGGTTTCTTGTATTGTTTATTACTTGAGAATTGCTAGAATTCTTATTCTTCTTCAAGAGAAAAACGATGAAAATCTGTTCTTTTTGACAAAGCATCACCTAGACTCCTTGACAAACAAAACAATTAAGAATAGAAGGATATATACAAATTTTTACTTTCACTCATGCATACTCTTTATATCATAACAGCAGCTGCGAAAATAAGACTAAGGCAACATTTAGAAAAACAAACAACAGCAGAGGAAATAAAAGAATCCTTAAACACAAATTGTTATTGCAAATGCTCAACCATAGAGGTTATATGCTGTTGCGTGGGAAATAAATTAAATTCCTATAATTTTTTTGTTGTTTTAAGGAAGAAGATTGACTATCATCTATCGGTTCATTGCGACTTCAAAGGAAAATCCCTTGCGATTTGAACAGGCGAAACACATCATTTAAATAAATGGTACCTACCAAACAATCATTTCAAAACAAAGCTCAGAGATAGCTTTAAAAACTCCACTCTACTCTATGATTTCTCAAAAAAAACCTAAAACATACAACCGCTTGTACGAAAACGAATGAGAACTAAGTCAACAAACGATTCTTTTGAACTGAGTTCTGGCAGTGTACAATCGACAACGAAATTCAACAGAATTTGAAACGGTTGGTGGTGTTTAAATATTTAAACTTCGAGGAATCAGTGTATGCGTCGGTCAGCGCAGTTAATACCAAATTGATGCAATCTCGGAAAAAAATATTGTCAAATATGGTCATAAGTCTGCTAACAGAGGATTTACTATGGGGACTATGATGGAATTCAAACAATGAATGCTGCCAAGAGAACTAAGTTGTTCAAAAGATTCTGCAAAACATAAAACCGAGTAGAATTCAATGCTTTGAAAACTCAATGCCGTCTCTCTCTTGTCGTTGAAGCTCATTCCCCATTTGTCATTGTCCATCAATGGTACCTGCATCCAAGAGACCGAAAAGCTGTCAGTACTTGGTATGTGTGTTAACGATGTTCTTTATTGGAATGACCACATATCTGAAGTCTCCATAAAGCTGCTTAATTGCTTAGGGGTCTTGAGAAGATGAAGGAAGTTTTTCACTCCCTCTGATTTGATACAATTTATAAGGCCTTCATCCACCAAAAACTTGAGTGTAACTCCTATATCTGGTCAGATGCTCCTCAAACATCTTTGCGCCTACTTGATAGGGTACAAGATAGAGTGATTTCGATTGATTCTCTTGAACATCGTCGAAACGTTTCCTCACTTTCTTTTATTGCTTTTTTCATAAACAGTGCTCTAGTGCAATAATCAGTTGCATTCCTCCCCTGAAATAATTTAGCCGCACCACCCGCCTCGTTAGGAATATCTACCAGTTTTACCTTGAGCTGAACTTCGGGCCTACAGTCAAGTAAACAGATTCTTATTTTAGTCAAACTTATATGATCGAACTGTGTTCTTTTAACATTAAAAGAGTTCTCATAACCCCTTGAAGTGCGCGTTAGGTATAAAATAAACCATCCGAATGTGGAATGCTTTACCTGGCTCTGTATCTCCCCTGCTTTACTACGATTCACAAAAGTTCAATGTGCATCGGTGTCTCCTATTAAATTTTCTCCTATTTTCCTAATTGCTCGCACTGTGTTCTATAACTTTATAAGGGTACATTACATAACCCCTTGATGTGCGCGTTAATTATATAAAAAAAGAAAAAAAAAAAAAAAATTGAAAAAGGGTCTACGCACCCAAAAATGGTCGTGTTGACTGGTGTTGGTTGGTGTAACACCGCATTATTTCACATCACAAACGAAGAAGATAGTTAGTTGATTATAAGAACTCCAAAAATGAGCAGGCTGTTGGGCCAAATGAGATGACATATCTAAAGGCCAATGCAGGTATAATGACCTGGGTAGGCCAATAACAGATGCAATTCAAATTATAGGGATCTTGATACACAAAAACAATATGATTATTTTAAGGATTTGCATGTTGTCCTGGTTAAATTTTGAAAAACAATCAGTCAAAAAAAGATCTGATGTGAATTGCGATGAAGTCAGCAGTTTCGAAGGTAAGATGTCCAATTATGGTCATCGAAAAGTTATAAGTCGAAGTAGGTCTGCATCATTGAAACTTCTTAGGTTTTAAAAGTCCTGTGCTCTTTGTTACAGTCGTCAACTATCAGGAAGTTCAGACAGAAAACTTAGTAATGCCCAATAAATGCTAATTATTTGTGATGCGCCTTTTCTGATTCAGAAATGCGTAGGTCGACCAGGCGCCCTCTTTAAGGGATCATCTCAGTGTGACCGCCCGAAAAATACGATCAAGAATGTAAAATGATTTTTGTTGCGATGATTTTTTAGTTTTTAATAATTGTTATTAATTATAAAAAATGTTGTAAAAAGGAAAGGGTCCTATTCGGTTTTTTAAAAAGAATAATATAATGTACGAAAGCCACTATCGTCCTAGTCAGCCTTTTTTTTTACAAAATGGCGGCGATTTGAGCAAAAAGTAGTGAATTTGGCTTTTTTTGATCTATCGATAGCTTGAAAACTCTTCTCTCGGCAGCGGACACCGTTTTGAAAAACATACTATTCCGAGGAAAACGCGCAGTTTGAGGTCCATCCATAGTGAATGCCGAAAATAAACTGAACTGCTTGGCTTCCCAACGAACCAATTCTATACCTTCAACAATTTTATAGAACTGAATACCGATAGAAGTTCACACGCAGGTAGGAATATCTGCCTGAAAAGAATGGTGTAGCTGTAGCTGTAGTACGAGGCGCTGTCAAATCAAAAGTCAGAATGCAGCTGAGGAATGTAGCAAAGCTCGTCCACAATGGTGTAGCGCAAGATGTCAATTTTGCTGAGCCATTTTGCTTTATTTTGTTTTTTTTTCTGTATGAAACGTCAAAATGTAGCGCTGCAGCGCACTCCAAAGTTGAAGTTGAGTCAACTTGTACTACAGCTTCAGCTACCGCTACAGCGACTACTACGCATTGTGCATTATAGCATTTGCCTACTTTCGACTT
Source organism: Melanostoma mellinum (assembly GCA_914767635.1). Lineage (NCBI taxonomy): Eukaryota > Metazoa > Arthropoda > Insecta > Diptera > Syrphidae > Melanostoma > Melanostoma mellinum. The sequence goes on along the minus strand of OU612060.1, from coordinate 203,624,465 downwards.
TGACTGCGCGGCGTACTACAGCTACAGCTACACCATTCTGTTCGGGCAGTATAGCAAATAGAATAACGGTTGAACGACCGGGCGGACGCTGGAGATTTCGCTAAGATATTCCGTAGTGAAGAAAATGATTCGAATTTCGATTTAAAAAATTAACAGCACGTTTGTAAACGTTATATTATACGATTATAAGAAAAAAACGATTTTTTTGAAAGATGATCCCTTAAAAGAGACAATTCATTTTTTCGATCTACAATTTTGTGTCTGAAATATGTTTTCGAGCTTTGCTAATTTGTTCTCATTTTTTAGATGTTACGTTTTTTTTCGTTTGTCAAACTTTAGAAGAAAGTTTGATTTAATGCCAAAAAGGCTTCAAAAATTTTTATGTATGAATGTGTCGAGACTCCAGAAACCTTTGGCCAGATACTTCCAAGAAAAAAACTGAATTTCTACTCCAGCCAAGCAGACCTCGGCTCTCTCTGTTGATTGGCATTCTCACGGGACACAACTCGTTGGGTACCCATCACATGATGAGAATGGGCATTAGCACATCCAACTTATGCAGAGGATGCCAAGATGAAGAGGCGGAGGAGGGAACATTCCACTCCCTCTGTGAGTGTCCTAGCTTGGCCCACACTCGGAAAAAATACCCTCGGAGAATACTTCTTCGATGAACTGGCCGACATCTCTAACCTCCCATTGAGCAACGTCCTGAAATTTACTCAGGGCTGCAAATGGTTCAGTGGGAGTTCCCAACCTCAGTAATCATCTACCATCTTATACTCCCATCTCCTCATCCTCTGATTTTCCCTGAGATCCGAGTGAGGTGCTTTCACTTGTGGCTGCACCCCCCATTCAACCTAACCTAACCTATGAATGTGTCTCTGATTTCACTCATTTTGTAGCAACAATGCACATTTTGTAATTTGTATCTTTGTTGCCCTTTGCTTCGTATGTAAAAGAAAACATCCCAAGAAAATGGTTCCTTACTGCTTTGCTTATGTTAAAACTTCTTTTGATATCTCCTTTTGACTGAAGAGTGATCTGGTCACCCTAGGCATCGGAACGAGTTATTGCTCCAAGTTCAGTGCCGCTTAAGTCTCTGAGACGCAGAAAAAAAAATTACAGACTGCTCAAAGCAATACTTTTAAAAATAACCTTATATAATCACTTCCCTTTCCAACGACCAAGCAGCAAATGAGCCTCACTCCGAAACTTAAGTTCCCTTTAATGTGCTACTAGTTAAAGAAAAAGAAAAACACTGAAAATAGACTTGACCAAATTCCAAAACTACTGAAAACCCAATACAAATCTCTCTTTTAATCAGACACTACAGATTCATATTTAGGAAAAAGATAAATATATTAACCCAATTATTTATTCAAGCGAAAATCCTCACTTAGAATTCTTACATTCTCCTATTTCCATTACCTTGAAAATGGACTTTTCCATTCCGTATCAACATACACGCATGGTTTAACTGCTTTAGCATGAGTGTCATTTACGTCCCCTTTGAATTGATTTAAAAACGAAAAAAAAAAAAAATAACCCACAACATTTCATATTCAAACTCAATTCAATTGTAAAGGATATCGAGTGAATAGGCATCTCGTACGAAAAAAAATCCTCCTAACCCGAAAAACGATCCTTTTTAAAAGGCACCGGGCACAGTATACATACGAGTATATTGGGAAGTAAATAAAACTTTTAGATTGGACTCTTCATGGAAGTTCCAAAAAAAAAAAAACATATTCTATGGACTCCGAATCTATTAGGGTATGAATATGTAATTTGCGTGTTGGGTCACTGGGTCGATAGAGAATACCATACTTGCATACTTCAATATAAGGATTTATTGTTGTTAAAAGTACCTTTTGAGTGTGTCCCTAGAACCTAAATTTCATATATTCATTTGTAAAAAAATATCACTTATTTAATTTCAAAGTCATTATACCCAATTAGGTTGAAATATACACCCTAACATATTCCTATGAACCGTTCGTTACCAAGACGAATTTCAGTTAAAAGAGCACACTTTTATCCTATTCCTCCTTAGGCTCGTTACTGTAACTAAGTTGTTTGTGATAGTCTCCCACACGATAGTTATCCAAACAAACTCATTTATTCACTTATAGTAATACCCCGTTTTTGGTTTTTAAATTGTACAAAGCTTTTGAATTTCATATTTCGTAAACTCACTTCACACAAAAGTTTTTTTAGTTTGCCTGGGGAGATTATCCGCTTCAATAAAATTCAATTTTCTCGTTGAAAATTTGTGTTATGTGAGTGTAATATTTCCAAGTGAAGAGGAATACACTTTTAGCCCTTTCACTTTGAATCCTTTGATTGCAGTAGAAAAAATCTAGACTACAAATAAATAAAAAAGAATTTAACACATAGAAAATGCCAACGGAGGTTTATTTCTGAGGGTGCACTTCCAAAGCTGTGCTTTATTTCAGAAGTAAAAATTTGACTTCATAAATCTTATTTCCAGATTTTCTTTCAATATACGAATAAATCTAGCTTATAAAGAGAATTAGATTTGAATGCGGAAGCGGAAACCGCAGTTTATATTGCTTTGAACTTATTGCTTTGAAATTGAACAAAATTTTTATATACTGGTGCTGGGTCACAGTCATATTGAATACAATTCTTGCATTACGAAAATCATTCAAAAAAGCGTTCACCAGTTGAGTGCATTGCAAAACCTATACAAATCTTCAAAGTAAATTAACCAAGCTGGCTATTACTTCTTCATGAACGACAAGTTCGCAAAAATTCTCTTTAAAATGTTAAAATTTCTGGTTTTTAATAAAGTTATTTTAGCTTTTCTCAAATTAATTATTCCCATCATCAAAAATTGCTGCTTTAGTCTGTCTAACAAAAGAACCTTATCATGTTAGGAACACTCAAATTAAATTATTCCATATGTCTTTGATACAATATATGAGCTTTTTCCACTCTATCCATTACATGCACTTACACATTTTGAAAGCATTTTATAATTCTGAATTAGATATGAAAATAGCATGTCCTTTTTTTGGGGTAGAATGTGTGTCCTATTTCGTTGTTACTATTGTTTCGAGATGCAAACAGCACTTTTCTTTGTTGTATCTTGATAAAAAGAGACTTGTGTTGAATCATTATATAAAGCACAGTCTTTAATGTCAACACTTTAAGCAGTACTTAATTTTAAAGCGGATTCAATACTTTGAACATTATTTATTAACTGTAGTAGAGTGCCGTTAGACATAAAAATCACAAAACCTTGGAGTCTAAGGGTAGTCCATGAATCGTCATGAAATTTTAGGAAATGTGTTTTGAATAGCATGCAGAAAAAAATTGAAAAAATTATCATCGCTCTAAATGTTTTAACTATTTTTATAGTTAGTTATTAACTTTAAGAATTTTGTCTTTATTTATGTAGCTACCCTCTACGGAAATCGATTTGAGTAAATTAAGTAAAGAAGTTTAGTTAAGTTTCCCAACCTAAATTCCAGTGGGAACATGGGGATGAAATATAGTCAATGTTTCTCAAGGGCACTGTAGCACTCTAACGCCGAGAGAGTTTTTGTAATCGGTTCAGTATTTTCCAAGATACCGATTATTTTCAAATTGAAATGACCTCATGAATGACATAACAACAAGGTGGTACTGTCAACATTGACCCCAATTAACAAAATTTAAATAAAAATTTAAAATGATTGAATTCATTTTTTTTTTTGAAGAACCGCTAAACTGATTTTGTGCAAAATTTACATAAAGCTTTTACTAAATAGTTTATAAGCATTTTGTTTGAATAGGTGAGTCCGTTTTTGAGTTATAAAATTACAACGAATAGTGGCACTTATTATTTGTATTTATATAGATTCAATAGATTATTTTGCAGAGATGTTTTAGTAGGAAAGAGGTGCGAAACTTCTATAGAAGAGTGAGACAATCAACATAGGCTTTCACAAGTCGCCCTAGACCCTGCGAAGATCAGGATGGAAACACCATAGTGGAAACGCTGGCGATGTCAGCCATCTGGAGAAACTACTTTAACCAGTTGCTAAATGGCGACGGCGTAGGCCATGCTATATAAATGAAATTGTTACGAAATATGATTAAAAATTTTGTTAAATAAATCATTATCTAATCTAAAAAAAAAAAAAAATGGCGATGACAGCCAAAATCCCGCCCAAGATCAACTTGTACCAGTTAATCTAGATGACGACCACGAACTGCAGTCGCCCGACCAAAATAAGATCAAAGTAGCCACTACCAGACTAAAGATGAACAAAGCAGCTGGATGTGATGGTCTACAAGCGGAGCTTTTTAAACACGCTGGAGATGACCTGGTCAGGAGCATACACCAACTCATCTGTAAAATATGGTCGGAGGAAAGTATGCCCGATGAGTGGAACCTCAGTACCATCTGCTCGATCTACAAAAAAGGAGACCGCCTACTCTGCGCCAACTATAGAGGCATTAGTCTTCTAAACATCGCCTGTAAGATCCTTTCGAGCGTTTTATGTGAACGTCTCAAGCCGTTTGCTGATGATCTAATAGGCCCTTATCAATGTGGCTTCAGACCTGGAAAATCTACCATCGACCAAATATTCGCATTGCGCCTGGAGAAAACCCAAGAGTATAACATCGACACCCACCACCTGTTCGTCGACTTTAAAGCAGCTTTCGTATGAACACGAAAAAAAAATCTTGTTTTTTAACTTTCATTGTTTGAAATATTCCAAATTTGCAAAAAAAAAACAAATACCTTGACGCTTAGTTAGTTAACCAAGAAGCTTCTCCATTTGGTTCCAACACATGCAGATCTTGATGGGTGAGTCTAGACCACCAAAACAAATATCAGAACCTTTTTGAGAAACATCGAAAAATAACAAATACAACGACTGGTTAGTAGTTATACCTGAGCATTCTTTCAGTTACAATATACTACGCGAACTGTGAATCGAATAAGAGCTTGAATCAGTTTACATTACACCCTTTTGTATTTCCTTAAACAATTTTAAAAAGAACTTCTTAAGTCAAGGATGACTCGATCAGCCGAAAATCTCAAATTTATCCTGGTGGACCCTTTTGCAGATTTGAGGAGCCGCGTAGAACTATAACATCCAATCTTTGGGTATCTACCTAGTTTTTGAATTCAAGCCAGTTGAAGGAAATTTTTTTAATTCGGCCAAAGTGATGCAATCGTAATCTTTGAGTGTCTGTCAGTCTTTTGTGAAACCGCTTGTCTGCACGCTCCTTTTTAATCGTTGGATGCTTTTGCAGAATGCTGGGTGAGCAAAGTATAGGTTGATGGAACCTTGGTTGCGCCTGACTCTCTCAGAATTATTTATCCACATCCAAAAAAGGAAGAGGGGGTAAAGGTACTAGAAAGAATGTAAAGGATAGGTGATGGAATCCGAAGGATACTTTTTGTTACTGTATACTTTATAGCAAAAATGTGAACTAAAGCTTATTTACAAAGGAAAGATCGATAAATGTATCTGAATTGGATGAATTTAAGTGAACGTCAAATATATCAGCATCCGATTTTCCAAAATTTCTACAAAGAAATGCCTGTTGTTCGGGAGGTTCATGGTTCGAGTCCCAGCAGAAACTAAAAATGTTTTTTCGCCGGTATCGCCTTTCGTGAGGAATTAGCAAGTCCTCTGTTAGTAAATTTATTGCCATGAAATGCGCTTTCTCGATAGACCGTTCGGAGCCAGAAAATTCTAGGTCCCCTCCATACTCCCTTTCAAGTCATGGTTGTAAGAAATGCGCTAGGTCCCCGATCTGTTGCGTTTGCCTTTGTAATGTATATAAACAAAAAAAAGGTACTTTTGCATTCATCCAAGTTTTCCTATGACGACTAATAGAACTTTAGCTAAAAGCTGTGTCATTCATTACGTCGTGAATCAAGCTATAGTAAGCTTTTACTTCAATGTTGCTTTTGGAACGTAAGCCCCAAATTCAGCCGACAAACTTTGCTATGGGTTTTATTAAGATAAAGACAAAAAACAAGCGGCCATTTTGTTACATTAGGTTACTATAACGTCTTACTTTAAGCTATAAAATGTGGTTTCCCTTCTAAGAAGTTTCAAGACCTCGGCCTGGTGCTTAAAACATAAGTTCATACCTTTCTGTCTCAGTGATCTTTGCTGCTATGATCTATGATCTCCTCCCCTTCCCTAACGAACATCGTACTTAACTCTTTATAAACCCTTGTTAAAGACAGCTTACTGCGTTTTCTATTTTTACAACTCGCTCTCAAACACGACCTTATAGAGTAGGGAAGGAATAGTGAATACTTTGTTCCTACCATAAATCCAAGAAACTTGTTCTTCAAAGCACAACTTAAAAATTGACCTGGTGTTTTGTTAAAGACTTGTTTCAGAAGCTTTGCAAATATAAACTTACGCTTGGAATAAAAGAAAACTAGAAATCCTTGTTAGAAAAATTTGCCTTGAATTGCCTCGCGTCGTTTCGCATTGCAGGTTTTTATAGAAATCTTAATCTGCATTTCCTTCCGCAAATAAATTACTAAACGCAATTTACCCTTTCAACCCAACTGTGATTCTATTTGCTCTGCTATTTTCATGGAGATTCGCTACTACACAATTCTTAAAGCATTACCATGACTAACCTTTAAATCGCATCCAATCAGGGGCGAACGCAGAAAAATTTTTCGGGGGGGGGTTTTGAAATTTGTTTTTAACATTTTTATGCTTTTTTTATACTCTGTATTGATTCGTAAAATACATTGCTAGGAGGAATCCTAACTAATATTATGAATGTGTAATGTGTAATTCTGTCTGTCCATCTTTCTATGTTACCGTCTCCCGCCCAAACTACTCAACCGATTTGAATGAAATTTGGTACATAGATAGCCTAGAACCTGAGAAAGGACATAGTCTGTGCATTTGGTCCCTTTATTCTAATGAGAACGGGAACGTATTCAGGAACCTAGAAACTACAGCACCGATTTTAATAATTCTTCCACCGTTAGAACGCCTCACTATCATCAAGTAACATAAACTTCACTCATCCCCATATTCCTACAGGAACAAAAGTCCTTACTACTATAACAAGTACGAAAGAATCTGCCGCCCAAACCACTGAGTCGGTTTCAGTAAAATTTTATACAGAGATGATCTAGAAGGACATAGACTTCAATTCATCCGAATATTTCCACGGGAACCGGTCCTTACTAATAATGTCTGGTCGTCTCGCCCAAACAACTGAACCAATTCAAATGAAATTTTGTACAGAGGTAGTCTAAGACCTGAGGAAAGACATAGACATTATATTTTATCCCAATTTCTACGGGAACGTAAACGAGAACTTAGAAACTACTGCACCGATTTCAAAAATTCTTCCACCTTTAGAATGATACACTACCCCCGAGCGAGTAACATAAGCTTTAACTCATTCCCATATTCCTATGAGAACAATCACCATATTCCCTCGGAAACGGGAGTCGTTACTAATATTCCAAAAATTCTAAAATTAAATCTGTCTGTTTTTTTTTCTTTGTTCCATTATTCCCATGGGACTTACTTGTACTTACTACTTGTAAGTAAACAATTCTATTTGGCAAAATATGAAAAAAGTAAGAAGATAGATTACTGAAAAATTCAAATTGCCGCCGAAAGTCAATTATGTAGTATTTTATAAAATTAAATCAATGCGCCTTGGAAATTTTGCCATTTTTATATTTATAAAGTCCTCATAGTGAACCTCAATACTTTTATAGATGTTTAGCAACATCAAACCGTTCAGTTGATCCTCGCTGGTTCTTCCTCGCAGATATTTTTTTAATCTGCGCAGATATGAAAAAGATTGCTCGCTTGAAGCCACGGATTTTGGAAGTGTGGCAACGATCTGCATAAAACAATGAACTGTTTTATAGAGGGACGAATCGCACACATTTAAGGTGTCTATAAAGTTGTTGGGCTGTTTTTATTTTGGCATACTCAAGCAATGTTCATTGGTATGCATATGCTTATTCATACATAAGTATACCCTTTCCTAGTTGCCATTGTCGATCACATTCTTATACAGAGCCAGAGCGACTGGTTTTTAGTATGTGTGATGAAAATTTTAATTTTCGTTAGTTTTGAGCCGACCAATGCGATGTGTTTGCAAATATAAGTAGGAAAGTGAATTTTCATATATTTCTATCGCAGGTCCCATTTTATACGACCCAATACTACCTCCACATCAAGATATGCAATTTACTTACTCTAGAAAAAGGTGATCATTCTAAAAACATACCAAAACCAAAAAGTCATTCCAAAACATATGAACTACCTGCAAATTAACTTATCGATGGAAATGGATTCCGCATTTGGAAGGATTTTTTCAAAAATTTTTGACAGAATGAAATTTTCAGATGAATTTTATGCTTCCATGTTTTATATTTTGATTTTTGTTTTAAAAAACTAGTGGTTATTTTTTTATTTCAAAAATTTCGGGGGGGGGGGGTGGGGGGGGGGGGGGGGGGGGGGGGGGGGGGGGTTTCAACCCCCAAAACCCCCCCCTGCGTTCGCCCCTGCATCCAATTGTTTTCTCGTCAGTCTCCGATTTTAAGCTCAAAATCCCAGAATGTGACAGCCACTTTGCACATGAACTTATTCAATTTTTTCAAAGGACAAACTTTGAATAACCAACACGCGAAAAAAGTAACGCTGATCCTTTTAATTCAATTTAATGCTTTTGGCTTCTTAAATTTTGTTTTGATTCGCTGCAAAATATCAGCATCGGGTTTATATCTGATACTTAAAAACTTTCCATTTCATTACAACAAACAGTAACTCATTTTCCCACGGAAATCCCAAAAATATATGCACACCCTCATACCGTCTCAAACTTCTACATCGAAACCATTATACACATTCAGACCATCATATTAATGGACACACAAAAAAGAAAGGAAATGCTTTCCCATCTTAAATTATCTCAAATTTTCCCTGACCTGTGTCCTTCCGTAGGGAAAACCTTTCCATTCCATCAAGTTTTATTTTTCTTTTTGTATCTGGTTTGCAAAAGCATTTTGCACGTTGTCTTTTTGTATATCTATTCACTTAGACACAGAACGACAAGACAACAATACTCTAGAGTCTAGATATCCCCATAGATATACAAAGTTCACATTATAAAAATACCTTTAGCTTATAGCTATGGTGTCCTTTCATCAAAATAATACTCAAGCGTAGGCAACAAGGGTGTGCAATGTGTTATCTATATAATGGGCAGATAACACCATCTCTTAAGCTACCACCTCTATGGCCTAACTTCCAACAACTTTCGCTAGTTTATTGTTATAAAGGTGTGTAGATACATTTAATTTCTGTCAAACACATAAATTTGCACACGCATCTCCATTCAATCTACGGCTTTTTGTTTGAGGGAAATCAGATTATATTTTTGGTGTTGTCCTTGTATCACAAAAACTTTTGTGTTCCAAAACGTGAGCAGAATTTTGTGCGTGTTGTTATGTTTTGAATGGGCGAAAGTGACACTCTGAAGAGTGCAGATATATGTATGTTTAAGTGGCTCTATTTAGCTATGATACTTTATAACTTTATTGTTTTTCTTTCTCATTCCGTCAGAGTCTTCAATGGGCTTTTTTGTTGGCATTTGTTTGCTGAACTTTAAGACGATTTAATTGACGTTTTTCAAAGACCGCAAATAGAGTCTCTAATCCTTGGTATTGCACCTTTGACTTACGAAAATGTCAATCATTTTCCTCTTTGCCGGATCTTGAGATCGGGTTGTCCTTTTTGTTTGTCAAACTACTTTGTGTGTGCTCAATGAGTTACTTTTAATCTATTTAACGTTCATCAGATTTGTTGTTAATTAACTTTTAAATTCTATCCTGTTATTGTTTATAAGCCGCTTACCTAGCCAATTGACTCAATGTTGGGTGTTTTAGTTGACAGGTGGAAAACAAAACCAAAACTTTTATAAAAGCCGAACTATGTAGGTACGAATATGTTGAGATTGTTGTTTTATGTGCCCACTTGACACTAGACTAACTATTTTAATGCAACACGCAACCGTTTTCCGGTTAGAGTAAATAGTTTCGCTATTTTCAACTTACATCATGCTATTGAAAGTTAATTCAAAAAAGTTAGGGTAGTTTCAATTGACCGTATCGGTTTTTGTTTTTTGCTCATGACCTGGCCATGAACACTCATTTTAGTTTAAAGCTCTTGACATTGTTGGGAGTTAGGTAGGTGGAATCTAAATCGTGACACGGACATAAAAATACATTTATGGTAGGAACAGGAAGGTGTATGATTTTTTGAGTATACCTTTACCTACCTGTAACATTAATTGGAAAAGTTTGGTTCGAACTATCAGTTTTCATTGGCAAAAAAAAATCGAAGTCTAAAGTGACATAGCTACATACCCAAAATGGAAAATTGAATTTCAATGAAGTTGTTTTTGTTTTGTTTTATAAAAAGGAAAGCACTTACCTTTCTTTTAATTTGGAGGTATTAAAATTTTATTTATTTCATCTGAAAGCAACGAGTTTGAGGAAGCTTCTTCAATTAAAATGTGCATCGACCAGGTTGCTCACCGACTGCAAGTTCTCATTATACAAAAGCCTTATTCTATGTACGTATACACGATCCACAAAAAACACATAAAAGCTTGGCTATTCATTTTGAATTAAGGCGCCTCCTTAATGTTCTCATTAAAATACTTCCCTAGGGAAGGATTTATAATGCTTTATTCACAATGGTTCTGCAAACACATACCATCGTTGTACGTTCACTCGTAGTATACACGGACACACCACAAAAATTTACCAACATTGTGCAAAACTTTATTCAAACTTTGTAATCAAACGTACAGATTGACATACTGATGTAATGACTTTCTTTTGATTCCGTCCACCTTTCCTCTTAATGTAGTCAGCACCTACTTACCACCTGTACGAAGGAATAGAGACATTTTACTTCTTCCCAGAGAGCATTCTATACCACAAAAAACTTTTACTGAAAATCAGGAGTCTCCACTTTTGTTCGTTTTATTTTGAGGTGTATTTTATTACTATATAAGCCATGTTGGTATTTGTTGTGTATCCGTTGTCATTTAAACAAGAATCTCCCTTGCGTTTAACGAAGTGGTTTTCGTGGTCTGTCATTAATTCTAGTAAAGTTTGTTTTTAGGATTTTCAAAGAAATAATGTTGTCGGGATACACGAAGTAGTCAAGCGCCACTCCAATATTTTGTCCAAATGAATGAGTCCGAAAATGAGATACACAGTTTATTTTTGCGTAAGACCAAATGTCCCTTAGAACTATGCTGTGGCTAGGCACAAAATAAAGAAAGACAGTATGACTAATGTCAATGTTTATTTATTCATTTCATGAAGCAAAGAACTACGACTACATTAACAATGACAAATATGAAGCTTTTAATGAAAACAGATTTTATGAGACGAGGAATCCATAGAATAATTTTCTATGGATATTACAACTAATTGACTAATTAAGTAAGTGCTTTAGCTTTCAAATTTAAGTGTTTCCTACCTTCAAACGAATATGCCACAATAAAAAAGTATTTGTAGGTGTAAATAAACTTATACAGAGGATATAAGTGATGGGGGTTGTGATGGAATGCTGGTAAATTGCTTTGAAGATAATGAATTGGGGAATAGATTTAATTGTTTAAATTAAAGATCACCGCAAACGCTCTCGTCATTAAGACCGATTACGTAAATTTATTGAACATCAAAAGCGAAGATAGCAACCTTTTTATTGAAAGCTAATGGGAAGTCGAGGAAAATTAGAGTCAAACTTTTGAGAAACTGAAAAATTATATTTAGACAATAACCATGCGGCACTTTTTTCGCGGTGCTGGATCTACTAACAGATAAATCAAAACGTTGCAGCAAGGCTTACTTGATTTGGAGATCGCTATTCACTATTTTGAGATATGAGAATCGCGTTCACCTTACAACAATAAGCAGCCCGGCGGCTGAATTGATTAGCCTGAGTACATTTTCGGAGGTTTTGTCCTGCAAGTTGTACTTGCTGGTAGTAGTGTTTCCAAATTCTTCGTTCATCCCTAGCTTCGCCTTGAAGTCACCAAATATGATTTTTGGTCTTGTCAAAGACATTGTTCATATATGTTCGGTTAGCAAATGATTATTATAAACATTTTCTTAATTTTTCTTATATTTTCGACTTTAATTTCCTTATAATTTTTTCTTTCTTTCCCTTACTTTATGTATAATAAGCTTTTAGTACAAAATGGCTGAGATGGGTAGCGGTGGTGTAAACGTGGTTGCTGCTGGTATACGAATGAAAGACAAAAAGCAATGGCGGCTTCTAGTCGATTCGGACTAAGAGGAAATGAAACATCTAAAAAAGAGGCGCTCAGAAGTTGTTCCCTGAATTTCGGAACTTGTGGTTGTGTTCCTAAAGCAATAACTTAAAGGTCGTCCTCCAAATCAACTTTACGTACTTGAACAATATTTCAAACTTTGGTTTTTGTTTCTATTGAGGGCGCCTGGTATATAAAATAAAGACGATATAAAGCGCATGTTAGCCTTCTTATGTTTAGATGATTTACTCCCTTCCTAACTGGAGCAACTAGTCCGGACGTTGTTACTGTTGTCTATATACCATTCACCACTGAGGACGTTGCAGTTCTTCGACGGTTTTTATCTGGCCTTATCCATTACAGGTCTTGAATGAATAAATTATTTGTCTATTTCCGTTGCTTATTTACGTTCATACGTAACATGGCTGCCTGCATGCATTACAAAGAAGGGGTCTAGAATTAAAGGTTCAAATCCGAGGATACATCATTTTGTGATAGTGTTGCTCTTATGTCAACAATCACACTCCAAAGCTGAGCAAGTCACTTGCAGACCAGAACCCTGTGGATACCGCAAAGAGAACGGTTGGCGCTTGATAGAAAAAAGTGTCGAAAGTAGAAAATAAAGGTAGCAAAACACACCTCAAAATGACCAAAACAAGGCTGGTTCCAATGAGGAAAGAGAGAAGGAGGCGAAGAACACCAAACTCTCAAAAAGAAAGTAAAAGCTGCTTGGGAAACGCTTTTTTGAGGAAATAGAAAGATGGCATTATAGGATTCAGGTTGTACCGAAAGGTAAAGACCGTAAAGACGATAAAACGAACATAGTGGTAGCACGGTTGCCAGTTTGGTAGTTTATGTCCAAATTTGGTCATTATTTTTTCACTTGGTCACATGGTCACTTTTTATTCCATTTGGTCATTTTTTCAACGAAATGAAATAAGAGAAACACTTCAGTTTATAGGTCCTTAAAATTGAAATGTATAAGTTAGGCAGTTTTCTTATCGAATTATGTAAAGTGCATCAATTAGTTCGTTCATTCAAGCCCAACGATTTTTCTGGGGTAACCGCAATGAGTTCTTTTGAAAAACCTCAGTTTACCCTCAATAGTCAATACCAAGCGAGGTATTTTTTGAGTTCTGCGCTAGCCCTCAAGTAAAACTAGGATTTAGCCGGAGAGAATACAGGTAGCAAACACTGATATCAAATGACACGTGCTTTTCTCCAAATGACCGACCGGTCTTACGAACTGAAAACCAAGATTTTTTGGCAACTAGACATGATGCTGTACAGCTTGTTTCTGTCAATACTATCGTACGCATGTTTTTTCCAAGATCTCCATTGTGCTATACGAATGAGTTGACGTGGGGGTTTTCAGACTTTCACAGAGACAAAACATCGCATCTGACATTAAGCAGGAGTATTGCTCTATAATTGGTGCAGTTGTAAGATTTTCCATTCATTGAACATGCTTTCTCCTGACTAAATCACGCAGTTGTTGCACTCTGCTTTTAAGCTAATCAATGCTAATCAATAGCTTCCTAGCAATTTCGACGTCGAGACCGTTTGGAGATCCAGTTTTATTTGATTTAAGCTAACATACGAGTTTGCAATCCTAACTTCTTCTAATCTAGAGTATGACACTTTTGATAATGGTTTAAGTTGAGTCTGTAAAACTTAATTTTCAATATCCTCAGATATGAACGCGATTCTACACCTATGTTTGCTTAGGTGTCTTTACGAGCTTGGTTCTTAGTTTTCCACCCTGACATGATTTTTTAACTTTTGGTGAAAACTTTGAAGCTGATACTTTCATAAAATTTCTATATTTCCTCAAACAAGCGCTTCTCATGCTGCTTTTTCCGATTGAGAACTTCGTGTTCTTCCTTTCTTTCTTCGCCGGAAACAATGATAGTTTTGGTCATTATAAACCACGTTTTCATTTTTATTTTCATTTTTGGACACATAATTTTTTGGCAAGTGGCAACCGTGAGTGGTAGAGCCGCAGTCCTCACTGAGTAGGATCGATTGATTCTCTTGAACATGGTAGTAACGTTACCTCTCTCTCTCTCTTTTATCGCTTTTTCTATAAACAGTGCTTTAGTGAAATAGTTAGTTGCGTTTCTCTCCTGTAACAATTTAGTCGCAATACTCGCCTCGTGGGGATCGCGCATCAATTTTACATTGAATTCGACTTCGGACGTACCATAAAGTATAGCGATTCATATTTTAGTCGCACTACCTGAATGTGGAATGCTTTGCAGGACTCTGTTTTCCCCCTCTTAAAATTTCAAAAATAAAGTGCACATCGGTGTCCTCTATTAAATCCTCTCATGCTTTTCGAAATGCTCGCAATGTGTTATATCATTTTAAGGGTATGTAACAACCTCTTGATATGCGTGCCAGTCTGCCAGTTATATATCAAAAAGACTATGAAAACACTACTCCTGCAGATTAAATTTGACCAATAATCAAGAAAGCCCTCGTCCAGACATCAAATACAGAACTGAAATAAAAATGCATTTACAGACGGCCTCGACACCGAAATTTTCAGGGCAGCTAGAGATCTGTTGGTTCTTTCTTCGAAAGAAGAAAGCCTGCCCGAGGAACGAAACCTCAGTACCGCACGAAAGATGAAAAAATGTACGATTGATTTGTCTACTGCAATATGAGAACATCTGAAAAACTCCACTCCATCAAATTTAAACAGCACTTAAGATCTTGGAAAAAACGGAAATATGACAATATTCACAGATAAAAGCTGTACAGAGCTATGTCTCGTTGAGGAATCCTTGCGGATGGCTTCGTAAAGTTCACGTCGCTCAGTCAATGTGAGGTAGGTACCTTTAAATGGCTGTCTGGAAAACAACTGACACAATCAGACCAAAATAAGGTGTGATATTGGAAAAAGGGAAAACCTCAATTAACTAAACAATTTGGAGCTTTTAATAAAGTGATAGAGGTGAAGGACATCCGGTTTTACCAGATCGCTTGGATCACCGAGGAAGTAGTCTCCTAGATGCAGTTTTGTTTTGTGGAAGAGTGCAGGACATGAACACAGGAGGTGGGGTACGGTCTCCTCTCCTCCTCATCTAAGCAGCTTCTGCAGAAGTCGTTTCAGGAAGGAACGACGAGTCTTATGGAGTGTGTCCCTTGGAGCCAATTTCCGATAGTTAGATTGATTTCGGAGCCAATGAGCAATCTGCTTATGGGTAGCAAATGTCTTGTGCGTTTTAGATCTAGCTTTGGCAAATCTGTTTTGTTCGCTCAGTAAAGTTCGCTTAAGAACTCACCAACATTTTTAATGTCGAAAAAGGCTTTTGACATTGTGTTGTCATAGGTACTTTTGGGAGAACTGAAATATGTAGAAGCAGATTAATGGACAATGAGGGCAATTTGGAAAAATGAATTCAATTTTTTTCAGTGATCGTGCTAGGGTACTGCTTTTATTCGTTCAATTAAAAATGTGAGGTTCGTTTGTTTTCGCCAAACCACGAAATCGCTACGGATGCCGATCACTTGAAGAAAATTACTTGTCGTTTGACATCCCAATTTGTTACCTGAACACAGGCCAGCAAAAGCCTAGTCCTATTTCAGGGTCAGTTGATGACAAATCAAGGGCTTAAGCTTGACTTTTAGGATAAGCTAAGGTTTTTCAAAAACAATGATTTAGCAACCTTGGCTAAGAGTGAAAGCAACTTCAATTGACGTGTGTTTTTCCTCGCAATATTTGTGAGCTACCAAGCTGACACCAATCAAAGCATACTTAAATAGCACACGCCCAACCCTAAGTTCAGCTATGCTTATTAATGTTAAGCAAAACAAAGGTAAAATTAACTGCCAAGCTCAACTATGAATCTGTCATGAAACTCAAATCTCCCTTATTGATCCCTATGTGAACGCAGTACTGTCGTTGCTTACTATCTTCTAATAGATCAATAAATTAGACAAATATCGAACTGTTACACTGTACCTACATAAAAATAAATTGGCTGTCATGCAATAAACAATCATAAAAACTGCTTCCAAATGCTCGATTAATACAACAAGAAATTATTAATACCAGGTCATTAACATTATTAGGCTTTGGCATAAAGATAGGAAACGGCTTACGAATTCTCATTACTTTTTATTAATATTCTGGACAAGAGTTGAACATTTTATCCGATTAACTTCTTAATTAATCATTCAAACAATTGTTTCATTTTCCCACAAATCAATCAAAATTTGGTACACAGTTTTTGTCTGTACCAAATACAAACAACACACACCCACACATATCCTCACTACTCAGTACTCACAGATATTATCTGCCACAAAAATAAAATAATAATTGCCCTTATATCGGATTGTATGTATGTTGGCCAGTAAAACTGCCCAATTGCGGTAGGCAATTGAAACAATCAAATGTCGTGTTCCAAACAAAAACGTGACTTACAATAAAACGAATTTCACAGACGGCATTTCCTTAAAAAAAGAAAAACACAAAAAAATACTCGTACGTTGTTCCGAAAGATGGAGAGTGACTCTTCGATAAAAATGAAAACGTTGTAACCGAAACACGCACAGCAAACGCAATTAACACGAGAAGGTCAAGGTTTACCGAAGGATGTGTCTTAATTAATTTCGTTACCCCTAACGACAAAGCACGTTTTGGGCTTACATTTCTCCAAAGAAGAAACATTAGCCATACACACCGCTGCTATACCGCCACCGGTTGAGTGTGTATTTTTTTCTTTTCCACCCCAAACGAGGCCAAGGAAAATCACTAACCCGCAACAATATTATATGTATTTCCTGGAGCTAAAGTAAATTTGTACAATCGGAAATATTTAATTCATACAGCACAAAGTGTAGATACTTTCAATTATTCAAATTGGACAAGGACATGCTGTAAGTCAATTATAGTGGCATGTTTTGTAAGGGTTATTATAAAAGTCGGAAAAGTCACACTTTGGGAAATGAAAATTGAGCATTTGAAGAAATGTTTCATTAAAACAATTTTGGCAAGTATGTGGTTTAAATTAAAGGACAAATTTATTAAAATCTAACATCAGCACCCACATTGTCGAATAAACGAACAATGGAGGAAGCCTTGAAATGACTATGTCAACAGTTTAG
The DNA here is from genome assembly GCA_914767635.1 of Melanostoma mellinum. Classification (NCBI taxonomy): domain Eukaryota; kingdom Metazoa; phylum Arthropoda; class Insecta; order Diptera; family Syrphidae; genus Melanostoma; species Melanostoma mellinum. The sequence goes on along the minus strand of OU612060.1, from coordinate 203,607,020 downwards.
AAGACTGGCAGCCTTAATCAAAAAGCCTTAGAGGCCTGTACCCGAAAAAAATCTGATAATGCAGCCATATGTGTTTGAACGCATGTAGGTATGTATCTACGAATGTGCGTGTGTTCACGTTTGTCCTTATGCACATGGAACAGGGATACAAAGAACGAGAGACTATGGCTTCAGAAAGAGGCCCGTTACCATTGCAACAATAGAAGAAGTAGTGAGCTCTACCGAAAATACTCAGCAAGGAAGCCAACACACCAGGAAAACTGCGCTGCTATAGTAACGCTGGATATCCGAAACGCCTTTAATTCAGCCCGACGCGACGCGACGCGACGGTAAAATATAATTGATGCGCTTGAGAAAAGACTGCTATAATTCCGGATGTTAAAAGAACGTAAAGGGATTGAAAAAACGATGAAAGGACATCACAGCTATAGCAGGAAAGGGATTTGTTATTGTACAAGACCTCTGAAATATCTCATACGATGGCATTCTCTGTAAGGAGAAGGAGATATTAAAAAGTTGCTTTTTACTTGGATACGCTGATGACAGCAATGGACTCCGAAAGCAGGCAGAGCTCAATCAAATATTGAAAAGGAAAAGGGAAAAGGCTTTTCTGTAGCCAAAGGCAGCCCATGCTCTTCTGACACAAAAAAAATCTATAGTCTCTGTGGTTATCAACTTCCACATAGAGATGGAAGTTGTAAGCAGCGAAAACTTGGTAAAGTACAAGGGAATAAAGCTCAATAGGAAACCGATCTTTAGAAACCAGACGGCATCGAATGTAGATGATGGCAAATAAAGATGAACCATCTGCAAACAAACGGAGATTTCAAAAAAGAAGAAGGATCAAAGAAAATCCAATGACCACAGCTCTAATTTTTTTTTGACAAATTCTTTGTTATTGAATTCTTTCTAAACGGAGACTTCTTATGCCACACTGAGTTGTACTGTACGTAAGCGAGATTTGGGCTGAAGCACAATAACAAGAAAAGTACAGGAAACAGCTGGCATCGGTACAGATTCACGGTGCATTGCGAATGGTGAAGATATATACATAAAAAGATAGAAGAAATCGGCGTGAGAGCGGCGAATACGGAAGCAAAAGGCGCTTCCTTAGCAGAAGTACCAGGAACGGTGGAAGCCAGAAGGCAGAGGGCGCTAGACAGCTAGTCTGATCGTAGAGTCACAGTTATTTCAACACCTTTCTGCACAAGATTGTAAAAAGAAGAAGCTTTTGGCCCTACATCTGAAATCTGTTGATAAACGACCGTGGTTGCCGTGAGGGTGAATTTCTCACAACCATGCCTTGTAAGGGAATGGAGCGGACCTATAATTTGACTTACAAGCGGACCTAGAAATTGACCTTATGACGCTTTTTTTAAGCAACTTAAGACAAACTTTTCAAATTTACCCTTATTTAATTTTTTTTGCAAAGGTACATAAGGCCAAACACTTGAATATGGCCTTATGTCACTTGGCCTTAAGTCACGGCGGCGGCGTGGCACCCACAACGAATACGTACACTCAAAATTTAACTCTAAATTTTTTATTGCCTGTCTAGCAGGTCGAGAAGAACGACCGAAAACAAGGTGTTACTGCTGTTTAAGTTACAGTCACCGACTTTTGATTGCGGTTTAAAATTTTTTAATATGCGGAAATTTTTACTGAACAAATTGACATTGACAGCTCAATTATTAGCGAAAGGCTGTCAAGTTTGCATTGGAAAACCCATTTTCTTAAAATATTTTTTCAGTTATATTATTCAATGCGGCATATTGTGAAAAATGGGGTCTCGCTATCAATACTGAAAAGTCAAAAGTTATGGTTTTCTCAAGATCAAATCAGCGTGAAGTGAGAACTCGTTTGGATGTAGCGAAAGAATACAAATATCTTGGAATTAAACTCAACTCAACTTTGGATTTTAGGAAACACCTCACAGAAAAATGTAATGCATCACAAGGTCTCATCAATTTAACATGGAGAAATGTATTTTTAAATCCACATATAAATCTCTCTGTCAAATACAAAATCTTTGATTCTGTTATAAAATCTTCGCTTTGCTACGTTGCCCAAGTTTGGGGGTTAAGAGAGTATGAAGAAGTTGAAAAATTACAACGAAATTTTATTAAAAAACTGTTTTATCTTCCGATAAATACTCCGAACTACGCCATATACCTGGAAACAGGGCTACCAAAATTATTTACCTACACTCTGAAGCTTTAAGCCGATTACATCATTAAAGTTTTGAAATACCCTGAATCCCGTTTGTCCAAAAAGCTGCTACTATATGAGATAAGAAATAAAGATTGGTGGATGGAAACGTGGCAAAACCTTGGTACTGCATATGGAGAAGTTATCGACCCAAGCCCCAAATTTTGAAGGAAAAATTTTATAAAATTATACAACTGCAAGAAGACTGCACTCGAAATCTAATGGTTGAAGAGGCCTGTCAGTCGTTAAGCAGAATACTTTACGCCCAATTAGAGCACAATCTCTGTGATACAAATTTATTTTACAGATTCATTCAGCTGTAAGGGAATCTCCTTGATATTCAAAGCAAGATGTGAGGTTTTAAGTCTCAAAGGAAGCCCCTACAACGGAAATTTTAATCAGTTCTGCACTATATGTAACATGAAAGCCAAAGATGACTGCTTCCATCTACTAAGCATTTGCCCAATTTACAAACCCTATAGACTGCGTTACTCTGGAAAAGCTGTTCTTTCAATGGAGGAGACAAAGATCATCTTAAACGGAGCGTACTGGAAAGAGCTTGCCTTGTTTTTGAAGGAAACCTATAAATTTAGAATGCTGCTTGTAACAGAATATGCGTGATAATGATACAAAAATACAAAAATACAAAAATATACAAATCAAATTCAGTTTAGTTTTTAATGCTATTTTTTTTTCTTTGCTTTTTTAATATAAAATATTTTAATGATGCCAGTCGAGCTGACGGCTAAGCCAAAGCTTATAAATTCATAAAAATCTATGTAAATTTAACAAACTCAAAATGTCAATAGATGAATTCTTTACTACTACTTACTACTATTATTCAATGCAATGGCATCGACTTCGAGGGTCCAACTAAAACCACACTCTTTTGTTTAGAAGTAATCACTTTAACAGAGTTTGTCTTAGCCCCTTACTCATTTTTTATTTTTTTGGTGGACGATAGACAATTTTTCCCGTCATTTGTTTTTCAGAATACAGCCTCCGTGAACCACTTTCCAAATTATTTTACTGTGGAAAGTAGTTGAATAGAGACTTATTGCTGCCGCCTTTTGCTATCGGCAACGACGAATTAAATTTCAGCAGCAGATTTTTTTTTGGTATAGAAATCTACTTTATTTCCGAGTTCGTTTTATTAGCTATATAGCCAAGTTCCATGACAATAGCTGTACGATGAAAAGAATTTTAGTTTATGTGGTCTGATTGTGTTCTTTATAGAACACTAAAAGTTCTATGTTAGCTATAAGCCTCACTTTAAGGTTGCTTTTAGTTTAACATCATATGCTATTGAATTAAGTTTTCCGACAAAAACAAAAGGCGAAAAGTCCCAAGTCTCGGCAGAATGCATCTATTTATTTATTCAAACGAAATGTGTTGGTTCCAGGGGGAATCATAAGCTATATAAGGAAATAAATATCTGGTATTCCATATCTTATTTATATTGACGCAATCTTCGCAAACTGGTGTCCAACTCAAACAAATCCTGCAAATTAAAAAAAAATTCTTGATGACTTTGATGCAAATAATGCCTAAATCACTTACATCTAAAACATCCTTTCATTTGTTAGATTAGTAAATTTGGTGATGTATAACACTACAATAACCAAGAAACCACATCGGGTACTCTAAAACGTACTCTCTGTAACGTTTTTCAAAGTTTCAACCGTATGAAAGGATACTGTTTGACAAATTAAGTTCACGGCAATAACTCACAAGCCCTTTTATTTATTCTATCATCTCGTTTGTCTGGTTGTCGTATCGTGACTATGGTTGCCCAGCACATACCCATAGGTTCACTTCCACTCTATGTACGTTGATAAATAATAGTCTAGGAACTTTTTGTATAGTCACCTTAAACGAGGGCACTTTTAGTTTTGTATGCAGTGAAGGGAAAGCATATTGGCACAGATACGTTGGTTGTGTATGAAGCGTAGGTGGACATCGGCTTGAAGACATACAAGAAACAAATTGAATGTAACTTACTTAGAAGCTTTATCGACCAACAAAGTTGATTGGTTTATTGGTCATTGTATAGACTTCAACAGAAAATACCTGGAGGTTTTTTCTTTTCATACACATATTTGTGCACAAACGGCCTGCAGAAGACAGGTTATACAATACTTTCAATTGAACTGTAAAGAGACGTAATAATTTATTGTTTTGCTTTCAAAGGCCGATCTGAAGTGCCATGAAAAATTTATTAATATTTCAGTAAAGGGAATTTGACTTGAAGTTATATATGAATTGTAGAAAATTAAGGTGCTTGAATGAGTTTGCATTAGCTTGATACTTTTTTTTTTTAAATAAAATACCAGGAAGTAGGGATCGGATGCGGGCTTTCTGGGTTACTTTTTCGATTAAACGTAAAATTTATCAGAATTGCATTTCAAACCGAAAGCCAAAACCAAAATTCTTCGCTTTGGTTCGCTGACGTATTTTCTTAGATTTCGCAAAAACGACGAGGCTTTCCATCTGGACTCTACTCGGAATTTACTTCTTGCATAAAAAACTTAGGACAGTTGGGTAGCGAGGACTCGCAGGGAAATTTCAACAACATTCTTAGACCGAATCGAGTGATCGGTGCTTTACTTTTCTACATAGATTCATTTCATCCCTTTTTTTCCCTTCATTTCCAGTGCGACGCATAGTGCTCCAATTGCATGGATGTGATTTATAAAAATCAAGAAAGCTGACGAAGCTCACTGTGAAATAAAAAATTTTGCAGTAAATTTGAAAAAGAAAGAGGCTTAGCAACATTTAAGGAAAGTTTCGCGACCCTGCCAACCCCACTTTTGTATATGTATAATTTGTGTCTCAAAAGCGGGTTGCAATTTGATGTTCTTAGTGAGTTCAAAAACACAAAAAGTTTTGTCAAAAAGTTACTGGAGATCAACAGGTGAGAGTGTTTCCGAAACTTTTCTTTTATTGGGAAGCGTTTGGTCCTGAAAATTTCTCTGCTCATAAAAACTGGGAAGCAAATCCTCATGAAATGCATTCACAGGTTAACACAGATCTTAACATATTAAATTTTCTTTCGGAAAAAACAAGATACAAATATCATACTGTTCAATGCTTGCACAAGTTCGATTACGATTACGATTGTGGTCGCGATAAAGACGTTCACTGTGTTCTATTTAAGTTATATGCATCAAAGTCCCCAACCAGTGGTAAGGTGCTAGCAGTACGTCCTCAACACTGTTTACTAATCTTGTGGTATTATTACTGCTTTCTGTTCACCACAACCAACTACAACACAAGAATGTTTGGGAGCTTCAGCAGCGAACCTACGCGCTTCGGTTGAGTTTAAGGCTAAAAATCCACCAACTTTTCTTCAAATAGATAGACTACTTGTCTATCATATTATGATATAAGTTGAATTGCTACCAGGAAGTATAAAAATGTTTTTAGACCTAGCCTCATGGAGCTTCTTGAAGAGAGCATGACTCTTTGAACATTGCATTCATCGTCATCCAAAGAATGAGATCAAAAACTTAACTTTGAAACTTAAATCATTTCTTGTGCAAAATAAGTTTTCAAATGTCTTAAACTCGAAATGAACTTCGGAACTTCTATCAAATTTTGCAAAAAAAAAAAAAAATTAACAAAATGAAAAATGTATGTGAAATGTTAGAAAGGCACAATCAGAGAATTCGAAGTTCAGTAGAACTCTAAAAATCGTGGCCATCATTCTGAGAAAAACAGTTTCTCAATGCAGTTGAATATAATCATGTAAACATTTTAAGCAACTACCTAAAAGTGCAAGTAAAATAAGTATTTCAAAAGCACTTTTCATTTCGAATTTCTTTTTCTAAGTTCTGCTCACTTCTTTGATTGAAGTAAATCGAAACAATTAGTTTCTATTGGTACAAAATGAAAAAAAAAAAAAATACACAAGTTGTTAACTGAAAACCCCAAAACAACCACGAAAAACTATTCTGAAACCGAGAAACCTGTACAACTGTCTACGCTATTCCACTCCGCATTAACATGTTTTTCATTATACAATATTTGAGTTTGTGTGAAGTTCCTGATATTTATTTTTTTAATAATTTGACTTCCTTCATAAAAAATTGCTTTTTCTTGTCTTTTATTTTTTATTATCTGTCTGCTATTCACTGTCCATATCGAAGTAATCTCTTTCTTTGGTGAAAGCATTTATAGTTATCTTGACCCCATTACGCTTTGTGTGTTTGAAGAAAGTTAAAAAAAGCAGTTTCCCATTTCTTCTTTTGTTGCCAGTAGGATCCAACAAACAATTCTCTTCTATGCAGCACGGTTTTGTGTAGGTTCTGTTCGATTTTTTCTCTTCTTTGATCAAAAACTTAAATATGTGTAGCAACAAAGTTTAAGTAAAATACAAAAGAATATTTAAAACATATCCAAATGAACATCAATTGAGTAAATCACTTTAGTGTGTGATTCTGACGAAAATGATTGAAGGACCTTTCTCTATTTCAATAAAAGAGACAGAGAACGTTTCTTAAGAAGTTTCTACAAACTGCTTGTTTCAGAAAACTTTTCTACACATAACTTTTGACTTTACTTTGATTTTCCTGTTCAGTGAAAAAAGGTCATTTTCCTTAGCAGCATAATTTTTTTTTTTTAAAGCACCGAAGTCTTCATCTTCATAAAATAAAATGAGTTTGGTTCGAAACTCATTTTATTTTATTTTTTTGCTTTTCTTTTTCTCGAACGTTTAAATTTCCGGAGTTAAAGTTGCTTTCTCTGAAAACTGGACACACTCCAAAATTGCGAAACATACGATATTAAATGCTCGACAAGCATACCTATGCAATGCAATTCTTTTTGGCTTTAAAGATGGGCAAAGGTAAAACTATCCACATCCACACTTGTATGCATATAATTGGTGCAGTCTGCAATTTCATCATTCTCAAATGAACACATCCTTTTCTCATCATATCGCCATGCAAGTGAAAGTAGGTTTGCCTGCATACCAATTAGTGTATATGCAATTGTACGTACGTTTGGAATAATGAATGCATCTGCACAATCTCGATAGAAGTTTCATGTTTTGTATATGCTATTATCACCTCAATTCATATCACTTATTTTTGGGAAATGCATATTTTGGCAGGGTTTGTATTTTATGACTACCAAAAATGGATTTGCTATGAGAACGAGCAAGAAGAAATTACATTATGCACCTACAAATATAGTTATGATATTCGGTTATCAGTTACGTCTATGAGAAACGATTAGAATTCGTTCAGAAGATATCAAATATTTATACCGTAATGTGGTCGATAGTCTTTAATTTTTCTTTAAAAAAAAGCTCACTATGATTACTTAACCAATCAATAGGTTTTTAAAGTCAAACATGTTGAATGAGTGGAATGTATCACCGCCAGGCCACGCGCCAATATTTTGTGGTCAAGCTATTATAAGACATTTAGAAATGATTTCCTATATGAGTTCTTTAAATACTAAATAAAAGAAAAAAAAAGAAGCACTCCGGGAGTGCCGCGACAGAAGTGAAAACAGAATTGAATTTTCAGTAAATATTTTAATGTAGGCACAGGATAATCTTTTATAATATATGTAGATGTACATATAGAAGAACATCAATGAAATTTATGAGTTTTCATTCACAATTTCGTCTCTTCTATTATCGTCTCTACAATCATCGTATTCTAATACCGAAATAATAAGTCTATCGTTTATGGTAACTTAAATAGGAAGCGAACAATTTTGTCTCGAATCTATTTAAATATATCGCAAAGACTGCATCAATTGTCGCTTTATATTTCGTTGTACTAAGGCTGCGGTCATTCGTCATTGTTAAATAGTATTCTTCTTTTAAAAATTGAAAAAGTGGCAAATTTGTAGCATCGGCGAAGTTGATGTTAAAAGCACCACTCAAAATCATTGGGAAACCATCAAATCTCTCCCCAATTTTATCGTGAAGGTATGCAGAAGCGTCTTCAGACTAAATAAATAAATTTTTATATAAAAACTGTCGTAGTGCACTTGAAGACGTATTCGGTGAATATTAAACGCCTACTGTTAAAACTCCATTTCCAGAAAGGCAACAATAAAAAACACACAAATCGCCGATATCAAAAACATTACTACTAAACATATACTAGTGTAGGTACCTCGTATGCAAATCCATATCATTTGAGCAAAATATGGCAGTTGTATCAGACAACCTTTTACATATAGCTACTCCTGCTGCTGGACGATCGTGTCTTCTGAAACTAGCAACTAAATTGAAATCTGGAATATCATATCTATATTTCTTCGTCACCCTTGTGAAATTCTGTTAAAATCAATACATTAAATTTTTTAACGATAGTGTCTACAGATTTTGTAACTGCGCTCGTAAGCTTTGACAATAAAATGAAAAAAAAGGACTATGCATTAAGCTTAGAGACGAAATTAGTGAATATTTGAGTAATGGTTTTTCAAACTATTTTCATGCAACCATTTCAATTCCATCGATAAATCATCGCGATGAGCTGTTGATCTCTTTTAATTTGTTGTAAAATTCGAATCATCGACCAGTGCGTCTACTCTGCCATGATGAAATTTCCAGCTTCACTCATCCACTTCATTGAAATGGTAGTGAAATATTTGGTGCTTTTTATTTTTTCTGCGTTGCATAAATTTTTCTCTGTCCTTCAATTCCTTTCTTTCTTCTCTGTATTTCTGCGAGTCGATAAGTATACTAGGTAATGTTCCTATTACATTCTTTAAAGTCATTTAGCAACAGCAAAATTAATGTGTTTCTTGGCTCAATGGTAGAGTCGTTGGCTATTAGACTTAGGGTTTCAGGTTCGAATCCTGGCCGTGGCCACAATTTTTGTTTATGTTTTCACTTTAAATAAATAAAATAATGGAAGTCATGGCTGGGAATCGAACCTGAGACGCTGGGCTATGACGAATTTACATACGAAATACAATGAGCCAAAAAATGGTGTCGGTCGCGAAATCATTGCTTTACCCCCATCGCAAAAGTGCCAAACGCGCCTAAAGAAGTTTTCACTTCAAAAAATAGAAAATTTAACTTTCAATAAAGTTATATTTTCTATTTTTTTCTTTTATTTAGTATTTAAAGAATCCACAATATTTTTTTTAATAGAACCCTCAATCGAATATCAATGCACAAAACGATTTCAAAACAAAATTGAAATCATGCGACTAGAGTAGCTCATGAATAAGTCTTCAACGCCTTGGAGACTTTTTTTAACGAGCCCCATGAGAACAATATGTGAGTTAGGATCTACTTATGACAGTATGTATATTTATGTATGATATTCCAGATGAGACCAACATTTGATTGATTGAGCACTTAGACTTGTGGGAATGGTATCCGATAAGTCCGACGCTAGAATTGACATACGTACATATATTTACTACTCAAGGTTTTAAGGCGTGCACTCTCTGAATTTAAGTAAATGGTTCGACGGCTACACTTATCATGGGCACAATTCGTCTTTGAAATAAACAATTGGGATCCCCTGACACCATATATCCTGAATTCCAGGAAGTTTTATATTATGCAAATATGTAAATTTTCAGTTATTGAAGTGCTCTAGTGCTTCTACAAATACATATATTTCACATTTGAAAGTGTGGGTATGCGTGCATTAAGCTTACTTCTTATTTATTTCTAATTAGCTAACTCGCCTGGTGCCGCCAGCTGGCGCGTTGTAGCTCGGGCCACACGGTGATCGAATTGACTAAATTACGTTAAGTAGTTTCCACGTTTCCATTCCAGTGGGATGAAATATAGTTAATGCTACTCAGGGGCAATGAAGCACTCTAACGTTGAAAGAATTTGTGGAATCGGTCCAGTGTTTTCTAAGTTCCCGGTTATGTTTTTGTTCCCTGTCCCATTCCCAACGGAATATGGAAAGTTAGCCTAGGTTTTTTATTTCATTCAGTAGTTTTGGAGATTTTTCAATACAAACACTTAGTTCTTGATTACGTTCTCATTTACGTTTCCGTGGAAATATGGGAATGAATAGCATTTTAACGGTGAACTGAGAGAAGCAAATATTTGAATTTCTAGAAATCTGGGCAGGAACGCGATGAGATTTTCGGGTTGGTCTAAAAACAAGAAGACTTGTTAAAAGGATAGGGTTTACACAATCATCATATACCAAAAGCGAACAGTAATACAGTAGCCATGAAGTAATTTTAATTAAATTTTTAAACTGTTTGAAACAGTGCTGCCGTTGCATTGCTGAACCTCTTCGAATGGAAAAAGAGTTCTTTTGAAACAAGTTGGAAATTTAAAAAAAACATAGAAATAAAACGATACTTCATTGACTTTCTTATTTAGAAAAACTCTGTAAAAGCTTAACTAAACTCTAATAATTTGATTCCAAAACTTAAATCATATTTGATCAAAGTTCTTTGTAGGCACGATGACCGTTTTCATAGCTAATCCAATAAATTTGTACCTTTTACTGGTTACCGCTCTGAGGATTTCCTCTCAACAGTTGCGGAACTTTGAGGTATAGTCTTCAATTTCATCATAAAATTGAAAAAATTTTCAGCAATGGTATTAGTTCACACAGTGAACTGCTTAGATGGAATTCCTTGCACAGGCCATTTTTAATTGAGATAGGACTTTAGTACTGGATTGGGTTAAACAATTGTTAACACATTTAAACTTAATAATAAATATATAAATATCAAAAAAACTTCGTCCCCTATTAAAAGATACGACTGTATCCTAGTGACAATACTGGTTTGAACATCATGGTTCGATCATTCTAATCTGACATCATGAGGACGGGAGCATGTGAAATACGTAGTCATCATTTAAGTTTTGTGCACTTTTAAAATAGAAGCTTTTACATTTCTGCACAATTACAGCAAGCGTATGAATAAGAAAAAGGGTTGCCATATCACTTTACTGATTATATTTTTAATGTACGATCTTCTTTATGTCGTAAGAGCTAAAATCTCTTACAGGTCCTTCAAAGAGTTATGAGCATGAGACTTATCGACATGTGTTGATGAGTCAACTTGACATGTAAGTCAACAAACAAGCTATTATTGAGGTTACTGACTATAGCAACAAAAGCCCATATCGATACAAAACACCAACCGCATTGTTTTGTTTGGATATTTACGTTAGCAAAAGGAACTCTTATTTCTCATTTATTTGAAAAGATAAATGCATTGATTTAACTGAAACTACAATGTCGTATGCCCTGCCAATAGTGATGCAAATCATGAAATACTTCCACAAATACCAACCCAGTTGTATCGTTAAGCATTTGTTTGTACTCATCGAATCGGTGTTTGTGACTGAACACTAATGGAATGTGTTTGAGTTTTCTATGAAACTCAACAACAAAATTGATGATTTTATGTAGGAATCTGCATACCATCTGACCTCAAATATTAATTCATCTGCATTAGAGCTACTACGTGTAACGTTATGTCAATTTTAAGCCCATAGGCTTGTTCCATTTCTGACTTTGAACTAATTGTTGTAAATGAGTGTTATGCGAAATGTATATCTGCTATCGATGTTTCACTGGCATACTTTGATTGTTATGTAAGAATACTTGCATTTATTTAAAACATTCTACTTCTTCTGTAAGGATATTTCGATTCTACAAAGAACCTTAAAAGACCACTCTTGCTGTTTTTTCTTTCTTGAATTTTCGGACATTTGTTTCTCATTTTCCATAACACATTTGCACTTGAATGTTCTTCAACAAAATGTTATACGAAAGCATCTCTACCATCTGAACGCTCTCAAGCATTCCGGCATTTTGAGAGAATCACAGGTTAAAGAAGATGATGGAATGTTGTAGGGTAAAAGCCTTACGTAACCACCGCTGTCAAGAACTGGCTTCAACTGAGTATTGCACGAATGAGGTCAGCATAGGCAATTTCGAATTGTATACCTTGTGTTTTTTTTATTCTCTCCTTTTTCGTTCATTTCATTCATGCAACATGACAGAAGGATAAGAACCATCAAGAATGTTTATTCATTCGTGCTTTGATTAGATTTGTTTTATGAAAGATTTCACTCATTCAACAACCCGAAGATAAATTATTTTGGAAAAATGTTGGAATTCACTTTATATTGATGGATTATTATTAGTCGTTGGCTTGACACGAGAATCTAGTACTCAAGATAATTTATTTATGCCATTCATTAGGAACATGGAAGTTTTGAATGCCTAATCTTACTACATATGGTATGGATGGCTTGGGTGAAACAAATGTTTGTATGAAAGAGTAAGCATATTATCTTCCTTTGTGTATTTAATCTAATCATGTACAAGGGAATAATGATAAGTCTATTTTACTGTGTACCACCGAAGGCTTAAGCCCTGGGCCTAATGGAATTGTTTTTTTTTTCTTTTAATTTAAGGAATGAGCTTATTGCAAGAGTTGTTGTCTCGTGTGGAAGTATTAAGCTCGTGTAAACATACTCGATTACTTATCATGCATCATACTTTTAAATTATTAGTTATTTTGATAGATTGTATAGAGCCCGAATAACATGATTATGGAATCAAAGTAACTTTTGCAGATGTGAACGATTCGAATATATTAACGAGATAGATACTCACGACTCCTTACAGTATCAGTTTTCGGCATTCTTGCAAAATTAGTTTGTTAATGAGAAAAAAATGAAAAAACAACATGTTTGCTTTGTACTTAAGCTTTTTACTAAAGTTACAGACTATTTTCGATCTCTTTCATAAGCCAGGAGTTCTGACGGTTTGAAAGAAACTAGCAGCCGAATTATGAATTTCGGCTATAAAAATGAAAATATTTAAATAGGGTCCCTCTATACCTTGTGAGGGAATGGAGGGACCTGCTTTTTCTGCCGATTCTAAACTGTTATGGGAAAAGTCGCTTTACATGGCAATGAATCAACCATCAGAGGACGTGCACACTTATGATAAAGCAAGATGCTAAAAAGGCAACGAATAGTACATGGACAAACACCACCGTCTGCATGGCTACCAAAAAGATCTGGACAAACCTTGATAGTACCAAAAGTCATCGTACCTATGACACTGTCTCATAGGTAGACATGCCGCAAAGCTCATTATGTTCCATTAAAAGACTTCTGTGGCAGTGGCATGGACCGGGAAGAAGAGAAACCGTTCCACATCTTCTTTGTATATGCCCTGCCCTCTTTCAAAGACGTAAAACACATTTCGTTGAACACGTTTTCGACGATCTTAGAAAGATCTTACAAGACCGCTTAGTGATCTTAGAGACATAATATTCATAGCTTTATAGAAAACTCAAAATAGTTTAAGTAAGAAGAAATTACTCAAATTTTCTTGTGGTATCACAATACACCTATTTATTGGTCTAAGTGCGTCGGTGGTTTTCCCGACAGCTACCGGAGGACTTACCAATTCCTCGCGAAAGGCAATACCCGTGGCAAGACACTTTTATTTTTTGTTGAAATTAGAGCCACGAACTTCTCGGGTAAAAGTCAGACATGCTCACCCGGCACCACACAGTGCGGCCATAGACATATATAGACATATACCCACTAAACCAGGTGCATATACATGAACAATGCTTAGTAGGTGACAGTGGGGCCGCTTGAGAACCGAATGTATTTATATCTCATTGCCTCACTAACTTAATCCGATATATTAATGTGTTCGTTAACGTATAGTGACTCATTTTCGTTTCATCAAGCTTCAAATCACAACGATTCTAAAAAAGTTTTATTTTAAAATAAAAATGGCGACTTGTAACGACAAATACTTGTGTTAAAATCGATTTATAATTTATTTGAATGATTAACTTACTCCTTGTTTTTGTTCATTTTCAGCGATATGGTTATCATCATTTCAAAGAGATCACGGGCCTGTAACAAAAAACGACATAGTTCCCAACTTATCATCCTCTTGTGAGGAGTGACCTCAAAAATCTCCAGTCTTCCAGGTTATGAATGTTCCTAACATTTACTAACATTTTTATCCTCTGTATTTTTTAATTTTTCATTTATTTATGTATGAGTTGTAACTATTCTATTAACTCATTCTCGTCCTTCCAGCGAATGTATTCCCCGGGCAAATGACTAGATTGAAGATAAAAAAGGGGCAATCTGTGATCCTTTCGCGATGATTTTTTTTAACTGCTTATTATTAAATTATAAATCAATAAATTTTTCTTATTTGCTTTATTCCAAAATATGTAGGATTCGTTTATCATTCTGAAATTTTGTGTAGTTCATACCAAGAGCTTCAAAGTCCTCCCATCTGCGTACACATATGAAAATACATACTCACTGTATCTTTTCATTTAAGGACTTTGCATAATATGTCATTGTATGACTTTTCCCAAAACAAACTTACTGGACAACCATTACTTTCATAGAAAGTAGATCACAGACGCTGTTCTTTCTTGTATATTTAATTGACAAAGAAACTTGAATGTCGCATGCAAATGAAATACATTTTCTACAACCCTTTTTGGCTTTCATTACAAGCAAAAATTCATTCCGCTTGTGAGGGATACTAACTTTTAACTTTTAAAATCAAAAAGTTTCATTCACAGAAATTTTCCTTTTAAAAGCATTTCAAAAACTGATTTTGAAGACTTTTTGAGTTTATAAATGAGATTTCAATGGGAATGGCTATGTAGTTTGCTTACAGAAACATTGCCGCAAAAAGTTATATGTTTCAAGTTTTTAGATTTATTTATTAAAAAGGGAAAATTTCATCATATTCGCTAATGTAATGCTTCTTTAACATAATCTTAGACAACTCTCAGTTTGGTTTTTTTTGTGTTTGTTTGTCGACCTAACCCACACAGTTGGAGTTAGAAAAGTTTCACTTTACTAAATGAAACTTGTGTATGTCCATGTCCAGTAATGTGTACATGGACCATGATTTAAATTTAAAAAAAAAAAAAAAAAAAAACTGGGAGAATGTTATATATGTTACAGTCATAGTGATTAAATAGCTATTATACATAATGACTGGTCATTATATATAATGGTCAAATTCACTAGACAAAGTAATAAATTAATCACTTTGTCTGGACATTATTCATAATAACTTGTCAAAGTTAGTCAAATTAATAAATACGGTCTAGCCGACTTGTTACCCCTCCCTCTCTTCATCCCGCTACCGCGTTCCGTATGCAACAGCTTTCCGCATGGCCCGCTTCGCGGGGCTCATTATATTAACCCTTTTTTCCGCAGGGTTAAGCTGCTCATGCTAAATATGAAAATATCAATTAATTTCCGTATGCAACAGCTTTCCGCATGGCCCGCTTCGCGGGGCTCATTATATTAACCCTTTTTTCCGCAGGGTTAAGCTGCTCATGCTAAATATGAAAATATCAATTAATTTCCGTATGCAACAGCTTTCCGCATTTATTTTATAATTTAATTTTTTAAATAATCTTTGTGATTAGTTAAGGCAAATTGAAATATAATTTTATAATTTTAAACGCATACCTACGTGTTTTATTACATTATCCAAGTCATCGAAGATATTATATATAATAGCTAGTTAATGTGATTAATTTTGTGTCCATTATCACTTTAACCAAACTGAGTAGATATTATGCATAATGGCTAGCTATTATACATAATATCCAGATTTACTACTTTGGCTGTAACATATACAAGAAATAGGTATTTTAATAGTTCGTTGAAGGTTAAATTTTTAATCTAATTAACATTTTATTTAGTAGTTAAAAGATCAAACTAAGTATTAACAATTTAGCTTTCAATATTTTAGCTATAAAATTAAAGATATTAAACCTTTAAAGTATGGAAGACTGGACTTTAAAATTAACTAACCGTAGTTTTGGGCCGTACCGATCGATTTGAGTAAATTAAGGGGTTATATACCTATGGGAAGGCTGAAAAACCAGAGTTTTTCTGGATTGTTTTTAAATTGATTTTGGGAAAAAAGTTATACGAGTAATACACTTATCGATAGGGCAACTCATTGAATGTGTGCAAAAAAGGGTTTATATTTGAAAACCGTTATACCCTATACCCCCTTCAAATTCCAGGCACCCAGGAAAGAGTTATTTTACTGTTGGTATGGCTAATTGAGACAGACATGTCAGGCAGAACCAAAGTAGTTTGGATTCAATTTCGGTTCAGGACAATGTCTTAAAGGCTGCCAGACTGTCACAGCAAATTAGCATGCGTGACCATCGGAGGTAGGTTATGCTAGGGTATTAAATTACACCCGAGCTTTATGGTTTGCCTGTTTTTGTTGAAGAAGCACTTATCAAGGAACTTCTGAACTTTGCTTAGATCATTGTATAAAAAATTCACGTTTCTTCGCGGAAGAAAAGGATCAATTTCTTTTTTTATCTCTTGACCTTAAATACTGTCAGCGTTCGGAATCGCAATTCTGGAACTCTGTCAGAAACACAATGTATTCCTGTGCTCAAACAAGCGCTTGAGTTTATTCTCCATTATAGGAATTCTTACAACAATGAGAATTGGAAATGTTTATTCTGGCCCTTCTAATAAATTGCTTCAGTGAATCTTGCAGTAAATCAGAACGAGGTGACGGCGTAGATGACGATTCAACCAGAAGATTGCTAGGCGGCCAACGTGTTTAGGACAATATTGGAAATGTTGAGCTGATGCCTTCTGTAGAGCAAGAAGTCCAAACATTCAAAGAGTTGATCTATCTTCTTCAGAAATTGAAAATAAATTAGATTAGGGAAAGGGATGTTGGATTGCTAACAAACCTCTTCTGTAGTGACGACGGGTTGGTTGAGTGTTTGGAGCAAGTCTTCTTATTCGGGCTTCGAACATCTCATTTTTTCAGTTGAAACATATATGCTTGGAGTTTTCTAATAAAAACAAAGGAATATTTTGATGCAATTTCATCTCAAGGACTATCTGCACAGGTGAATGAATCATGCAATGGAATTCATGTTGCTACATAGCGCAACTAGATGGCAGATATTTGGAGGGACTGTATTCATCTACTAGACGAAGTAAATGCCGTTGGTAATACACTTCGCATGAATGGAAAATTCGAGTTGTTTAATTGCCTAATTTTAAGAGACTATTTACTAACACGTGTCGTTGTCCCCAGTTAAGATGTCCTGCCCGGGACATCATAAAAAAAACCGCGAACACCAACCCGGAGGTTGGTCCAACCGTTCGACTTACTTATCAAAGAAACAACTTTAACACGTTATAATTCTTTATTCTTAATACGAGACAAATATAATCGAGAGAAGACACGTCGTGCGTAGATCAATTCCAAACTAGAACTAACTGTTCACTGGCTTTCCTGAGTATCCAGCACTCGTTGGTTCCCATCAGGTATCGCTGGCCTTGCACTATTCATGTTTGCGCGTGCAGGCTGTTCGTCGGGTCATGCACTGACCAATGGGAAGGTGTCGTATGTCCGGTTATTGACTGAGCCAATAAGTGCCGAGTCAGTGAGAACAGGTTTGCGCGTGTTTCCCAGGCAGGTAACGGATGGTGTTAACTCCTCCCCCTCTAAAAATCTGCGTCCCGTAGATCTGAAGCTGACCACCAGGTCAAGCCGTTGCAGATGGTAAGTTGGTAGGTGAGATTGGTGGGATGTTGGGTTTGGCATGTAGCTTTCGCCACATCAGAAGGACAACATATGCCACCAGAATAATGATTGCAGCTTCTGTAAGTATAGAAATTTTGAATTCGTGGGATAAATTACCTAAGCGTTCTATGTTTTGAACGCTAAGCTCGTGCACATATCCCAGGTCAATTTTGTGGTCCTGACTGGTTAGATTCGTCATTGCCGGAGGAAGTGCTTGTACGGTTGACATCAAGGAGCTTGAAAATGTCCTGTTCTTTAGTTGGATCGTCTCGTTGTAGATCTGTATAATGTAGGTACCTATAAGAGGTCTTGAAACATTGTTAGAAATTAAATCGCCATTGAAATTAGTAACAAAAATAGTGTCCTCCTTGATTAGCTCGAGAACTTCTTCGTTGCTAGTTTCGAAGGTGCAAGTTGTGTGTCCTCCCTTCAGCAGTCTAGGGATACAACTATCCTCAGGGATGCTTTCTAGCGCCTTGTCTTCGCAGACCGTGGAATTGTTGATCACGAGGCATTTATGTTTAATCCCGTAGGTCATTCTATGGTTCGTCAACATCTTCTGGTAAGTTAAGTCTATCCGCTTGCTTTCGATTATGGAAGGCCTCGTTATTAGTAGGTTAAATTCCTCTTTCCCCACCTTGGGCATTGAGATGATGTAGAGTAACATTGAGCCATTCGTAAAGATTGAGGGTGTTCCGTATTCGATAGCTTCGATCTCATTGACATATGGTAGTGTCTCCAGTTCGTTAATGACTTGGGTAATTTCTGTTGTGTCCAATAGGTTAGTGTTGATGAGACCGCTCTTTGCCATCTGGCAGGCCCGAACGATCTCATTTATTTCGCCTTTAATGACCATGACTTCGTCTAGAGCATCTTGTTCGAATCTTCCGGAAATGACATCGTTAATCCCGCTTTCGTATCTTGTGATGATGGTATTTATTTTCTTTGTTATTTCCTGTGTTACATCTAGGAGTTTTGCGTTGATCTTGTATTGTTGGTTGTTGTTTTCGACAATCTTTTGCTCGCTTTGGAGGATTTCATTCCAGTCCGTAGCGTCCGGGTTTCCGGCTACCCACTTCCAGGCTGATCCTATCCAATCGATAGATCTAATTTTCCTTGACGTTTTGCCCTTCAAAAGATTGAGACGTTCCTTAGCTTGTCGTACGTGGAACTCCATTATCCGTTTCCTGTCTTCGTCTTTTACGCTTGAACAGATCACATCTGATACACCGTCCAGTAGGATTTCAAACTGCAACAGGTCAATCGTGTGTACTAATTTGAAGCTGCCGTCCACGATCCATCCTTTGCCTTCCTTCAGGGATACTATTGGTACCTTGTAGTTGAATATCTGGTACCCCTCTGTGATAGCTAGGAATATTAATCTGTGGGATATTTATGAGGAGAAAAAAGAAATTTTTTGTCTAATTGGCAATAAATAGCAATACTCATTACTGTAACCTCTGTGATGTAAAGATGAAACTCATAGAAGTAAAACAACGAGTATTTCTTTAAACGTTATAATCTTCATTTTTACTTTTCCTTACGTATTATTCTATAAATTTTTCATTAATTGTTTTCTACTTATATTCTTAAATAGGTAATCTTAGTAATCTTAATAGCCTTTTTTTTATAAAGTTACTATAATTGAGATGACCAGGTTTCTCTTTACAAACTTATGTATGATTATATAATTAAAAGAAACATTCTCTCTTTTTGAAGGTGCATTGCAGTTCTTCTTTTTCCATACACCCACTCGTTTACATTTTGATTGTATACTAATTTTTTATTTGCGTTTTATGGACTTTTCGCCCTGTATTGGTTAAGATTGTGACATTATTGTCTTTAGCCACTATCTCCTTGCGGTACAAAGGCTTATGTTTGCCCTGTACCCTTTTAAATGAGGTGTAAATTATGTCACCTTTCTTAAATTTTTTTGGTGGTGACTTGTTTTTATTAAACCAGGAGTTCTTTTTTGACTGTACCTGGTTTAACCTTTTCTTCAACTCTTGATTTACCTGAATTCGGAAGTTACCCAAATTTTGGAAATTAATCCGGGAACTCCTATTAAAGAAGACGTCTGATGGTTTCTTACCCGTCACTGAGTGGACTGAGCTGTTATACCGGTCAACAGCTATGTTCAGGATTTCTCTGAATTTGAGGTCTTTGAACTCAGCTCTAAGGCACCTATATATCTCAAGAATAGTAGAGTGAAAACGTTCGACTTGACCATTGACCTCACTGCGATTAACCGGGGTGTTGTACATTTGAATGTCCAATGTTTTGATGAAATTGACCACTATTGGACTGAGGAATCCCCTTTCGTTATCGGTAACTAGGATCTTAGGAACAGAAAAATAATGTAGAACCTTAATGATTCTATCCCTAAGATGAATCGAAGATTTATTTTTAATGCGGAAGAGTTTGGCGAATTTTGAAAACTTGTCTATGCAGGAAATGAATTTTTCACCTTGTATTTCCATTATATCTATATGCAGTATTTCACATGGATACGATGGAATAGGTGTTGGTTGGAGGTCAGGCTTCGGTGGGTGCCGATCGTATTTGTTGGCCAGACAAATGTCACAAGATTTTGTGTAACGCGTGATCAAATTGTTCATTCTCGGGAAGTAGTATCTCTCCAAGAGCTGCTCCTTGTTCTCCCTAGCGTTCCTGTGGGCCCTTCTGTGTTCCTTACTTATAAGGTCCCATACACGATTCTCGCTTGCTACGTCTTCTACTATCTTTTGCGTGATACGGATCTTGTAGTTCACGAAGTTCTCTAGGTAAACTTTCTGCAAGAGTTCAATGCATGGTTCCGGAATTTTAATTCCATTTATAAGGTTTGGATTTAGTCTGGTTTTCAAGATTTCGGTAAAAGCTTCTTTATCTAGGTACGCCACCGCGATATAATGCCTTAAGTAGCCAGGATGTGGCTCCTCGTAACTATAGGAGTCTTTGGCAATATTGATCACCAATTGATTCCGGAAAACATTTAGTGGAACCTCTACATGTGGAATTAAGTCCGTAGAGTCCTGTTCTGCGCTGTGAACTGTTTCATCCGCAGTTTCAGTTTCACTATCGTTATCACCAGCGGTTTCCGTGGAGGAACTGGTCTTAGAAGCGGTTTCGGTTGACGAGTTATTATGTAGGGCATTTACTTCGTATTCGACTTCAGCTTTTGCTGAAGCAGTCGAGTTTCCCTGCATTGTCTTAAGTCTTGATAAAGCGTCTGCAACCACATTAGATTTACCAGGTCTGTAAATCAGTTCGTAGTTGTATTCTTCAATTCTCGCCTTCCACCGCTTCAACTTAGCATTGTAATTTCGGTTTCCAAGCGCAAACGCTAATGGCTGGTGATCTGTATAAATTCTAATTTTCTTTGCTCCATATAAATAAGAGCGAAGATTGTCTAGCGCCCAGACTATAGCCAACATCTCCTTTTCATTTGTGGCATAGTTCTCCTCGGTTTTGTTGAGGGATCGCGAGATATAAGAGATGGGTCTATCGGTACCCAATTCACCCTGTGATAGGACGGCTCCAATAGCAGTATTGGATGCGTCCGTTGTCAGGTTGAACGGCAACTTAAAATCGGGGAACGCCAGGACTTCCGCTGATGTCAGCAGAGTAATCAAATTTTTAAATGCTTCCATGGCCTCTTCGTCTAAGGCGATGGCGACTTTTTTTGACTGATTTGCTTTCACTTGTGAATTTTCTCTTCTAGTGAGGTTAGTCAGAGGTTTGGCGACCTTTGCATAATCACACATGAACTTCCTATAGTAGGAAGTCATTCCAAGGAAACTTTTCAGTTCTTTTAAATTACTGGGTGGTTGAAGTTTTTCGATCGCGGCAACCCTTTCCATATTAGGCTTTATGCCATCTGCCGTTATGACATACCCTAGAAACGCAACTTCGGCTCTCATGAAGTTGGTTTTCTCGAAATTAACCTTGAGATTTACTTCCTGAAGTCTCGCAAATATAGTTTCGATATTCTCAAGGTGAGACTCCGCACTATCCCCGAATATGATTACGTCGTCGATATAGACGTAACAAATCTTACCGATATATTCTTTCAAAACGTCATCGATCATCCTTTGGAAAATAGCGGGAGCGTTCTTTAATCCAAATGGTAGCCTAAGGAATTCATATTTCCCGTTTAGGGTGGAAAAGGCTGTCTTGGGTATATCAGATGATTTCATGGGAATCTGGTGAAATCCCGAAGTAAGGTCAAGGGTAGTGAAGTATTTTGCTTTGCCAAGGCTTGCCAGCGTCGAGTTGATGTCTGGTATTGGGTAGGTGTCCGAAATGGTCACTGAATTTAGCCGCTTGTAGTCAATGACCATTCTATACTGCTTCTCACCATTTGGTTTCGGCTTTTTGGGCACTATCCAAATTGGAGAGTTGTAAGGACTCTTAGATCGTTGGATAACCCCTTCCTCTAACAATTTTTGTATTTCTTGTTCGACTACCTCCCTCATACAAGCAGGGTATGGGTAGCTTTTAGTATATATGGGCTCGTCGGTCTTTGTCTTAATTTCGGCTCTAACGGTGGTTTTTACCATTTCCTCGTCACTAATCGGATCGAATAGGCATGCGTACCTTTCGATTAAACCATTCAGACTTGATCTGATATCTTCCGAGACGTTCTCATCTAAAATGACATTGACTTCACTAGAAGTTTTATTCTTTAGGGGTAGAATAATATTTGATTTCATTGCAAGAATATTGTTTTTGCGGTCTATGACTGCTTCGAGATCCTTCAGGGTGTCGTCACCGATGATGCCATCGAATGACTTGAGCCCTGGTAGGACGAAGAATTTGGTGAGAGTGTTGTCGCCAACATTCTCGAAGAATCTTCCCGTTACACATTCTGTAATCGGGATCTTTCCTCCAGCGGACGTAACCGTGAAGGCCTTTTCAAGGGGGACAGCGGCTTGCCTGAGATTTTCGTTGATGAAGTTCTTGTTGGCCCCCGTATCAACAAGAAACTTTAGAACGGAGCCATCCCCCGTTTCGTACTCTATAAATGGTACGCTGGACGGCCGCCCGACATAAAATTTACCTCCTCAGAGGCTTCCTCAGCCGCAGCGGTATACTCTTCGATATCATCATCCTCCACGTGGTACATCCGTTGACTTTTGTTTGGGAACTTGTCCGACATAGCCTTCCGCTTGAACGGATTTACATTGTTTGGACGATTCATGTAGTTGACCTGACGGGTCTGAATACTTCGGTCAACGTCCATTTTTTCATGTGGTTTTGGACCCAATGGCCGTGGAGGCGCGGCACGCTCTGACAGATGTCGGTGTTGATAAGATGGAAAATGTGGTTTAGGAGGAAAGGGTCTTGGCTGTGGAAAAGAGGGTCTTGGCTGTGGAAAAGAGGGTTTATTCTCCTTCTTGAAATCATAGCTTAGTGGAGATGTTATAGTGTTCTGGAAGTTGCCTCTATGAATCGCATGACTTCGATAATCTAGATTTTGCAATTCCAGACAGATAGAGTAGGCTTCGGGCAAGGTCTTCGGTCTTTGGAGAATGACCATTCTTGACAGCTCGCCATTAAGCCCCCTCGCGAATATGTCCAGAGCTCTATTTCGATAAGTCTCTACTAACACATTCACTGTTTCCTCACTATGGGATTCAGTTTTAATTTTGTTAATTATTAGAGAAAACTGGTGGTTCACAGCAGCATAAAACTCGTCTACCTTAGAATTACCTTGGGTCAGCTGGCTTAGCTGGTGTTCAAGGGTCCTGATATCCCTTTTATCGGCATAATGTAGAGACAAGATTTTCTTCATAGCCTCCCAGTCGTCGTCAAATATATTATATGAGACGAGTGCAGAGTCTGCACCACCTCGGACCTTTTGTCTGATGTGTCTGAGGATTGCTCGAAACATGGGCTTTCCTCTGACAATACTGAAGTCCTTCAGTATGCTCTCCACGCTATGTATCCATGATACATATTGCGTTGGATCGCCATTAAACACCTGAAGTTCCTTTACGCAATCAGGCAACTTGCTGATTTCGCGTAATTCCTCTTCAGATCGGGGTTCCCGTAAAGGGGTCGGGGAAGAGACTAGCTCTCCTGAAGATTTCTCTTTGTTTTCGACTAACTTTAACCTGTTGTCGATGTCTTTCAATTGCTGGATAACGGCATTGATTGCCCCAGTCATTTCAGTGACGCTCTTCGCGATGTTATCCATCTTCTTATCGGGTTATTATTGATAAGTCAAGAGTTGATCGATAATCTCGATGCACACAACCACAAATATACAAAAGGAGAATCACAAATTTAGAACAGTAAAAATTACGGATAGGTCGAGGGGCGTATTCGTGAAAAAGGTATAATATTAAAACAATGCACCTTACCTGGTCTTCTTTACAGCTTTCTTTTTCCTTTAAAGAACTTTAACTTTTGGTATCACTATTAATTCACATTGATTTTTCAATTTCTGAAGGATGCTTTTTTTTTCCTGCTTTTCTTTTCTTTTTTCCTTTCTTTTACACTTTTGGGTATCTCTATAAAATGAGATTTACTCTTTATTAAGTATATTTTATTAAATTTTTTATTTGGTTGCTTTTTTCCTTTTTTTTCTTATATCTTTTCACGGTGTTTGACACACAATAATTAACATAAATGAATTCACAATCTGCAGTAAATTAATTATCTCTTTTCACAATGTTGGAACACAATAATGAACTCAAGAGATTTCACAATCTGCTTTATAAAAAATTAGAATTTTTCTTTTCAATTCCTTCTATTTAAAGGTGGAAATCTTGGGTTTCACTTCTTGGTTTTGCGTATATAAAAAAGGACTTGTAGACTATGTACTTCTTGGTTTCCTTACAATGTAATGACCGCACTCATATTTTCATCTACCAGGAATCGAAATGATCTAAAAACCGAAAAAAAAAAACAAATTTAATTCAAACCGTTCTTAGTTTAAAGGGCACCGGCTTAGGAAGGTTCGTGTTAATCCCGTTTGGACGCAAGCGTTGAAATTGCGAGCGTCCTACTAATGGCACGTAACTCTTCACTATTGTGTCATTTATCTAGTCGATCTCCAAGCATGTTCTCATGGATATGCTGGATGTTGTCGCTTCGGAATTGGAATAGTCTGCTGTGTTCTCATGGGAACAGAGACGTGCACTCAGATAGAGCGTACCAATTCGTCTATCCTGTATTAAAGGACCCACGAACAATCGACAATGAAAAAAATGACACAAATTCTTAAAACCGGTCCCTGCTCGGGCGCCAGTTAAGATGTCCTGCCCGGGACATCATAAAAAAAACCGCGAACACCAACCCGGAGGTTGGTCCAACCGTTCGACTTACTTATCAAAGAAACAACTTTAACACGTTATAATTCTTTATTCTTAATACGAGACAAATATAATCGAGAGAAGACACGTCGTGCGTAGATCAATTCCAAACTAGAACTAACTGTTCACTGGCTTTCCTGAGTATCCAGCACTCGTTGGTTCCCATCAGGTATCGCTGGCCTTGCACTATTCATGTTTGCGCGTGCAGGCTGTTCGTCGGGTCATGCACTGACCAATGGGAAGGTGTCGTATGTCCGGTTATTGACTGAGCCAATAAGTGCCGAGTCAGTGAGAACAGGTTTGCGCGTGTTTCCCAGGCAGGTAACGGATGGTGTTAACTTCCCCATATCACTGACCAAAGTTTAAAAAGCATTGTTAAAAAACCAGTCTAATGGAATGTAGGTACATCAACGTCCGACCTTCGTAGTTCCTACGTACTTTGCTTCTTCATTTTCAGTCTCAAAATAAATTTAAATAAATCCCTTACCGACCTTTTCGACTGAAATAAGAGAACTTCCTTTAATACAATATAATACTTATCAAAATATAGTCGATGTAAGATGCATTGGCTTTTAGAATATATCAAGTTATAAGGTTTGCAAGGTCTCATTATAGTCTGCATCTTAAAAACATTGAAAATATTGAATTTCGGTGCTTGTTATGGTGAAAGTGTCTTATTTCTCCTTAAAGTTCCATTGTTCTCTAAGCCATTAAAAAAGGTGCCCTCCATTCAAATCATGGTTGAGACGTTGTCGGATGTTCTCTGGTTTTTCCTCACTCTCCAAAGCTCAAACTTGCTAGCCAGAAGCAGTTTTTTTTGTAGCTTCAACATCGATTTCGCCAGGATATATTATAATTCCTCTTCAAATTGCGTTCTAAATTATATCATACAAATTATCTCTCATTTAAATTCTTTTGGCATCCCTCAGTTGTCCGGTGTGCTCAGGCAAAGGTGTACCATTAATTTGAAACTGTAACGTAAAAATATTTATATTTATTATAATTCGCTGTCCAAACAATTCAAGGAAAGCAGTTTGCTTTCTATTATAGACAAGATATGAAATCAATCACAAAAATGCCGTCCCAAACTTGTGCCAAAAATGACAACAAAACTCCAAATTAAAAGCAAACATGCAATCCTAGTAAAAGCACACTCGTCAAGCGATGATGGTGATGGTGACAAACTAAATGCTATAGGTGCATGCAGCAGCCAGTAGCTAGTAGCCACTTTAACAAGGAGTGAGTGAGTGTATACTAGATCTCATAAAGCCACGCATACCGTTATGTGTCCTTACTGTTAAGCCAAACAAATATCATGTGCATTATTCACAGATGACGTTTTCACTGGAACTAGCTAAATAAGGACTATGAGAAGACTTTCATATCGTTTTGAATCGAGGAGGCTGGGGAGGAAAGGTAATCCACTCAGAATGTGCTCCTCCTCGAATGAAACGTTGGAGGACTTACGAAACTTTTTGTTTTGTCATTCTTCTTGCATATATCTGCTATAGAAGATTCTGTATGTACAAATGCCAAATCTCTGGAATTTAAACAGGACTTTGCTATATTGTTAGTTTAACACCA
This sequence comes from Melanostoma mellinum, assembly GCA_914767635.1. NCBI lineage: Eukaryota > Metazoa > Arthropoda > Insecta > Diptera > Syrphidae > Melanostoma > Melanostoma mellinum. The sequence continues at coordinate 203,580,349 of OU612060.1, read as the reverse complement.
CACGTAAGCAGTGTACACACATCTTTATGGTGTTCAAATGTCAATAGGATTCTGGCCTTATACCCGTACAATGCGGATGCAGAGGAGAGGCCCGAAGGGAAGCAAATGCAACATAAATGCGTTTACCGTTGGCTGTTAGAAAACAGGAAAACCACAAAATAAAATACCTACCACTATGTTTTTCAATGGAATGGAAAAGTGGAAAGGTCGCATTAGAGTCGGCCTCTTAGTGAAGCACATATTTGTTGTTTTTGTTTGGCTTTCAGTGGCAGTGGTGTTGTTTTTAGGGGTTGTGTGATAGCAACAGCGTTGGAAAGAGGTTAAAACTTAAGTGCAAATCCTTAAATAGCAAACGGACAGATTCATGGACAGTACACAATTTAGGATCACTGTGGGACTGGTGAAACAACGCGGTGCATTGGGCATTATGCCGTAGGAATGGTTGGTTGTTTGAAGCAAAGGCCACATAATTCTTGATGTTGCAGGTATTTCGGCACTAAACAAAAGCATGGAATAGCGCGTAAAAGCCTATAGAGTATGGTCGGACATGTTATATGAGGTTTGGTTCATCAAATGTGACTTAGACGGATTGGAGGGCATTAATAACGCTGCGATGTTGTGGTAGATTACTTGAACCGACAATCAACTGCGGTTTAACGTAAACAAATGATAGCCACTGAAGTAGTGGCTTTAGGATAATATATGTAGCTTGGTGAACAGATGGAAACGAAGATTCGCTTTTAGATTTTTCATTTCATTTTATGTTCGTGTGATTTGAGAAACACGAGTTTTCATCAGATCCATACGCTCTAGAAAGCTATTTCGACAGTTTTCAGTTGAGTTGAGCTTAGCTTCAGAGTGTTGTACGTTAAAGTGAATGTATTTAGCGGATTTCACTGTCAGCTTCGGATGATATGGACCCTCAGACGACCGCTTGTCCAACTGGTTGGACGGTTTTCAAATATATTTGAAGATTTTTTAGGTGGACGGAGCGGGGGAATACATGTCATAACATAATGTCGGACAAGTCTGATAAGTCAGACCGCAAACTACATCCGACCATCCTACATCCTTCAAACGAGGTCGGTCCAACTAAAAGCACAGTGTGAGCCTTGCTTTTTTAAATGATTTTTTTTCATGCGGTATCTTGAAAACGGATGAACCGATTGATATCGAAAGTAGGATTCAGCTTGATCATTCATAGAATTTCGAACAAGTTGGATGTTCTGATCTGACTTCTAGTATTTAGACGGATTTCTTTCGAAGTTGCCGTAATTTGTAATGAAAATTTCTATTATAACGAACTCCAACAGAACGGTGTCACAATTGAATAAGCAAGAGCCACCATTATTTTATTGTTAGCCGTTGAATGTATCTCGACAGATTTGGCAAAGTTTTGGAGTTTTTATTGAGGAGTGATTTGAAGTCTTAGAGCATCTTTAGCTGGGCCCTTGTAATTAGAGTCTCCTTTTGGTGTCGTAATGCTGTCCCAATCTGCATTTCTGGAGAATTGCCAGCTTGATGATGAGAATATTCGTTGGAGTATATCAATTATAGGTTCGATCTGCTACTTGTAGAGAAGAAAACTAATTTTAAGATCCAATGTGCGTCAAACTCATAAAAATGCTGCTTCAAAATGGCAGCAAAAGACATGGGCCTTCATTCTTTTCTTTGGTGGATCTTATTGCCTCTTCAAAGCGGAAACAAAGCCCGTGAGTGTTATTTCGCGGAGCTTATTGCACTGCGCTGTAATTGTCACTCGTCCTCAACATTTTGTTTACCTGTTTCCTTTTAACTGAACATCCAAAACTCTCTATTGAATTGAGATGAGCAAGACAGGCATAATGTTTTTTGATTTATCACCTCGACTGTTTTTCTGCCCAATTACTGAACGCAATTGAAATACTGCTGAGCTTGTTGTTGCGTTTTCGAAATGCTTAATAACTGTGCAGTTTTGATGTAGTTGACGTCTTCGAAAGCTATCTATGATTTTATTGGCGTGGGAGTGCTTAGATGTCGGAGTCACCGTAATAAAAGTAAATTAGTATAGCAAAATGGCTGAACTTTCGAGTCCATTTTCTCTGTTTTTCCTGCTTTTTCAGGGTTTTTGAATCACAAACTAATATCCAAAGTTCCTATAGTAAACTTTTGGTCGTTTGCTCAAGTGGAACCCAAAAACCCGATGCTCATCGAGCTTAGGCTTCTTACTGTGGTGTTGGTCGTGCACGGTACGCAGGTTTGGTTGTTGAAACCTGGGTTTGCTGAAGTTTCCCCAAAGCATACTTTGAGAAATTTATAGAACTGAAGGTCAAACTTCCATTTAAGCCATTGAGCGCCACCAACGAAATTGAGTAGTAGGGGAGAGTGGGGCAAGAAGGACCTCGGGGCAAAAAGAACCAAACCGATTTTTAATATGGTTCCTAATTCCATCTTATATTCAATAGCTAGAACTAATAAAAAACTTTCTTTCCCAACACATCCCTTAGTTTCAGTGAAAAACTGAAGCTAGTTCTGGTTTAAATGATGAAAGTTTTAAAACGGTCTATCAATAAAAAAAATTCCAATCTGCGAAACTAATCCTAGGCAACTAATTAATAGTTCCAAACATTCTGATAATTTTAAGTTGTTTGTGATCATTAGTGCTTTTATTAGCAGCTGGATATAAAGGCAAATATATAATATTAAGGAAAATACAAATATTTTTTGTAAAAAACTCCTTATGGGGAAAATGAAACCAGAAAGGACTGGTAGTCCGTTTTGTCCCACTTACTTCTGGTTCGACTTTCAAAGCAAATCAACAACACACGACAAGTGTGTTTTCCTCAATCACCCTCAAGAGGATGTTTTTCACAACATATTTTCAGTTAAAATTAAACATTTATGAATATCTTTGAACATGGTTCGAACATACGGTCGAAAAACGACTAGGGTGCTAGTTGGATCAATGAGGAATTGAAGAAAGCTATGGAAGCAATTAAAAAATTTTTTTAAGTTAATATCCTTCAAGAGTGGTCTCACAATTTCAAATAGCCGGTTTATTTGGAATAGCATACCTTAAGGCAGCAGTTCCTAATAATGCTATAAATTGTTTCAGGAAAACTGGACTCTATCCTGTTGACCCAAACGTTTTTTCAGAAGGCAATTGTATTCCAGCTGAGAAAATAAATGTTGAACTTCCGCAGCACTTTTAGGCGAGCTAACCGTTGAGTTTTCAAACTCTGCGGATATAGCTGCTACAGAACTTCCTCAAGTTGCGATTCTCAACGAGAAAGCAAATGAAACACCAATCTTATCTTCATTTCCGCGGCAAGCATTATCACAGGTCCATTAACTTCCTAAGGCTTCTTCAAGTCGCACTATAGTTAGAAAAGGCAGGAAAAAAGAAAAAACAGCAATACTGAGATCCAGCCCATACAAAAATGGTAAAAGAAATCAGTGGTTCGTTTTGCCCCATTCAAAGGTCCTTTTTGCCCCGCTAGTGGGGCAAGACGGACTTTCGAGATAGGTTTGTAAAATTGGGTATATCTCTATATACAACTGTTCAACTATTCTGATTGTTTACTATGATGAAGTTTAAAGGTTGGAGTACTATTTAAAAAAAAATTTGCTTCCGTTTAAGGACTAGAAAAAAAATTAGGAGTGTCTAAGGCTTAAGTGGTCCTTCTTGCCCCACTCTCCCCTAATATGGAGATAATTATAAGTTCTAACTTCTTCACATTAAAAAGAAGAGCTTAAATGATTTGAATTCAGTAAGTTGCTTTTCTCAGGCATGATCTTGATCATTGGAAATGAATCGGTTCAACACCTTTGTAGGTGGAACTAGTGCTACTTGATAAACGATGAGTGATCTCTTTTTAATTTGAATGCAACAGAATCAAAGAGTGTCATTTTCAATGTCTGAGTGCCACAGTTCCATTAAAATAAAAAGGTGCCAAAAGTGCACCATAGTGCCACATCGGAAAAGCTGATCAAAAATGTCTCTAGTTAGGGTAACTTCAGGCAGTGAATAAAACTGCCCAAGAAAATCTACTATGCGTTTTTCTTCAGGCTTAAATCGTAATATCGTTTTTGACCATTTATGAAAAACTGAAACAACCATTTGCTATGATGTGATTAATGGAGTTTCTAGTTGTGATTCTCCACTAAATTATTTCTTATTAAAAATAGAAAACCAAAAGACAAAATAGCTTTAAGTCATTTAATATGGAAAACCAAAATAAACTGTAAGATAATGCAATTAAAATAATTTTCTAAAGCCTCTTCTTTTCAGTAAATTAGTTTCAACTGATGTAGGATGTAGGTACACCAACATACTCATAAAGCCTTAGATATTTTTGTACTTTCGACACAAGAACTAACTTTGTACAAAGTGCAAAAGTTTGTTCAACGAAAATGAAGGTTCTCCTCATTCAAAATTGGTAAAGAATAAGAACATCCAAGTAGAGGTATAAATTTAAGCAAATTGCAGGGAAGGGATGGAGTGTACTTTCATACATTACTCACCATGGGAATGAATTGAAGCGAGTTTTCCCTTCAGTAAAAAAAACACAAAACATAAATAGATTTTTCCCTTGAAAATGTATGTGCCTGAATCATACACATATCAACAAAAGTGTAATGATGTCAAAGTGTAAGTTAGTGTTAAACTAATCTAACAAACAGGTAGTCAAGAAATTTATTATTGAAAACCTTTCCTTTTACTTTTACTGACAGAGAAAAAATTTTTCATGTAGAAGGTGGATCGTGCTAAAAATTGCATTCCGACATATCATTCATATCACTGACACCTTCCAAAGAACTTCCCTTTGATCCAGACAAATGGCAGGATTTATTAACTCAAAACTCAGCCATTAAAAAATTCCCTTTCTGCAAATTCCATAAAATTGTTTTTGTAAAGGTGTAACTTTTAACGCGAACTCGGGGAAGTGTTTTCTTCGCCATTCTTTTGTGCTGAATTGACACCTCTTTGGAATTCGAACCTATATTTCATATAGTTTCAAAGTCCTCAATAATTGAAGAAAGGGATGGATAAAAGGAATGGTGGGAGAGTGAGAAGCATGAAAGAGAGTGAGACACGCGACTTTATACCTATCCACTCAACAAAAGAAGTTACCGTACCGCGAGTTATTCGTTCGAATAATTTTCAAATGACGGGTTGCAGGTGCTCACGCCACTCCCCTCCAGGTGAGTTAATTTATTGGAAAAGTATCACAAGTAATTTAAAGTTACACAAAGTGGTAGAGTTTTTTGGAATAAATTCGATTGAATTTG